>CAMRHE010000545.1:0-600000 GCA_947044405.1 Leptodactylus fallax | reverse complement strand
AAAGCAATATGTACCCCAGTGTGATAACAGCATGTGTCCTGCGGCAGTCACTGCACTATTCAAGGTCTGGAAACCAATGACAACAGGTAAAATATTCCCTGTGCTAGGCTACAAGGTAATTCACATGAAGTGTTAGGCTGATTTTTTACATTGTTGAACAAGTGCTAAATTCAGTGGGTGGGAAAGACGACTAAGCCTGGAGATCAGGAGTTTATGGACAGCTGGAAGTAGGATCTGCATTCACATTGCCTCATCTACTTTAACAATGGATCTGGAGGGGTCACTTTAGGTTCATAACACGTTTTGTAAGATTTGCCTCTTAAGTCACTTCATTTCATGCACTTCAATTAGACTGAAAACAACTAGACTTGGAATAGAAGAAGAAAATTGTTCCTCAAGAAAGTGGCAAAACGATATCTGAGGCAGAGACAAGTCATCGCTTCCCATCGTGGTTAACACGCTACATAACACATGATCTGACGGTAGAAAGAAACTCCTTACCTCGGTTTACAAGTTAATATAACAATATATGAGAGTCAATAAGTGTCACATTTCTGGTGCCACAAAGAAATGCCTACAGCTGTCTCATCTCAGACCCCACAGACCCATAATCTGTCGCCCAAAGCCTGTACACTCAATTCCCAAGCTCAGTTTTTAACTTCCTAAGCCCTGTGACCAATACAAGAAATGATCTGAGCCACTGTTCCCCAGCCATTCTTCTGTGCTTCTCCGCATTAGCCCACAAATGATCTGGTTACAAGATAAATAGGACTGAGCTTCAGTGCGGAGCTGTGGGATACATCACTGCCAAACACTAGACAGGCAAAAGGAAGGAAATACCAATATCAGCCTGTGCAGATCAGGAATATTCCTGCTCCAGTCCAGTAACTCTACAGGGATGAATAACATGAGTGCTGTATGTGCTGCAGGTCCTACACTCGGGTCTTTGTAGAACTGAATAAGCAGCTTTTCCTTCTTTTACCTGTGTCAGTCATGTCTGGTACTGATGGATGCACCTCTTCACTCCATTCCCTGTATATTTCCAGAACTATAACACGCACCTCCACAGCAGGTTGAACTCCTCCTTAAAGGGATCTCCAGGACTTATTAATTGATGACCGATCCTAAGACTAGTGGAGATCCGATACACGGGACCCGGAGGATCAGCTATTTAAAGCAGCAGTGGCACTCCCTGAGCACCGCTTCAGTTTCACAGGCCAAATAAGATCACACACATTGGTGATATGGTCTGTTCGCAGCTCAGTCCCATTCAAGTGAGCTATGATAACAAGCACAGTCACTATAAGGGTCAGACATCCCCCCAAGTGTTTGTCTGTTTGTCTAAAGGTGTATGGACATAATTAAAGGAGGTTTCCTTCTTTCTTCTTCAGCATGACTCTCAGTAATGTTTACATGCTGGGTGGAGTTGTTCTCACTTGCCATACAAAGCAGCTGATCTGCAGGGGTCCTGGGTGTTGGACCCTCACAGAGGTAATATTGATGGCCTATCCTAAGGAAGTGGTTAATCCCTTTAAACTGAATTGCATAACCAATGTTATAATATATACTGTATATGTCCAACTTTTTTTTTTTTTTTTAAACATGTTTTGTTTAAAAGCTTTAAAAAACAAGATTTAGAGAAAAAGTCTTCATTTTAAAGAATAGTTACCCAAAAGATATTTATTCCCATATCGATTGAATATGCCATGAATGTCAGTTGGGGTTCATTTCCCTATTCAATGTGGTCAGACATAGTTAGTAAATGTGAGATCCAGACTCACTCAGCTGCTCACATGTTACTCATACACTGTAATGGAGAGTGAGTTTAAAGGGATTCTATCATTAAAGAATCGATTTTTAACTAACAGCACGTCGGAATAGCCTTTAGAAAGACTATTCTTCTCCTACCTTTATTTTTCAGGTCTGCGCCTCCGTTTTTGAGTTTTGTCTTCTTTCTTTGTTATGCAAATTACTCTTCAGAAAGCACACGGGGCGTTCCCCCTGCGCTGAAAGCACTGGCTGGTTATAGGATCCAGCACCGCCTCTCTCTTCTGCTCCTGACGCGTCACCTCTTCTTCACTCCTCTTCTTACACGAGACCACCGCAAAATGGCTGACGGAACAGCCGACTGCCCATGTCTCGTCGCAATTTTGTGGTGGTCTCTTTACACGAGACATGCGCAGTCGGCTGTTCCATCGGCCATTTTGAGGTGGTCTCGTGTAAGAAGAGGAGTGAAGAAGAGGTGACGCGTCAGGAGCAGAAGAGAGAGGCGGCGCTGGATCCTATAACCACCCAGTGCTTTGAGCGCAGGGGGAACGGCCCGTGTGCTTTCTGAAGAGTAATTTGCATAACAAAGAAAGAAGACAAAACTCAAAAACGGAGGCGCAGACCTCAAAAATAAAGGTAGGAGAAGAATAGTCTTTCTAAAGGCTATTCCGACGTGCTGTTAGTTAAAGGGATTCTATTATTAAAAAAATCGATTTTTAAGGACATGTGTAACAGGTGTTCACATTACCCCGGTCATTTACAATCTCATGTCTGTTTTGTGTCCATAATCTGAATGAGAACCTTGTTTGACTTTTTTGCAACCACAAATGAGGGTAAATTATTTTGAGTTTTTCCCACTTTCCTGAATACAGTCACAATGTGTATGCTTTCCCTACACATGGCAGTTAAAAACCTAGTCCCATACCTGTTCAGTGATCCGCATATGGAAGTCATGGAAGTCACTGTACCGGCGATAGGTTTTCCATGTTTCTTCAATGCCATCTAAGCCTCGCCGCTGGACAGTGATAGCGTACAGTGCATAGGTTTTCCCATGTTCATTACAAACTCCTGCCACAGCATATGGGTCACAGTCAACATGAACTGGTAGTTTACAATGTACAAGGACACATGCACATACAAAAAAGGGATAGAAGAAAGAGCATGAAATGGCCGGTGGAATGAACAGAAAACTAAATTGTATGAAATCAGACAATCCTATGATCCTATAATAATGAATACATGAAGCATGTCTGTGGACCTAGTACAATGTGTCTCAGTTACTGATTTCATAGAGGTTATCTAGATAAATACATTTTCCTATAAACAGCTAAAGACTCTGTTCAGACTGGCACTAATCCCTTTCTGCGAGGCTTTTTTTCATCATATCTATTTGGCTCTACAGGTACAAATGAATGGTGACCTGATATTGAAGGAATGTCAAACTTTTCCATATCAGGTGTATATGGTTCTTAGTTTTTGGCCTATACTAGTTGATAGGCAGTCACAATGAGCTAAGACAAAAGCATTTATGCTTTAAAGGCCATGTCCACTCACACAGCCAAAATGTATTATTATCCAAATGTAAGTAAAATACACCGTGAGAACAAGTTTGCAATAGGTTTTAATTAAGTATTCCTTATTATGTGCCTACCGCTGTTAGGCAGACCTATGATCTCCATGGTAACAGACAACAAAAACTCTGTGTAGTCATACTGACTTTCACCTATTCCTAATTATATGCTAACATAAATTTGGCGAGAGAATAAATTAGGAGGATGGTTAAATGGAACTCCAGAATGCTTCTGTTTGGGTGCAGTGATGGCCCCCACGCCTAAGTAATACTGAAGGAAAGCCACGCCAGCATGATGAAATATAAATACAGATTTATTGGGTCCAGTAGTTACGGTTTGATGTTTTCGTCTCATGGACCTTTATCAAACACACACTGCACTGGGATACCATTGTGTGCACAATGGGTAGTGGTAAAACGTCATACAACATGTGGATTTTCCATTATTCATTGAATCCACAGTCCTTCCTGTCATCCCAGTGCAGTGTGTGCTTGATAAAGATCCACAAGACCGAACCGTCACACCATATCTACTGGGCCCAACAAATGTGTATATTTATCGCATCATTCTGAAGAGCGTGGTTTTCCTGAAATATTACTTAAGCATGGGAGTGTAAGGAAAACCACACACTCCAGTATGACGCGATATACATACACATTTATTGAGCCCAGTAGATACGGTGTGACGTTTCGGTCGTGTGAACCTTTATCAGACACCGGCCATGCACTGGGACAACAGGAAGGATTGTGGGTGCAAAGAATAGTGGAACACAGCATATGGTGTATGGAGTTTTAACCACTACTCATTGTGCTCAGAGTCCTTCTGGTGTCCCAGTGTGGTGGATGTTTGATAAAGGTCCATGAGACACAAACATCACACCCTAATTACTAAACCCAATAAATGTGTATCTATTGCACCATACTGGAGTGCGTGGTTTTCCTTTAATATTAAAATAAATTAGGAGATAGATAATAAAATAACAGTAATATTTGGCTGCAATGGTGGACCTATCCTGCTAAAGTGGTCCTGCAGAAGATGTAGAACTCTCCCTGGTAAAGAACTTACATATTTATTACATATTAATATAATATATAAAATATAAGCTGCAGATTGGCATTGGGAATTATTTTCCACGTATTAGAGGAAAAAAAAAAAAGTTTGAAGCGTTTCAAGAATGTGTTGGCTTTTCGTCTGCTCAGACAGTGAGCACATACTTCATATCAAGCTGCTGGTATCATCTTTCATATGGTATTCGACTCGCCTATTAAAAGATTTATAGTTCAGGAAAACATTTAGCACTGTCAAGTAATGATAATGTCCTGGGACTAAGTGCGCGTTCTGATACTGTCCAGCAGGACCCTTCTATCCCTTCAGAGACTGTGAGAAATCTGTACACAAAGTGCTCAGTTGTCTATGGTAACGTCTTTGGGTCAAAATAGATAAATGTTAACTCCCAATGCTATATTTACAATGGCTGACGGGCATGTAATCCCTCAGAGGTAGAAATATATATACAATACCATATAAGATTTCATTTAAATGCAGTCACCTACTAACACTGCCTGACCCAAAAACCAATCTTCTCGGCCAGTCACTTTAGGTCAAGGAGGTTTAGTGGTCACGGAATAAACTGTGCCAAACTATCCCATACTGCATTGCCTTGTTTCCATTTGCAGTTGGATACCGCTCACTGTTATCAGCCATTTCAGACTAGATTGACTTGTTGGCTTTCGAGTTCTTCAATTGAAACTACATCCAGAAAAAGATCTGTCTACACTACTGCGATCGTTACTTTGTCTCAAACTTACTGAAGTATTTATATACTGTACATATCTGTGAAATACCTTTACGGTTCGGCTGTTGCAGCCGACCTCTGTCTAATTCACAAATTTATCATTGTCTATAATGTTACAGATACAGTGGGGCTGAAGCCTGGTCATCTGTCCATCTATAAACTAATCTCAGCAGGGAGGAAGTAAAGGACTGCAATAGTTCAAACCTATTCCACCCAGTTGAAATGAAGTATGCAGTTTGCAAGTAACTGGAAATAGTACAAAGCATAATACTAGATGGCGTAAACCAATATTATGGTTTTAGAATTTTAGACTAGAAATGTAAATTTATACACTGAAGTGTAGATGTATTTAGGCAAATCAATGTAGATAACTTTATGGATGTTAAACATTTAGGGGTTGTCAAATTTAGGTTTCATGACCTTATAAACAGAAACATATTGTTGCCAATTAATTAAAGGGGTGTATGATGTTTTTGTCAAAGAGCTTTGGCAGTGGCGGCTGCTGACGTGCATCCTCTTCCTCTCGGTTCTCTGCTATTCTGGCTGAGCTATCAGGTGTGAGCATGCTAGGACTTGCATAATTGGTCCCTGCCTAGCAGTTCTCCTCAGCTTATGAGTGTATATGACATCTCCTGGGCATGTACCCTAGCCCTGGAGCTGTACTATTGTATATAGCTGTAAAGGGGGCATTTATCAAGCCTCTTGAGCCTATTTTTGTGTGTTTTTTATGTGTTATGATGTTATTGTCTTGGGCCTCATTCAAATGTAGGAAATAAAAGGACAACTGGTCCTAGAATGGAAAACAGAATAGTAAAAACCTAAAAGTCCCTGTTAGACAGGCCGATACCCAGGGCAAATATCAGCAATGAGCACTCCTAGGAACGCTTGTTGCCCATAACTGCCCTGTCTAATAGTCCTGCCGATTGGCTGACCAGTGTGGTGTTCGGCTGATCGCAAATTTTATACTTGATAAAATATGCAGGTTATCGCCAGCATATCACCTGTGTGATCTGGGCAGAGCTGCCAATAATCCATGCAGCCAAATGGGGGAGGAACAGTCACAGCAGAGATTGTTTCTCCCCATTCAGTTTGCATCAGCTATGTAATAAGGCCGATAGAAATGAACGCTGATCAATGTTTCTTATTGATCAGCAATCCAGGGGGCCGACGTCTGGCTGTCTAATACAGCCTTAAAGGGAGTCTGTCAGCAGGAAAATCAATATTCAACTAATGACAGTACCTTGTACCTTTCTTATTTTGCATCGCAGCTCCATAATCATGAAAATCAGTGTTTTATTCTTATGCAAATTAGCTGAAAATGGCTTTAGGGGCGTGTCTTTTCCTGCTGGGGCTTTACTCTCTGCTCCAGATAACCGACCCTAACTGCAAACAAAGTGTGACAAACTGGAAGAAGTCACTCAAGCAATGGAGGATGGAGCTGGACAGCAGATAAGAAAGGTATCTTTGGAAAGTGTAGAAGCCACCCTACAAGGTACTGTCATTAATTTTATACTGATTTTCCTGCTGGCAGACTCCCTTTAAGATATCTGATAATGCTAGCTAGCCATCTCCAGTGTTGGTTCATGAAAACTGTGAAAGCATGGCAGATGTGGGTGAATATGAGAGAAATAAGAGACAGCAAACCAAATACAGAAAACACAAGAGGCGAAAACGATAGGAAGAAAAAAAAAAAAAAAAAAAAAAAAGAAAAAAAGAAGTACAATCTCTCACCAGTGTCAGAAATAAAAGCATTGATTTGTATCAGCTCTTCGGTGGTGACGTTTGACAGATCATCCAGGGACTAGAAAAACATTTCAGAGAAAAATTGCATTTTATTATAACAAATAAGAAGTTTTAATAGTTGGTAAACCAAAAATAGAGATAAAAGATGTAAACATAAAAAAAAAAAAAAAAAAAAAAAAAAAATCAAATCACATAATACATTTCTACATAAAACAGCCCCCTATAGGCATTTGTCATACTTTATGCCACTTTCCCTTTAAACGTGTGGAAATTGTGCAACTCGATGACCTTCAGGATGACCTTTCCCCCCAATTCATTGCCTGTTCTGTTTATTGTAACTGAGTGACACAGGGGAGCTGTATTATTTGAGTAGGCATTTACTCCAGACATGGAGCCAGGCCAGAAACAACTAATCTACTAGTGTTCAAACACCTGCAAAAGCACGGCAGTCCCAGAATAGCACTAAACATTACACACCGAGAGGAAAGTAAAAGATTCCTTCATATACGCACTATTGTTTCCCGGACCTCATACCAACACCAATGTTTCCTTCTCACTCAGTGAAATGTTCCTTTCAACATTAATAACACAAGAATGCCATTCACTGGGGCAGGCGGACACTTTCCTTCATCAGAAAGGTCAGCTAACAACATCAGGAGTGACGGTAGATCAGTCTACCAAAAATAGAGCTTTTATACAGCGCCTCGTACAAGGGGCTCAGGAGCCGCACGTGCTGGATTTTCGGCTTTTATAAAAAGAGCCCAAGGAGTCTTATCTATCTGAGTGAAGATTACGGGCCCAAACTTCTAGAGCAAAAATATATATCCAACCATATTAAAAATTATTGCTGCTGATCAGAGACTATCAGGAGCAATGTACAAACGGAAGACATGATCAATGAAAAAAACTTTTTACCCAGGGAGCAGATCCTTTAACGGCACTAAATATTAAAGGGGTTGTCCAGGCAAAAATTGGCAACCCTTTCAAACTTTTAAATCAGCCGGGGGCAGTGGAAAAAAAAAAAAAAAAAAGTAAAAATAAATTAATACTCACCTGTCCCCGATGACCCTCCTTCTGCTGAATGGGCCTCTTCTGGAGTTCCGCTGAGGCCAATCAGCGATTGGCATGTGATGTCACTACCTGTGACATCATGGGTCCCCTTCCTTCGACCTGCTGAGGTCGCTGATTGGTCACGTGACTACAGAGGCCAATTAGCAGCTTCAGCGGAACTCCGGAAGAGACCCAGGAGAAGTCGCCGGAGCAGAAGAAACAGCACGCGCCCCCGGCTGATTTAAAAGTTAAAAGGGTTGTCCATTTTTGCCTGGACAAACCCTTTGAGGCTCCAACCATAAAGGTGTGGGGAGGAATTACTACTACATTTTTACAGCTTTAAATTATACAGCATTTCATATTTGCGCTATAATTTTCAACTCTTCACTTCTCTCCATAATTTTCTAAAGCAGGTGGGGGAGAGACCAACAACGGTCTGAAAAAGCCCAAAAATGTTGCTTGCTCACGGCAGTCATACATTTCTTTTCTGACTTTAAGGCTGACAAAGATGCACCAAATTTATTAAGAGATATAGGACTAAAAAGTTGGCACATTTTCCTATGACAGTATTCACTTTCAGACTGCAGACAGTATTAAAGGATTTTCCAGACTTCTAAAATTGGTGACCTATCCTTTTGTTCAGTAGGGATCCAACACCTGGCACCCCTGAGTATCAGTTGTTTAATGCACTACAAAGGCCACGTGACGTTCTTTGGTCACATGGCCCATTTGCAGCTCAGTCCCATTCAAGTGAATGAGACTGAGCTGCAATAACAAGCACAGCTGTTATACAAAGTATAGCGCGGTGCTTCATTTTCAGTAAAGAGCCTGCAGTACTTGTCCGAAATCTGCGGTCAACAAATAGCGGATTTGCATTGGGTTCTGTTTGTTGGACCATCGCCGATCTTGGATGACCTACCTTTGGATAGGTCATCAGTCAATCTTGTAAACCTGGAAATCCACTTTAATTAGTTTGCTCTCTAATGTGAGCAACACCTTGTCTAGCTACTCTCACAAGTAATGGGATAGGATAATGTAAAGGAATGATCTCCAGTTTTTGGAAGGTAGCTCCCTATAGTTTAATGTGTGGTGGCACTGGAGCTCAATCCTCTTTTCCACCAATGAGGTGTTATTTGCATATTCCTTATGCTAGGTTTACACTAGCGTTCGGGTTTCTGTCGTTCGGGTCTGCTTAAAAAGTGGTTACCCACAGACCCCAAAGACTATAAAAGGGGTCTGTCGGGTTTCCACCGGTTTTATACTGAAACCTGGAGGAGAGAAAAGTCCTCCTTGCAGGACTTTCCTCCCCGCCAATTATAGGCAGAATCCGTGGCAGAGTCACCTACGGAGACTCCAGCACAGATGTGAACCTAGACTTACCCAAAATTCTTAGCAGGACATGCATGGTCTAATAAGTCCCTGTACCATCTCTCCATAATGAGACACATTACCCCTTCTGACCCGGCTTTACCTACATAGTAACCTTATAACTTGCTTGCTTGGCTGCTAGTCTAATATGAGCGAACATATTCTTGTACTTGGCTACAGAACAGTTTGGTGCTACATTAATAATAGATTATTTATAGATGAGAAAAAAAAAAAAAAACACATGGAAAATGCAGATACAATGTAAGAATTACATACCAAATTGATGCTGCCTGTTGGTGACCCATTAAAAGACTCTGGGTGAAAGAAAAAAAAAAAAAAGAGCAGAAAATTATTAGAGCATAAAGGGTTAATCAGTTCTTGTAACCAAGGCTAAAAATCCCATCAGCTGAAGCATGCATAACCCAGAACAGTATACAGCACACACCCAGCATCACAACTAATCCTCCATAGGCCTCCAGCATAAACACTGTAATGAAGCCGCTAGTCCACCTGCAGCATGTGTAGTGCAGGTCATTCACCGCACTGACCCTCTGTACATCAGTGTATATGCTGTAACCAGCATATACACTGCAGCTCAGGCCCTGCATTCAGCTGCTTAGTTAACCCTTTAAGGACCAAAGTCATATTGGTACAAGGAGAACAGAATTTTTTTTTTCTCTAAACATTCTAACAATTGCAACTTTTTTATTTTTAGGGAGAGGTTGTGTCTATTGTCTAACAGAGTTGAACTTTCTGTATGTATTATTTTGGGCTAAATAGACTAAGTATTCCAAGTATTTGCGTCTTGGAGTTCATTTTTTTTTTTTTTTTTTTTTTTATGAATCTCCTCTTTCTACGTTTCACAACGCCCAAGATATATCTGTTTAAAGTGACCCTCCCCCACCCGGATTTTCTCTACATTACACACACAAGCCCGTACACCATATACTGTACAGTGAGAAGCAAGATACAGCTCTCAATAGAAGGGGGAGGAATAAAGAAAAGAGACAAAATCAGTTTCTAAAGTATATTACAAAAGTTATTAATGTCAGAAATGCTGCCCGAAAATCAAAAGTTGTTCAAAAGTTTAGTTACACTTTAAAAGGAGTTTTCCAGGACTTTAAACCATATTTAAAGGGGGTTTCTGGGGCATACATATTGAGGTCCTATCATTAGTATAGGTCGTCAATATGTGATTGGTGGAGATCCAACACCCAGGACCCACACCAATCAGCTGATTGAAAGGGCTGCAGCATTCGGGAGGGTGCTTAATAGCAAGCACAGTGCCAAACATATCATAGGGGCTGGTATACAAGCTCAGCGCCATTTACTTGAATGGGACTAAGCTGCTGCTCTATCACATGACCAATGAATCTGACATGTTTAGCAGAGAGAAGAGACAGAGGCTGCAGCCCTTGTGAGCACCATGGCCTTGTCATACAGCTGATCAGCGGGGGTCCTGGGTGTTGGCTCTCTACTGATGACCTATCTTAGAGGGGTTATTTATAAAAAATGTATTTTTCCTCTATCCATTGGATAGAGGATAAATTCCTAATTGGTGGGAGTCTGACTGCAGATAACAACACCAATCCAGAGAATGGGGGGTCTATTACCTGGTTGTGTAGTGGAGAGGACGCAGACGCACCTCCATTCATTTCAGTGGGAGCCAACTGTTGTACTTCAGCTATCTCAGTACTCCCATTGAAATGAATAGAGCAGGATTTCACCTATGTCCATTCCTGCTATATTCACAACAGAGGTGAAACAATCCCCTGGTTTCAGGATCGGTGGGGTATCAGTGGAAGGACCCCCACTAATCAGCAATTTATCCTATTGTACATAGGATAAATATTTTTGCGATACAACCCCTTTAAGAATAGGTCATCAGTATGTAAGTCAGGGAAACCCCTATGATTACGAAGAGTGCCAAATTTCCATCATTGTTTGCCAGGCACAGCCTGGGACTGAGCAGCATTGAGTTGCAATACCAGGAACAGCCACTACAAAATAACTGGCGCTACACCTGATAAACAATGACGGGAATGTTACTGAAGTGCTGTGTCTTCTTCAATCAGAACGGTGGGAATCCTACTTCCGATATGCCCAATGATCTAATGACAATGGACTACTCTAATATTGTAGACATTGTTATGCATTTTTTTTCTTTTTACAAAATATTTCCCTTAGATACAAAATTCTGAAAGAACTAATGAGTATACAGTGATAGGTGGCATTACATACAGGTGCATCTCAATAAATTAGAATATCTTTGAAACGTTCATTCATTTCAGTAATTCAGTAATACAATCCATAATCAGCATCTTCCATGATTGTGTGTCCTACTGAACCAGACTGAGGGACCATTTAAAGGCTTAGGAAACCTTGGCAGGTGACACTGAATTTACAATACTGAACTGAACTTACAATATTGTAATTTTCTTAGATTTTGGTTTTCATTACCTGTAATCCATAATCAACATTTACAGAAATAAAACACTTGAAATAGAACACTCTGTGTGTAACGAATCTAGAATCACTTTTTAATTTAATTACTGAAAGAAATAAACGTTTCAAAGATATTCTAATTTATTGAGATGCAGCTGTATGTGTATGGTGGTAGAATCTGATATTTTTATTTTATAATTCAGCTTTTGTATATATCAGAAGTGTTACACAGCCAGGCTCTAGTGGTGGTAGTGTGGCTGCCTATTACGTCTGTACTCCTGCCGGTAATTGTAATGGCACAGGTCATGTCCGTGTGATCACATTTACTCAGCCTCTAAAAGGTATGGCCTGATTTCTTCACTCTTCCACTACTTTCAATGGCTAACACGGTACAACATTATACTACTAACACGTTTACATGTGGCAGGAAGCAGCACCAGCCCACATCATATAGGTACACTGGTGATGCGGGAAGTGTTTTAACCCCCCGTACAGTTTTGGTGGAGCAGGACTCGGGGCTTCAGCTAAGTTTATTACAGTTCACCCAAACAAAAAGTAATAGAAACTGATCAAAAGTCTTATATACCCACAAAATACAAGGTCTCCTAAAGCTACACTGAAATAAAATGTGTAAAGTTATGAAAGCGGGAATGCAGAGAGGGATAAAATGATACTGATTTAAGGCTAAATGTGATCGATCACTAAAGGGTTAAAATGCACATAAGGCACCGGAGTTATGTGCCAGGAATATCTATTTCAGCCATGAAATCCTCAACATAAGATCTCTGCTTGCTGTCAATACAAGGACGCACTGGACATCTCACTGTACACTGTAACAAGCCATGCACTTGTATTAGTTTCTGACCCGATTCTTACTTGGCCATTCATTCCTACAATCTTTGTCATACTATGTATGCCACATACTTAGGATGTACGTTTGTGTCACATAACTCTTAATAACATGGATAATAAAGCGTTAACTATTATATCCTATGTTCTAGATCAAAGAACCAATAAACATTAGTTACAGTATTATGGCTTTTAAATCTCTACTTCAGGAACATCCAGAGACAAAGTTTGGCCACTAGAGGGCATTGTAACACTATAAGACGGGCTCAGGTCCAATCCATACAAACTTGTCAAGAGTCTTTTCCACTTACTGCACTCCCAACTAAAGCTTAAAGGCACAATCTCACAAAACCAGAGGAAAAGATGACAAATCAGAAAGATCAATACACTGTTTGTATCTGTCACAAAGATCTTTTGCCCTTTCTGAGAACTGGCCAGGAACGTAGCCTAGAATAAAATATCCAGATATCAAACAAGTGAATGGAAGGTGCTGTAGTATTTAATATGAAGTATTGGTGGGGGTCTAGATAGTATAGTCCCCCTGCTGATGACTAAATTGACCGGCAGAGTCACTCAGCTGAGCACTGACTGATTCTCCTTGGGGGGAAAAAAAAAAAAAAAAAAAAAAAAAAGTATACCCACCTACCTTCAGTCCCCCATGACGGAGTCAGACCCCCCATTCTATACTTGTTGGTATTGGCAGGGCCAGAAATGAAGCAGCCCAGGTGATCATTGTGGCCAAAGTACTGGCCTCATCGGTCACATGTTGGGTGATAATAAATTTTATTTATATAGCGCCAACATATTCAGCAACACTTTACAGTTTGTACCTGTGACATATTAGCAGTGATGTCAGCTGGACAGTGGACTGAATGCTAAAGCGTACAAGAACCTCACACACTGAAATGGGTCACATGCTGAATGATATCTTTTATAAGGTCTGAAGTGGAAAAATATTTCACATTTCCCTCATGGACCTTCGTCAGACACATAAGCTGCCAGGGGTCTGGGGTGCAAGATGAAATGCAGCAATACAGCCATAGAAGAGCGCATCTCATCTTGCACCCCAGTCTCAGGTTAGGATCCTACCTCTGCACCTCTGCAAAAGATTGCCGCTGCTACCCTGCACATAGTGGACTGAATACTGCAACCATGAGTATCCTTTCTTTATTATATTAAACCACCCCCTGGGTTTTCCAGTTTGTCTGGAAAATCCCTTTAATTTATTCACAAATTCCTCAGAGAAATAACTGAGGAATGGTACAATGGATCCCTATTCTGCAAAAAACAAACCAGCAGCTGGACCACCACACCATCATAGCTGGTTATGTAAAAGGGTAGCGGGTGCCATTTCATTATTTCAAGCCATAATTTTGTAAAGTAAGATTTTTCTTTGAATCACTCATTTCATAAAATCTATTACACATCTTTTTTCTCATCTGAAAATTAAACAAGTTCTGAATATCTAGTCAAGGAATAGGATGCTCCATCTAAGCTACGTTCAGGTCCTATGTTCTTATAAAAATCTTACTGGAAAATGATGCATGATGAGCAATACAGCAACATTAATGGTGCTATGAATAATAAATGCTAATAAATAAATTATTTAGGAATAAATCTGAAGGCTGTGTTTAGTTATCCAACACACGGTATGTAACCTATGTGCCTATAAATAGCACAGCCATCTTCACCATGTATGCTGCTCATTACCTCCATCGCCATCATCAGATCCTTTAAAGCTTGGTTCTTTTAGCATGTCCAGCTCTGCGAGCATCCGTATATAGAGAGGGTTGTGGCGGAATGAGGGATAAAAACGTTCATCCCGCAGCATGAGGTCATAAACCTGAAAAAAAAAAAAAATGGATGATAAATATAAAAGTAGAACATTATACAAAAGAAGGATTAAAGTGTAACTAAACTTTCATACACATTTAGATTTCCTGGCAGTATTTATGTCATTGATAAATTTTGTAATATACTTTATTAGCAAATTTTGGCTCCTTTCTGTGAAATTCTGCATTTTTTTCACTCTTTCCCTTGCTTCTGTATTGAGAGCTGTTCCTGCCTCTCACTGAGTATTACTGTGTATGGAGTATGGGCTGTGTAACAGGTAGTGGAGGGTCACTTCAAACAGCTATATCTCAGGCGTTCTAAAACATAGAAATGTGTTGGGACACAGTCGGGATTAGAATATTAATATCATATATATTATGAAGCTGCATATACACACGTGGACAAAATTGTTGGTACACCTCGTTTTAATGAAAGAAAAACCCACAATGGTCACAGAAATAACTTGAATCTGACAAAAGTAATAATATATAAAACTACATGTTGACAAGCCACAAAGCTTCTGGGAGAATGTCCTATGGACAGATGAGACAAAAATCAAAATTTTTGGCAAGGCACATCAGCTCTATGTTCACAGATGGAAAAATGAAGCATATCTTGAAAAGAACACTGTTTCTACTGTGAAACATGAAGGAGGCTCTGTTATGTTCTGGGGCTGCTTTGCTGCATCTGGAACAGGGTGTATTGAATCTGTACAGGGTAGAATGAAACCTCAAGACTATCGAGGGATTCTAGAGAGAAATGTGCTGCCCAGTGTCAGAAAGCTTGGTCTCAGTCGCAGGTCATGGGTCTTGCAACAGGATAATGACCCAAAACACACAGCTAAAAATACCCAAGAATGGCTAAGAGGAAAACATTGGACTATTCTGAAGTGGCCTTCTATGAGCCCTGACCTAAATCCTATTGAGCATCTTTGGAAGGAGCTGAAACATGCCGTCTGGAAAAGGCACCCTTCAAACCCGAGGCAACTGGAGCAGTTTGCTCATGAGGAGTGGCCAAAATACCTGCTGAGAGGTGCAGAAGTCTCATTGACAGTTACAGGAATCGTTTGATTGCAGGGATTGCCTCAAAAGGTTGTGCAACAAAATATTAAGTTAAAGGAACCATCATTTCTATCCAGGCCTGTTTCATGAGTTTTCTTTTTTAAAAAATTCTGTTGAAGCATGGTTGAAAAGCAATGTCTGACTTTCATTTGTTCATTTTCATAGAATTTTTATATATTATTACTTTTATCAGATTCAAGTTATTTCTGCGACCATTGTGGGTTTTTCTTTCATTAAACGAGGGGTGCCAACAATTTTGTCCATGTGTGTAAATATCCTAATCTTGACTGTGTTTTCAACCAGTGATATGTCTGGAAATACTACATAACTCTGCAATCATATGAAAGAAGAGAATCTCCTCTTTCATATGACACCAAAAGCACATTTCTATGTTTTATAACACCTAAGATATAACAGTGTGAAGTGACCCTCCCCCACCCTCATTCTCTACATGTTACACAGCCCGTACTCCATACACAGTAACATTCAGTGAAAGGCAGAAACAGCTCTCAATACAGAAACAAGGGAAAAGTGAAAAAACAAATGGATTTCACAGAAAGGAGCCAAAATTTCTTAATAAAAAGTATATTACAAAATTTATTTATGACACAAATACTGTCAGAAAATCAAAAGTTGTCTGAAAGTTTAGTTACGCTTTACGGATCAAAAATAACTATGAAGATTAGTTATAAATTGTGCTATATGAAATGTAAAGAAAACTACATTAAAGCATAATACACAATCACACTTCTATAATCCACCATAGATGTACACGAGCCAGTATCACAAGAAAATACCTGCAATAAAACACATACAGTATTATTTTTTATTATGTACCCATCCTGATTCTGCTACCTGGGGCTTGTAGAAGGGTGCTGTGCAGACTCAAGGGTGAATTTCTTGGTGGTGACACCCAAAACCAACTACAGTATGTGAGCTCTGTTCACATCCAAGCTATGGCTACCGGTCATAGGCTGGGTTCACACCAGCGCTTGAACTCCGTTCGGGGTTTCCGTCCCTGAACCCGCTTAAAAAATTCAAAGAGAAAATTCCTGAAAACAGCGCTTTTCTCTCTGCATTTTCTGCTCTTTTCGGGCGGAAACCCAGTGGATCTCATTATAGTCTATGGGGTTTGCGGTTTTCCGCAAGTAACTGCTTTTTTAAGCGGATTCGGTTTCCATTTGGGGGGGTCCCCAAGCGGACCCCCCGAACAGAAACCCAAACGCAGGTGTGAACCTAGCAATACTAGAAGTCATATTGGTGTCAAAAGCCTCATTGACTTACAATCTGGCCCATTGGGGTGTTTGTTCTTTGCGTAAAACTCAGACGGAACTAGCGAATAAATGTTAAATATCAAAGTACTGACTCCCTGTATTGTGATGCATATGTAAATATACTACTAGCCATTAATCTCTGAGGAGAGAGAAAAGAAATCGAAATGGAATGAGGTTTAATAATTTTTCTGACAGATGGGGGTCCCATTTCTGGGAGTAACTCCTAGTCCATATCAAGGTGTGTGATGATGAGACCCTCAATTTATGTATCTTTCTTGGACATGTATCATTCCTCATTCGTATCAGTCACATATCTGTAGGAATGTAGAGCTGTGTTTACATTGGTGGTCGATTCGCTCCAATAGTTTTATGTGCATACCATCATCAGTGTGATATCCCAGATGTCCAAAAGGGGGGTGAAGGGTGGAGCCGGGGAGGGTCTCACACTGAGGTAGAGTGAGTTTTCTTTTGTCTTTTGTGTGGAGCCTGAAAGAGACACAGCTACGAGCAGCTGGGGGCTCAGGTATTATTCTATACTTTATTCCCATTTTTTGTTTTATGTGCGGTAGCATCGCACTTTTGCTTGTATGTTTATGCTTGATCATATTAATATTGTATATTTCTGTATATGCTATTAATTAGTACCGACCCACTTGGGTTATTAAATATATAAAATTTATACAGCTCGTTTCATTCTATCCTACGACCTCTGTCCGCTCACGGGTGGGGAGTGGGAGGTTAGAAGGGTGATCGCGGGTACGCCAAGAGGCTTGGCAAGGCGATATTCTTCACAGGGTAATTGAGCCTGATGACAACTTCATACAAGAGGGGATAAGCTGGTACATGTATTTGTGGCTCTGTTAGTCAAAGTCTATGGGATTAAAGGAAATCAACAACTACACAGAAAAAAACAACAAAACTGAAACATGACCGACAACTTAAGACACTTGCCTTTTTCTGGACCTCATCAAAGATCTCAGGCGTGGGGTCTTCATTGTTCACCACTTCCTCAAGCTTCGCTAACAAATAATCGTCGATGTGAACTCTTGGTGACGCCTGTAAAGCAAATAAATAGCCTGAAGTTCTGATAATGGAAAACTGATCCAAATCCCACACATGAGCCTCAAGAACTGGAAGCCATGCACATACAGTGTGGTCACCTCAGACTGCTGATAGATAGCCGCTCACTACTTACAGCGATCCACCACTCTGTTAAAATAATTGATTATACATTAAATGGGATAAAAAGGGCAAACTGGAAAACCCAGGTGGCTGAGGTTGGGGTAAAACAACAAAAAGAAGCTATACTCAGCTACCAATGGTCCTCCATTCTAGCACTGGTGCGCCATTGCAATGCAGATCAGAAATGGCTGGGCCAGAAGTGAAGCAGCTTAGATGACTGCTGAGGCCAGTGAAGCTGTATGTGCACATCCTTGTGTACAAGAGAAGGTGCCCATTCTGATCTACAAAAGTGCTAGTGACATCGCTATGTACCACCAGCTTTTCTCACTATTGCCTTATGCAATACCGCCCCCCCCACCCTCTAGGTTTTCCACTTTGCGTGGTAAACTCCTTGACACATGTATAGTGTACTTACCTGCTGCTCTCAGTGCTGATGCTTCTGTTTCATGACAAAGTGACCAGTGACTTCCACTGGAGTGCAGTAGCACGGAGGGTCCCCGGGAAAGTACACTATACATGTTTAATGTATAGTCACTTTTTGTTAGCATGGTGGTGGGTCTCATTAAAGAGTCACTTCGAACTTTAAGTTTGCAGGACACCAAGAACTTCATAGATCAGAAATTCCTGACTCTTTTAGAAGGCGGCTGCTTGAAATCTATTTGCCAGTGTCCAGTAAGGTGCAGCTTTCCGATGAAAGCCTAAAATGTCAACAGGAAATCTGAAGACACAGGGCAGATGAATATGTCTGCCAGCGCAAGAATTCCCACAAAGCGAGGGTCCCCAATTTCCATATAAATAAAAGTACAAGACATTTATCACCTATGCCCAGGACTGACACACTGCTGTTTTTGTTGGCCCCATAGACATTAAATGGAGTAACATGGTGACCACCTCTTCTTTCAAATGGGGCCTCCTGTGGTCACATATCTATATATCCTGTGGCTATAAAGAGGACCTATCACCAACACTATCAACTCCAGTTTTAAGTTAATAGGCACCGCTCAAATGATTCTGGCACAGTTGGAATTTCTTCTCCAACCCCCACCGTTCCTGAGCAATCAATTCGTTTTGGTGTCTGATATACTATTTAGTCTCTGTACTGTCAGCAGGGCGGTGTCAGACAGGAGCAGACAAGGGGTGTGATTCTGAACTCTGACTGCCTCCGATTGGAGCTCTGAATGCCTCAGATTGGAGCTCTGAATCACACCCTCTGCCTGACACCGCCCTTCTGACATTACAGAGCTTAAATAGTACATCAGGCACCAAAACTAACTGTGCTTGTTGCTCAGGAATGGAGGGGGCTAGAGAGAAAAAATTCCAACTGCGCTGGAATCAGTGGCGGGGTGCCTATTAACAGATGTTAAGGACTTGAATTGGTGGTGAAAGGTCCTCTTTACAACCCTAGAAACAGGTTTAAATTGTATTGCTCATCTTATTATAAGAGCCATACCTTTTCTGATAAGTACTGGTCAAACACACCAACCGCAGCCGCCCTTAACAGCCCCTTTGTTTGATTGGTTTGGTGTTTTCCATCACGTTGCCGACTCCGAAGCACCTCCAGCTGCTGTTGTGCAGTCACCCGGTACCCCTCCACTGTAAGCCAGAAGAAGAGATGTGCTTGCCCACCAGTCTGCTGCATAAAATCTACGACAACAAGAAACCTCATAAGAAAGTGAACACATACATTGATTCTTCATACAGCATAGAAACATGACAATTAGCATGGCTTTTAATTTGTTATTTAATTTGACTCGTTTTGTGATATATTCAGAATCTCAATATGCATCAGCGACAAAGAGCCCAAAAATCAAAGCCTTAAGTATGAATTAGAGCCCAGCGATTCCCAAGACAGGTGCCTTGGGAACCCGCCAGGGGCAGAGAAACTCTTGTTGGAAAGATGACCATATGCCTTCATGCATTATAATCTGCGTCCTTAGGACATTTTTTGTCTTTTGGTAAAAATTATTTGGCAGAGATGCCCCGAGGATTTTTTTTTTTCCCCAGGAGTTCCCACAGTCTGAAAGGATTTGGAATTCTATTACATTAAAGGGGTTGCCCAAAAATAGCAAAAATGTGATCAGTGATGGGTGGAGGAGAATGCCATAAAATAAGAAAACGTCCATTACTCACCTGCTAAATCTTCCACATTTCATTGGACCCTGTTGGTCTTTGTTTATTGAGCTGCAGCAATGACGTGCCCATGCGGTATATAGCATGTGACTGCTCAGGTCAGTGACTGGCTGCAACAGTCATATGGGTAGACAGGTACGACACTGCTGCAGCACGCTAAACAAAGATCTAAAGAAAGACAAAACAATTCAATATATTTTAGGCTTCTTCAGACCTTCAGAACTTGATGAGGACTTAAGACATGGATTCTGTGTCCAAATATTCATCAAACCCGCTAGCTTAATACATCCATTGAAAGCAAATGTTGTATTTTATACTCCATTCGCATGATCCATTAAAAGTCAATGCAGGAAAAAAAAAATGTAATCCTGAAGAAGGACCTTGAATTAAACGTAGGCAAATCTGAGTCACATGAATATACTCTATGTGCAACTTTCTGGTTTTAGGTTTTGTGGGTACAGAATATTATGAAAAATAAATCGTCGAAGCTGCCATATGGACATGCACACATTTCTACAGATAGCAACTCTATATAACAGTGAAGCCAATATAAGGATGGATTCGCATTGCGTTAGCTAATGACACTTAAATAAAAGTGATATTTAGCTTTTTAGAATTGCTTAAGCATCTGTGTATTATGATGAAAACAAGCAGATTTCTGACATGGCTAATTCGTGCTACACATAAGGACTAACATGTCTCCAAGAACAAAGATGTCTTTATAGCGATGATCAGATCGGTGCAATAATCTGATTATAATAGTGATGGGGAAGGGACAGCACATGAGGCGCGAGCGACTGTCTCATGGGCTTGTGTCAGCAGAATAGAGTCAATGGGATACATAACCTGGGCAGCACTCAAGACCTTTTCAACTTCCTTCACTGAATAACACCCCAGGAAGCAGAATATCTATCTGGGTACAGATCACATGTACATACATTATAATAATAGTTACTTAAGGAAACTAACTTGTGAAGTGTCTAATTCCAGGGCCCTGTACACTGTGCAGCAGCAATGACTTGAATGATAGTAGTTCTGGATGTCGGACCCCCACCAATTTGATATCAACAGCCTATCCTAAGGATAAGCTATCAATATCTATGGATAGGGGATAATTTGCTTATGTGGGAAAACCACCCAAGTGAGAACCTTGAACAGAGGGAGAGAACACTCAGCCTCCGAGGGCTTACATTCTATATGAGAAGGGGTAAGGACACAATAGGTGATGGCATAGAACAGGGGTCGGCAACCCCCGGCACGCGTGCCAAGAGTGGCACACAAGGCTTATTTCCCTGGCACGGCAGCCGGCGTCCTCACCCAGCAGTTTCGATCGGACCAAACACGGCTGAAACGAAACTGCTATTATACTGTGGGGTCTCTTCAGACCCCTGAGTATAATAAGCGGAGGGCCAAGAGAGGTGACCAAACATAAAAAACAATGTTAACTCACCTTCCCTGGATCCGCAGCAGCTGTCCTCTTCGGGCGCTTCTGCCTGACGTAAGAGACCACTGACAGGGCCTCAGGGGTCACGTCCGACGTCATTACACATAATGATGCGACGTGACCCCTGAGAACCAATCAGAAATCGCTGACTACAGGCAGAAGTGCCCGAAGAGAACAGAGCGGCTGCAGAGCGCAGGAAAAAGTGAGTAACATTGTTTATTATGTTTGTCACCTCTCTTGGCCCTTCACTTATTATACTCTGGGGTCTGAAGAGACCACACAGTATAATAATAGCTAGTGAGTGGTGACAATTGGAATATCATAAAAGTTAGAATATTATACTGTGTGAAGGGCCCCTATGGGACATGATACTGTGTGCAGGGGCCACTATAGAGCATAATACCGTGTGCAGGGGCCACTATGGAGGATAATACTGTGTGCAGGGGCCACTATGGAGGATAATACTGTGTGCAGGGGCCACTATGGAGGATAATAATGTGGGCAGGGGCCACTATGGAGGATAATACCATGTGCAGGGGCCACTATGGGGCATAATACCGTGTGCAGGGGCCACTATGGAGGATAATACTGTGTGCAGGGGCCACTATGGAGGATAATACTGTGTGCAGGGGCCACTATGGAGGATAATACTGTGTGCAGGGGCCACTATGGAGGATAATAATGTGGGCAGGGGCCACTATGGAGGATAATACCATGTGCAGGGGCCACTATGGGGCATAATACCGTGTACAGGGGCCGTTATAGGACATAAAACCGTGTGCAGGGGCCGCTATGGAACATAATACCGTGTGCAGGGGCTGCTGTGTGACAATACCATGTGCAGGGGTCATCAGACTTACAATAGTTGACCGGCACTCCGAGTACCTCAACTCTGATTTTTTTAATTGAAATCGGCACGCCGAACAAAAAGGTTGCCTACCCCTGGCATAGAAGATGCTCATATGGTAGTGTAGAAGGATTATTGTAGATTGGTCTGAAGTGGACGGTTTTCAAGTTACTCTTAAAAGGTGTTGAAGGTGAGCAAGAGTCCGATTGGTTGAGGCAGTGTAATCTAGAGTATAGGGGAGGCACAAAAGGAGTCTTGAAAATAGCTGAGAGAGGAGCAAAGAAGGGGGTCCTCTGAGGACTGGAGGCTATTATAAGGGGAGGTATTGGGAGACTAAATAAGAAATTTATGGAGCAAACAGGTTGTGAATTTAAAAACCAAAAAATATCATAAAATCACTAATTAAAAAATAAAAAAATCATAAAAACAAAAACATAATTAATTTTATAGACTGACAGTGTTAAAGACCGAAACAAAAATCAAAACAATGGCTGTCATGCTAAAACGAATCCATCAATGGATATCTTCACGGTCTGCAATGCACATGGAATAAGAAACACAACCTCCAGGTCACCAAAGTATTTTCCCTTCGGTTATCTGTACCATATTTTGGAAATAAAGCATGTATATTTTAATGCTAAGTCATTCCTCCCCCACCTTCTCAATATTCATAATCTGGTGACCTTTGGGAACCAAACTATTTGCATCACTCAACAATTCCCCTTAGGTTATTGATGAATATCACGGACTCTCCTTTTCTCATGTACTAACACTACAATGTGCTAAGTTTTTAGTATTTGGAAAAGAAGACAAATGAGCAGCTTGAAAGTCCCCACCATGCAATGCAGGTTCTGCCATTGGTTTGTTATACTATGCAGTAACACAAAGCACCGCACTATAGTAGCTGCATACACTGTACAAATATTGACATATTTAACAGCTATAGACAATGGGCAGAGGTTCAGCTCTGGTCAGAATAAGAGTTATGGCAATACATCAGTAGAAGATGACGCCTGAAACTAGTGCCGCAATAAAATGTACAAATGCAACTGGTGTGTGGTTATTTTACTTTAAGACTTTCTAGTTCTCTGAAGTTCCTTTGCCCTACGGCACAGGGCATCTGATACATATAATGGGGGTAACCTTTAATAGAGTAGTGCTCAAGCAGTGTTTGCCACTGACCCGACACCATGAATCTCCTAATCCAAGACATTCCATCCAATTACCACCTAAGGCTATGAAGCCACTGTACTGCCCGCTATTAGTCCTGAGGAGCATCTGTGGGTGTAATAGCTGGGCATCTTCTTACTAAGAGTGGCTTAAGACATAATGCTCTGTATGATATGACCATCTTATTAGATATCTTACAATCATCATGCTCCTGTTGTTCGTTTGCCATAACACAAATGCATTATTATTTTAAAGATATCCGCCCCTTTGCCATGAAAAAAAATGATTTTTTATTAAAGGCAGGGGTTATCTTCAGCTAAAAAAGATTCACTAAGTTTCAGGCTGAAATTTTCATTCCGTCACACAGTCTATGTGATCTCCCTGTGTGCTCTTCTGCGCATCTATAATATGATACTGTACATAAGGTGATCTGCCCTTCCTGAAGACTTGGATGTTTTCATCCACTTCACAGGCTCTTCTGCCATGTGCATCCTTTTCCCCCTCTGCTGCTGTTTGTAACAGTAAGATTAGGGAAGGGGTGGAGAAAGAGCTGTCAGACCTATGTTTGACATATGTTTGAGGCAGCAGGACAATCTTCTATGCACAATTACACAGACTCTACAACAGCATATTAGTACAAAATCTTTAATGAAGACTAATTAGAAAGTTGCTTAATTTGGCATTTAGAAAGCAAATGAACAATAAAAAAAAATTCTAAACATACTCTCCTGTCTAAATTTGAGACTTAACAGCATGCTGAGCAGTGTATTTGCTGAGGCACCCATCTGATACCTTTGTATAATCCTCGCTGAGCGTCATACTGATGCCTCATACCCCTTGTGCCTCTGCATACCTGATGTCTGATTGGTCAGGACAGTATACCTGGAGCTACGCTAGGTACCATGCTATTAAATCATGTAGTCACAATCGCTAAAAACATTGTACACACAATGCATTTTACTGCTGAACAATCGCACTGAACATCAAATCTTTAATAAAATCTCAGCGACTACAGGCGCTTCATTCATAGTTTACCTGCACTACTAAATAGTGCTAGGAAGAAGATGCAAACTTCCCTATTTACAGAGTTCATGTCAAGGAGAAAAATGATTTAAAGGATATTTCACTCACCCATAAAAAACTGTAGTGCAACATTATGTACAAGAATTTTGTCCAGCGGGACTGTGCAAAGTTTTCCAAAGTTTGCAGCCAGCTTCACAGTATCAACTTCCTGTAAGAAAAGTGCAACATGGTATTACGCTTGGAGGGTATTCACACAACATGATAAACACTACGTGCAACAAAGCAGACATGGGGCAATGTAAGGTCTGCATGTTTACATAGAAATATGTGAAACCCAACAAGTTGCAGGAGCGATGGTGGAGAAACATAAGGAAACTTTAGCCAGAAGTGGTGCAAAACATCAAAAGCTGCAGCAAGATTTTGGGCAATACTCTATGAAACTGAAAACCTATGCAACATCGTGACTTCCAGGGTTAGAAAACATGTCTGCTTTCTTCCAGAAACACTACACCTGTCCATGGATTATGTGTAATGTTGTAATATTAGGCACATTCTGGGGACAGGGATGCAGGAGTCAAACTACCAGAAGTGTCAGGCACCTTCATGTTTAGATGGCCTTAGTACTGACTCCAACCTATTAAACATTGATAGCTTTCCTATAGATAGGGCATCAATGGTTAAGTTTTAGAAAAACTCCTTCAATATTGAATTATGCAGAAAATGTAGGCCCAGGAGAACACATAAATACAGTGAGAGCTCTCTCTGCTTCTCAGCACCTATAAGTAAACAGCGGTCATAAGGGTTATATTACATAAGCTTACATAATTCACAAAAAAAGTCATGTTATTGTGCTCTTAAAAGGGGGGTCCAAACCCTTTAGACACATTTATTTAGAAAATGTAGAGATATTATCTGATGTTGCCTTAGAAACAATCTTATCGTGTTATGTGGTATCCATAAAACAAGCAATAAAGAGTCCAATTCTAAAATAATTTGTGTGATGAAGCAGTGGCGTAACTAGGAATGGCTGGGCCCCAAGGCGAACATTTGACATGGGGCCCCCCCCAACCCGCCGCCCCCAACCCCCCCAACCCGCCGCCCCCAACCCCCCCCAAGCCGCCGCCCCCAACCCCCCCAAGCCGCCGCCCCCAAACCCCCCCCCACACACAAACCGCATTCCTGTGCACACTATTTTGCCCCATAGTGGCCCCTGCACACGGTATTATGCCCCATAGTGGCCCCTGCACACGGTATTATGCCCCATAGTGGCCCCTGGACAAGGTATTATGCAGCATAGTGGCCCCTGCACACAATATTATGCCCCATAGTGGCCCCTGCACGCAGTAGTTTGCCCCATAGTGGCGCCTGCACGCAGTAGTTTGCCCCATAGTAGCCCCTGCACACAGTAGTTTGCCCCATAGTGGCCCCTGCACACAGTAGTTTGCCCCATAGTGGCCCCTGCACACAGTAGTTTGCCCCATAGTGGCCCCTGCACACAGTAGTTTGCCCCATAGTGGCCCCTGCACACAGTAGTTTGCCCCATAGTGGCCCCTGCACACAGTACCCCCCCCCCCCTCCCCCCCCGTGCCCCCCCCTTTATGCCCCATAGTGGACCACCCATGAACGATTATTATACTCTGGGGTCTTTTCAGACCCCAGAGTATAATGATCGGAGACCCAGGGGAGGATAGAAACATAAAAAACACTGCAACTTACCTCTTCCTCGCTCCGGTGCACTCCCGTGCGCTACTTCGGCCATCTTGTCGGATCTTGCACGATCCAGGCCGGCGTCGCGACGCATAATGACGTCGGCTGACGTCTGGGACGTCACCAAACAGGCCCGAAGCCTGCGGAGCGGTGGATAGGTGAGTTACTGTGTTTTTTATGTTCGATCACCTCCCCTGGGCCCCCGATCGTTATACTCCGGGGTCTCAAAAGACCCCGGAGTATAACGATAGCAGTGATTGTGGGGTTCGCGGTAGCGACTGCCACAGGGCCCCGGGCCCCGTAATGTTCCGGGCCCTGTGGCAGTCACTACCACTGCTACCCCGGTAGTTACGCCCCTGTGATTAAGATAGAATATAATAGGTGGTAGGTGCAGTAAAAGACATTACAATGCAAGGAAAAATACACTAGTGCTACTTCTGTAAAATCAGTAAACCCTTTCTTCTAATCCTGGACAAATCCTTCCAGACAGCTATGCAGTTTGCATAGTGCGGCCGCCATTCATTTTATAGGGGAGGATACCATGCGACATCTATAGACCACCCCTAAATCTGTATTATTGCTAACTATACATGCAGCAGATTTTTGCTACTTGCCTCACTGCATTCTGGGAGCCATAACATTTTATTTTAATGCTGGAATCAGTGTGTGGTCTTGAGTTTTTTGGGTGTTGGGATGATTTTTTTTTTTTTTGCAGAATTTTCTGTACTTAAATGTGTGTGTGTGTATATATATATATATATATATATATATATATATATATATATATGTTTTTAATATAGAATATTAGAACATCCCGTCACTGTTTAATTGTGTTTCTTTCCCAAAGTTCACAAGGCATTATGGGAAAGGAGCTGGGGAGCTCATGCGCCCTCTATTGGATGTAACAAATCCTCAATTTGCTTTTGACTCACCGAGCCTTGAGACAGCAAAAGGGATTTTAGCCAAGCCAATTTCCCAAAGTTCTACAAACACCAAACATACAGGCGGGAACTTTATAAAGAATGGCATTTCCTAATCCATTCCCCCCTGGGGCAACATGTGTCTGAATTATTAAGAGGCTCGCTCTGGCTCTTAATTCAGATGTACTGCGGGAGGTCTTTTGCACCAAAAATGAAATCTATGTCAGTCATGGACTGCCTTAGACATCTGGTATAACTCAAGCCATGAGTAAAGCACCCCCTTCCCCATGTTGCCTTGGTCTTGGGGCAAGTGTCACACAGAACCAAAAATTTGGTGCACAAAAATGGAACCAAAGATATACCACATCTTTTGTTTTTTTGTTAGATCCAGGGCTGTCAGCTATGAGGATCAGATGAGGAGAACCTGCGGGGCGCCAGTGTGCTTGCATGACAGCACGCCATACACTACTATGGGGCTGCTGGGACTAATCTCCAACAGCGCCCACAGCCCCATAGAAGTAAACGAAGCACTGGTCATGCAAGCGCAGCAGAGCGCCATTGAAAATGAGACTTTAGGTGGCCTTATGGTCCCCCATCCTCCTGATCACTGGGGGACATGGCGATTGGGTCACCTTCCATCGGACACTTATCTCCTATCCACAAAACAGGAGGTAAGTCTCCATAACGGTACAACCCCTTTAATGCAGCAGAAACTGACACAAACCAAGCAGAATAGAGAGACATATCTTTAACAAGGTAAAGTCAATATATTAAACTTACTTTTCCAGACTGCAATCTCTGTATTCGGGTTTCACAGACTTTCTTTACAAACAGTAAACTGTTTATCTGGTTTTTTATAGTGTTGATGTCTAAAAGACAAAAAGTACAATATGGAGGTTTCCAAGGTCAGATTTAACATTCAAGGCTGCATATTTTAATACATTCCTTATCTATGGAAACAGAACATTTTTCGCAGTTCAAAACAATAGAATAAGTCTATATCAGTTCTATAAAAAATTCTGGTTGTCATGGTGTCCTACATGTAATGAGGCATTCACACTAACGTTGGAAATTTGTTATGATGAGGTCCATTAAGAAAAAAAAAAAAAGCGCCTATCATAACAGATGGTAAATGGATGCGCAGAAAAAAAAATGGACAGAAATAAAAGGATAGTATAAGAGACGACCGTCCTTTACCATCCATCATATGTCCATTAGCCATAGACATCAATGTTAAAAAAATACATAATAATAATAATAATTAACACTTCACATCAATCATAAGTCCGTTATTTTGAACAGAACCAAAAGTCCTGCCCCCCGCATTATTATCTCCGCGAAAATAATGAACCTGTGATGGATATGATAAAAACGTACACTAACAGAAGACATAACAAATCCCACTGAAATCAATGGAATTTTTAACAGATTTTTGACAGATCTGTTAGTGTCCGTTTACATGTTCTGATGGATGCCAACAACGGTAGTGTGAACGCCCCCTAAGGAGCCATGTTGACTTTGGTGAGACTACACTAAAAAAAAAAATAAAAATCTTTCAGGAGGCCAGCCCCAAAACAAAATAAGGCCCCTTGCAGATGATCGTGTGTATTTTGCAGTCCGCAAAAAACTGTTCAGTGTTCAGTTTTTGTGGACCGTGTGTCATCAGTGTGTCTACAGCATAAGTTCTGTATGTCCGCAAAAATGGACAGTATTGCTTCAGTGTGTCATCTGTATTTGCGGATTCACAAATTATGGATGACACACAGAATACATGGTTTTTACTCTCTCTTCTAGGGGCGAGCCCGTGCCACAAACAGAGTCTCGGCCCGCACTCAGATCCGTAGACTACATGGTAGTGTGCTTAGACCTATAGGAAATGAATGGGTCAGTGTGCTATCCGGGAAAAACATGGATAGCGCACAGCCTTAGTCCTCTTGCAGACGACAGAGTCCCCACGTTGCTGAAACACAGCTTTTATTTTTTTTGTTGCAGATTTGGCGGCTTTTTTTTTTTTTTTTTTTGAGCCAAAGCCAAGAATGGCAACAAAAGGAATGGCAAATATATCGGAAATAGCTTTTTTTAAAAAAAAAAAAAAAACATGCAGCAAAATCAGCAACAAAAAAAAGCTTTATTTCCACCACATTGGGCCTCAGCCTAAAGCTTTCTGCAATTGATTTCAATTCCATTCTCTCTATCTATCTATCTATATACACACACACACACATATATATATACACATATATATGTGTGAGACCCTTTGGTAGGAGAGGCCCACCACACTAAGACCATTTTAAGACCCTTTTGCACTTGCAATAAATGTTGCAATCTCTGTCAGGTGTGAACACGCTCCTCATCATCCAGCAAATGAGCATATGCTTGTTTGCTGGGTGATCGATTGCTTAGGAGTGCATAAAAATGCCTGTTGGTCGGAAGGACATGGCTCTGTGTATACGGAAGAGTTACCAAACAGTATGGGGGACAAATGATCATAGAATGTCAAAAATAGGGAACGTGTTTCTGCAAAACCTGTCCCAAGACAAAGACTACACAGATGATACAGTAAACTAAAACTGATGTAAAAAAATGATGAGGTAATGTTAAGAGATCTGGAACAAAGGTTATGTATGACTAAACATGGATGTGAACACGGCGTATAATCCTGGATCTAACAAACCGGTTTTCTTTCTGACCTCACAGAGGTAATAACACATGTGAGGGATTACTGAGCGCCACTGACGACTTGACATCATTCTCTAGTCATTTCTATAGGCTTTATAAGAATACCGTCATGTCAGCTGTCACGGCTGCTTTACTAATAACTTATAATCCTCAAAGTTGCCTTTTTTCTACATTTGTATGACAAAACAATCATATCAAATACATAGTAATTTATATGTACTGACAAACCGCGCCAAAGAAAACGCAACTTCTCCCACATAGTACAATGCCTTACACAGCCAAGTCAATGGCGAGATTAAAAAAATGTATGACTACTGAAAGGCAAAAAAAAAAAAAAAAAAATAGCTAGTGATTAAAAGGGGAACCTGTCAAGGTGATTTGGGACACTAAACCACTGAAAGGTCCTTATGGACTGGGGGATTACTGTCCCAAAAAGCCCTGCAGTAAAGCTGTCGATTGAAAATAAAAGACCTTTATACGTAAATAGCGCCTGTGCTGCTGCCACCTGCGCAGTTGTTCAGGGTAGCCAAGGAAAGTACGCCACTGATTCACTGCACATTCTCCAGACCTCGTACGCATGCGCAGTGAATCTGAGGAGTACTGCCCTGGCTTCACTGAACTGCAGACACCAGGAGCACCAGAGACAAGTCCGATGCTTTATAACAGGGCTATTTGGGACACTGAAACACCAATAAATAAAGGAACTGTGGGTGGTTTAGTGTTCAAAGCATTCCCTTTAAGGCCCAAACAGCTGGTTATTAGTTAAACAGCATTTTAAAGAGAAAAAGAGAAAGACTCCATTGTTTTGCTTACTAATGCAAATCAGCTAAGAAGTGACAATGTAAGCCAAGGCACCAAATACAATGCCATATACACATACGGTACACCCCGGACCAAAATCAATGAGCAGGATCTAATGTGCCTGGATGATATCTATGCAAACACTAATGTCAATCTCTAATGGAGCAAGATATAATGCAAATATATCCTGAGCACATATGGTAGGTGTAGCCCCAAGAGAGGAGAAAGTCTCTTATTGTACAGGTAGATATCAGTACATAGACCATTTGACACTGTCTTTTTATGGAATTTTCACAAAATGCGCACCAAGAACCTTACTTAAGGTGGCCATACACCTTCAATAGTTATTGTCTGACTGACTGCTATTCCTCTCAACTCACCTATGTGTATAGAACATGCCCAATCCTTCGATATGCCTCCCCATATATATTCAATAAGCATCAGATTTTTCTCTACTGTATATAGGGGGGCCTTGAAATGGTTTTCTAGGACTAAAATACTGATGATCTACCATTAGAATTAGTCAACAATATCAGATCTGTAAGAGTCTGACAACTGGCGCCCCCACTGATCAGCTGTTTGAAGAGAATGCAGCATCTGGACGAGTGATGCAGCCTTTTTACTGCTTATCAAGCACAGCACAGTACATTGTTTAGTGGCTGTGCTTGGTATTGTAGCACAGCACTATTTATTTGACTAGGGCTCATATTCAAGCTGTTGATTCAAACACGCGATCTGCAGACATCCTGGGTGTTGGACTGATCTCACACTGATGACCTAGGAATCGTTACTTAAAAATTTTAGGAATTTAATTTTTTACTATAGTAAATACAGCAGTAATGCTATTTAAGCTAAATGTAACATGATTGCAGATATCTATACTCCTGCAGGGTGCTGCTGCATCCTTGTGTTTGTTGCTTTTGCATTGCAGTCACAGCAGATTTGCCCCCACCCATTGACTTCACTTTGGAGTCAGCACCCCCTAACAAAGGCTGCAACCCAAAAGAAAGTAACATGATATAAACAGGATGAACTGGGGGGGGTGTGGACAGCTCCATCCACGCTCACAGCTTCAATGTGATGTGGATGGCTCAAAAATAGAACACATGCATTTCAGACTTTATTCTGGCAGTGACGATTCAATCCCAAAAGTGCCACAGAACCATGTTATCCCCAAAGGTCAGCCTCGCTCTGCTACTTACCATCTCCCACGGTATCTAATGAACGGAGATACTGTAATTCTTCAGCAGCTTTGTCCCTCACAGCTTCCAACTCTCCAATATTGTCACTTAATTTAATGACATTCATGAAGGCCTCATAATTGCAATTGGAATCACGAATCTGAGGGGACAAAAAAAAATTATTATTTCATCTTTGTCTCAAAGTTACATTTCCATTAGCATCTTGTGCTGCAGTTGGGAGAACACCAGGGCTGAGGAATCGGAGTAGTGGAGTCAGGGCCAGGTTTTATTGGTATCGGAAAAAAATAAAAAAAAAGGTGTCGACTCCGACTTCAAAATAAAATGACTCATTAATGATATAATTATTGATATTGTATAATTAATTTGATGTATAGTTTGTTACATATTTACTCTCATAGGAGCTAAATCATTGTTTTTTTTCCCAAAATTAGAGGATATTTACTGCTTCTGAAGGTTGTGCAAATATAAAAGTCTGCCAAACATACAAGTATTAGATGGGGAAAGCCAGTGGTTTAAAAGAAATAGATCGACAATTTTTATTTTATTTTATTTTTTTTATTTCTTAAAAGCGGACAGTGAGCTATCACTTTTTTCTAATCTGTTTTTTATTTTCTGATTGCAGATTTTTTAAATTCTATTTTCTGTATATGATTACAAGGGCGGCCATTTTGCCTGAGCGTCTTCTCGGCTCTGTTAACAGCATTTAAAGATATGCTTTACATCACAGTCATGGTTATAGGCAGCAGTAGTCTAGGGTCGCCTCATTGAGGTCTATGGGAGAGTTTTCTAGGCATGCTCTGTGGAAGGAGGGGGAGTAGATAAGCTGTGACATCATTGTCAGTAGTGGATGTAATGATGTGTCACCATGGGTGTTATCTTCTACTGGGATACTGCCTGTGTCATTTGTGACGTAAATGAGGTCATTGCTGCAATGAAAACACCTACAGAGTTAGCAAGTCTAAGGCTGCTATTAAACATAGTGAAAATTGCAAGATATAGTACTTTTTTTGTGACATGGAAAATTAAAAATATCATCAAAAATGCTTAAAAATGGGTTACTCATAAAAAAAAACAAAAAAAAAAACAAAACTTTTTTTGTTTCTTTAAAAATGCCAGATACTTTGATGTCACAGAAGATGATGTGTGGCAGCAGTTATTCCCCTCTCTCTATTAAGAGCACAAGCACACATGGCCAAGCCATGCATGCGTGTGAGTGGGGGGGGGGGGTTGTTCTTGACTGAATAAGCATTTAAAGTGTCTAACTGGTTTGAAGAATAATAGCTAAGTAGTTAGCACCATTGCGTTGTAGCATTGGTTGAAACCCCGTCAAGAACAGCACCTGCCTGGAGTGCGTGTGATCCGTGTGCATGTGAACTTCCTCTGCATACTCTGGACTCCTCTCATTGTGAGAGATAGAACCCAGAGTCCTCCTGGAGACAGGGACTGGTGTGAGTGATGACAATCTCTGTACAATGCTGCACAATATCTTAGTATTATATGAGCAACAGAAACAAAACCAAACCAAAGAATGAACCCAACACTATGGTTTCTCATGAAAAAATTTTTTGGAAAAATGTCACAGCGGTTTTTGATGTAAAACCAATGCCAAAAGTGAATCAGTCAAGGAAGGAGAAGTCCAATCCCTTCCTCTATAATTCACATTCCTGGAGAATCCAAAAATTGCAACATAGTGAGTGGAACCACATCACCACAAAAATGTGACTTATGGCCATTTGCTTTTGTTTATTAATTATTATTATATAATCTCCCCAGACATCCTATTTTTATATTGATGAGGACGACAATTTTTGCACAGAATACATGTAAATCCTACACTGATGTCTACATGGCCATCATATTTACATAATCACTTTTAAAATTTTCTCAATTGATAATATAATTGATGGCTCAGTAACAAGACAGTGTAAAAGTAGATCCTCAGGCCTTGTCCAAACTGCACCACATGCCATTCTAGTGAAGAAGAAAAAAAAAAAAAAAAAAAAATTATAAAATTATAATTTAATCATATGCATAGGATATTTCCATTTTTGCCTCAGGATATTTCTACCAGCTGTGTGAAGGGACTGCTGTTTTCTGATGAGCACGACAGCCTTTTCACTGAATACAGCTCCGTACACTGAATAGGGTGCTTTGCCTGGTATTGCATTTCAACCACATTCACTCTAATAAGGCTGAGCTGCAAACAGGCTACATGACAAATGAATGTAACGTCACTGGCCTGTTGAGCAGCTGATCTGTAGGGGTCCTGGATATTGGACCTCCACCAGATATTGATGGCCTACCCAACCCAATATGTAACTTTCCAAAAAGCCCTTTAAAGCATGAATTATTAAATAAAAAAACAAAAAAAAACAAAAAAAAACCACAAACATAAAATGAATGAAAATGTCGTGAGACGCTCACCATCCAAATGATATATTGATTAATATAATCAGGATCACTGAGCTGGTTTATTAAAGGAAGAAGAATTCCTCGTGAAAGGATTTCCTACAAGAAAAAGCAAATCTAGTGAATTGTCTGAACAGGAGCTGATAATTTATTAGCCAAGTCATATAGCAAATATTTTAGTTAAAAAAAAAAAAAAAATCTAATGATCTTACCCTCACAAAGTATCGCATGATCTTGTTCTGGAAGTCTCCAGGAGGTAGCAATAAATACAGTAAAACTTCACATAAATCCTTCAGGAACCCTGTAAACGCATACATACGATAATACATGTTACATATGAGGATACGTACTGTGGCAGGAGCTTTGACTTTATACAGTATGCCAAGTGTACTATACTCTATAGAGGTCATCACAAATTAGTAAATCTATAGTGACAGCAATAGGCAACTTTGGTAAGTATTGCATGTATTTTACCAAATATTCCATTATGGAAAAAGTGATTTCTGAGAACAGAATTGAATTCTAAGGGTAAGTTTACATGGCGTTTTACGTCGGGACCCACCATGCATTCTTACTCCCTTTCACTTCAATGGAAGGTTTGGGTGATCATAGATTATTCAACTGAATGAGTGACCTGTAATGCTACATTTACCCCAGCAGCAGCCACTTGCTACAGTAACAGCTGATCACTGAGGGTTAAAGAAGAGGAATCCCATGCAAGCTGCTACTTAAAAAGAGATGACTTCATTACATAATCCCTTTAAATCCTCAATCCCTTTAATGGTAAACCAAGACATTCGCACTGACAAGCACATAAAACACAAAACAATACAATAGTGATTTAGGATTAAATAACCACATAGTACAGACAGATATTTAACCCCTTAAAGACTGTGCCAATTTTTTGTCTTTTGCGTTTCCGTTTTTTCCACCTCACATTCCAAGAGCCATGACTTTTTTATTTTTCAGCTCGCATGGTGGCTTATTTTTCAAGAGGACAAATCGTAGTTGCTAATGGCATTTAATTTTCTCTGCATTGTACTGGGAAAGTGGGAAAAATTCACAATGGGGTGGAATTTGGTAAAAAATGCATTTCTTATGGGTTTAGTTTTTACAGCATTGATTATGTGGTATAAATGACACTATTTAAATTCTGTGGGTCAGTACGATGACAAGGATACCAAGTTTATATAGTTTTATTGCCTTTTAATAAAAACTTTCACACTTTCATATTTCTGTGTACGGAGCTGGGTAAGGTGTATTTTTATACGGAACAAAATGTAGTTTTTATTGATACCATTTTGGGCCAGATGGTTTGATCACTTTTTGCTTAATTTTATTTTAGGAGATGAAGTGTTGAAAAAACAAACAAAAAAAAAAAAAAATAAAATTTGGCCATGTTGATTTTATTTTCCACTACAGTGTTCACCATATGGGATAAATATTTTTATAGTCTAATATATTGGGAATTTTTGGATTGCGGGCTACCTAAATTGTTAATATTTATTTATTTTTTATATGTGATCTAGGGAAAGGGGGGGATTTTTATATATTTTTAATACGTTTAAAAACTTTTTTTTAATATTTAGTAATTGTTACAATATGGCGACGCCCATGGCACTGGCCCTGTTTAGATGCTGTGCTCGCATCTGATCGTAGCATCTAAATAGTTGACAGCCGCATACGGTACCAACATTGCATCATAAAGTCGGCACCCCCCTTATATGGAGAAAGCTTAGCTCTTGATCCCTCTCCATATAAGTCCTCATGACCAATGGCGTACATGTATGTCATTGGTCATTAAGGGGTTAAAGATACAGAAGAATCAACCAACCTTCCTCATCTTTGGAAGAAGTACAGACGAGGTCACGGCAGACAATTTTCTCCATTTCAACTTCAACCTCAAAAAAAGTATCTACAAAATCTTCTGCTGCGTCTGCAAGTAAAAACACAAATGAGGAAGGTAAAAAAAAAAAGTGATTAACACATTGATGGCCAAAATAAAGCTAATTCAGCAGTAATGATATGCAAGCCATGCAGTGTACTAATACGCAAGGTTCATGGGCCAATACAAAACCCTAACAAAACACACAATTCAGAATAGTAAAGTAAAAGGAAACAAAAAGAGAAAACCATTATCTGCTGACAATGTAATAAATCAATAGAAACCAAATGGAAGACTAATTAATAAAACATTCTCTAAATAGACTGCAGAAGAATAGTAAACCAGAGCAGCAATGTAGGAATGTAAAGACACTTAGAAGGCAGCAAACACTGTACAAATCTACATTGTGTGTCTGCAACTAGTTCTTTGCCCCGGGGGAGGCGGAGGGGGAACTATACCGAGCACATCAGTTATAACAAAAAGTCAAAAGCAACAGATTTGCTCTTGGGGTCAACTTACGTGGGACACCAAGTGTAAGCTCACTGCATTCCTATCCTAGCTCTGCACTAGGCTGGGGGAAAATTATAGGATTTAAAGCTACACTACAGTAATTTTTTTTTTGGCCCTTTAGGAAAGGGGTTACTAACCCATCTATGCACCCATGTGCTATGACACATCTTTTGTGCAAGGTTCTTTTTTAAACCCATCTTGCTGGTTCACTTGTCACTTTTACAGAGCAGGGCTGAGACCAAAGCAGTGATGCATTGGCCTGACAAATTTACTACTGTATAGCTCACACTAGAAAGCCGACGCAAGTTATATCTGAAATCTACGCCAGTTCCCGATTTCAATTTTGGTGCACTCCTGTGAATCTGAATTATTAAGAGGTTGAAGCTTAATAATTCAGACGCAGTTGCCGCCAGCAGGTCTCCGCAGTCTGTGTAGGTAACTGCAACACAGCCTGAGTCACCTGACTGGAGAGTGTTGCTGTTCCCTGCAGAGCAGAGGGCCACGACACCACTGTACAGGAGCAAGGCTGGAAGGATCTCCACCCACTTATTATAGAAGAGAGTGAGAAAGACATGGCCATCCATCCGCCATTTTTCAACACTAAAGGGCTACCTTTCTTCTGCTCTTCTTTCTCTGCCATCTTCTGTTGAGCTTTTCTGAACACTCGGAGGTGGGTGGCAAAGTCATCTACCAATCGGGTGGTAAAATAAGGCTGCCAGTCAATTTCTTTAGACCTTATAAAAAGAGAAGATACTTGATGACAATACACAATGGCTGGAAACACAAGGACAATTATTTTACATCATATAGGAATAGATTTAGGTTATTGCTACAATTCACCTCCAGTGAGTAGAGTAAACTAATGCTAAATAAGAAAAGAAAAAACCACCATGTAACCCCAAACTTCAGCATCACACTGTAAACATGTTATACAGTGTACACTGAAAGGCATAGGGGCAATTATTTAATTGCCCCCATGCCTTTCAGTGTACGCTGTATAACTTGTCACGTCATCTTACCAGACAGATGACGGGGGCTCACGTTGAGCGCTACATTGTATGCACATTGACAAACATATTAAACACATTACTCTTTTTTCCAGAAACCCTTGGATATTTGTCAGAAAAAAAATTCTGGTGCAATTTAGCACAATTTGGCAGATTTTAAGAGTCCACTAAGCCACAAGCCCTTTTCTACACAAAATGGCCTAGTGAGGCACAAAAGGTGTCTAAAACACATAACACACCCAGCACAGGACACCAATGTTTTAGGCACAAAGTGAGCCAGGCTTCAAGAGCCTTTAGCTTGGTAAATCTAGAGTAGTATAGTAGCTTAGTATACTCTGGAGGAAGAGTGATTTAGTGGACATTATATAGAAACATTATGTATTTCTATACATCTATTAAATAGATGTCTGTATTCTGGGCAAAGTGGAGATAGAGATACAACTATATAGGGCTATATAAGGCTAAAACCTCATGAACACAACAGTGTGTTTTTGCCAGTATGCTAGCCGCGTTTTTTCATTATATTCCATTATATTCTATATTCTATAGACCTGGGCAAAAATTCAGGCAGGTTCTATAGAACAGAACCTGCCCATTTTGCAGCTAGGTCTCACAGAAGTAAAAGACTCGGCTCATGGAAGTACAATTGGCACGAAGACATCATCCATGCGCTGTCGTTGCCGCACAACCACGAACAAGGCACAGCACACTGTAGTGTGTGTAAGGCCTAAAAGGTGCTGTCAAAAATCAATGCTTAGTTTACTAATAGGAGTGTACCATGAAAACACTGCCATTGTTATCAGTCACTATAATTTTACACCAGTGAGAAATCAAGGCAAAGTAGTTTGTCCAAAAGGAACATTTATATATTAATAGCAGAAGGATCCGGCTTCGCACGGGTATATTTAATTTTTTGTGTAGTGGCCCCATAAGAATAGGTTGGTTGTTATGGAATCCTGGTGTAAAGCTGTATGTATGTGAAGACTGAAGAACCTGCGAGTTTCCATTGGTCCATAAGTGTCATGTGATCATGTGTCTCTCAGTTTGGATATCAGTGAAAAACCTGCAATTGGTTGTTATGGAAACCTTGAGTAAAGCTGTTGTGTATGTGACCTTGTATAACAGTGTCATCCACAGCACCCTGCCCCTTTAAAGCTGACCTACAGCAGGGAAGAAAAATGGCTGGGTTGTTATGGAAACCTGGAGTAAAGCTGTGTGCATGTGGAGACTAAGTGCCTGCGAGCTTCTGTTGGCTGATAAGGGACATGTGACCGTGTGTATGGCAGTTGGAATATGAGTGAAAGACTTGCAGGCTTGTATTGGCTAAGGCAGGTCATTTTTTGGGAATACTGTATCTCAGAAACGGTACGTCCTGGTGGCATTTGCCACCACAGTTCAATGTTTAAATGAATCCGGGCAACCTCGTCAAGGTGGTCTAGAAACAATTTGCACTATTCCTGTTGCCAACCCCTTTCTAAGGCTCTAACTATAGACTTTGTTTTTATTCTTGTGATACATTTCATGCCATCGCTATATTCACATGCATCTTTCTGTAACTTTCTTCTACGTTAACTACTTTCTTTGGACTGGACATCCATACCTAACCTACCTACTCTGCTCTTTGTTCTGTGTAACATACTTTAGCATACACTCAGAGCAGTCCCATTACCACTTACAAAAACAGCACCACACCTGTCCATAGATTGTGTCTCGATATGGACATTACTGCACACAAATTGTGAAAGAGTTTCTGTAAGAAAAGCCACACTTGCAATGATTAAAGGGGTTGTCCGGGGACTTAAATTTACTTTGCTAGGATCAGCGGATTCTTTACCATGTGATCGGAACTGCTGTCAGCCCCCATAGCATAGGTAAACTACCTGTGAGATCAGGAGAGAAGGAAGGAGACGAAGCGACCTGGGGATCAAGGAGGTTCACATCACGTGACCCAGGAAGTCAGAGCCAGGCCTGAACCCCCAGTTCCATGACGGAAAATCTGCCGGATACCACAAGGTAAATTTAAGTCCCCGGACAACCCCTTTAAAACTTTATAGTTATGCAGAGGTGGGGAGACAGAAAGCAGTCCAGATCAATAATGATATACCAGATCAATCTGCATCCCATATATCTGAGAACATAATGGTACATCTCACATAGGTTTACAAAACTGAATTTTGATAAAAGATAGTTCATATCCCCTTAACATAGTTTTCTCGAGTCCCTGAGGCTGTGGTCCACGGTGCACTGGCATGTATGGGTACGCAGGGTCATCTCCGACAGCCGCCTCTGTCCATAATTGAATGCTCATTAGGGTTGGGATATTTTGAGATTTTGGCGTGATAATGGCTTTATGCTTTAGATTTCTATTAAGCAATAGAACACAGTAACAGATGGGAAATTGTTTCCCTGGGCTCTAATAGATTTAACAGCAGTTTGTGTGTCTGACAACGTTCAGTCCAGGTCACATTAAGGTTTTATTTTTGTTTCCAAAAGAAGAAACTGAAATGAGTTTACAATGACTCATCTTTCCCCGGCGTCACAGAACATGAAAGAAAAGCAAAGGAAAAAAAGTAAAAGGTCTTAAAGTTTCAATATTCTAACAAACTTCTTTTTATATAAATCAAAAGCCTTTGGATAAAATCCAACCTGCCAACCATTAAATTACATTGATTGACCTCAGCAGCCTAAGACAAGGGACCTGGGACATAACAGCCGGTGAGGACTTCTGCTGCAAGATGATATCGGGGCAGCAGGACTGGACCGTGCTGGGAGGCACGGGAGCACCAGCGAGTAAGATTTTTTCTTTTTTTAACCTCCCTCAGCCTAATTTAAAAAAAAAAATAAAAAATTATCCTGGACAATCTCTTTAAGGCTTCGAACACACTATGGAATTTCCATCAGGAGTGTTTTCCTGAAATCTGCCATAGCAAAAAACACCCAAAATTAGGTATTACCCGCAGTAATCTCTGCATCTATTTTACAACTTTCAACATCGACATTGTAAAGGATGAAACACAGATAAAACCTGTAGCAATAATGGACATGCTGCAAGTTTATAATCTGGTACAAAGGTCAATCTACTCTATAGGTTTTATGTGGATAAGATATGGTTAAATCTCACACTCACTGGGTACATGGGACTACCCTGCTGTGAGACTATTCTGGGAGTCCCCAACCTTTAAAAAAAAAAAAAAAAAAAAAAAAAAATATATATATATATATATATATATATATATATATATATATATATATATTTTACATAAACTAGAAAACTACTATAAAACGATTTCCTTGTACCATCGGTCATTTGGGTCAGTGTATTAGTTGGTACCCTTTACTACATCACAGCACTACTAACAATGACTACTCATTTAAACACTTCTCCAATTGACCATAACTATATACTTAGCCCCATAAAAGCTTGAAACCATAAAATAAGAGTTCCTCCCAAGTCAGTTAAGAGCATATGAAGAAAAGTTGTGTGACCTTCTCTCAGTCGGAGAAGAGTACACGATAAAAGTGTTTACTAACCGGGTGGAAAATTGAACAAGTGCATTCTGAACAGTCTGCCTTATTTCAAGGAGAAATGATTCATCTTCGCTAAGTGTGTAATACCAATACTGGATATAGTCCCTCAAGGAAAACTGGATGACCTAGAACACAGAAAAAAAAACATTTTACAGATCTGTAAAAATAATGAGTGCAGGAAGAAATGTAATAATAGATATTGTATGGCCACAGATACAAGTAAGAGGCCATGTGCTGGCAACGCTGGAAAAGGGGAGTGGGCAATATCAATATCATCGCTACGGCTGTCCACTGAAGGTAATTGTCCCCAGCTTTGCCAGCTACCTGGATTGTAGAAAGTGCGACCAATAACTAGCCACTTCCTGTTAACATGGTTTGTCGCCCACCCTTGTGCTGGCTGCTGCAGCGAGTGACGTTTACTCATTTGGAAACAATTTCCATACTGACTACCTATCTAGAATATAGGTCATCAGTATGTGATCTATCGGGGAACGGCACCCGGACCCCACACGGATCAACTGTTCTGCAATCATTCAGGTGCCGGAAGCTGCTAGTGGATGGGGACAGTGTACAGCACTGATAATAGACGCAGCACTGTAATGCCACTGAATAACTGTTATGCATTGGACAGAGCTGCTGCGCCACTCCTATTACTTAAGTTAAAGCAGTGCTGCACGTGCTCCGCTCCCACTAGCAGGTCACATACTGATAAGCTAACCTGTGGATAGGTCATCAGTATGAAAAATCAGTTTGAGACCAGAAAACCCCTTTAATGCAGGTGTCAGCAACTGTGGAAAGATGATGGCATAGGACGTGAATCTACTGTTCTCCTGTTATACCTCCACAAATCCCTCTGTCACAAGGATCTTGTCCCTACACAGTCTAACACTTGCAGCACCGATTGGATAGTGTCAGACTGCGCAGGAACACCCCGCCATAAGGTAACACTTCTCAATTTATTCATAAATTTCTACAAAAAAATAACAAAAACGACACAAAGTACAGTACAGTTATAAGAAAAGATACCCCAGATATATTATTATTTCACAGGAAATGTATTCACTAAAATAGATATGTCAGGAGAGGTGACAGCGCATCTAGAATTGAAAAAAAGAATCTGCAGTCTATGCACTAAATTCTTCCTTTTAGGTTTGCAGCACAGCATGATCCCATTTTACATAAAAATATATTTTTGGCTAAGGCCACACAGTAGACATATGCTCCGAAAAATAACGCAGTGGAAAATACAATACAAAGAAGGCACTTTGTACTTATGTTCTTCATTGAGTTTTGGCATATTTCTCAGCGGGATCTCCCATAAAGTTCTATGGGGAAAAACAACTTTTTTTTGCGGTTACAATAAAAACATGCTGAAAACAAAAAATGATTAAAAAAAAAAAAAAAACCCACAAACACACTTTTCTATAATGTTTCTATTTCTGCAACGTGTGGATGAGATGACATGAAATCTCATTGACGTTACTGGCATTTTAAAGTGCAGCATACAGTGGGGAAAAAAAGTATTTAGTCAGCCACCAATTGTCCAAGTTCTCCCACTTAAAAAGATGAGGCCGGCCTGTAATTGTCATCATAGGTAGACCTCAACTATGAGAGACAAAATGAGAAAACATATCTAGAAAATCACATTGTCTGATTTTTTAAGAATTTATTTGCAAATTATGGTGGAAAATAAGTATTTGGTCACCTACAAACAAGCAAGATTTCTGGCTCTCACAGACCTGTAACTTCTTCTTTAAGAGGCTCCTCTGTCCTCCACTCATTACCTGTAGTAATGGCTCCTGTTTGACATTGTTATCAGTATAAAAGACACCTGTCCACAACCTCAAACAGTCACACTCCAAACTCCACTATGGTGAAGACCAAAGAGCTGTGGAAGGACACCAGAAACAAAATGGTAGACCTGCACCAGGCTGGGAAGACTGAATCTGCAATAGGCAAGCAGCTTGGTGTGAAGAAATCTACTGTGGGAGCAATAATTAGAAAATGGAAGACATACAAGATCACTGATAATCTCCCTCGATCACAAGAACGGGGAGCAAAAATCCCAGAACCACACGGGGAGGACCTAGTGAATGACCTGCAGAAAGCTGGGACTAAGAGGCTCCTCTGTCCTCCACTCATTACCTGTAGTAATGGCTCCTGTTACCGTCAGTAACACACTACGCCGCCAGCGACTCAGATCCTGCAGTGCCAGACGTGTCCCCCTGCTTAAGCCAGTACATATCCGGGCCCGTTTGAAGTTTTCTAGAGAGCATTTGGATGTTCCAGAAGAGTATTGGGAGAATGTCATATGGTCAGATGAAACCAAAGTAGAACTGTGTGGTAGAAACACAACTCGTCATGTTTGGAGGAGAGTGAATGCTGAGTTGCATCCAAAGAACACCATACCTACTGTGAAGCATGGGGGTGGCTACATCATGCTTTGGGGCTGTTTCTCTGCAAAGGGACCAGGACGACTGATCCGTGTACATGAAAGAATGAATGGGGCCATGTATGGTGAGATGTTGAGTGCAAACCTCCTTCCATTAGCAAGGGCATTGAAGATGAAACGTGGCTGGGTCTTTCAGCATGACAATGATTCCAAGCACACCGCCAGGGCAACGAAGGAGTGGCTTCGTAAGAAGCATTTCAAGGTCCTGGAGTGGCCTAGCCAGTCTCCAGATCTCAACCCCATAGAAAACCTTTGGAGGGAGTTGAAAGTCCGTGTTGCCCAGCAACAGCCCCAAAACATCACTGCTCTAGAGGAGATCTGCATGGAGGAATGGGCCAACATACCAGCAACAGTGTGTGCCAACCTTGTGAAGACTTACAGAAAACGTTTGACCTCTGTCATTACCAACAAAGGATATATAACAAAGTATTGAGATGAACTTTTGTTATTGACCAAATACTTATTTTCCACCATAATTTGCAAATAAATTCTTTAAAAAAACAGACAATGTGATTTTCTGGATTTGTTTTCTCATTTTGTCTCTCATAGTTGAGGTCTACCTATGATGACAATTACAGGCCGGCCTCATCTTTTTAAGTGGGAGAACTTGCTCAATTGGTGGCTGACTAAATACTTTTTTTCCCCACTGTATATGTCACTCGCGTCTCTGCAGTGGCCAAAAACGCTGAATTACTGCAAGATGCAGCCTTAGCTTAAAGGGATTCTCCAGGAATTAAACACTGAAGGTGCGAGTCTCCGGTGCATGTATACAGGCGCTCACTACTCCGTTTTTTGGTCCTCGCGGCCCGAGCTTGCATTCCGCAATTCTGGAAGCGAGTAGCACCACCTAATCTCTCCCTCTGGATTCTGAAGGTCAATGAGATTATGCGCATGGAAAACCTCACTTCTTTCCTGCATGACACAGGTGAAGCCTTTAACAAAACTTGGTTTTATTGGTTGGAATTCCAACGTACTGCAGAGTATCAGACGCTTCTGGGCTCTGGGCCCCCCCTCCCGGGCTTGAACGCTGGACTCTGAGCTCTGAGCATAGTCTCCCACCATTAGCATTTGTCCTACCATTGTATTTGTTTCTACACCTGACCTTACATAGTGAAGGTCCGTCTACTGTGGCCCTGACACGTGTTGTCCTCCAGGCCTCCCTCTAGGTCCACACATGGCATGTTACCCTGTTCACTCCCCCATTACCCTCCCTGCCTGACCAATAACCCCCCCTTTTTTTTTTTTCTCCTCCTCTTCCTCTCTCTTCTCTCTCTGCTCCCCTTCCATTTCCTCCCCTCTCCACTCTTTCATCTTCTTCTAATTAATGTTTATGTTGCCTTGCTGACTGTGGCTGTCTTGGGGTCCCCTTTGGTGGCTCCGGTCAGCATTGTTTGTATTTCTGGTCTGTTTTATGTTTATTCGTGAAAATTCAATAAAATATTTGAATTGGAAAAAAAAAAAAAAAAAAACACACACACACACACGCACGCACGCACGCACGCACGCACGCACGCACCACCACTGAATAAGGTGAAACTAAAACAGACATATCCAAGCAGGAAATGTATAGTTTTCATGTCTTAAGTTTAGAACAAATTTATTGTAGATGAGTGAAATCCTTCCTAACCAACATGGTAATCTGTCAGGGAAGCGGACGCTGAGTGGATCCCGAGTGCTGACAACATGTACATGTTTCTATGTCCTCAGCAGTTTGTTATTGCAGAATTTCCTTTTTCATTGTCTATGTGAGAATTCACTTCCTGTGTGCCTAACAAAAGAAGCAGGTGAGAAGTTGCATAACACAAAAACACACATTCGCAGTGAGTAATAGCTATGATACATATAATGCAACGCTGCAAAAAAATCTGTGTTTGCCACATAAAAGAATCAAAGTCTTTTCTAATTCTAACCAGAAATGAATAAATATTATTATTAATAAATAATAATGATAATAAATAAACTTTAATTATATAGGGCCAATATAGTCAGCACTTTACAAATCAGAGGTTCATGTACAGACAAAATGAGACATTACGGTGTAAGAAACTTATTCACACAATAGGAGTGAGCGCCCTGCTTGCAAGAGCTTACAATCTATGAGTTAGTTGGAGGTGCCACGAGAGGTAGAAGTGCTTAAACAGTGGGCCAGCCAATTTCATGATAAAGTTACTTTAATTACACAGTTAAAAGGTTACTTATTAAAGGATACTGATTACATTATTAAATATATTCCTCTAAAGAGTACCTTTCACCACCTCCAACTCTTTACATACTTTATAGGCACCTCGCTCCACTGATTCTGGCACAGTTGGGATTTTTTTTCTCTAGTCCCCACCATTCCTGAGCAATTCGTTATGCAAGTTTCAGTATTCAATTAGTCTCTCTGCTGTCAGGTGGGCGGTTCTGGGCTGGAACAGAAAGACAGGTACCACCCATCTGACAGCAAAGTGAATAACTGTGCTGAAACTAGCAATACATATTTGCTCAGGAATGGTGGGTAAAAAGTCATCCTACCAACTCAATAGCTAGCACCCACAGTTATTGTAAACTATATTACCTAAAACAGCGGTCCCCAACCTATCATGCAAGCCAATTTTCCCATGGCCTGGGCCTGTAAAATAGTCTCTCTCCCCACCCACCCTTCCGCACAGGTAATGGTGTCTCCCACGCACAAATGCAGGTTATGTTATTCACTGTGGGGGCCATTATAACTGTAATAGTGCCCCCCCACAGGTAGTTTTCCCCACACACAGGCTATGTTATTAACTGTGGGGGGCAGTATTAGTGTAATAGTGGCCTAATAGTGCGCTCCATGATGGGTAATAGTCTCTCCCCCACCACAAGCTGTTACTATAATTAGTGTGCATCTTCTATTCTGCTCCTGGATCTCAGCAGCACTATTGCGAAGGTTCCCGGGAGCAGAATAGAAGACACATATATACTGTGCGCAAGAACAGGTCCCAGGAGCTGCATTAGTAACCCAGTAAGTGATCTGATGGTGTAGGCTACAGACGTCTCCGATGACCGGGTCAGCCTGGTACCAAGTGATTCACGGCCTGGTACTGGTCTGCGGCCCAGTCATTGGGACCACTGACCTACAATACTATGGATAGCAATATCAAAACCAATACAACAAGCACACGTAAATATAACAAATCAAGGTCATTTTATTAAATATATATAAAATCACATATAAATAACATAAGACAACGGGCAAAATTATATAAGGGTATTCACCGTATAATCAATCCAATACCAAATCAAAGGGGGTCTAAGCCTTACTAGTCATGATTTACAATATATGTACACAAATATTTCACATACTGGACAATGAACCAATTATGGTAAAAAGACTGATTCTTCTGTGATCATGTGTTCAGGCAACCTAACCCCTCCCCCTTCCCCCATTATCAGATTTTAATTTAGTGATTTTATCATGTGACACCTATCTATGTATTTAATAAAATTAAATCACAATTATTATATAGTTGTATTGGTTTTGATATCACCATCCACAGTGTTTTAGGAAATATAATAAACCAACACTGGGTTCTATTTGCCATTTACACAGTTATATTCTCTTCATCTTGAGTATAATAAGAGTGTACCTAACCTTTTAACAGACTTTGCAAAAATCAATAGTACAGAGTATATTTAATACATGAGGAATAACACTATCGCTGGCCACTATATGACTACTTCATTTCATTTGATCCCCTCTGCAGGCTCTAAGCTCTAATTTGTAGTTCTCCATGAGCTGATGGGTGGGGACTAGCTGCTATGGTGTCTCCCATACACTACACATAGAAAGCAGAGGACACTCTGCTCATTTAAGTCTCTCAAAGTACTGAAATAAAATCATATAGGACATTACAGAGAAGTAGCACTTTGGGAGAGACAGAAACTTGCTGTTCAGCTCCAGAAGCCTCTGTCTATACTGGTGTTTATCCTATCACACAGCTACTGTTTATGCCTCTCTCCATAAACTTCTATGTAAAGCTGTAATATGTCACCTTTCGGAGATTTAGTCATATTGCAGTCAGATTTCATAGAGAGGGCATATTTACACAGCGCAGATTTTGGAGGTATATTCCACCTCAAAATCAGCACAAAATTCCACCCTGAATCCGCCTTGTATTCAATGGGAGGCAGATATTGAAGCAGGACACTGAAAAACTAAGCGTTCTGCTCAATGTTAGAGTCACCCACAAAGTTTACGCCGCCGCAGAACCGGTAAGTGACATTCGGCTGATTAGGCCCATTCATTGAGCCTTATTAGCAAGTAAAAGCCACAGCAGAAAGGCAAATATCTTCTTCGGCCTTTTGTTGCAGGTAGAAGGTGGGGGCGGAATACGGAGAGGAAGTTGAGGAGTAAGTCTTCCCCAAATTCCTCCTCCATTTCTGCCATGTGAATATACTCTAAGGCTAAAGCCCCACGTAGCAAAGTCCAGCAAAAAACAAAGAAAAAAAAAACAAAAAAAAAACAAAAAAACAACACACTACAGCGGAACCACATCGCGTTTTTTCTGCAGCATTTTTCATTGCAATTTTGCAGAGTTCATCTGCGGACTTTCTGCCCCTATTATACTGATATGGAAGAATGCCAGCGTTTCCGCAGGTATAATTGACTTTGCTGTGATATACAAAAACACAAGCATTTTTGAAAATACAGCTTTTCCCCTGCAGATTTGTTTCTGAAATGTGTGGATGGGATTAGCCAGAATCCCATCCACTTTGCAGGTAATGTGAAATGTAGCTTTTTTTTGCTGCAGCGGAAAAAACACTTCATTTTCGCAATGTGGGGCATCAGCCTGAATGCTTATACTACTGATTTTTGTTGAAAAGTTAGTGACCATTTTAAGAAAGACATAAAACGAAAAAAACAAGTCTGCAATAAAGACTTACCTGCTGCAGGGGTTCATCAATCATATTGGCACCTGTCACCCTTCTGTCAATTTTGATGGGTCTAGCTTCCCGTTTCATTTCCTCCAAGACCTAAAATAACAAAAAAAAATTTTTTTTTTTTTTTTTTTTAGAATAAGGAAAGATTTCAACTGCTAAATGTGAAATAAAACAACAACAACCACCGCACTGATTTGCAAGTAAAGTCCCAACCATTTGCTTTACAGCTGGCACCTGGACAGAAAAAAAACATATTTGCTTCTATGCCAGAGTGTGGGCATGCTCTGTGACATGTGCAGAGGTCAAGCTGAAGGGAATGGGGGAATTCACTTACAGTGGGGAAAAGAAGTATTTAGTCAGCCACCAATTTTGCAAGTTCTCCCACTTAAAAAGATGAGGCCGGCCTGTAATTGTCATCATAGGTAGACCTCAACTATGAGAGACAAAATGAGAAAACAAATCCAGAAAATCACATTGTCTGATTTTTTTTAAGAATTTATTTGCAAATTATGGTGGAAAATAAGTATTTGGTCACCTACAAACAAGCAAGATTTCTGGCTCTCACAGACCTGTAACAACTTCTTTAAGAGGCTCCTCTGTCCTCCACTCATTACCTGTAGTAATGGCTCCTGTTTGACATTGTTATCAGTATAAAAGACACCTGTCCACAACCTCAAACAGTCACACTCCAAACTCCACTATGGTGAAGACCAAAGAGCTGTGGAAGGACACCAGAAACAAAATGGTAGACCTGCACCAGGCTGGGAAGACTGAATCTGCAATAGGCAAGCAGCTTGGTGTGAAGAAATCAACTGTGGGAGCAATAATTAGAAAATGGAAGACATACAAGACCACTGATAATCTCCCTTGATCACAAGAACGGGGAGCAAAAATCCCAGAACCACACGGGGGGACCTAGTGAATGACCTGCAGAAAGCTGGGACTAACGTAACAAAGGCTACCGTCAGTAACACACTACGCCGCCAGGGACTCAGATCCTGCAGTGTCAGACGTGTCCCCCTGCTTAAGCCAGTACATATTCAGGCCTATCTGAAGTTTGCTAGAGAGCATTTGGATGTTCCAGAAGAGTATTGGGAGAATGTCATATGGTCAGATGAAACCAAAGTAGAACTGTTTGGTAGAAACACAACTCGTCGTGTTTGGAGGAAAGTGAATGCTGAGTTGCATCCAAAGAACACCATACCTACTGTGAAGCATGGGGGTGGCAACATCATGCTTTGGGGCTGTTTCTCTGCAAAGGGACCAGGACGACTGATCCGTGTACATGAAAGAATGAATGGGGCCATGTTTCGTGAGATTTTGAGTGCAAACCTCCTCCCATCAGCAAGGGCATTGAAGATGAAACGTGGCTGGGTCTTTCAGCATGACAATGATCCCAAGCACACCGCCAGGACAACGAAGGAGCGGCTTCGTAAGAAGCATTTCAAGGTCCTGGAGTGGCCTAGTCAGTCTCCAGATCTCAACCCCATAGAAAACCTTTGGAGGGAGTTGAAAGTCCGTGTTGCCCAGCGACAGCCCCAAAACATCACTGCTCTAGAGGAGATCTGCATGGAGGAATGGGCCAACATACCAGCAACAGTGTGTGCCAACCTTGTGAAGACTTACAGAAAACGTTTGACCTCTGTCATTGCCAACAAAGGATATATAACAAAGTATTGAGATGAACTTTTGTTATTGACCAAATACTTATTTTCCACCATAATTTGCAAATAAATGCTTAAAAAAAAATCAGACAATGTGATTTTCTAGATATGTTTTCTCATTTTGTCTCTCATAGTTGAGGTCTACCTATGATGACAATTACAGGCCGGCCTCATCTTTTTAAGTGGGAGAACTTGCACAATTGGTGGCTGACTAAATACTTTTTTTCCCCACTATATATGTCTCCATCACCTATTGTCAGTGATGAATCCTGTGGTGCCCATCATGGTGTCCTACCCTCTGAACACTGCTGATCCTTCCCCCAGTTTAGACAGTACCAGCTGAAAAGTGACAGGAGTGGTTATCCTACTATGAGTGCTCAGTGGTCAGTGTAGAGAAACTGGGTTGATATGCTGGGTTCTGGTGCCAGACTCGCTTTAGAAATGTAGAATTCAGACTGAACAGCCCTTTTATATGGCCTCTGACACTTTATACTACAAATCCGAATGTGCTGTAAAAAGTGGACGGGGCTTTAGAGTTGTAAAGTGAGACTTATTGATCCATTTTTTATAATGAGGTTTGAGCTTGCTTTGTTCTTAGCCTCTGTCATCTAAATACAAAGCACTGTCGAAGAGGTAAGTCCGCTGACGGGACTTTGTTGCTATAAAAAAAAAAAAAAAAAAAAAAAAAAATCGGTATCTTGACTAAAATATATCAAGAGATCCCTAATACAAGGTATTCAAAAGGAGGGGTTAGGCTATAAAGTGTGACCTGCTGTGGATAATCCTCTGTACCCAACTTTATTTAGTGTTTTTAAAGTAACGTTTCCTTCTTTTCTCCATTTATATACATTTTTGGACTTCAAATTCTGCTGGTAGTTCCCACAATGCACTAAAATGAATATTAATCTGAATTTAGCTTAAAAAGGTTGTCCAGGATATACTCACCTGTCCCCGATGCTCCGCTGTCCTCCCAGCACGGTCCGGTCCTGCTGCGCTGAACTCTTCTTGTGGCGGAAGTCCTCACCAGCTGTAACGGCCTGGGTACTTTCCCTTAGGCCGCTGATTGGCCTCAGCAGTCACATGACCACTGAGGCCAAATCAGTGACCTAAAGAGAGGACCTGGAGGCATCACAAGTTGTGACATCATGTGTCCTTTGCTGAAGCTGCTGATTGGCCTCAGCGGTCACTTGCGGCAGGGACATCCGCTGGAAGAAAACATTACAGCAACAGGACCGGACCGTGTTGGGAGGCACTGGAGCACCAGGGACAGGGGAGTATGTTTTTTTTTGTTTGTTTTTTTTTTCACCTCCCCGGCCTAATTTTAAAATAAAATTTTATCCTTGACAACCCCTTTAAAGAGTACCTAAAGTGGCCTTAGGGGTGCTTCTGATCACTGGGGGACCTGGCGATTAGGCCTCCAGCAATCAGACACTTACTCCAAGTCCTGTGGGTAAGTGTTCATAACAGGACAACTTTTTTTTGTGGACTGGTGCCACCGGAACCACCTGAAGATTAACGCGGGGAAGACCAAGGAGATGGTGGTGGACTTCCGCAAAGGCAGAAGCCTTCCTAAACCAGTGGACATCCTGGGGACGGGCATCGAGATTGTGAACACCTATAAGTACCTGGGTTTGCTCCTTAATAATAAGCTGGACTGGGCAGATCATATGGAGGCCCTGTACAGGAAGGGCCACAGCAGGCTCTACCTGCTTAGGAAACTGAGAGCCTTTGGAATCCGGGGGGCACTTCTTAGAACTTTCTTCAACTCGGTAGTGGCATCAGCCATCTTCTTTGGAGTGGCCTGCTGGGGGAGCAGTATATCAACCAGGGACAGAAATAAACTTGACAAGCTGATTAGAAGGGCCAGCTCTGTCCTGGGGAGCCCACTGGACCCAGTGCAGGTGGTGGGTGACAGAAGGATACTGTCCGTGGTGAGCTCCATGCGGGAGAATAACTCCCATCCCATGCATGAGACTGTGATCGCGCTGAGCAGTACTGTCAGTGACCGACTGCTCCACCCTAGGTGTGAGAAGGAGCGCTATCGGAAGTCTTTCCTCCCCACCGCGGTTAGGCTGTACAACCAACACCGACCTAAGCGGAGATCATTACACACAGAGAACTGAAATATCTCTCTGCCTGTTAAATCCCCCCCCCCCCTCTGCTACGTCCTATCTGTCTTTCGGCTATTAATGTAATGCCTCTCACCTTGGAACATTCCTGTACATGTTGTATTTGTATTTGACTGCTTATCTTATCTTATCTTTGCTGCTGTAACACACTGAATTTCCCCAATGTGGGACTATTAAAGGACTATTATTATTATTATTATTATTATTATTATTATTATTATTATTATTAATAATAATAATAATAATACATTTTATGACAAACTTTCCACCACCTCCAGTTTTTAGCATCTGTTAATAGCTGCTGCTCCGCTGACTCTAGCAGTGTTGGAAATTTTTTTTCTCTAGCCCCTACCATTCCTGAGCAATCAATGTTGTTAGTACATAGCCTAAATAACATATCAGGCACCAAAACTTTCAGGAGGGCGACATCAGGCAGGAACAGGAATGGAGTAGTGATTCTAAGTTCTAATCAGAGGTGGACAATGTCAAAGCTCAGAATCGCACCCCCCTCCCCCACGCCCGACACCGCCGTCCTGACAGTACAGAGCCTAAATGGAATATCAGGCACCATGACTGTACCTATTACTAGGGAATGGTGAGGCTAGAGAAAAAAAAAATTCCAACTGTGCTGGAGTCTGTGGAGGGGCGGCTATTAAATGAAGCAAAGAGCTGGACTTGGCGAAGGTGGCGAAAGGTCCTCTTTAAGACTAAAAGAATAAAAAAGATAAGCAAATTAGTGTGTTCACAAAGTTACTCCTGCTGTCGAGAAATGTCATAAAACGAATCTTCCTCTGTACAGTAGATTCACTTTCTTACAGTGCACCTCTGTCTCAAAGACAGCAGGAAGTCCGCAGAGACAACACAAACAATGGCCAGAATTGTGTCTTATATAGAGATTATCCCAGGAAAGATACATACTGTACCAGTCTGAGCAGTACAGAGCCGTATCCTTGAAAATGTATTGTTTCCGATTGCTGTCAAGGTTTGCACAATATGGCCATTGTACAGCGAGAGGTTGGTCTTGGACAAGCACAGATTTCCTCAGCCACAATTTGCAGAGTGTTTTACATTTCATGGTCTGCAAGAGGCAAAACAGGTTTCATCATGTTCATCATTTGATGATGTCGACACAAGTCAAGCTCCAAAGTAGAGGGAAGCCAGTAAATGACCGTCCTGTACTCCCCGCCATCCAAGGTTTTACGACGATTGAGGACTGTTTGTTGGGATGATTTCCAGGATTATATTATGGAAAGTCATCTCGCAGCAGTGCCAGCACAGGTTTATAGGGCCCCAGTGATAGCAAGCCAATAGGATTAGATTTTATGAGAAGGTAAATTATAAACTGGATTTCGGGAAGGCTGGTGACGTAGTAGGTTTGAAGATTTATGGCATTTGATAATGTCTATAGTAAAGACTGGAACATAAATGGAGAACACCATGGATTGAGGGAAAGTAGCTTCAAGCAGAAGGAGGTCATTCAGAATAAAGTTATTTGCCATTTACAAATTTCAGAAGTCTTGCATTTTTTGCACTGAATACTAAGCCTAATAACAGACTGACACTTCCTGTTCTGTAGAGATCACTTCTCAGCTGTCATTTCATTATCATCACAGGCACAATTACATCCCAAGGTAACCTCGATTATAATTCTGAAGGGAGATAACACAGAATCCCCCCACTGACAATAGGTGATAGACACAGCTCACCTCCTTCCCCATCATGCACAGGTCACACAGCATGCCCACAATCTCCCACTGAAGTAATGGTAGTTCATTTTCTGAGCAAAGTTATCCAGCCCACGCTGTGTATGCAACCATAAAAACAACTAAATAAAAGTAAGGGTAGGTTGTTAATGTCCACTGCTTTCATCTATCATAGGATGGGGGCAGCAGACTTTAACCATAGAACACAAAGTGAGTCCCCTTCGTCAGGTGTCCGTCTGCATTCACTCATATTAAAAAAAAAAAAAAATATATGACTGAAGCTTTTCTGCACGCAAGACCTTTTCTTCCATTACAAAAGCAAACAAACTTGATGGAAGACAGCGTCCGTCTTTCTGTTTATATTAAAGTCAATGGAAACGGACATAGGAATGTCCCCTTACACTTTTTTTTGTTTTATTATTATAAATGAAGTGCAGTATACAGTCCTTTATTAATCCAACGTGAAAACTGGGATGTCAGAAGAATTCTGGATTACTTAAAAAGACGCCCTGGGGAATTTTTTTTCCTTTTTCCAGGAGTGTAATGTGTTTGCTGTACATAATTTTATACAACTGCGCCCCTGACCGCTTCCTCTACGTAAAGGTCCCTTGTTTGTTCACGTGGCCTGCCAATTCACACATAATCTGTTGTGTGATCCAGAAGTCCTCTCTCTATGGAAGTCTGGAAGATTCCCACCAACTTGCCTAAAGAGAGGACTTCCAGCAGATGCCATGTGATCGGCAGGTCATGTGCAGTGATCAGGGGCACAATTACAACAAAAAGTAGGTAAGGCACACACACTACACTAAAAAATTTCCCCAAAGTGTCTATTTAACATTAGTATTGTTGAGGGAGGGCAAAGAGTCAGAGTATGGACAAAGTAGAACAAAGATTGGATGCTGTGTGTAAAGGAGAGCCAACGTCACGAGTCAGTTAGGCGACCATACACATTACATGTCACTGAGCTGAACTGATGATCCCATGTGTAAGGGGGAGGGGGGGGGGGTCAGAATCTCTGTTCACTGACAGACGGGGAAAAAAAAAAAAAAAAAAAAAAAAATTAAAATGTTTAGGTGCACTTTCTGCTTACCAGCATCTTACCAATGGAATAACATGCAAGCTTACCCTAGCAGAGCTTGCATGTTTATCAAGAGGAAGGGGGGAGAAAAACTCTTGCCATCTAATGTCTCTGGCCACCTTTACACCCCCCTTTTTAAATGGACATGTTCACCTGACAATGGAAACTAGTGATGTATGTAGGATAAAACATAGCTAAAGTGTAGTCAGAACAGGAGCAACTGATGCCAGGACACAGGATCATGGAATGAATAAAGTGGCTGTGTATACACTGGAAAGTGAAGAGGAATTTGAGGCGGACTTCCACTTTCCGGCCCTCAGCTTCCTGCAGAGTTTCAGATTTCTGTTGCGGTTTTTCCTCGCGGATCATGCTCAGATGAATGGTGCTGAATAGCCGTGTCTCGTGCCGTGGGTTCTACGGCAGAATTAATAGCGGAATCCACAGTAAGACTGAGTGGGATGCTTATTTTTTCAGCAACCTGCTTCGGTCTATGCCTCTCATTGAACAGAATGGGAGGCAGAGTTTGGATTTTACCCCTGTTAACTTGCTCCTAGAGTGAGAATTGACGGACGTGAAGAAAACATAGTAAATCAATAAACAGACCATGGGCTGGAAAACACCGGCATCTTGATGTCATTACTTACTAGGACGCTACTTTGAGAACTATATATCCAGAACTAGAAACAGCTCCGTTTTATGTCTGCTTTTTCCTGTCACTGATTTCATTATGCTGGCATACGGCCAGGAGTCTGGCAGCGTACCTACGTAGGACTGCTCCGGCCTATGTGAATCTGCAGTCTAGTGAAGTGAACTGGTGCATGACGGCAACAGAATGAACACACCCATCATATTACCAGTGCAAGGAGGCCGCACAGAGGTCACAATACAAGTAATCCATTCATTATCTCCTAAGTGACTGACGGCAAGGAATAAAGTCATGGCAGAACGCTAATGTAAAGCTTCCTGACAAGAAGAAGATACCTAGTAATACACTGTACACCCGCACTGAAAGCAAAAGAAAACCAATGCCAGACTTTCTTGGTATTTGACAGTGTTTTAGTGGACTGTCCTGAGTAAAGACATGCATTTCTACAAGGGTTTTGCAGTACATCATCCACAGACATGTCAGACAGTGCGGCTTTCCGGGATGTTTTTTTTATTTACGTCTAAGGAAGTTCCCACTGTGTATCGCTCAAGTATGTCCGTGTGGATCTGTACATGGGCAAAATATCTCTAGGGCTTATTAACGTGAATTAAAGGTGTGTTCCCACAAAGCAAGTTGTTCCCTATACATAGGACATGTGATAACCTGCAGATCACTTGGGGGTCTGACCGCTCACACCCTCTCTGATCAGGACAACAGGGGATGAAAGTAGTCCTCCGTTGTACTGATCAGTGGTGATCTGAGGGGTCGGACTCCACCCAGTGATCTGCAAATTATCCTATTGATGTGTAATAACTTGCTTTGTGGGACACCCCTTTAACCACAGTTCGTGGTGGGAGGCAGTAATTCCTGAGTGACCAGGCTGTGTGAGTGGAACTCCATGTGAGTTACAGCTGTTTGTCTTTCATGTCAGTACTGTAGCAATCTGGCTGTTCAAGGAGTTACTTTTCACATGGTCATGTTCAGTTCGGGAAATGCAGCCGCTCATGGACTGTGTTTCACAGATGGAACACGGTCATGTAGTTAAGCACTTATTGTAGCTAAGTCATCATAAAATGATCTATTTTCTAAATTACATTTTTGTGTTAAATATTAAGAATTTTTTCATATGTATTTTTAAAAATATATTTGTCACTATCCGTATTTTTTTTATTCCACGAAAAAAGTACTATATTAAATTTTCACTCTGACTACCAAGCTTAAAATAGGTTGAAACTTCACAATTCTGTAGGTGTTTTCTTTGCAACAGTCACCTCATTTACATTACAGAAAAGACAAATAGCATAACAATAGAAGATGGCTACTCTATAAGCATTACAATAGAAGATAATACCTCTATAGATAACAGCACTAACACCCATTGTTAAATGCACTACTGACAATAGAGGTCACATGCACAGATCATGTCTAGAAAACTATCCCATAGACCTCAATGAGTCGGCTCCAGACTATTGTTACCTATGACCATGGCTATGCTGTAAAGCCCCCATAACCTTGTACTGAAAGTAGAATTTAAAAAAAAAAAATAAATAAAATTACAAATGTGAAAATAAGAACAGATTAGAAAAAAAAGTGACAGCTTGCACTAACTGTATTAGTAAATAAACAATTTGGCGATACGTTCCCTTTAAACCATGTTCACATACAGGTTATACATCAACAGAATTGTACATCACACTAACCTACCCTTGAGATTCCAGCAGAAGTGGGAGGAAGAAATGAGTGCTCACATCTCTCCAGATACTTCTCAGAGGTAATCTTTCCAAAGAGAAGCGTGACCACAAAACCCCTGAAAAGAAAAAGAAAGTGAGGATGGGAGAAATTAAAACAAGGATTTGCTTCCAATTTCTCAGATTTGTTTCTCAGTGACGCCATTTAATGTCCCAGTACAGTGAACTGCAATAAGCTTTAGTTCTGCATTACAGGTCATGCTAATGTACAGCAAACAACACAGCCACTCACCAGGTGCAATGTTCACTTCATACAACTCCTGATCGGGTCCTCGGCTGGTCATGTGATCAGCAACCTGACCTGCTGATTTATACACCAGCTGGAAGTCCCCGATTTCTATGTAAGTCTATGGGAGCATAACAAAGGTTCTAATAGACTTATAGGAAAAGTGACTTCCAGGAAGTGTGCTAATCACATGACCAGCCAGGGACCTGATGAGTGGCTGTGTTGTTCACTTATATTAGGTGTGTCCTGAACTACAGGCTAGAGATTATTGCAGTTCACTGGTGTGAGGCTTTATTGTAAATGTTTTAAAAGGGGCTGTCCACTTCATATTTTTATGATTTAATAGGGCTACTATTGGGGATATAAATATACAGAAAAGTACTCACCTGTCCCCGGCCTCTGTTTTCAGTGGCGGCAGCTCAGTTTGTATACAGGTCCCTTGTTGTTCATGTGAGGGGCTGGTCTAGCCAGTCACAGGCTTCAGAGGTCACATCTTCACAAACAGCAAATGACAGTAGTCATGTACCATTTGTGAAGAGGTCACTGCTGAGGCTTGCAATTGGCTACTGCGGTCCAGGGGACTGGTATACAGACCAACCAAGCAGCCATCACTGGAGACAGAGGCATGGGAGAGGTGAATAATGGTTTGTTAGGTTTATATCCCCAGTAGTAGTGATATTAAATCAGAAAAATAATCAATGGGAAAACCTCTAAAGGCTATAAATTAAAAAAAGACATATATACTAGACTCCCATACATTGCTTTGCAGGTTTTGGCATGTGATTCAAGCTAGCATGACTTAACTTGTATCCTTTTTCTCTGGAACTTTGTGTAGCTGAACGTTTTTCTATGGAAGCACTAGTTCTGTAACTACAATGTTGCATCACTTCTGAGTGAACTACGTCCTAACCTCAGTGTGCTCATATTTATATTCCTCTGCTGAAAGTAATGCCCCACAAAAGTGTTAGAACTGTGGGCAGCATGATGGGGCTCAGTGGTTGGCACTATTGGCCTGCAGCACTGGCATCAAATCCAGGATAACATGTGCATGGCGTTTGTATGCTCTCCCCATGTTTGCATAGCTTTCCTCCAGGTACTCCAAAGATACAGATAGGGAACTTAGAGAATCTTCATTATTACTACAGAAAAACCACAGCCTAGAAGAGGTGGTGAGAGGAAGTCTTCATTTCTAAAGCATAACTAGAACTTTCAGACATCTTATTTTCTGGCAGTATTTGTGTCATTAATAAATGTTGTAATATAGTTTATTAACACATTTTGGCTCCTTTCTGTGAAATCGTGCATTTTTTCACTCTTTCCATTGTTTCTATATTGAGAGTTGTGTCTGGCTCTCACGGACATTATACAACTTACAAACTTGCTTTTGGTGTCCTATGAAAGAGGAGATTCTCTTCTTTCATAAGATTTCATATGTTGCAGAGCTATCTACAATATATCCAGAGAGATCACTGGTTGAAAACACAGTCGGGATTGGGATTTTTATATCATATATATTATACATCTGCATATAAATATCCTAATCCCGACTGTGTTTTCAACCAGTGATATCTCTGGAAATAATTTAGATAGAATAAGAAATTAGAGAATCTTCTCTTTCATATGACACCAAGAGTAAGTTTGTACATTATATAATGTCCGAGATAGAATTGTTTGAAGTGACACTCCCCCACCCTCATTCTCTACATGTTACAGCCCCGTACTCCATACACAGTAACATTCAGTGAGAGGCAGGAACAGCTCTCAATACAGAAACAAGGGAAAGAGTGAAAAAATGCAGGATTTCACAGAAAGGAGACAAAATTTGTTAATAAAGAATATTACAACAATGTATTTATTACACAAATACTGCCAGAAAATCAAAAGTTGTCTAAAAGTTTAGTTACGCTTTAAGCAGAGACTCACCACTGTTTTAACCTGCTGCGTCACATTTACCTATAAGAGATGTACTAACCCTTGGAAAAATTATATTGCAAATGTGAAGATTAATATTTCATTGTAAAACTTGTGCTCTGGAAATGTATAAGGTGCTCCAGGCAATCCACCAGTTTCCATATCAAACTGGCGCTGTATGGGGGATAAATCTGCAGTACTATCTAAGTGGATTTTGTGCCGTAGCCACAGGAAAGTAAGAAATAAGCTAGGAAAGCAGTTTCACTAAATTTGCATAATAAAACTCATAAGGAGATCTAAAAGGTGGCAATATGCATTACAGGAATGTCAGCCATAACCTGCTGATCACGGATGTCATTTTGTATGGGGTTATCCAGACTCATCCACAACGGCAGATGGCAGGGAAAGAGGGATCGGCCATGCTGGATTTCAACATGCTGATCCGTTTGTCAAATAAGAAAGTACCATCACAGGTTTCTGGCAGCAGCTTACTCCCTTCTCCCTATTGGAAGCATATGCATTCTCTTTCGAGCCAAGTGTGCATGTGTTTTTTTTTGTTTTTTTGAGGGCCCTGGAACCTGAGGGGGCTCCCTCTACCACATACAATTAACCACTAAATAGCACTTATTACTTAGTGGCCCCATTACAAGTTTTGCATAAGGGCCGAGGAGCTTCAAGTTACACCTCTGAGCAAACATCCAATTGCAAAAGACCATAGTGAAAATGTACTGACCTTGCTAAAAAAAAAAAAAAAAAAAAAACAAAAAACAGTATTTATTGGGATAAAATTCTGGGCAGAGCTCAGGGGATTTTGAGTGCACATAAATCAGAGCACAGATTAGCATAAAACGTAACCTACCTTAGACATATCAATACAAGCAAGTGCCAACAATATCAGACTTGTAAATAATTCCAGGAAAGAACAGGGCACAACAAGACTCCAAAAGGAGAAAGCAGGCGATAAGGATTTCAGAATATCCTTAGGTCAGTAATACATACTGAAATAAATGTAGCCAGTTTAGTAATCGTGAGAACAGTGAGAAGTGGGGTGGGCCATGAGGGTCTTGTGTATTCGCAGCAGCTGCAGGACTTCTTTGGCATTGATATCAGTCCTCACAGTACATTTATATTTAGATGTGAGTTGTAAATGCCCAACAAATGACAGTGTATATACACCATAAATATCCCATAACACCCATTATTCATGCACCGTCTATAATGTGACGGCAAGGTCTAACAACTATGCCTTTTTTTTTCACTTATAGGGCTCCAGTTCAGTAAACCATTTATAATTCCCTACAGGGAATTTGTAAGAGGTGGGAAGAGATCTAGGAGACTGCTGAAGCTCCAGCTACTTTTTTTGGTAGGAGTGCTGCGATCTCCATTCTGGGGTCAGGGCTTGATCTTTTATACTATTGTAGACATGGTGTTACAATAGAATTGTGGACCTACTGTGTCACCTAACCAGTTTGATTTTAAACAATTCCCTTAGGAGTGGATCAAAGAGTCACCCTTTAACCTCTTTACAGGGATATGGATTGCCTGCAGAGAGACTACAAGGTTGCTACTTCCTAGGTGACTGTTGGCCAGAAGCCAAGAGACACAAATGTGATCCAACAGGAGTCAGGCAAGGGCCGAGATTAGGGCAGGCAGAGAATATGCAGAGTTGTTAAAGAGGCAGAAAGTCAGGACAGCCAGTTTTCAGGTCAGAGACAACCTAGAGTCAGACACAGGAGATTAGCAAAGTAAGGTTGGGATCAGAAGAAGAATCAGGAACAAGCCAGGGTCAATATGTGTAGAATCAGTCAGAACGCAAATAGCAGCATACCCTTGCAGGAACTAGCATGCTAGGGACCTATATTGCTCAGGCATCAGGTGACCAGTGAAGCTGCTTTAACTATGTTCCGTGCATCAGGGATTAGGTTAGGAATGTTTTTAGTGTACACACACTGACCGATTAAGAGTCATCAAGGGAGCAGGTACTCCTTACTAGACACTAGTTAGAAGGGGAGCGCAGCAGGGAGAGGAGGTGGAGCATGGCAGCAGGGAGAGGAGGTGGAGCATGGCAGCAGGGAGAGGAGGTGGAGCATAGCAGCAGGGAGAGGAGGTGGAGCATGGCAGCAGGGTCCACTAACATACTGGAATGGCAGGGCACTGGCAGCCACTGTATGTAACTTGGTGGTGGGGACTACCAAAAGGAGCAGCACCCATATCGACGGCAAATGGGTAAGGATCCTGTTCCACAGTTGTCTTATAGACTGTCCAACATAAAGACAGATAATAGGCAAGTCGATCACCAAAACTCAAAGAATTATGACCAAACTAACCAGATGAGCCTAGCTGAAAACATAAAAAGCAGCAAGTGATTGGTAAAACAAGCTGTACATGCGATTCCTGTGCACACATCACGGCTCAGGCCAGTGACTGGCTGCAGTGTTCACATGGCCACAAACAGGATGTTTTCATGAGCAGACTGCGGGGGCTGGAATAGGGGGATGTTTAAAAAGGTGAGAAGTTTTCATTTACACAATTTACTAATCTATATTTAATCTCTGGAATACATTCAGAAACCCTTTTAATGTGAAATTACTCCAGGGACTCCTTGTATCTACTTGCCCAAACATGTAGTACACGTGTTCATGGAATTGACTATGTACTTTATGCACTGAGCCTTAAAGGGGTTTTCCAGCCCCAAATCGATTTGTCATATTGATGACCTATCAGTATGTGATCTGTCTGGGTGTTGAAATCCGCAGAGATCAGCTATTCTAGCAGCCTTTGCCGGAAGATGACAGTGGATAGGTGGCGCATATTCAAGTAATAGGAGCGGTGCTCCTTCCACTAGAAGCTTCCGGCACCCAAAGGTTGCTAGAACAGCTGATCTGTGTGGGGTCCAGGTGACAGACTCCAACAGATCACATACTGATGACCTAGCCTGTCGATAAGTCATCAATATGAAATCTCAATTTTAAAGAGGATTTCCATCTAAAATGTAAACATGGTAGAAGTTGAGGGAGTCTGTGGTCCAAAACACCCCCTAACCAATAATAGTGCAGAGTAGGGGCATTTAAAGGGAATCTGTCAGGTCAATCTGGGACACTAAACTACCCACAGGTCCTTAAAGATCTAGGGTTTAGTGTCCTAGATCACCCTGTTCTAATGCAATCCGCAGACGCATTAAAAATAAAAAACCTTTATACTTACCTAGATAAGGGTCCGATCGACACTGTTTGGTGAGATCGGTCCGGCTTATTCATGAGATTCTTCGTTGGCACGCCTCCCGGCACCTGTGCTGTTCTTCAGTGAAGCCAAAGATGGACACCCCGGCTTCACTGCGTAATTGCGGGGCATGCTCACTGAAGCCGAGGCGACTCTCTGGCTTCATTGAAGAACTGCGCAGGCACGGTGAGTACAGCGGCAGGGTGAGTATAAAGCTTTTTTATTTTTAATGCAGCTATGGATTGTGTTATAACAGCGTGATTTGGGACACTAAACCCCAGGTCCATATGGACGTGTGGGTGGTTTAGTGTCCCAAATTGCCCTGACAGATTCCCTTTAATAGGATGAGAAACAGAGAAAGAGAGAAAAAGAGAGAGATGCAATGTGGCAGACTCTCCAGTGGCATGAAAGGGGAAGTCAAAAACATACCTTTGTGACCACAAACCAATGAAGCAAAGTAGAAATGTACATAGGGGACCGGATTTGCCAGAAAATAAGGCAACTTTCCAAACAATTTTAAAAATGTCCCCACTTTTTTTTACTGCCGTGCAGTCTGTGTAGCCTCTCTGCATAACTGGCTGTCCTTCAGCCTCTGAAATAAATTAAACAGAACTCTACTTTTGGCTGCCATGTGCTCAGAGTTACAGACAGTAGCAGAGATGTGGAGGAAGATGTATACAGCAGATGGTTGTCTGGAAGAGAAAAAATCATCAAACTTATCAGGAAGAGCTGATAACACAGGCTGTATATAGAGTGGGAAAAATATATATATCACACGGGGTAGGGGTATATCATGTATGCTGTGTATCTGTTCAAAGAGAGAAAAGCAGCTAAGAAAGACTTTGCAGGGGGAGGTAAGGGGAAGTAACATTCTTCAGAATCAGTGTCAGTGTATATCAGGAAATAGAAAGATAGATATTTGACCGAGGCACCGGGGGTTTAATGCCTGTGATCAGTGCGGGCACTGATTGCAGGCATTAGCGTTGGGTGTCTGCTGTATAATACAGCAGAAATCCGGCGGTTATGGTGGCTGCTCGGCTCCTGAGCGGCTGCCATATTTAAATACCCGACATCTGCCGAACTATTACGGCAGTTGGGGGGTTAAATCAGATTCTGAGCAATTCATTCACTGTCAATTTGTTATTAATATAACATGCTGACAAAGGGGCACGCGATTGTCAATTTCTATGTCAATGGTGACAATATGGCGGCACTTCTGGTAACTGAAAAGGAAAAAAAATGCCAACGTCTCTGTAAATAAAACAATTGCCAAAAACCTTAGCTACTCCTCTAATCTCCATAGAGCGATGTTTTTCTTTCCAGTGATAGGAACAGAAAAAACGGAAATCCCGATAGTGTCAAACCCATCATATGACACACATAAATGGATCCTAATGAACCCCGTTGACTATAACTGGGTACATCAGGTTTCTGTTATGGTGTCAGTCATTCTCCACTCCTACATGCAGAACTTTTTAAACTGTGATTTTTGATGGCACATCCAACACTGATATGAAATGTGAACATGCACCAAAGTCTAATGAGATTATATATAAATTTATTTATTTTTTTAATACATATATAATTTTTTTTTTCTTTTTTAAATACATTTTTTTTTTATTATGGCTGGAGATCTCTTATTAACCACACATGGTTTAATCTCCAGGCACCGATAAGACTAGAAATTGAAGAAACCATGATAAAGTCACTAGTGTTAGACAAATAAAGCCTTGTGCATAGGATGATACAAGTATGTCTAATAACTACAGTAATCTGCTTTATAGCTACTGTGGAGACTATTCCTATAATCCTTCTCTATCTATACAACCAGTGCTTTATAGGCTGCAGTAAATAGTAAGTAATCAGACTGAGACCATTAAATTGTATAGTTATCGCGCCCGCACTCTAGAAATACATAAAACAAAGTCTGCTAAATGACTCTGTAAGGAATAAACTGGATCCCTAAATAATAGTAATAATGGTAACAACAATAAGGCTAGGTTCACACGACCATCAGTACAGTCCATTGTTCTCATTCGTCATAGTATAAAAGCAATGGACTTAATGGCAACATAATGACTGATGTAGATGGAGCCCTCTCCATCTGCATTCACTCCAGCGTAAAAAAAACAAAACAAAAAAAAACACACACACGCGACAGAAGCTTTCTTCCGTCATTGTTTCCAATGGGTGTAAGTGTCCTACATAAACCAATTGACCGCAGAGAGTCTTGGCTTCTCTATAATCTCTATCTGGACTATACATTTACCTGCAATGACCACAAGACCATTGAAATGAGCAGCTGTCCACGTGGATACCCCGGTCTGCCAGAATGGGGCCCACTTTTACAGAACTACCTTTTCAAAAAGGGTTAAGACAATGTCTTTAGGCCCAGGATAGACACTTCTTGTAATTCTACTCAATGGTATTAATATTAAACCATAGCTGGAGTCCAAAGGAACACATTAAGCTGTATGTAATATTGTGACGTGCAGTTGTCGCTGTATAGAGGCTAGGTAACACCTTGGATTACTAATTTTATTATTGAATCAATCTCACAATAACATTTTTCCAACTGTTTATATTAACATTTTTGAAGTATTTCCCTTCTGCAGCTTGAATATACTGTATACCAATACATAGCAAGCTGCAGTATGCCATTTAATGACAAAGGCTGGGTTCACACCAGCTCTTGTACTACATTCGGGGTTCCTGTCCCCGAACCTGCTTAAAAAATGCAGAGAGAAAAGCACTGCAAGCAGCGCTTTTCTCTCCGCATTTTTTGCCCTTTTCGGGCGGAAACCCGGCAGACTCCATTATAGTCTATGCGGTCCACGGGTTTCTGCAGGTAACCACTTTTTTAAGCGGATTAGGTTTCCGCTCTGTTCCCACATCTGGAACCCACTCCTCCCAATCGATTATGACAACGAGGGTGCTTTGTCCCCCTGTCTGAGCAGTAGTGTGCATTCCTGTCCATTGCTACTTTAAAACTCTATGAGCCTGACTCACTTCCACAAACTTGGAGGGAATGGAGGACACATGCTCAACGGCTGTTTGACAAGGGATGATAGACCGGAGATCCCAGTTCTTGCTACTGGTGAAGCTCCCAATGGTGGGACTCCCAGGGATCATACTCTTATTACTGCACCACTGAAACAACATAGTATTATAGTAAAACTGTACAACCGGCAGTCTTTCATATAAAGAGTATCCACTTGTAAATTCATATTACTTACCCACCCACGAAGCAGAGGATGTAAAAGGCAAAATAAAATATAGCGAAGGGTCCAAACGTTATGAGGAAGAGCACACCGCCAAGACTTCCCCAACCCCATATGGAAAGACTGGCCTGGAGCAAAAGAAAAGAACACGATCAATACACAAAATATGAGCGAAGTAACAAAAAAAAGCAAGCATATTATAATAGTGGTGCCCACTGCTTTATTCATTTCAGAAAAAAAAAAAGCAAAGACAAGACTTTAGTTTTTGTGAATCTTACAATCTGGGAGATTTCAGATCATCACTTCCCTCAGACACAGGGGGAGGCTGTTCCCCATAAAATATTCTGGTTCCTATTTGTAGGCTAGTGAATGGGGGGACAGCAGATGAGAATAGAACAGCATTTACATTCATCTGCCATCCCATGTCACTCAGCGACTGGAGGTGGAAGCCCCAATGTATTAATTAGCAAATTAAAGACTTATTTTCCTTTCTTGGCCAATAGGTTTGTGGCAAATAAAATATCAATTGATGAAAAGAAAGATCTGATAACCCAATGATAAAAGGTGTTCCTTAAATGTGGCTCACTGACCGTAAACCCACCTTAAAGGGGTTAGCCCACAAAGCAAGTAATTCCTTATCCATGACCACTCAGACCCCCACATATCAGAAGAATGAGGGACTTTTGTCACCTGTTCTGAATGGAAGAAGTAGTCGGACAATGTGCACACAGCTCCATTCATTTCAATGGGAGTGCTCGGCTATTTCTGGCACTCCCAGGAATAAACTGCTTTCTAGGAAACCCCTTTTAGGCTAAGGCTCCATGTCGCAGAAATGCAGATTTTTTTTTTTTGTTGCAGATTTTGCGGCGTCTTTTTGAGCCAAACCTTGTAGTGGCTACAAAAGGAATGAGAAATATCTTGGAAGTTCTTAGACTTCTCCCTTCTGCTCAGTTCATCCCTGGTTTTGGCTCAACATGGGGCTTTAGCCTTAAAAAGGAACCAGTCAGGTAGTTTCCCACCCGAAACTGGTCTCAGTGTGTGAGCATCAAGTAAGGACCTTTCCTATTGGCCTCTCTGTCACTGAAAAGTCATTTTATAAGCTTTGAATACCCTAGGGGGGATTCGCACTACTGTTATTAGCATCTGTCAGAAAACGTTAACAACGGACACTTTCAGATCCATTAAAAAGCCTATTGATGTCAATGGGATTTGTTAGGTCATCTGTTAGTGTCAGTTTTCATCAAATCTGTCACAGGTCCATTATTTTGGCGTGGATAGTAACGCAGGGTACAGGACTTTTGGCTCCGTTCAAAATAACTTATGACGGATGTGAAGTGTCTTACTTTTTATTTATTTCTTAACAAGGTCTATGGCTATATGACGTATATTGAGTAGTAATGGATGTCTGTCCATTTTTTTTTTCTGCGCATACTCCGAAAGCAGAACAATGTTAATGTGTCTTTTTTTTTTTTTTTTTTTTTTTTAAATGTACCCTATCATAACGGACTTCCAACGATTCCCCTTAACTAGTCACGGGGCGGGGAGCAGCTTCATCTAGTCATGTAGTCATTGTGCTAAACAACAACTTGTGTGGTGTGACTGACATGTGCCTCATTGTCAGAGGTCAGCCAGGCCATACCTAACTACTGGCCTCACAGGGTGTGATTTTGTGACTAGATGAAGCTGCCTGGGACATTGCACATGAGGACACTTGCCCCTGTGACGCTTGTGGTAGCAGCAACTGGAGGATTAATGCTTGTATTCCTTAGTCACGGCAACTGCAAGAAGACCATACACATATATTATACACATATGCACACACATACTCCTGACAAATTCCCTTTACGTGGGTGCATACTGAAGTTTCACGTATACACATCTACACCTGCGGCTCAATAGAATTTGTTCTCTCGCCACCTGGTAAAATCTCAGCCTGTAAATGTATTGTTTGGTTAAGCTACAAGTTGTGAACATTCATAAAGAGGATGGTCTTTCAGCAGATCCGAGAGAACTAACAAAGCTCATTAGACTCGTTCCATTAGATTCCGCAGCACGCTCACTTAGAAGATCATTAGGCGGCCGAATAGTCTGAGCACAATCTCATTTTCTTACAATAATGTCTGAACATTTTATATTCTGCTGCTTTGCAGTTACATCCAGATCTTTACTACCCTCCCATAATAAAGGGATTACTTGTGCATAATAACCAGCATCCAACCCCAGCCATTCTCTATGGGATAAGTACACTATAACCGACAATGTAGGTAAAATAGTACGTCGGGATTCCAGACTTTATGTAGAGCAGTGGTTCCCAAACTTTAATAAAATGGAGTCCTCTTTTAAATGCGACTTTCATCCAGGGACCCCCCATTGCTACTTGGCCCCATAATAAAAAAAAAAAAAAAGTCAGCTGTATTTGGCCTCTTATGTTTTTCAGCGGGATACTGCCTTTGTTCTGTTACCTCTATGTTCTCCCTCACACACAGCTCTGCTACCCCAAAGTTCTCCCTTCCTCACTGCTAGTATATCCATGATCCCCACACATTTAGCCCTGCTAAATCCACATTTTCCCCATACACTTATCCCTGCTACTTCCATATTCCTCACACACTCAGCCCTGTTACCTCCACTTTTCTCTGCACACTGAGGAATCCCACCTCTGCACAGCTTCTATCACACACAGACCTACTATATAAGCTCCGCCACTGCATGTGACTGGTCACATGCCTATGACATCAAATTTCCTTTTGCAGTTCCTAGAAAATACTGGAAATTAGTATTTATGGAATTGGCTTGTGACCCTTTTGGAGGGCTTTACATGCCCCCCCCTCCTCTCAGGGCAAAACTCCTGCACAGAGGACTTTTTTCCTCCGTTTGTTTCAGTTTAAAAACGACGGATCCCATTACAGTCAATAATGTGTTACCGCTGCTTTAGTGGTCCGCCTCTCCGATATTTGGGTCCACCAGTGTGAACCTAGCGTTACACTGTAGCAATTCCCCAGCTGTTCATCATTCAATTTTTCATCCCCTGTTCTGAATGGAGCAGCGGTCAGGCTGCATGTGCCCTGCTCATTCATTTAAATGGTAGCGCCTGAGATAGCCGAGCTGCACTTCAGCTGCCTCCATTACTCCCATTGAAATGCATGGAGTGATGTGCATGCTGCCCGACCACTGCTCCATTCAGAACAGTTCCCCATAATCATGTACAAAAGATAAAAAAAAAATAAAAATCTACATCTAGCAGAAAATTAAGTTTAAGTGATCTATAAACCAGCTATATATGGTTTTAAAGGCATTATTCACTTTTCTAATATGGATGGCCTATATTAGATCTGTGAGGGTCCCACACCCACGACCCCCAAGCAGATCATCTGCACTGGGACTGGGTGGCCCCCAGTAATGTTTTCATGCCAGAAGCTGAGCTGCTCACTCGCTGTGCAAAGTGTAGTGGTGGCTACTGCAGCGTTGTCCTAGAGACATCAGTGGGGCAGCAACAGAATCCTCCCATATAAAACAGCTACGCTGTCCCAGAGCAGATGATCTGCGGCAGCCCCAGGTGTAGCAAGTGTAATATTGATGACCTATCTTAAGAATAGGCCAACAATATGATAGAGTGGATAACGCCCATAATGAATTAACTAACATTTAATGAAAAAAAATTTAAATACAAAAATACATTCCCTTTAAAAAAGTAACTGTCCAGTTTATGCTAGGTTCACACTAGCATTGAGTTCTCCATCGGGGAACCCGAACGGAGAGCTGGACCGCTAAAACAGCGGTTACACACTGACACTGGCGAACCCTTGACTATAATGGGGTCTGCTGTTTTCAAACCGAAATGGGTCGAGGAAAAACTCCTCTGTGCAGGACTTTTCTCTCTGATGATTTTCGGCGGGTTTTGCGACAAAGTTTCCAACGGTGCAGATATGAACCAGATAAAAACCCATTTTCCTATGGTTAATAGAGGAAGGGGTCTTATGTGCATGCACACAGAGTATTTCTCGCTCTGGACCTGTTTTGGCCTGCATTACACAGATAGAACCCCCATAGTGAGGTTATGTTATGTGACCACAAAGCTCTAATGTCACTTACACTAGGTTATTATTATTTATTATGCTTCCTTATATAGCGCCATCATATTCCGCAGCGCTTTACAGACATTACATTACAGGTTCACACTAGCGTTCTGATTTCCGTCCTTTGGGCCCTCTTAGGGACTAGAACTAGCCTCACATAATATAATTACATAATTGTTACATAATAATAATAATAATAATAATAATAATAATAATAATAATAATATAGATTATTTGTCCATACCCTGACTTTACAATGAGTTAATGATCAGCTTATGCTTTGACACAATCTGAACAAGCAGAGCTGCAGTGCAAAGCATGTGGAAGTACAGATCAGCAAACTTAATGCGGCTACAGACATTAGAAGAATGTTGGCCAAACCCTCCATTTCGGTGGGAACAACCAACTATCTAAATGTCAGGAGTGAGCTGGGGCACCCACATCTGCCAGCTCAAGCTGGCTAAAGAGGTGATGAGAGGAATAATATTTTCAGGTAGTTTACTCACTGCACCATATCAAGAAAGCTAGTAGAGCTTACACCTTCACAATGCTGTAGGGGGAAGTCTTGTCTCTATGTCTCCTTTGTAGATACTCCAACTCTGGGTCACATGACTTACCCAGCTCTACCCAGTGTACAAGCAGCAGGAGTAAAGCAGCACTGGTCATGTAACCCAGAGTCCGAAAAGCAAAAACATAAGCCATCTACTCCCCTTCAGTGCTATGAGAGTGTATGCATCGGTGCAGAGGGGACCGGGGAATAGATTACCAATTATTATGATCCAGTGAGTGCACTGACCTAATATACTATTCCCCATACAGACCCTTTAAAATGTCAACATGCACAGTTTTTAATTCTCATAGGACACAGAACCAGATAAGTAATGAGTTAGCAATGGCAATAAGACGCTAATGCCTTATTCAATAAAGTATGTCCTTTTTGTGCCTTCAAAAACCAGACCATTTTTAATTTGTGTGAAAGTCCATGCCAGGCCTGTCTGTGGTGCTTGTCCCTTATTTACTTCCCTATGTTAAATTTTTCTCATCTCAGTACTTCCTGGTCTCACTTATATTTCATTACCTCCTAGCAATAGATCCAAGAAAACCGCACAATATGCAGAGATAGTGTCCATGCGCTGCCCCTTGTTTCTATGTCCCTACTGACTTAAATGCTGAGTCTAGGACATAGAACGAATGATAGTAGCGCAGGTTGTGTTTTTTTTTCCACATGGGGGAAACACAGACCTGTAAATACCCCTACATACTATAATGTGTCAGTGTGCGGTTCGCTGGAGACTCAGACAGTATACGGATGTGGTAATCCTACAAAATTCCAGAAATCTCCTTTATTGTGTAAAAACGGATGCATATAGTATACAGATGTGAATTATCCTCCTCTGAATAAGCCCTAAACTGCACGGCTGACCATGGCAGTGTCAGGATGAAAGGAAATAGCAGCTGAACACTACACTGTATAATAGATGGCAGGTAAGCATTAGTCATAGGCAGGGAATCGTGCTGTCACTTTATTATTCCCATGACAACGTAAAATAAACACAATATTTAGTACAAAGACAATAAACAGCTGTTAGTAAATGGCCTGTGTATGGTGGTGGGTGGATATTTGTAAAGCTCCGCACCCTGTGTGTTACATTGTAGCATTAGGTGCGGTAAACTAACAAAAACATCTCCCTCCTACACAGCGGCTCCTGTACAGAGAGATTTGGCGACATGCTAGTTTGACTAATATGCTGTAACAGACTCGCTTTTCACATAGTCACGGGGGACTTCTCAGTACTGTAGACCTGTTATTACAGAAGACAACCAAGTAACTGCGCCCGAGGTATGAAAGGCAGAGCAGACATACAGGGAAGCACCGACAACAGCCCATATGGTCCTCCTTGTCTAGTTATAGCCTTACTATACTTCTAGAATACCAGATTTCAGTAGTGCTCAGTCTACTGTATGCAACGTCTGTCATTTAGCCACAGTATAGAAAATAGAGGAGAATTCTTTTAGTGGGGTCAGAATTTTTATGCATATACACACACGTGAACAAATTGTTGGTACCCCTCGTTTAATGAAAGAAAAACCCACAATGGTCACAGAAATAACTTGAATCTGACAAAAGAAATATATAAAAATTCTATGAAAATGAACAAATGATAGTCAGACATTGCTTTTCAACCATGCTTCAACAGAATTTTTTAAAAAAGAAAACTCATGAAACAGGCCTGGACAGAAATGATGGTTCCCTTAACTTAATATTTTGTTGCACAACCTTTTGAGGCAATCACTGCAATCAAACGATTCCTGTAACTGTCAATGAGACTTCTGCACCTCTCAGCAGGTATTTTGGCCACTCCTCATGAACAAACTGCTCCAGTTGTCTCGGGTTTGAAGGGTGCCTTTTCCAGACGGCATGTTTCAGCTCCTTCCAAAGATGCTCAATAGGATTTAGGTCAGGGCTCATAGAAGGCCACTTCAGAATAGTCCAATGTTTTCCTCTTAGCCATTCTTGGGTGTTTTTAGCTGTGTGTTTTGGGTCATTATCCTGTTGCAAGACCCATGACCTGCAACTGAGACCAAGCTTTCTGACACTGGGCAGCACATTTCTCTCTAGAATCCCTTGATAGTCTTGAGATTTAATTGTACCCTGCACAGATTCAAGACACCCTGTGCCCGATGCAGCAAAGCAGCCCCAGAACCTAACAGGGCCTCCTCCATGTTTCACAGTAGGGACAGTGTTCTTTTCAAGATATGCTTCATTTTTCCGTCTGTAAACATAGAGCTGATGTGCCTTGCCAAAAATTTCGATTTTTGTCTCATCTGTCCATAGGACATTCTCCCAGAAGCTTTGTGGCATTGTCAACATGTAGTTTGGCAAATTCTAGTCTGGCTTTTTTATGATTTGTTTTCAACAATGGTGTCCTCCTTGGTCGTCTCCCATGAAGTCCACTTTGGCTCAAACAACGACGGATGGTGCGATCTGACACTGATGTTCCTTGAGCTTGAAGTTCACCTTTAACCTCTTTAGAAGTTTTTCTGGGCTCTTTTGTTACCATTCATATTATCCTTCTCTTTGATTTGTCATCATTTTCCTCCAGGCTGGCTACAGTCCCATAGATCTTAAATTTCTGAATAATACGTGCAACTGTAGTCACAGGAACATCAAGCTGCTTGGAGATGGTCTTATAACCTTTACCTTTAACATGACTGTCTATAATTTTCTTTCTAAGCTCCTGAGACAACTCTTTCCTTTTCTGTCTCTGGTCCATGTTGAGTGTGGTACTCACCATGTCACCAAACAGCACAGTGAGTATCTGTAGCCCTATATACAGGCCACTGACTGATTACAAGATTGTAGACACCTGTGATGCTAATTAGTGGACACACCTTGATTTAACATGTCCCTTTGGTCACATTAATTTCAGGGGAACCATCATTTCTGTCCAGGCCTGTTTCATGAGTTTTATTTTTAAAAAGAAATTCTGTTGAAGCCTGGTTGAAAAGCAATATCTGACTTTCATTTGTTCATTTTCATAGAATTTTTATATATTTCTTTTGTCAGATTAAAGTTATTTCTGTGACCATTGTGGGTTTTTCTTTCAAAAACGAGGGGTACCAACAATTTTGTCCATGTGTGTACATATATACTTTTTTGCAAGGTGCATTGTATTTTGGAGTACAAAGAACTCACGCTAGGTTCACACCTGTATTCTAGTTTCCGGTCTTCCAATCTGCTTAAAAAGCGGTTACCTGCAGAAACCTGCGGACCCCATAGACTATAATGGGGTCCGCCTGGTTTCCACCCGTAAAATATGGAGATAAAAGCACTGCTTTTCCTCTTCGCATTTTTCAAGCGGAATGGGGAACGGAAACCAAGCACAGGTGTGAACCTAGCCTTACATTAGGCAACCAATGAGGCTCTGCTTAATGAGGACCTTTCACCATTTCCACCCACCCCAACTCATTGTATCCATCAATAGGCGCCACTCCACGGATTCCAGCGCAGTTGGAATCTTTTTTCCTCTACCCCCACCATTCCCAGGAAGCCATTTCTATTAGTTTAAGCACAATTATGGTCTCTACTGTCAGGTGGGCGGTCATGGGCGAGATGAAAAGAATATCCTGTAATTTTTTCTCTATACACGAATGTCTAACAGCAGCCTTACACTTGCTAATTCTGTAGGGGTTTTCATTGCAGCAATTACCTCATTAACAGCAACAATAAGATCAGGATTACAATAAAAGTTCACACCTCTACAGATAACAGCCATAGTGACCCATCATTACATCCACTATTGACAATAGATGATGTCACAGCTTATCTACTCCCCCTCCCTGCAGAGAAAACGTCTAGAAAACTCTCCCATAGACCGCAGTGACTCGGCTCCAGACTATTACTGCCTATGGCCATGACTATACTGTAAAGCAGATCACTAAAGGCTGTTAACACAGTAGAGGAGAAGCTTAGACAAGATGGATGCCCTCTTAATCAATCATATACAGATAATGTAATAAAAAAAAAAATGCTACAAATCAGAAAATAGAAAGAGATCCTTTTAATGCATTATATGCCTTTGTTGTTAGATGACCCGTTCTCCGGCCCCCCACCCGAATAGGAATTTATTTATCTTTTGCGCGCCAGTGCTTGAAAATGTTTCGCCACTTTCTTACCATAAGTGAGAACAGCACACTGCTGTGCAGGTCATGTGTGGTCACCTTCTGTAGTGTAAAGGCTGGCAGCACATGGCGTTACCTAGGGTTGTGCAATTATTCAGATTAATTCAATTAATTTGCCATTTCAAAGAATTTTGATACTGATTTTCAGCAGAATCGTAAAATTGCTGTTAGTCCTGCCCCGGAGTCTGATATCTCCCATGCAGGCTTCCTCCTCCCACTGCAAACTACGATCACCAGTCACTTTACTGTAGTCAGTAGATGAGTGGTAGGACGGAGAAGCCCGTATCCAATATATCAAACTCCTTCTTCCTATGCCAGCTTACTGACCCTTTTTTTTTTTTTTTTTTTTTTTAATTTTCTTCATTCCTGCCTGCACAGGTAGCATTTTTGCCTTTCACATGCAGCACATGAAGCATGTAGTAAGATTTACATAATAACATTCCCTTTGGCTGAGACGTCGTCACCAGACATGAGAAAAAAGGAACCGACTAAAGAAGAAAACCGCTGAGGAACAACATGCTGGCTTCTTCATGCTTCACTTCTGTTGAGGGGGTTAAATAAAGAGAGACTTCCAAAAACAATGTACACTGCGAGACTTGTGAAACCAAGTGACAAACTGACTTCTGAAAATATCTTTACGCTTACAAAGTGCTTAGTAGCGAAAATAATACAGAGGTGTCAGAATGTAGATAGTCATTGCTTAACCCTCACACAAGCCAAGGGAACCAGAAGTCTGACATTACATGTTCAGATCATTTCATGAAAAATATCTGTAAAATTATCTGTAAAGTACCTATTCAGCTTTAGCTGCGGCTGACCAAATGGGAGCAAGCGGCTGTCAGATACCTCTAGCTTATCCATAAGCCACCCCTGAAGAATAAAGGTATCGGAAATTTGTAACGCCCCATCATTTTCTTTTACTCAACCTTATCTGGTTAGGAAAAGCCAGAGGCCCTCATACACATATGGTGGTCGTCTGGTCCTGTGTATTAGTGTGTATGGTGGTATTAGAGAGGACCTGTCACCAGGTCTGAAATGCCCAATGACATACCTTACCTTATTGGCGCTGTCACCCTGAGCATTTTGGTATTTGGTTCATCCAGTCAGACTGACTATAATGGGGCCCATTGAGTATCGGTTATGATGTCATATCGGCAGACGATTCACCAAAGTTCACCATGAAGGCCTTTTTTTTCCCATCCTCAATTTAAGATGGACTCTGCAATGGAAGCTCCTAGCAGAACCTCCGACACAAAGGTGAAAGTACTCTTACACAGAAGTAGCAACATGGAATTGCCTAATATGCGATAGCCAGGCAGACATAGGCATACACATTTTAGTCCAACTGGCCATACAAGTGGGTGAAGGACAGTCTTTCTGGGATCAACTGTGAACCTGCGACCATCTGGCTAAAATTTTAACCACGCCTTACTTATTTCCATCAATTGTTGACCAGCATTTACACATGTAATCCCCCAGCCCCTAATCAGGGGTATTCATTTTTAGTCTCTTCAGTTCTGGTGAATACATGGAAACGTGCACACAGACCTAGGCATAAGTGACTGTGTGAACTCTGCACATATTGAACTTTTATATATAGGAAGTAATGTGCGTGTCAATCTCTGTTTAGGTCAGACTTATAGTCACAGACAGGAACTTTTATTCAATTTTCTTTTATTTCCATTTTCCTTTTTATGCAAAGTTGCAAGAAGGCGCCCAAGAGTGATGGGTGATATTTTCACCACATGCTATAAAAATATTTTTAGTCTTGAAAAAGACTGTTTCCATGATGTACTGCTTCACCTGATACAAGTCTCTGCTTAGTATACCAAGTGGCACAACATCCATTAAGATGTCACATGACTAACAGCGCTGTGCCACATTTGGTTGCATGGCTGAATGAAAGGGGCTGCCTCATCAGAGGTATATGCCCTACCCTGTGGATAGGGCATATAAGTTTCACATTAATGATGGTCCAACCACCGGGTCCCCGAGCGATCAGGAAAATTAAGAGGACTGAAAATCCCCCAAGCCATGTCTGTGTGAATGAAGCGCCAGTGCACTTGTGTAGCCAGCACCCCATTCACTACTATGAGACGGCCAGGAGTGCAGTCTTCAGCAGTCCCATAGAAGAGAATGGTGCACCAGACACGAAGGCGCTTTATTCACACAGAGAAGGAAAAAAAAAAAAAAAAAAAAAAAAATTGGTAGACAACCCCTTTAATATATTACTAATTGGTAACTGCTGTGTTAATGCAGCAGATAGCGCCCATTCACTTTGGTGCTATTACAGGTACCGTTTTCACTCAAGGTAACACGTCCACTGCTTTTTTTATAGTAGTGAAAATGACTAACCCTCCTAAAAAATGTAAAACGTGCGTGATTTCAAAGAACAAAAAGAACAGAAAAATGGGCCACGAAAATAGCGGACACGAATAGAGCCTGAGGGACCCCACTGACTAATATGGTCCATTGGGTGTCTACTACTGGCTGTGGGTTTTGTGGATACAATAAAGGCCGTGTTCACATCACTAGTGATACACGTCACATATACACATTGGGAATAATCCCCAACTTGCACCTCCACCATGTCACCATACTGTGACCTACGGCAGCAAGTGCTTACAATGTTTTCCTTCCAGAAATCTAGAAAAGCAATAATACAGTATGTTACACGTCTAGAATCGGCTTCATCATGATTTACAAATGACGAGTCAGCGTTTTACACAGAAACGAATAATAAGTCAGCCGAACTAGTGAGCAGAGTAGCGGCGATATAGTCAGTGGCCCCATACGGGTGTTTACAAGTTCATCTCTGGGCATTTATCAGGTGGTTGTTAGAAGAAAATCAATACAAAGCGCACAAAAGCGTAATATAATGATGGAAAAAACACATCGCAGCACTAAACTATCTGCAGATGTGCAGGATCCTAGAAGATGAAATACAGCGGACATTACATTCTTAACACCATCTCTCACAAACTATAACAAAATACATGCACATCAGGAGTCTTGGCCTTAGACTAAACACTTCAGGGATCTGTTCACACTAGACAACACAAACTCCCACCACAATACACTTAGATGGAAAACTTCTCACTACATGATCAGAAGATGTACGATTTGTGATTCTGACTTTACGGTCTGGCCAGGGCGACTTTTCCTTTTTTTTCCCTCATTTTAGCAGGAAAGTCCCCTGGAGACCTCACCCAAAATAAAATGTTAATTGCCAAGGAACTAATTTTATCCATCGTGAACCACAAGTTAAAACAGAGATCTGAACACAAGTGATGAAGCAATGTCAAGATCAGACGCCAGATATAATCACAAAATGGAAACAATTAGAGATTTATCACGTCTTGTACGACAGTTTTCCAGAGTGCAGGACTTGAAGTCCCAAATGTTAGCGCAAATCTTCTGTGTGTAAAAATGTGAGACTTTTTTTTTAAATTTTGCACTGCCTACAAACACTTTTGTGGCAGTGGGAGGGACGAGGGGGAGTGATATGGGAGGAACCACTGCCCCTCCCCAAGATTCCTGACCATTTATGGCAGTTTACTGGTTAACGGATCCCCGAAATTATGCTAGTTACAAGTTGGTGTAGATTTCTGTGCAGGCCCATGGCCCTGTGAAGAGTGCGCCGATTTATGATATGGTGTGTGACACTTCATAAATGAGGCGCACCCCATGCTAGTGCAAGGGATATGAAGACTGGGCTGAAAATGTCCGATTTCATAAATCAGAGATCTAGGAAAGGGTTGGCCAATGGAGTAGACTAGAGTCCCTGTCCGAGATAACTGTGACATGATACATTATTCTCCTGGAAATGGCACAGAGAAGATGGATGCAGGCTGACCATAAAATAATGCACATGGACAAACAGACCAACAGTGACCACACCATCAGAAGATCACTTCCCATGAAAGGCCAGACATCTGCATAGGCCTTAACCACCCAGGATCTTTGTGAACAAGGATTCATAAAGCTGCAAGATAAAGACATGTAGAGAATTTTAAAGTGAACCCTTGTCAGAAGGGGGACTGTGTCTCCTTAAGGAGATTGCCTTTGAAGGCCGCCTTTCAGTGTATAGGGATTTATAGACCCTACATGCCCTGCTGAGAATTCTGGGAAAATAAAAGCCAAGCCAGAATACCTCCTCCATCGCGTCTGTCTTCTGTTGGAGGAGATATTGTGGCGTAGCTTTAACCCCAGATCAGGCACCTAAATTACTGGAAAACCAGGCACTGTTATTTGCAAATTCTTAAGCGAATCTTTATGATATCCTATATGAGAGAAGAATATTTATGATATATAGCTTTATAGGATTTGGAGCTGGATTCCTGAGTAAAAAGCACAGTAAATCCTTACAGGACTCCTAGGAACGACAATAAGAGTCCCGATTACCCGCCCACACAGGATCATTGACAGAGCAAATCTTATTTTTGACAAAGTGATGTAAGTTACACGAACACCACACAAAGGCTTTGCTTCAGGGCTGTGGAGTCCGAGTGGGGGAAAAAAGAGAAAAGTACTGACTCAGATTCCTGCTTCAAAATAAAGTAACTATTTTAAATAATATTATTCAATTATCAATATTGTATAACTGATTAGATGCTAAGCTTGTGGTAGATTTACTTTTATACAAAGTCAATTCATAGTTTTCGTGAATTAGAGGAGCTTTACTCTGTCTGTCTCACCATAGGCGTCAGCACTTTATGAAGAAGTTGAGGTATCCGTGTTTATATCCGTGTTTTTCCCGGATAGCACACTGACCCATTAACTTCTATGGGCACAAGCACATGACCATGTTTTCCACTGATCAGTGTGCGGGCCAAGAGTCTGTGTTGCAAAATACAGAGCAGGTCCGATTCTGTTCAGTGTTTGCGGAACGGAGTCGTCCATAGAAGCCTATGGCACTAAAAACCAAGGAAGGCACACTGATGTACTCCATGTGCTGTCCGTTTTTGCGTACAAGCTTAAGACATCATTAGAGGTCTCGTGGTTTTTTCTTTGTGGATCCGCAAACTAGGATCACACACTGTCCTTTTTTGCGGACATATGGCACTGAAGCTGAAGACACACGGTCCGCAAAAACTGAACACTGATTACTAGTTTGCAACTAGCCTTAGTCTGTGGAAAAACAGAGTTGGAGGCGGATTATCCTGCCTACGAACGCCACAGCCCTGGTATGCAGTCCATTTTTCATGTACTGTGGCTAGAAGAAAAAAAAAAATTGTATTTGCGCAGTTATGTGACCTTTTTCAGTCACATGACTGAAAAAAACACACACACAAAAAACACCTTACTTTGCTTTTACTCAAACGCTGCTTAAAGTCACATAAACCTATATATTCCAGATGTCGGCTTCTCTCCTGCTCTCAGATAGGCCAGGCTGCGGTGTATCTGCTGGAGAGTATCAATGTGGCAAAATTTAAGACAAAAGTCCATTTTTTGTTGCAGAATCTCATTACAAAAATGCTTTACCGTAGCTGTCACCCTTTTTAAATCCACACAGCAGTTTATTGTCCGAACACATTATGTGCAGATTTCTTCCACAAACTTCTCATCTCACCCACTTTGCTGCTACTGTAAAATGCAGTAGATATTCTGCAGCCTTTCAGTACCCTAGGTTAATAGAGAGTATGTGCATATTCAGACGTGCACTTAACCGTTTTGACGGATCCCTTGTAGACTTGAATCTATTAAAGGATCCATGAAATCGGCCCAAGTAATGACAGGTTCTATTTTTTTCAGAACGGGACATTAAAACAATGGGCATCAGAATACATCCATTAATACAACTGATAGCATGCGGCCCGGAGAACCCCGTAATGTGAATAAGCACTGTTGGTTGCAAATCTTCGACTGGGAAAGTCCATAATGTACAGTACAATGCATAGGATGAATTTCACTGTAACGTCTCCATGTGACTCAAGCAGATTATCACCCCGCCAGGTTACTTTCGCTGCAATTTATTTTTTATATTATTTCCTAAAGTTTGACAAAAACTACTCACAGACCAAAGATGAACAAGAAGAGCTGACCAACATGGACTTCCCCTCCAGTGTCACCTAGCCTCAACCCTATAAAACATTTATGGGGCACCTGGAGAGTGTGAAAGTCTCGCATCCAGTTACATCACAGGATACTCTTTGGAACATTCTCTTGTATTAGCAGGTTTTGTACAAATTGTGACATCTGCAGCAGATCAGGGGACATGTACCCCAAAAATATCAATTATTTCTAGGCCATAAAACAGCAATTCGATGTCAATCTTGTATGCACTAATAAATAGATACAACGCTGTAAGACAAGTTCTGCACACCAGAAGTTGATGTCAAAAAAAAGTTGCAAAAAAACTGTTTGGGCTCATTTTCACAAGAATTCTGCTACTTTTTGCAGCTTTATACCATTTGCGCCACTTCTGAAAAGTGGGTGGGAAAATAGACGTGGTTAGCCTGCCGAGTCCATGATCTCCAGATTTACCAAATGGGATTTTTTTAATAAGAGGGAAAAAACTGTAAAATCTCACTCAAGTAAGGAAATGGCGTAGAAGTGTTAGGCCTTATTTACATGACTGTCAAAAATGGAAGTGCGACAGCCGTCTTATAACCAATGGGAGTGAATCAGTCTATTCACAATGGCTGTTAAAAATGGACCAATTAGTCAGTGTTTCATAGCTGAGACAGGAGTGGGAATAAGGTCTTAAACTAAACTTTCAAAAATTTTTGATTTTCTGGCAGCATTTCAGACATTAAAAGGGTTGTCCAGGCAACAATGGACAACCCTTTTAACATTTAAATCTGCTGGGGGCAGTGACACCAAAAAAAAAAAAGCATACTCACCTGTCCTGGCAAGGCTAATCAGCGGCCTCAGCAAGAGGACCCGTGATGTCACAGGTAGTGATATTGCAAACCCTTCGGTGATTGGCCTCAACAGTCACATGACACCAGAGCATCAGGGAAAGGTGAGTATGCATTTTTTTTTTTTTTGTCTCACTACCCCCAGCTGATTTAAACGTTAAAAGGGTTGTCTATTTTTACCTGGACAACCCCTTTAATACCTTTCGTAATATACTTCATTAATAAATTTTGTCTCCTACGTGTGAAATCCTGCATTTCTTTATTCTTCTCCTTGCTTCTTTATTATTTTCTTCACACTGTGGACCGCAGGGGTCAGCAACCTTTGGCATTCCAGCTGCTGTGAAACTACAACTCCCAACATGCTTCATTCACGTCCATGGAAGTTCCAAGAATAGCAGAGAAAGCTGGGAGTTGTAGTTTTACAACAGCTGGAGTGTTGCCTACCCCTGGTGTACAAGTTTATGTGTAATGAAGAAAAAAGGAAGATGGGGGAGGGTCACCTCAAACTGTTATATCTTAAGCACTATACTAGAAACCTGTTTCTGGTGTTATATGAAAGAGGAGATTTTAATCTTTTATATGACAAAAGTTTGCATATTTACCTATATTATTTCTAGAAATATAACTGGTTGAAAATATAGTAGGGATTGGGATCAGCTGCATAAATTTCCTCTTTCATACAAGACCAAAAACAAGTCTGTCTGTTTTATAATGCCTGAGATATAACTGTGTTCAGTGACCCCCCCCCCCTCATTTTCTCTTCACTACACACAAGCCCATACACCGCACAGGGCCAGAGCAGATACTGTGGTCAATAGAGAAGCAAGAAGAAGAATAAGGAGAGAAGAAGATTTCACAGAAAGGGGACAAAACCTGCTAATAAAGTATATTACAAAAATTTATTAAAGTCACAAATACTGCCAGAAAGTCAAAAGTTGTTAAAATCTTTAGTTACGCTTTAAAGAGTTTTAAAGTTATTGTACAAAATTTGACCATTTGGGTGCAAAACCATAGCAGCACTGACTCCAGAAAATGTGAACATCAATTCCCTCATGATAAATCTCCCCCATTGAGTCTAAAATTAAAAATAAGCAACTCTGATAAAAGTATTCAGTGAATGCCGTGACAAACAAACCTCCTTTGATCCCGCAGTCGTGTGTTCTTCTGCTTCTTGCTAACCAACTTGATGCAAGTAAAACCAACAATAACCCCAATCTCCTTGTCGAGCATCATAGAACCCATATATGAGCCCTCAGTGCTGCTATTTTAAAAGGAATCTGTCAGGGCGATTTGTGACACTAAAACCACCCATAGGTCCTTATGGACAGGGGGTTTAGGGTCTCAAATTGACCTGTTAAAAAGCCACCATTAGACAAATAAAAAAGTTTTATACTCACCCTGCCACTGTACTCCTCCCTTTCAGTGCGCGTGCGCCGTGAAGCCGGGGTGTATATCCTTGGCTTCACTGAAGAAGTTTGCAGATGGCAGAAGTGCTCATGTTTAGTATAAGAAGACATCATTGCTACAGGCCATATGTTCATATGTTATTTTATCACAATTCCTAGAGGTTAGCAAATTTTTAAAGGGAGTCTGTCATCAGGGCGAAGAATATTAAACCAGCAATCCAATGCCTCCATCGTAGAGATTTTATTTCAAAAGATGCAAATTCGCAGTTTGGAGCACTGAGGGCGGCTCCGTTGCTCCAGACTGTCCATTTGCATATTGCAACAGAGGAACAAATTTTCATGGAGAAAAAGACAAAATGGTTCAATGAATAGAGCACTACTGTGCAGGGATATTTGGGAATATCTTAGCAATAAGTTATCGTTACAAGACATAGGAAAACTCTGACTATATGTTTATAGCATATTCTTGGATATGCCAGCTCTTAGAAGACTTCAGTGCTGCTGTGCTCCTCACTGTATACCAAGCACAGCGCCATACTTTGGATAGTGTCTGTGTTTGGTATTGCAGCACCCTTTACATAATAATAATAATAATAATAATAATAATAATAATAATAATAATAGTCCTTTAATAGTCCCACAATGGGGAAATTCAGTAATTAAATTCAGTAAATTCAGTATTACATGCATTGCAAAGAGCTGCAATGAGGCCATGTGACAAGTGAAAATGACACCACTAGCCTGAGAAGAGGAAGTGGTGCTCACCTGAGTGCAGCGGCCTCTGCAGGTAGGTGATCAGCAGGGGTGCCAGGTGTCAGACGCCCCCACACACATCTGATATTGATGATCTGAAGTCACATGGCCTGATAGTCATGACCTATTCCAATCGCTGGCTATCAATATCAAAGTTCTGGAAACCTGTTTAAGTACATGTTAAAATCCACTGAGAGCCTGTTCTGGCCTACACATATCAGACTGGAGTACTTAGTCACAGACTAAAGACCCTCATCAGAAAGCGGGAGCCAGCTGAACAGGTTTAATGCAAAAATTTTACATTTTTTTAGTTTGTAAATCGAAGATTTTATCAAAATTTCATTTCCGTGCTGGACTTTGTGATTTATGTCTGCTAGAAACCTCATCTCGGTCTCCTCCATGCACAAATGCATTTGCTGGCTAGTGAAGCGGGGAGCCTACTAATCCTGAAAGCTGTGCATCCCACCGATGGGACTACCATCTGTCAGAACAGGGGGCGCTGTGACCCATGTGTGTCAAGTGGCCAATAAAGGAAGCATGAGAGGGAAGTATAGGCAGACATCGTACTTTCTTGAAGTGTATGGGAGTTATGCAAACAGATGAGCAAAGTGGCTTGGTGGTTTCCGTAACTCCCACATACAAGCAGAGAAATCTGTCCTTTAAGAGAAGGCTTCTAATATGGGGATACAGGGCACATACTGAATGTACCCTAGGTCATCAATCAAATACCTGGGACTCCTACAGATCAGCATCTTTACAGGTTATTGAGATCACAGTCAATCGTCATGTGGCCTACTTGCAGTTCAGTCCAATTCAAGTGAATGGGGCTGAGCCTCAATACTATGCACAACCCATGAATAATGTACGGCACTGTTCTTGGCAGTCTGTGAAGAGGCAGCAGTACTCACCTGAATGCTACAGTCTCTTCAAATAGCTGATCTGTGGGGGTCCCCGGTGCTGGATTCAATAGGTCATAAATATGTAATTCCTGGAACACCCCTTTAAAGGCTCAGCACTTTGCTTCCACTCAAAGGTGACAAAGTGTAGGGCTTAAAGCACATTACACAAAAATGTATATGTGTATGTTGTAGCAGCATAAATGTAAAAAGAAACTTTTAATCCAGGTCTGCAGGTCCTGCACGCGCTCAGAGGGGTCCCGCACGCGCTCAGAGGGGTCCCGCACGCGCTCAGAGGGGTCCCGCACGCGCTCAGAGGGGTCCCGCACGCGCTCAGAGGGGTCCCGCACACGCACCTCAGCACTGAGCTGCCCCTCTACTAAGTGAAGGCTATCAGATTTAACCAGTAGCCTGCTATAGCTTTGACTCACAGTGGCACATTGGGGGTGCACTGTGGAGGAGCTCAGTGCAGGGAACATTTCAGGGTGTAGAACTGCCCTCAATGAACATGCAGCTCTGGGGTAAGAAAGTTTTCACTGTCATACTGCTAATAACAACAACATATAGAAATATAAAGAGCTCTGTCAGCAGTCCTGTTATAAAAATGCCAATAAATATTTCATGGTAGGACAGCTCCTTTGAAAGAGATTTTCTGATGTGTGTAAGGAGACCCTGAACATTCAATATATATTACACTGTCTATTGGAAGGAAAATCTAGAATAAAATAGGAGATTTTCTCTCTCCCAGGAAGGAGATGTGAAGCAATGACATGAATGGGAGGCTCTTACTATGACAGGAGATCAGCCTGAGACATACTCTCACAGGCACATATATACAGTGACATCTAATAGGTGTGCGTACAAGGTTTACACTCACTAGTAGCAACTTACTGTCACCGTGTTCACAAAAGACTTCTTACCGCACAGAGCGCAAACAAAGCAAGCGGCAAACTAGAAAACCCAGTTGTGATTCAGTATAGTAGTGTTGGATCAGCATTTCACACACTATCAAAAGCACCTTTCATCCTACACAGATCACATGTCAAGACCTGGAAACCACAAAGATAAACTTCCGACAATACACTTGGCCGACTCTGACAAGTGATCTGGAGGCGATGTTCTACCATACAATACCACACAGATACAGCTATTATTTATTTATTATTTATTTTGCTTACTTATATAGCGCCATCATATTCTGCAGCGCTTTACAGATATAGGGCTCACAATCCTAACCACTGAGCCACCGTGCTCACTAAGAACCTCTACATAAACGCTTTGCCCTATATAACAATGCAGTGCATATAGATTAGACGATGGCCATTTTACCTAACTGAGAAGTTACTAATCTGTAGGACATACATGAAGTGTTTTGAGGCCACTAGTCAACCGGAAACATTAGTTAACCAAAAAGTCACAAGACTGTCCATGGAGAAACAAACAACTTACAAAGATTGAGCACAAAAACACAATAAAAGTTCACCTCTGAACACCGTATTAGCTCACTTGTAGATGTCATCGCCACATAACATTGAGCAACTATATATAACCTTGCTCTTATCATGAACTGCAATATAAAAACCATTACATACAGTGTAACGCTGGAGCGATCAGTTGCCAAAGGTTGGAAACCGGTAGAATGTATTATTTATTACCTGTACAGCAGAAAACTGGTATAGATGGGAGTGGTTGTGGCGCATCTTTAGAACTGCACAGCCTTTATTGCACCAAAGATGTGCCCCTTTGATCTTTTTGTGCCCCGCTCACCACTTTTTACAAAAGAAGGCAGAGCAGGGAGGATCCTTGATGTGAGTTATACCAGAAAACTTATGGCAGTTCCTGAATAGTGTAGATTTCACTTCTGGAGCACACCAACCGGGGGCAAGAGACTCTTACTTCAGGCACTTCTCACGCCAGCATGGGAATTAAGACTGGCATAGGAAACACCATTCTTAATAAATTCCCCCCATAGTTTCTATAGAGCAGGGATACCTAAACTGGACTGTGGCCCCAAGCTGTCCGGACGCCTGCCTCTCGGCACTTTAATTATGACAGTGGGCAGGAGAAACCTTCATCTCCTTCACTTGTCCCCAAGCCCTGGTTCCCTGCACTAGCGGCATCAATAATCATCTTTGCTGTCTTCACACTTTGCACAGGCAGCAGGGACGATGACCGACCCCTTCCACCTAGTGTAAGGGATCAGGGCTTGGAGACAGCAGGCAGATGAAGGTTTCTCCCAGGCACTGTTAATATTAATTATGTGGGGGGTAATTGTGTGTGTGTTGGTGGTGGTGGCGGTGGTGAGCTCCTTAGTGCCCCCATCCACCGTATAATGCTCCCTAGTGCTCCCACCCAAAAAAATACCATATATACTAGATGTGTTCAGTTTGGACCTTTACTTGATGGTGGACCCCGGGCAACATACCTTTACTAAAGTAGTAGAGCACCCCTACTATAGAGTATGTTTTGTAACTATGCATTCAAAAATGTAGAAAACAATTCCCAGTATGCAGTACAGCAGAACAGGTCCCATAGAATATGAATGGGTTAATAATAGACAAAGGGAAATGGCACCATCTTGGCAGCACTTTTAGAGGCTTCTGTGCTACATTACATACAGTACAGACCAAAAGTTTGGACACGCCTTCTCATTCCAAGAGTTTTCTGTATTTTCATGACTATAAAAATTGTAGATTCACACTGAAGGCATCAAAACTATGAATTAACACATGTGGAATTATATACTTAACAAAAAAGTGTGAAACAACTGAAAATATGTCTTATATTCTAGGTTCTTCAAAGTAGCCACCTTTTGCTTTGATTACTGCTTTGCACACTCTTGGCATTCTCTTGATGAGCTTCAAGAGGTAGTCACCTGAAATGGTCTTCCAACAGTCTTGAAGGAGTTCCCAGAGATGCTTAGCACTTGTTGGCCCTTTTGCCTTCACTCTGCGGTCCAGCTCACCCCAAACCATCTCGATTGGGTTCAGGTCTGGTGACTGTGGAGGCCAGGTCATCTGGCGTAGCACCCCATCACTCTCCTTCTTGGTCAAATAGCCCTTACACAGTCTGGAGGTGTGTTTGGGGTCATTGGCCTGTTGAAAAATAAATGATGGTCCAACTAAACGCAAACCGGATGGAATAGCATACCGCTGCAAGATGCTGTGGTAACCATGCTGGTTCAGTATTCCTTCAATTTTGAATAAATCCCCAACAGTGTCACCAGCAAAGCACCCCCGCACCATCACACCTCCTCCTCCATGCTTCACGGTGGGAACCAGGCATGTAGAGTCCATTCGTTCACCTTTTCTGCGTCGCACAAAGACACGGTGGTTGGAACCAAAGATCTCAAATTTGGACTCATCAGACCAAAGCACAGATTTCCACAGGTCTAATGTCCATTCCCTGTGTTCTTTAGCCCAAACAAGTCTCTTGTGCTTGTTGCCTGTCCTTAGCAGTGGTTTCCTAGCAGCTATTTTACCATGAAGGCCTGCTGCACACAGTCTCCTCTTAACAGTTGTTGTAGAGATGTGTCTGCTGCTAGAACTCTGTGTGGCATTGACCGAGTCTCTAATCTGAGCTGCTGTTAACCTGCGATTTCTGAGGCTGGTGACTCGGATGAATTTATCCTCCGCAGCAGAGGTGACTCTTGGTCTTCCTTTCCTGGGGCGGTCCTCATGTGAGCCAGTTTCTTTGTAGCACTTGATAGTTTTGGCCACTGCACTTGGGGACACTTTCAAAGTTTTCCCAATTTTTCAGACTGACTGACCTTCATTTCTTAAAGTAATGATGGCCACTCGTTTTTCTTTACTTAGCTGCTTTTTTCTTGCCATAATACAAATTCTAACACTCCATTCAGTAGGACTATCAGCTGTGTATCCACCTGACTTCTGAACAACACAACTGATGGTCCCAACCCCATTTATAAGGCAAGAAATCCCACTTATTAAACTTGACAGGGCACACCTGTGAAGTGAAAACCATTTCAGGTGACTACCTCTTGAAGCTCATCAAGAGAATGTTAAGAGTGTGCAAAGCAGTAATCAAAGCAAAAGGTGGCTACTTTGAAGAACCTAGAAAATAAGACATTTTTAGTTGTTTCACACTTTTTTGTTAAGTATATAACTCCACATGTTTATATTTCATAGTTTTGATGCCTTCAGTGTGAATCTACAATTTTTATAGTCATGAAAATACAGAAAACTCTTGGAATGAGAAGGTGTGTCCAAACTTTTGGTCTGTACTGTACATCATACATAAGTTGTTTGGGTGGTGTAAAGTCAAAGGAGTTGTCCGGGGAGTTTAGTTTCACTTATTTGATCCAGCGGACTCTAGATGATGGACGGGGGGTTCCAGCCTCGTCCCAAACCCCAGGTCACATGATTGGAAGGAGCGATCCGACTTCCAGGTCACTCAGCTCCCTTCCTTATTTCCCAGTTTCACAGATATTTATTTACCTGTGCTATGGGGGCGACTTCCAAACACATGAACTGGGGGCAGGGGAGACGAAAACAGAACCCACAGATCCACTGGATAAGGCAAGTGATCTATACTCCCTGGACAACCCCTGTAACAAAAACACAAACAAAAAAAAAAAAGTGATATTTGCCTTCCACTATCCTCCATTCTCTCTGGTGCAGGGATGTCCAGACCGTAAGTGAAGAGGCTCAGGAAAAAGATGCTGCCAACCATGGTCACATGCTGGGTACCAGTGACATCACTACTGATGTCAGTGACTGGCCACAGAAGTCACCTGAGCCCCGTATCAGCCGAAAAGACCTGAGGTAGGTATATATCACCACTTATATTATTTTGAAGCCGGAGTCAGTAACGGTTTCCCCGACTCCACCCAAAATTGTTTGTGACTGACTCTACTGTCCTGGCTTGTACACAATGTTACTTTTGTGGTATTCTTCTTTTATTCCTTCTAAAGATTTATGAATAAATTGACAACTGGGTGTATTTCTGCATACTCAGACGGCCCAGTCAGTGCTGTCAGTACCAGACTATGTAGAGACGCACCCACTTGACAAGTAGACTGGTAACACCCACTTCTAGATTTCCAGGAGGAATAAAATAGGAATAGTACAGCTCAAAGTTATAAGAAAAGTAGTTACAGTATTGTTATTTCATGGACAATACAAGTATACAATACAAGTCGGGAAAGCTGAAGGATCTTCTTTAGCCCGGGGACCTAAATGGTGGAAAAAAAAACACGTTGCGTTTTATAATACCTGCAAACTGGATTCTAGTGAATCCCATCCACACCTTGCAGAAAAATACATGCAGAGGACATGCTGCGATTTCCAAAACCGTTGTGGTTGTCAATTATACCTACGGAAACACCAGTGTTTGAAGCAGAAAGTCCACAGAGGCGTCCTGTGAAAAGCGTTTTTTTCTGTGAAAAGTGCTGCGAGAAAAAACACGATGTGTTGCTGCCACAGTTTTTCCCACCATGCTTTTTTGCTGCGGCCTGCTACGTGAGGCTTTAGCCTTAAAGAGGATTGTCCAAGCTGGTTACAATTGTAACTACTCAGCTGTAAGAAGTATCAATTTCGCCTTTAGCTGTTAACAAGAATGTTCACATTCACTAACCGTGAGTAAACTTATCCTGAAGGGTGAAGAAATGAGACAAAGTCTATCAAAAAGATGAAACTTTTTACTCTGCAATGATTTATCTAAATATCTTAATGAACCGCACTATATAAAATATATATATCAGTATATATTATACACGCACACAGCCTGAGGGAAGGATATCGATACAGTATTGCGCCGTAGGCATTCCTATACATCTTGATACGATTCCCTCTAGTAGCCCTATTTGGAGGGGTGTTTATTTTTGGCCTTTTTTAATGTTTATAACTAAATGAATGGTATTTTTAGCGTTCCAATATCAGGCAGTGCCTCTTCTGGCAATTGTACTGTTCTACAGAGGCACACAAAACACATGCTCCCCTGCGTGTTTTAATTCCTCACGATATAGCTTTAGCCTGCTGTGAGTGAATGAGCTGTGCAGCCTGGAGCCTAGACAGATACCAGAGAGGTTAATTTATGCAGCAGGCTTACACCCTGCGGCTTTCAACCTTTCATAATTCCAAAAGGAGTAGTTCCGCAAAAACCACCCCATTTCAGATGATTTTTTTTTTTTGCAAAGGAAGCATTCGGAAAACCTGCTGCTAATTTTTCCTGATGAGAGCCAGCAGCAGAGTGGTCCTGTGTGACCCCAGTCTTATTTATTATTATTATTAATAATTGTATTTATATAGCAACAATATTCCGCAGCACTTTACAAATCAGAGGGTCCATGAAAAGACAGGATTTGATATTAAAATGTGTCAAAGACAAACATATCAAACAATAGGAGCGAGGGCCCTTCTCACAAGAGCTTACATTCTAGGAGGAAATAGGGAGACACAAGGAAAGAGGGCTTGTTTTCTACAATGGTCCAGACATCTTTTAATAGAAAAGGTTATGTAACTGAAACTGTATGAGCCCATCACAAGCCGGTATCTGTGAATAAACATATACTAAGTGCAAGGAGTGCAGAGTAACTTCTAGATGGAGGGGCCAGGATCTGAGGAATACAGAAGGAAGGACAGCTTAAGATAAGAAGTGTTAGTGTATTGTGTGGAGGTGTACAACAAGGTGATTAGGTCATGTGAAAAGCCTGCCTAACCAGATGTGATTTTAGGGCAGTTTTGATGCTGCTATAGGTAAAGCATTCCAGAGCACCGCTGCAGCTCGAGTCTTGGAGACAGGAGGGGATGTTCAGATAACAGAGGATACAAGTCTAAGGTCATTGGCAGAACGGAGAGGACGGTTAGGGTGGTAGACAGTGGCGAGGGAGGAGATATAGGGGGGCACAGCATTATGGATGGATTTTTGGGTCAGTATGATAATTTTATAGTGTATTCTGTGATGGATGGGCAACCAATACAGCGACTGACACAAGGTAGATGCATCTGTGTACCGGTTTGACAGAAAGATGGGTCTGGCGGCCGCATGCAGGACAGATTGTAGTGGGGAGAGTTTAGTAAGAGAAGATCCATTAGTAGAGAACTGTAATAGTGAAGACGAGAGAGAATCAGAGCGACAATGAGGGGCTTTGATGTTTCCACATTCAGAAAAGGGTGAATTCTAGAGATGTTTTTGAGGTGCAGGTGGTAAGAGCGTGCAAGTGTCTGAATATGTGGGGTAAAGGTGAGATCTGAGTCAAATACAACCCAGAGACACTGAGCATACTGCCTCAGTGTGATAGTAAGGCCACAGACAGAACTGGAGATATCAGGGTTAGAAGTTCAGTTTTCGACAGATTCACTATCATTTTAATAACCTTTAAGCTATCACATGTTTCCATCCGAATAAACCGCTGGCAAACGTTGCCCTGTCTATTACATAAAGTGGGAGGTTTAAGAACTTCAGCATGAGAATACAGCAAATCCCCTGACAAAGTCCAGTTGTGGGAATCACCGGCACACTCACTAATAGTTAGACTATATGACCAGTCCACTTCTCAGACAGGTGTTTCACACATCCATGAGGGATTTTTTTTTTTTTTTTTTTTTTATATCATAGACCTATCCAAAACAATGAGATAATCAAGTTTGTGAAAACAGATCAGAAAGACTTATCCGGGAAAAAAGTAAAGCATGCCCCAATCTTTCATGGCTCACACATGGCGTAAGTTTAGGTAGTCTGCAACTGCACCAGATTTACCACAGTGACTCAAGTTGTATGAGAAATCTGACACAAAATGTTACATTGCCTATTGGTTAGCTAGTTTGTGCCAACATTGTATACCAAAATTTTGGTGCAAAATGTTGCATTTCAAGCCACGTCCCTTTCCATTAAACCATGCCCCTCGTTGACCAAATCATAAAAAATACTATAATAATAGCTGTGACATTTTGCCCCAAAAAGGCACAAACATATTATTAAATCTGGTCTATCCTCTTTAAGACCAGCAATGATATAAGTATAAGTCATCCAAGCCTGGAGAACTCATCTCACTTGCAGCCGCTCTCCCCACCTCCATAAGACTGTGTTCACACGCTGCAGACAGTTTTCCAAAATTGTGGCAAAATTATGACAACATTTGAGAAATTGTTCATGACGTCAATATTCTCTGAATAGACAGGAATGAGGTCTATCTTCATGTGCTGGCACCCATCATAGTAACTTCCAACAATAATACCGCCAGGGAGCGTTGGCACAGCAGATTGGGTATATAGCTGTATATACCATCTCCCCCACCATAAATTTGCACTATGAGGAGAGTGGCGTATAGGGCTCTTTAAGGCTTGCCTGGGAAGACAGTATGACTACGAGTCTCTTGTTTCTGGGTCTCCATTGCTGTCTGGCGATATTGATCACAGCAATAACAACAAACAGAAACACGCGACTCTCACGGGACCATCTGAGCTTATTTTATAGCTGTGGTGTTCAATCAGACATGACTCTGGTAGAAAAATCCTCCGCAAATCACAGGGAGCACAGTATGATCAAATGACTCCTTAGCCATAGCTGCAGCCAGCTGCATCACCAGGGGCACTTACACCCAACACACCCATTTAATAGGTCAGAAGTAGAAAGAGACAATTATATCCTATGTGTAACTTGTATGGACTATCAAACACAAACACAGAGAGTGCAGCTCATATATCAGTCAATGAATCACTCAGGAGGGTCATGACAGATCTGAGCGTGCCAAAAATGTCATATAAATACCAGAGTGGACAGCAGTCACTAAGACAATCCAAGCAAAGTGTAAGCCTGTCATCCCGAGGACAAGATGTATGGTCAGTGCAGAGACGGGCACACACCTTGTAAGAATGGACATATAAGGTTATAAGGTAGATGGTGACAAGATATATATATATATATATATATATATATATATATAAAGTAGATATATAGAATGACTGGTGTATGAATGAAGCCCAACACTCTGATCACGACCCTCTACAGACACATACTGAGGTCACAGTCTGACACCTAACCAACCCGACACTGCTGTAAACCACTGTGTTGTCAGACCTCTCTACTGTCACCTGATGCCATCTATTACTAAACTACCATCAGCTTCATGAAACTTCTAACAATACTGAATGTGGTGCCATCTCCTTTTCATGGTCTTCTTCTCATTTTGTTCTCGCCTTGTACTGCTGTCAGTTCACCCACTGCTACCCCCCCATAATGCAGCATGCCCCCGACACACCATCATCGCCTGCTTCAACCCCTCCATTCAGTCAGTCACCCTCCCCTCACTGGCACCCCTTCAGTCAGTCACCCTCCCCTCACTGGCACCCCTTCAGTCAGTCACCCTCCCCTCACTGGCACCCCTTCAGTCAGTCACCCTCCCCTCACTGGCACCCCTTCAGTCAGTCACCCTCCCCTCACTGGCACCCCTTCAGTCAGTCACCCTCCCCTCACTGGCACCCCTTCAGTCAGTCACCCTCCCCTCACTGGCACCCCTTCAGTCAGTCACCCTCCCCTCACTGGCACCCCTTCAGTCAGTCACCCTCCCCTCACTGGCACCCCTTCAGTCAGTCACCCTTCTCACTGGCACCCCTTCAGTCAGTCACCCTCCACACTAGCACCCCTCAGTCAGTCACCCTCCACACTAGCCCCCCTCAGTCAGTCACCCTCCCCTCACTGGCACCCCTCAGTCAGTCACCCTCCCCTCACTGGCACCCCTCAGTCAGTCACCCTCCCCTCACTGGCACCCCTCAGTCAGTCACCCTCCTCACTGGCACCCCTTCGTCAGTCACCCTCCTCACTGGCACCCCTTCAGTCAGTCACCCTCCTCACTGGCACCCCTTCAGTCAGTCACCCTCCCCTCACTGGCACCCCTTCAGTCAGTCACCCTCCCCTCACTGGCACCCCTTCAGTCAGTCACCCTCCTCACTGGCACCCCTTCAGTCAGTCACCCTCCTCACTGGCACCCCTTCAGTCAGTCACCCTCCTCACTGGCACCCCTTCAGTCAGTCACCCTCCACACTAGCACCCCTCAGTCAGTCACCCTCCACACTAGCACCCCTCAGTCAGTCACCCTCCACACTAGCACCCCTCAGTCAGTCACCCTCCACACTAGCACCCCTCAGTCAGTCACCCTCCACACTAGCACCCCTCAGTCAGTCACCCTCCACACTAGCACCCCTCAGTCAGTCACCCTCCACACTAGCACCCCTCAGTCAGTCACCCTCCACACTAGCACCCCTCAGTCAGTCACCCTCCACACTAGCACCCCTCAGTCAGTCACCCTCCACACTAGCACCCCTCAGTCATTCACCCTCCTCACTGGCACCCCTCAGCCGTCACCCATCACTAGCACCCCTCAGTCAGTCACCCTCCTCACTGGCACCTCCTGTATGTAATCCTCTTGGCTCCCAGCTGACTACAGGCTGCTCCTGTCACCTGTCATGTATCTCCGCAGACAGCGCTGTCACCTTCTCAGTCCGGTGCCGGCTCCTGCTCACTGTACACTGGGGCTGATACACCCGATGTCCTGTGATCACCCGTCTAGGGCGTCCCTGCTGTCATCTCCGCCAGCCCGGTCTCTGTCTCCCGTCTCCCCCGACCTGCAGTCACCTGTCTCATGTCCGGACCCCTCGCTGCGCCCAGCAGTCTCCCGTCCAGGCTGCCGTCCCTTCACCCCTCAACGCTCGGGTTGCAAGACTGTGCCCCCAGCCCCTGCAGCCCGTGACCCCATTACTGCCACCAAGTATGCGTCTTACCTTTGGGGTCATGATTACCGCCGGCCGAGCCGCTCCTCTATCCCCACAGCATCATAAACAAGAGTTATCCCTCGCCTGTGTATACAGACCAGAGCCTGCCCGGCCCCGTATAGCCCTCTCCTCCGGTAGCTGCACAGGCTGACCCACCCCTACCCTCCGGCCGCCTCCGGAAGAGCCGCCATGTTGTGGAGGGGAGGTAGGGGCTGACAAAATAAACATGGAGCTGTAACTACTGATTGGAGAGCGGTGGGCGTGGCTAACTCAGTCACTCCACGTTCACAGATGAGAACCGCGCAGTCCCGCCTCCAGTTTAGCCATGCCCACAGTTCTACTCCAGCATCTAGTCTGTCTCCATGATCACGGGGGGCGTCCCCCTGTCCGCCCATAAATAACACAACTGACAGCTCGTCCTCTTCCCTGATGGAAGGTGCCTGGTTGTGACGTCATAGAAGAGGGCGGAGCCCGCACTGCTGCTGAAGGGATATAAACTGCAGCTCTCCCGAGTCTGAGGGATTGAGTGTAGGGTTAGGCGGGAGTCTGCAGCTAATGCGGATCTAGTTAGGGTGGCTTCAGGCCATGTCATTGAGGGGTCTTGTGTCCTAACAGGATCTGCTAGTGTCCCGTGAGCAGTGCTTATGAATGGAGTAATTCACATACTGTATGAAAAAAAAAAATGCTCAAAATAATGAATGTGCCCCAGATTTTAAGTGTGTGTTTATAGAGAGTTTTTTTTTAACAAAGGTTTTGGTCAGTATATTTTTTTGCTCAAATATATCTCAAACAGCCGTGCTAAAGTCTCATTGTTTTCAATGACAGTGGCGGATGCTTTTACCTACCTTTAGTGTATGTTCACACAGGCAGATTTACTAATAATATCTAAGCTTTAGACTTTGCCAGATGTATCACATTGACAGATGCTGGATGAGAAATCCGGCACATTATTAGACTGGTTAGTCTAAGATCCCATCACCTGTGTGTTGGCTAAGTTTACCTTATAAAAACATGGTGGTTACGCGAGGTTACGTTCCAGAGCCGGTCGCGGATCATGAAAATTCGCAGATGTTTGGTACGAGCGCTTACAAGCGCTTACAATGCTAATTGATGCCAGTTTCTAAAGTTTAACCCCTAAATATTAATAAACTTTACTCTACAGTATACTAAAGTATACTGTACAGTACTGTATACTAGTACATTCATTTTTCTTTTCCACTCACAGTAAAATGAAACCAATTACCGGGTACTGTACTGTACCCAATAACGAAGGTTTTTTGTTTTATTTTTAATTTTGCAGATCTGTGAAAAAACAGCAAAATGCTTATATGTTAGGTTCCAATAAAAATATTGCGAATCTGTGAATTCGCAAATTCGGAAACGCAATTGTACGAGGCATTACTGTAGTCCCATCTCAAGGATCCTAGCTATACTGCTAGCTTATGTACTGTATATTCAAGAGTTTTCCTAAATACACTGCTTTAGCAATGCTGATTTGTTTGCCTATTATGTTAGATTATTCCTCCCATTGTTTACACAACGTTTCCATGGTGCACAGCCCTGTATTTGATAAAACAGGTGACAGATGACTTCAGTCACTGCTCTCTGGGGGGTGCTGAGTTCTCTGACTATTATGTGTGGCTCTGGCTAGGTTCACACCTGCGTTCGGCTTTCCGTTCTTCGGGTCCGCTTGGGGACCCGAGAAATGAACACCTAATCCGCTTAAAAAGTGGTTACCAGCGGAAACCCGCAGACCCCATACACTATAATGGGGTCCTCCAGGTTTCCGCTTGAAAAATGCAGAGAAAAAAGTCCTGCTTGCAGGCTAGGATCACACCTGCGTATGGTTTTCCGCTCCTTGAGTCCGCATGGGAACCTGAGAAAGGGAAACCTAATCCACTTAAAAAACGGTTAACCGCGGATCCCATAGACTATAATAGGGTCCGGCAGGTTTCTGCCCGAAAAATGCAGAGAGGAAAGTCCTGCTTGCAGGACTTTTCTCTCCCCATGTTTAAAGCAGAATGGGGAACAGAATCCTCGAGCACAGATATGAACTTACCCTCTGCGTTCGGCTTTCCGTTCCCTGGGTCCACTTGGGAACCCGAGAAACGGAAACCTAATCCGCTTAAAAAAACAGTTACCTGCAGACCCCATAGACTATAATAGGGTCCGGCAGGTTTCTGCCCCAAAAATGCGGAGAGGAAAGTCCCACTTGCAGGACTTTTCTCTCTGCATTTTTAAAACGGATTGAGGACCAGAATCCCTGAGCGCAGATGTGAACATACCCTTTGCCTGCAGAACAATCAGTTCAGCTAATTGCAGTTTACTGATATCTCTAAGTAAACTGAGTCCATTCTCTTTAGAAGCATGGTAAGTATTCTATACAAACCTGTGTAATGTAATATACATTTACTGTGCATATTATTTGATCTGCATTTATATTAGATTTCTAGTAATCATAATGAATAGTCTCTCATGGTAAAGGCAATGTCTATAGCTATTGTGATACTTCATAGTGTCCTGTTCATCAAACAGTCAAAGCCCACCAACCAGCTTGTGGAAGAATACAAGAAGGGAGAAGAAGAGACAACAGGCAAAGATGCTGTGATAGGGAGATGGGAAAACCCCTTTAAGCACTGTAATGTCAAAAGGGCAGTGTCAGGCAAGGGAGTGTGACTCAGAGCTCCAATCATGTCAGAGCTCAAAAACTCACCCCTTGTCTACTCCTGCCTGACACCGCCCTTCTGACAGTACAGAGTATGTACAGAGTATAAACGTTCGGTCCCCCATCCTCCTGATCATTGGAGGACCTGGCGGTTGGACACTTATCCCATGTCCTGTGGATAAGTGCCCATAGTGGCACCATCCCCTTTAAGTCCTTATTGGCATGATTGTATTTTGCAGATGAGTGATGTCTGTGACAATCAGAATATGACCCTGCTTATTTTTGTTTTGTTGTTTTTTACATTTCCAATACTTTTTTATATCTCTGCCCATAAACTTTAAAATAGAGCATGGCTCCGTTCTCTTTCCGCCCACGGGAAAAAAAAAACCCAACATCTGCATGCACCAATTGAAATCAATGGGGAGGGGGGGGATTTATTAAACTTCTTGCATCTACAAGTATTTTCTTCTAATTCTGACCCTTTTTTAAAGTTTTACACTGCGTGTACAAGATTTGCCACGTGTTTGTGCCTATTTATAAGACTTACACAAGACTCGTCACTTTACTTTTTTGTCCGTTTTTTTTGCTTTTTTTTGTTTGTCTCTGCTTTCTGAGCATGTGCATAAAAAAAATAGGACAGTAATTAAGGACAGTATACCCAACAACCGTCCGTTACTGTCTATTACCCTTAGGCCTGGTTCACATATGCGTTCAGGTTTCCATTTGGGGAGTCCGCTTGGGGACCTCCTGAATGGAAACCTATATGCATAAAAAAGCGGTTTAGCTGGGAAACCCGCGGACCCCATAGACTATAATGGGGTCTGTGTGGTTTCCACTCGGTTTCTGCACGAAACAAACGGAGAGGAAAGTGCTGCATGCTTCGGGCTTGATTGCGGATTGAAGTGAATGGGTTTTTAAACAAACCATTTGCAAACCTTTCCCAATCCTTTTTTTCTGATATTTAGGTTGGATTCATGGTGGAAGGCCACAAGGCGTAAGTGTGAACCAACCCGTAACAGACACATAAGTCCTGCATCTAGGATTTTTGTCCGCGAAAAAAAACAGACATGTGTCGGATTAGGTGTAAACTGACACTAACGGACACAAGATAAAATTCCATTAAACAGGTCACCAGAGGTAGTGTGAATGCCCCCTAAGCATATCTTTAAATAGCCTTTAGAAAGGCTATTCTAGGCATACCTGTGTTTCCTTGATCCTTGCAGCCATTATTGAAAAAATCCGGTTTTCTTCATATGCAAATTAATCTTCAGGGAGCAAAAGGGATGTTATCCCTGTGCTCCGAGCACACCCGCCTCATCAGCCTCCTCCGTTGCTGACTGCCCCCTTATTGAAAGATGATCCCTCCTTCTGCACCTCTTCACTGCTCCTAGAGCAGCTAGTCTCATCAGTACAATTAAAATGCTTACAGCGCATGCGCAAGATTTTAAAGTTGCAATTTTTTGAGTAAAACAACAAGTGACTTTTTAAAATCTGCAGCGCCTTCGCCACTTTCCAGAAAAGGGGGTATGGCACAGGCATTGGACAGGGCCATCGGCCTCACCAGATTTATAATTTATGCCAAAAATGTAATTCAGCTGTTTTCCTGTGGCGGCACATACTGAAGTGCTCACTCGTCGTACTTTTAATAGTGGCCGTTGTGAGTACTGCAGCAGTTGTTCCACTCAAGTCAACGGGAAAATTGCTGCAGTACTCACTACAGCAAGTGGGCTATACAGCTCACACTGGCATGGGGAATCAGATGACCTATGTATAGAATATCAACTTTAAAAACTGGATAAATATTGTGTCATGAGTAGCAACAGCGTCTAGACCAGTGATTCCCAAAGTGGTCCAGGTGGACCCCCAGGGGTCCACGGGAGAGTCGACGGGGGTCTACATTAGATCTAATCTTGACATTTTTTGACGAGTTTTGGGAATATGGCAGAAATGTAGCAGCAGGGGGTCCACCGAAACCAGTAAAATTTTGAAAGTGGTCTACGAGAAAAAAAAAGTTTGGGAACATCTGGTCTAGACCCTAGGTACAATGGAAAGGCTGCATTGCTTCACCAAATGCCACGGTGCCTTCAAGCAGCTAATCAGCAGAGGTACTGACAGTTGGCCCCGCACAGATCTAACAATAAGGCTGTATAGCCTCTTTAAACCCATAATTTTCACATTGTACTTTCAGGCTACAGATTATTAGTGGTATTTCAGCTACATGTTCTCCTTTGAAGAGGAATTTTCAGTTTTATCAGTCAGATAGGAATGCAGGAAACTCACAGTAATATTGAACGTGTTGGCAGCGGGACAGAATATTGTTATAGACGCAAACAGACCAAACCTAAATCTCCACCTTTCATCTTGTCAATATTACTGTAGGTCCGAAATTCTTAATGTATCTCTATAGCGATAGAGTTTTATTTTTAACACACACCTCCAAACATTTAAAGTGGTTTGCAGTGGGGAAAAGAAGTTTTTTAGTGCGGGGTCAGAATTGGTTATAAGCATAAAACAAGCAATACTTACCTATCTGCATCCCCACAACTCCCATTGCAACACTGCCCATGCCATTGGTGCTTATGGGCAGCTGCCAGCCTTGGGTTGGTGACAATATGGCTGCTCTCTCTGGGCTCCACTGCAGCCAGCATTTCACTTCTCTGCAGCCAACACATTGTAGTCCCTGGACTGCCCTCTCCTGAGCAGCTGCCCAGAAGACCAAATAGTACACTCAGTTCCTCACTGAAGTTTTTTTACTGTATTAGATGTTGTAAGTACAAATATGTTATAGTTGACAGATGACAATTTTAAGGTTAGGCTTAGCTTTGCAAAATTCCAAGCTGCGGCTGCAAACAACGCACTTCCACTGATGCAGGGGGTTACACTATCTACCGCCAAAGAACCCGTCCTCTCACTCATGAACAGTGTTGGACTGAAGGACCTATGACCCACCAGAGGAACTTGTTCTGGGGGCCCAACCAACAACTTCCTGCTAGAAGCCTACACCACGGCTCCTTCACTGAAATCTTATATATGCGCTGTCTATCAATCTGTGTAACCAACCCTGCACATTACTGAGTATTTTCATTGTATCATATTGCCATCTCCTATAGTACTGTGCATGCTTTAATAGCTCCATGGCCGATTAATGCACAGTATTGTATGGAGAATGACACGGCCATGGCGCACTACGTGCATGTGCAAGATTTTAGTGTGGTAGTTGTGATTCAGACATAGAACACACAACTACCATCAGGAATTTTGGGGCCCAATACTGGCAAAATATGTGGGTTCCCTTCTCCCCAATGTATCTTACAGTTTCCTGTCCTGTTGCCCCCACACAGTATATAAAATGCTCCTCAATGCTCCCAACACAGTATAATGCTCCTCAGTCTCCCCCACAGTATAATGCTCCACATGGTATATGAGGCTCCACAGTGCCCCCCACAGTATAATGCTCCACATTGGCTCCACACAGTATAAATTGCTCCTCTGAGCCCCCCCACAGTATAATGCCCGCACAGTATATGCTTCCCAGAGCCCTTACCCTCCACACCGTATAATGCTCTACAGGGGCCACACAGAGTATGATATGCTCCCCAGCAGCCACACACAGTATACAGTCATATGAAAAAGTTTGGGCACCCCTATTAATCTTAATCATTTTTAGTTCTAAATATTTGGGTGTTTGCAACAGCCATTTCAATTTGATATATCTAATAACTGATGGACACAGTAATATTTCAGGATTGAAATGAGGTTTATTGTACTAACAGAAAATGTGCAATATGCATTAAACCAAAATTTGACCGGTGCAAAAATTTGGGTACCCTTATCATTTTATTGATTTGAATACTCCTAACTACTTTTTACTGACTTACTGAAGCACACAATTGGTTTTGTAACCTCACTGAGCTTTGAACTTCATAGCCAGGTGTATCCAATCATGAGAAAAGGTATTTAAGGTGGCCAATTGCAAGTTGTTCTCCTATTTGATTCTCCTCTGAAGAGTGGCATCATGGGCTCCTCAAAACAACTCTCAAATGATCTGAAAACAAAGATTGTTCAACATAGTTGTTCAGGGGAAGGATACAAAAAGTTGTCTCCAGAGATTTAACCTGTCAGTTTCCACTGTGAGGAACATAGTAAGGAAATGGAAGACCACAGGGACAGTTCTTGTTAAGCCCAGAAGTGGCAGGCCAAGAAAAATATCAGAAAGGCAGAGAAGAAGAATGGTGAGAACAGTCAAGGACAATCCACAGACCACCTCCAAAGAGCTGAAGCATCATCTTGCTGCAGATGGTGTCACTGTGCATCGGTCAACAATACAGCACACTTTGCACAAGGAGAAGCTGTATGGGAGAGTGATGCGAAAGAAGCCGTTTCTGAAAGCACGCCACAAACAGAGTCGCCTGAGGTATGCAAAAGCACATTTGGACAAGCCAGCTTCATTTTGGAAGAAGGTCCTGTGCACTGATGAAACAAAGATTGAGTTGTTTGGTCATACAAAAAGGCGTTATGCATGGCGTCAAAAAAACACAGCATTCCAAGAAAAACACTTGCTACCCACTGTAAAATTTGGTGGAGGTTCCATAATGCTTTGGGGCTGTGTGGCCAATGCCGGCACCGGGAATCTTGTTAAAGTTGAGGGTCGCATGGATTCAACTCAGTATCAGCAGATTCTTGAGAATAATGTACAGTACAAGAATCAGTGACGAATTTGAAGTTACGCCGGGGATGGATATTTCAGCAAGACAATGATCCAAAACACAGCTCCAAATCTACTCAGGCATTCATGCAGAGGAACAATTACAATGTTCTGGAATGGCCATCCCAGTCCCCAGACCTGAATATCATTGAACATCTGTGGGATAATTTGAAGCGGGCTGTCCATGCTCGGCGACCATCAAACTTAACTGAACTGGAATTGTTTTGTAAAGAGGAATGGTCAAAAATACCTTCATCCAGGATCCAGGCACTGATTAAAAGCTACAGGAAGCGACTAGAGGCTGTTATTTTTGCAAAAGGAGGATCTACTAAATATTAATGTCACTTTTCTGTTGAGGTGCCCATACTTTTGCATCGGTCAAATTTTGGTTTAATGCATATTGCACATTTTCTGTTAGTACTATAAACCTCATTTCAATCCTGAAATATTACTGTGTCCATCAGTTATTAGATATATCAAATTGAAATGGCTGTTGCAAACACCCAAATATTTAGAACTAAAAATGATTAAGATTAATAGGGGTGCCCAAACTTTTTCATATGACTGTAACAGGCATTTCCAATGCGGGGGGCATTTTCTAATGCAGTGTCCATCTTAACCTAAGTGCATATTAAACAAAGTGCACTTATACATGGCACTTAGACAGGGAATGAGACACGAAAACCATGGAAGAACACCAGGTAACTTTAAACTCAAAACAAGCTTTAACACTTTGTATTATAGAGCTGCAATATCACTTATTATCTTAGCAATTGTCTTCCTGCAGAACTCCCCTCCATCTTTACCACCAGTGCACACTATCCACATCAGTCCCTCTCTTCTTCCTTTTCCCATGTACAGCTCTCACGCACTATTCACTCTCTTTAACCACCCTAATCCCTATACTTTTAGCAGTGAAACCAAACATAAGCATCCACATAAATCACTGAACCACCTTCTGTCTCTGTCCATTTTGCTCCTCTTAGCTGCTGGGGACATCTCTCCAAAACCTGACCCTCCTTCTTTCCCTAACTTTTCCTCTTCCTGCACACATAGAAATCCTAGAAACCTCATCAATATTTACCGTGCTCCCTCTCCTTATCTTTCCCCTGTCTCTTTTAACAGCTCTCTCTGGAACGCCTGCTCAGTGTGTAACAAACTAGAATACATTAATGAATTATTCCTCAGTAAATCTCTCAACATGCTTGCCCTTACTGAAACCTGGATCCAGAAGTCTGATACGGCCTCCCCTGCTGCTCTGTCTCATGGTGGCCTACAATTCTCACACACTTCTAGGCTCGACAACAGGAAGGGTGGAGGGGTAGGATTACTTCTGTCGCCACAGTGCATTTTTCAGGTTATCTCACCGGTACCCTCACTCACATTCCCCTCATTCAAAGTCCATGCTATCAAACTTTTCCGCCCACTCTCCGCATAGCTGTGATCTACCGTCCACCTGGCTCACCCTACCAATTTCTAGATCACTTCGCTTCTTGGCTTCCCCTCTTTTTATCCAGTGAAATTTCTATCCTCATCATGGGTGACTTTAACGTCCCTATTGACACCCCTGTCTCCCCAGCTGCCTCACAGTTTCTCTCAATAATCACTTCTTTTGGTCTCTCACAACTTTCCTCTTCCGCCACACATGTAGATGGCAACACCATTGATCTTGTCTTCCATCGACTCCTCACAGTTTCTAAATTTACTAACTCTTCTCTGTCCCTCTCTGATCACAACCTTCTGTCTCTCACCATCAGTGCTTTCTCTCCTTCACAGGACACACCTACTCATCATACATATAGGAATTTACATGCTATTAACACCCAGCACCTCTCAGATACTCTACAGTCCTCTCTGTCCCCTATCTCTTCACTCTCCTGTCCCAACCTGGCCACCAGTCATTATAATGAAACCCTTAAAAGTGCATTGGATGAGGCGGCTCCCCCCTCCACTCAAAAAGTTAGACGCAGGAGGCAGCAACCCTGACACATGCCATAGACACGTTTTCTTCAGGGGTGCTCTAGGTGTGCTGAACATCTGTGGAGAAAATCACGTACACCTGCAGACTTCCTCCACTTCAAATTAATTCTTAAAACCTATAGTTCTGCCCTTCAACTTGCCAAACAAGCCTATTTCACCGCTCTCATCTCTTCTCTCTTCTGTAACACTAAAAGGCTCTTTGAAACTTTTCACTCGTTACTCCCAAGGTGCAGGTGCCATTCACAGACCTTAGTGCAGATGACCTGGCCACTTATTTCCATGACAAAATTGATAAGATCCGTCAGGAAATAACTGCCCAATCCCCAGGCGGCATTGATCCCCTCACCAATTGCACTTCAGACTGTCCATTCTCCTCTGTTACAGATGAGGAAGTTTCTCAGCTACTTTCTTCTTCTCGCCCTACGACCTGCAGTAGTGACCCTTTCTCCTCACACCTTCTCCAATCTCTGTCACCTGCTGTCACGACTTACCTTACTAAAATATTTAACCTCTCTCTTTCTTCTGGAATTTTCCCATCCTCTTTCAAACATGCTGTCATAACCCCACTGTTGAAGAATTCCTCCCTTGACCCGTCCTTTGCTGCTAACTATCGACCTGTCTCTAACCTCCCCTTCATCTTCAAAATCTTGGAATGTTTGGTCTATTCTCGTTAATTCAGCTATCTTTCTGGTAACTCTCTTCTTGACCCCTTACAATCTGGCTTCCGCACTCTGCACTCTACTGAAACGGCCCTCACAAAAGTCTCCAACGATCTCCTGACGGCTAAATCCAATGGGGACTTCTCTCTTCTTATTCTTTTGGATCGCTCAGCAGCATTTGACACTGTTGACCATCAACTCCTCCTCACTATGCTCTGCTCAGTCGGCCTCAGGGACACCGCTCTCTTCTGGTTCTCCTCTTATCTCTTGGACCGCACTTTCAGTGTATCATTTACGGGCTCTGTTTCTTCCCCCTCTTCCCCTTGCCGTTGGTGTTCCTCAGGGATTGGTACTAGGCCCCCTGCTCTCTGTACACAGCCCCCATTGGACAAACCATCACCAGATTTGGCTTCAAATACCATCTTTATGCTGATGACACCCAATTATACACATCTTCCTGTGACATCACCCCTGCACTAATACAGAACACCAGTGACTGTCTCTCTGCTGTCTCAAATATCATGTCTTCGCCCTATCTGAAACTGAATCTGTCAAAGACTGAACTAATGCTGTTTCCACCATCTAATAGATCTGTCCCTGATATCTCCATTGCAGTCTCTGGCCTTAACATAACTCCTAGGCAGCATGCCCGCTGCCTCGGGGTTACAGTGGGGAAAAAAAATATTTAGTCAGCCACCAATTGTGCAAGTTCTCCCACTTAAAAAGATGAGAGAGGCCTGTAATTGTCATCATAGGTAGACCTCAACTATGAGAGACAAAATGAGAAAACAAATCCAGAAAATCACATTGTCTGATTTTTAAAGAATTTATTTGCAAATTATGGTGGAAAATAAGTATTTGGTCAATAACAAAAGTTCATCTCAATATTTTGTTATATATCCTTTGTTGGCAATGACAGAGGTCAAACGTTTTCTGTAAGTCTTCACAAGGTTGGCACACTCTGTTGCTGGTATGTTGGCCCATTCCTCCATGCAGATCTCCTCTAGAGCAATGGTGTTTTGGGGATGTCGCTGGGCAACACGGACTTTCAACTCCCTCCAAAGGTTTTCTATGGGGTTGAGATCTGGAGACTGGCTAGGCCACTCCAGGACCTTGAAATGCTTCTTACAAAGCCACTCCTTCGTTGACCTGGCGGTGTGCTTGGGATCACTGTCATGCTGAAAGACCCAGCCACGTTTCTTCTTCAATGCCCTTGCTGATGGAAGGAGGTTTGCACTCAAAATCTCACGATACATGGCCCCATTCATTCTTTCATGTACACGGATCAGTCGTCCTGGTCCCTTTGCAGAGAAACAGCCCCAAAGCATGATGTTGCCACCCCCATGCTTCACAGTAGGTATGGTGTTCTTTGGATGAAACTCAGCATTCACTCTCCTCCAAACACGACGAGTTGTGTTTCTACCAAACAGTTCTACTTTGGTTTCATCTGACCATATAACATTCTCCCAATACTCTTCTGGAACATCCAAATGTTCTCTAGCAGACTTCAGACGGGCCCGGATATGTACTGGCTTAAGCAGGGGGACACGTCTGGCACTGCAGGATTTGCGTCCCTGGCGGCGTAGTGTGTTACTGACGGTAGTCTTTGTTACGTTAGTCCCAGCTTTCTGCAGGTCATTCACTAGGTCCCTCCGTGTGGTTCTGGGATTTTTTTCTCACCATTCTTGTGATCATTTTGACCCCACGGGGTGAGATCTTGTGTGGAGCCCCTGATGGAGAGAGATTATCAGTGGTCTTGTATGTCTTCCATTTTCTAATTATTGCTCCCACAGTTGATTTCTTCACACCAAGCTGCTTGCCTATTGTAGATTCAGTCTTCCCAGCCTGGTGCAGGTCTACAATTTTGTTTCTGGTGTCCTTCCACAGCTCTTTGGTCTTCACCATAGTGGAGTTTGGAGCGTGACTGTTTGAGGTTGTGGACAGGTGTCTTTTATATTGATAACAATGTCAATCAGGTGCCATTACTACAGGTAATGAGTGGAGGACGGAGGAGCCTCTTAAGAAGAAGTTACAGGTCTGTGAGAGCCAGAAATCTTGCTTGTTTGTAGGTGACCAAATACTTATTTTCCACCATAATTTGCAAATAAATTCTTAAAAAATAAGAAAATGTGATTTTCTAGATATGTTTTCTCATTTTGTCTCTCATAGTTGAGGTCTACCTATGCTGTCAATTACAGGCCTCTCTCATCTTTTTAAGTGGGAGAACTTGCACAATTGGTGGCTGACTATTTACTTTTTTTCCCCACTGTGTGTTTGACTTAGACCTTTCCTTCACCCCCCATATCCAATCACTCGCACATTCATGTCATCTCCACCTCAAAAACATCTCCAGTATACACCCTTTCCTTACCAGAGATACACTAAAGACACTTATTGTTGCCCTGATTCACTCCTGCCTTGACTACTGTAACTCCCTACTAATCAGTATTCCCCTTACTAAACTCTCTCCTCTACAATCTATTCTGAATGCAGCGGCCTGGCTCATCTATCAGTCTAGACACTACAGCAATGCCTCCGGTCTGTGCCAGTCACTACATTGGCTGCCTATTCAATACAGAATACAATATAAATTTATCACTCTCATCCACAAGGCTCTACATAATGTTGCACTTCCCTCATCTCTGTTTATCGCCCAACCCGTACTCTCCGTTCACTCAATGACCTAAGACTAACATCCTCTATTATCAGAACCTCCCACTCTCATATCCAAGACTTCTCCCGAGTTGCACCACTTCTCTGGAATGCTCTTTCCCGGACAATCAGATTAACTCTCAATTTCTACAGCTTCAAGCGCAAACTAATGACATATCTTTTCAGACAGGCATATCACAATTCCTAATGTAAACCCTTCTGTAGTTAGAATGCCTAAAACGAACCCTCCTCTGTTCACGCTCCCGCATTACCCCACAGGATATGATGCCGTTTCAAACTAACTTTATATGTCCAGGCACCATCTGAACGTTAAATGACACGATTGATGACAGCTCATACAGCTTTATATATGTGTAACGACAGTAACCTCTATTACAAAATTGTCTGATCATTGTATAAGCAATGTCGCCCCTGCTACCTCTTGTGTCACCCCCTCTACCTCATCGATTGTAAGCTCCGAGCAGAGCACTCAGTCCCATTGTGTGAATTGACTATTTCTTTGTAATGTATCTCTTTTGTCTGTACTTGAACCCTACAAATTGTACAGTGCTGCGGAATATGTTGGCGCTATATAAATAAAATGTATTATTATAACAGGCTCCCCACAGTGTACCTCCCAGTATAATGCTTCCCAGGAGCCGCACACAGTATAATATGCTCCCCAGAAGTCCCCCAGTATAATGTTCCACAGTATAATATGCTCCACAGTGGGCCCACACAGTATAATAGGCTCCTTACAGTGGCCCCCCGTATAATGCTCCACAGGGTGCCCACACACTATAATATGCTCCCCAGAGCCCCCCAAGTATAATACTCCACAGTGGCCCCACACAGTATAATATGCTTCCCACAGTGCCCACCCCCGTATAATGCTACACAGTGGCCCCATACAGTATAATAAGCTCCCCACAGTACCCCCCAGTATAATGTTCCACAGTGGGCATCATCAAGTCATTCTGCTGTTTCTGCCTGCTTTCTCTTCAGGTCTGCGGCTGACGTCACATGTCCCGGACGTCACCACTGAGGCCTGTCATTGGGACTTAGTGGTCACGTGGGGCACGTTGATGTTATGACGCCAGCAAGCCACATGTGACCGCTGAGGCCCAATCACAGGCCTCAGCAGTGACCCCCTGGGATGTGTGGCGTAAGCTGCAGGCCGGAAATAGCCAGAAGATGACTCCAGACACCGAGGAGAGGAGAGTATAAATGTTTGTTATTTTTCTCACCTCTACTGGGTAGGCTTCTATTGGAAAGGGACAATGTAGCAAGGGCCTGGGCCTTGGCCGGGCCCACCAGTCTCCTGGTGGGCCAGTCTGAAGCTGCTTATGAGTGTCTCTAAGGTGCATTGGTTCAGGTAACTGATTGGCGTTTCCCTGACTTTCCCCACAAGCTGTTCAACAAGTTTCAAAGCTTGCCACATCTCCATCTCCTCCTCTCCTGCAGGCAGTCCCAGTCTCAAGCTGTCCTCCAAGTAGACTCACTCACTCAGAGCATGGAAATGGGCCCTTAAATACAGAGCTATTTCTACCCTGGGTAACCTGAGTAATCCGCTGCACTGAACCTTGTTAACACTGTGTTCCTGTCATTATTGTATGCGCAATCTAGACTAGCCAATAGTTAAAGGTATGCATGTGCATCACCTTATACCCAGGTCCCTCTACCTCGCTGCTGAGGCCACTGAATGGCTTTGCAGGCATTTCCTGTGTGGTGAGTATTGAGTTCTTAAAATTTTTAACCTATTCTGTACTTGTTTTAAACTACAATGGGGAAAATTTACTATGAAGGATACACAAGACACTTGATTCTTCACATCTTTTCTCTTTAATGTAGTAGATTTCGAAAGTATAATGTACTAAGTGAAGTTACAGTTGCTACATCTCCATGAGCAGACCCTCAAACTGTCTACTACAAACCATCCCACTACCCAGTGTACAGGAATGGATATGGAACTTTAATATGGAACCATTCCCACCTTAGATAACCTGGACAATGGCTCACGTAAAAGATCACAACGGGGGTGAGGGGTATAGGCAGTGATAGCAACAAACAACTCAACTCTTAGACCCTTCCTATATAGTGCAGCAACATATTAAGAAAACATAATTAAGAGCCTCTCTTGTATACTTTGCGTATACCAGTTTTACTTAAAGGGTTTGTCCAAGATTCAAGTGCTTGGGAGCTGAACTGTCATAGCATAGTGTTGCCAAAACACAATGTATGGAGCTGTCTGCTTCCAGCTCTGTACACTGTGTGAATATCAACTGATTGGATGGGGACCCAACATCAACCCCCTCATATGATAATGATGGTCCATGCTAAGGGTAGATCATCAATACCTGATCTGGGACAACCCACTTAATGTGCCTTTTATGGATTTTTTGCCATCTTGATACCTTCTTCTACTCTGATATGTCTCCTCTAATGAAGTCTAATTTTCCCATGATGCATTTGTTCTCTTCCCTAACTCACACTGCAGAACCTTAATATATTCCTAAGAGATGTACCTGTTTCTTGCTTGTGAATGATAAGTTTGCCCCCATCAGCTCTTACAAACAGAAGAAAAGGGACAGCAGTGTGAAGCTGCATATAATATGATACACTGGAGATTCTGCACACAGCACTCACAGATAGCAGAGAAAAGTAGCGTGGGTCAGGAAAGTTTTGCAGATAAACACTGAATGGACTATGCAAGCTACAAGCTGGCGTACATTTCCTCCAAGGCGCATATCCCAGTGGAGGGTGCATCTCATTTATGGGGCTATGAAGACTGCCATGAGCAATGCCAGTCTTCATAAATCTGTCCATTGTGTCTACCGTGGTCTGGTGTTTTCTGGAAAGAGGGCAATGCAATGTCTCTTCAAATAGGAAACGTAGTTGCCCCATTGTCTGTGCAGGGAGTGTTGTCTCTTTAGTGTCACTTAACGTACAGTCTTTGCATGCCATATCCTGACACCTTATAGTCACTTTGGGTGGTAAAGCTTCCCTTCGCCTTTGGGTCTTCCAGCTCAACCTCCGTTGCTAGTGGTCCAGTTTCCTGTCCATACGGTGCAATTCTGGAGCTGAGCTTGCTGTTTCCAAATTAATCTGTTGCAAGCTTGAGAACAGGTTATCATGAATGGTGAGTACAAATCCCAGTGAAAACAGGACAACTGCTATCTGTAGCAGGGGACCATCATTCTCATGTTTCAAGAAGTGTTCGGTTCCTGTTGTGTGTACTGCTGATGCTGATCCTGCCTCTTTCCTATTGCTGAGCAACGTGCCTTTGTGAGTACAATGTATTTCTTGTCTGTGACATCTCTACACTCTATGAGTGGGAAGTCTGGCTTCCCATGACCTTGGGTAAGTCCAGAAGAAGCCTTTTAAGCATTGCTGTTTGCCTGCCCCTTCACTACTCCGTCTTCGAGCAGGATCCCACAATGGAGTCTAGAGCTGCACACAAAACTGTCCTTTATACAAGCTTTGTGTCGCATTCACAAATTTCATAAATTGCCCTCAGTGTTTCCCTTTTGCTCTCCAGCTGTTATAATACTGCAGCCCTAGAGTAAATTTTGGCATAAATGAAGCCCTCAAAAAGTTGCAATTCAAGCAAAAAGGTACAACTTGTACAAAAAAAATCACATTCTGCAAAAGATGGAAAAGTGGGCTTACCAGTGGTCAACATGTTTTAGGCTAAGGCTCCACGTAGCAAAACACAGCAAAAAAACGCAGAAAAGACTGATACGGAAACGCATCGTGTATTTTTCCCGCAGCGTTTTTCACAGAAAGTCTGTAGAGCTTTCCTCTTTGGACTTTCTGCCCCTATTATACCTATACGAAAAATGCCAGCGTTTCTGTAGAGATACTGACTGGATTTCAGCCTTATTTTCCAGACTGAAGCTTCAGCTGGGACTTGGACACCCTGCATTATATTATGTTCAGTACAGGACAGTTGAGCTGCGGGCAGCAGGGACCCCCAGCATCATAAATGACTATGATACTGGGAGTGCGGGTCCCACTCAGAGCTTAGTCCAGGTAAAACTGTCTTGATACGTCTTATACGTCAGTATTTTCACAGACCGAATCTGTCCATGCAAACCTGGGCTAAAGCCAATAAATGGTGCAAGCATACAGGGCCGGCGTCAGCACCTGGCATACCTGGGCAAGTGCCGGGGCCCCATGCTCCTGAAGGGGCCCACTCGGCTGCCAGGTGCAGACTGGTGCATACACTTTGCCTCTTTCACCACACAGACAGTTTTAACTGCAAGGTGCGAGTATACAATTAAAATTGTCTGCATGGGCTTCCCGGGGCCCGTGTACCTATCCAGTGTTTGCTGCTGCTCTTCCATAGTCCTTCCCCCCTCGTTATCTGGCCCCACCCTCCTGGGTACTGGCCCCGCCCCCTGATAAGAATCTGTGAGAAAAATCAGTGATGATGAGATGAGAAGAAGCCTGTGTCATGTGACAGTAATATGACTGCGAGCACCTGCTACAGGCTGCAAAATGGTGTAAAGGGGATATGGTGGCATTGAGATCTGAGTAAGTGACTGTAGCCCCCAGCCCCAGGGTCAGGAGTGTGAGGGAGAGATCTCACTGACTGCTCAGAGCTGCCCTGCTCCCTTGCCCTGCAACTTGAGTGTGGACTGTGAGGTGAGGAGTGAGTGAGGCACTGACTGGCTGCATAATCATCACCATGTTATACTTCCAGTGCTATGTCTCCCCAGTCCTCACAGTGCCTCCTGCTGCTGCTGCTGGTGCACCCTCTCCCCTTACTCAGCTCCCCAGGTAGGTGCCCCCCCACCACTGGTGTACCCTCCCCCCTCTCAGTTCCCCATGTTATCCCCCCATCACCGTCCTCAGAGACCTCTGGTGGTGAACCTCCAACCCCTTCTCAGTTCCCCATGTAAGTGCCCCACAGCACCTCAGAGACTCCTGCCAGAGCACCCTCTTAATATCCTCCCGATAGTAGTGACCACCTGTCTCTACTCCCATCTGCTCCCCCAGAGTCTTGTTCTGGGTACTTAGAGGGGTTATCCATAACCAGCTCCATAGTGATTTATTTTTGATACTTATGATGATCTATCCTGTTCATCAGTATATGAATTGTCTGACACCTGGACCCCGCACACATCAGTTATTATGGCAGCCTGGAAGTTACAGCAGTGGACAGGGAGCTCATGCAGCTGCTCCTATTCATGTAACTAGGAGTGGCACAGAAGCCCCATCCACTGCTGTAGCTTCAAGGGCTCGGAGGCTGCCAGAAAGACCGATGTGTGCGGGTTCTGGACGGCAGACCACCACAGATTGTATACTGATGGCCTATGCTGTGGATAGGTCAGTATGAAAAATCATTATGGGTCGGTCTGGACAACCCCTTTTAAAGGTGGGTTCACATTACTGTTATTTAATGTCTATTGCTCTTTTCCATCATAGGATGAGAGCAACGGATATTAACAACTGATGCAGGCGGAGCCCCTCCATCTGTTGTCGTCTACATTCACCCTCTTATAAAAAAGCTTTCTTCTGTCATGATTTTTACTTTTCTGACAGATGCATGAAGGGCTTTTTCTTCTGTTACAAAAGTAAAGAAACATGACAGAAGAGAGGACAGAAGGAAGGACAGAAAGACGGACAGAAGAGAGGACAGAAGGAAGGACAGAAAGACGGACAGAAGAGAGGACAGAAGGAAGGACAGAAAGACGGACAGAAGGAAGGACAGAAGAAGCTTCCACCATGTTTTTCACATGAGGGTGAATGCTGTGAGCTGTTTATGAAGAAGTTGGGCTGTAGAAATATAGAGGAATCAGGATTGGTGGTTTGACCTCCCGACTCCACAGTCCTGGGCTGCAGGGGATCATGCACGGTTTCAACCCAGTTAGGAAGAATAAAAAGACCAGCACAAATCCAGGAGTCCAGAGCAGCAGGAATCCATGTGGGGCATACAGACTGTTCAGGGTGTATATTTATATAGCGGTAGCCACATGTGGCAACCGATAATCGTACAATGCATGATTATAGTATAATTCTGCAATCACTGGCTGCAGAATCCAGGCAGATTTTTGGCTGTATGCGGTTGCCACTATGTGAGCAATGCACCCTTAGGGTATGTTCACAATAAGTTTTTTGCAGGTGGATTTTGAGGCAGAATCCGACTCAAAATCCACCTCAAAAATGCCTCACAACTTTTCCATTCGTTTCATTGAGAGTCAGTAGCAGATTTTTTTCTTCTGATTTTTCAGCTACAGGGAAAAAAAAGCATCATGATCTATCTTCAGGTGAATTCTGCCTGTCGAATCCCATTGAAATGAATGGGAGGCAGAAAATATCCTAGCATTCTTTTGGAGCGTTTTTTTTTCTACCTCCCATTCATTTCAATGGGCTTTTAAAGGCAAAATCTGCATGAAGATACAGTTGTGCTAAAAAGTTTACATACCCCGGCAGATTTTTTGGCCTTTTTTCAGAGAATATGAATGATAACACAAAAACTTTTTCTCCACTCATGGTTAGTGGTTGGCTGAAGCCATTTATTGTCAAACTTCTGTGTTTTCTCTTTTTAAATCATAATGACGACCAAAAACATCAAAATGACCCTGTTCAAAAGTTCACATACCCCAGTTCTTAATACCATGTATTGCCCCCTCTAACATCAATGACAGCTTGAAGTCTTTTGTGGTAGTTGTGGATGAGGCTCTTTATTTTCTCAGATAGTAAAACTGCCCATTCTTCTTGGCAAAAAGTCTCCAGTTCCTGTAAATTCCTGGGCTCTTTTGCATGTACTGCGCGCTTGAGATTTCCCCACAGTGGCTCAATGATATTGAGGTCAGGAGACTGAGATGGCCACTCCAGAACCTTCACTTTCTTCTGCTATAGCCAATGACAGGTCGACTTGGCCTTGTGTTTTGGATCGTTGTCATGTTGGCACGTCCAAGTACGTCCCATGCGCAGCTTCCTGGCTGATGAGTGTAAATTTGCCTCCAGTATTTGCTGATAACATGCTGCATTCATCTTTCCTTCAACTTTGACCAAGTTTCCTGTGCCTTTGAAGCTCACACATCCCCACATCATCAGTGATCACCTCTGTGCTTTACAGTAGGAATGGTGTTCCTTTCATCATAGGGCTTGTTGACACCTCTCCAAATGTAACGTTTATGGTTGTGGCCGAAAAGTTAGATTTTTGTCGCATCGCTCCAAATTACCTTGTTCCAGAAGTTTTGAGGCTTGTCTCTGTGCTGTTTGGCATATTGAAGGTGAGATTCTTTGTGGCATTTGCGCAGTAATGGCTTTCATCTGGCAACTCGACCATGCAGCCCATTTTTCTTCAAGTGCCTCCTTATTGTGCAGCTTGAAACAGCCACACTGATAGTTTTCAGAGAGTCCTGTATTTCAGCTGATGTTATGTGTGGGGTTTTTCTTTGCATCCTGAACAATTTTCCAGGCAGTTGTGGCCGAATTTTTGGTTAGTCTACCTGACTGTGGTTTGGTTTTTACAGAGCCCCTGAGTTTCCATTTGTTAATCACAGTTTGAACACTGCTGACTGTTATTATCAATTTCTTGGATATCTTTTTGTATCCCTTTCCTGTTTTATATAGTTCAACTACCTTTTCCCGTAGATCCGTGGACAATTTTTTTGCTTTCCCCATGACTCAAAATCCAGAAACGTCAGAGGCTGGAGGAAAGATGCAACAGTCTGTCTGGATCCCAGAAACTCACTCAGCTTTTATGCACACACACTGATTACAAGCAAACAGGTCACAGGTAAGGATGTTACCTTTATAGTAGAAGCCATTCAAACCCCTTTGTGTCAACTTCTGGGCATGTTATCAGGCCAAAATCACCAGGGTATGTGAACTTTTGAACAGGGTCATTTTGATGTTTTTGGTTGTCATTATGATTTAAAAAGAGAAAACGCAGAAGTTTGACAATAATATTCTCTGAAAAAAACAAAAAATCTGCCGGGGTATGTAAACTTTTTAGCACAACTGTAGATCATGATGCTTTTTTTCCTCAGGGTGAAAAAAATCAGAGGAAAAAATCTGCTACTGAGTTGTGAGGCATTTTTTGAGTCAAATTCCACCTCAAAAATCTGCCTGTAAAAAACTCTGTGTGAACTAATCCTAATAGTTACACACTACAACAGACAAGCAGCAGCCTCTGTACTGTATACACAGTCATCACAAGTGGGCAGCTTCATTGCATGTCACAGGTCAACAGACAACTAATAAAGGACTGTTTCTGTGTGACCTGTAATGTCTTCTGGGTGCATATAATATATAAATATATATACACACGTGGACAAAATTGTTGGTACCCCTCGTTTAATGAAAGAAAAACCCACAATGGTCACAGAAATAACTTCAATCTGACAAAAGTAATAATATATAAAAATTCTATGAAAATGAACAAATGAAAGTCAGACATTGCTTTTCAACCATGCTTCAACAGAATTTTTTAAAAAAGAAAACTCATGAAACAGGCCTGGACAGAAATGATGGTTCCCTTAACTTAATATTTTGTTGCACAACCTTTTGAGGCAATCACTGCAATCAAACGATTCCTGTAACTGTCAATGAGACTTCTGCACCTCTCAACAGGTATTTTGGCCACTCCCCATGAGCAAACTGCTCCAGTTGTCTCGGGTTTGAAGGGTGCCTTTTCCAGACGGCATGTTTCGGCTCCTTCAAAAGATGCTCAATAGGATTTAGGTCAGGACTCATAGAAGGCCACTTCAGAATAGTCCAATGTTTTACTCTTAGCCATCGTTGGGTGTTTTTAGCTGTGTGTTTTGGGTCATTTCCTGTAGCAAGACCCATGACCTGCGACTGAGACCAAGCTTTCTAACACTGGGCAGCACATTTCTCTCTAGAATCCCTTGATAGTCTTGAGATTTCATTGTACCCTGCACAGATTTCAAGACACCCTGTGCCCGGTGCAGCAAAGCAGCCCCAGAACATAACAGAGCCTCCTCCATGTTTCACAGTATGGACAGTGTTCTTTTCAAGATATATTTCATTTTTCCATCTGTGAACATAAAGCTGATGTGCCTTGCCAAACATTTCGATTTTTGTCTCATCTGTCCATAGGACATTCTCCCAGAAGCTTTGTGGCTTGTCAATATGTATTTTGGCAAATTCCAGTCTGTCAGATTCGAGTTATTTCTGTGACTAATGTGTGTTTTTCTATTATTAAACGAGGGGTACCAACAATTTTGTCCTCGTGTGTGTGTATATATATATATATATATATATATATATATATATAATATGAGAGTATGAACCCAGAGGGCGCTAGTGAGCGACCCAGGGCCAGGCCTGAAAAGGTCCTCAGCCACAGCTATGGGTGGTGGGCTCACCTCCAGACGGAGTGTGTACAGCAGGAGAGACTGCTGTGGAGAGACCTGTAGGTAGCAGGTGTACGCTGGAACCAGCCGGGAAAGACAGTCGGTCTGTCCCAAGAGGACTGGGGTCCTGAAAGGACTGATTGAGCCAGGCTGCTTCTTGCCCCAGAGGCTAGTAAGGGAGGAAGTAGTAAGTTAGTGCCCTATGTGTGGGTCAGGCTGTTTATTGTTTTGTTCATGTAACTTTGGTAAAGCTGAATAACAGACAACTAATAAAGGACTGTTTCTGTGTGACCTGTAATGTCTTCTGGGTGCATATAATATATAAATATATATACACACGTGGACAAAATTGTTGGTACCCCTCGTTTAATGAAAGAAAAACCCACAATGGTCACAGAAATAACTTCAATCTGACAAAAGTAATAATATATAAAAATTCTATGAAAATGAACAAATGAAAGTCAGACATTGCTTTTCAACCATGCTTCAACAGAATTTTTTAAAAAAGAAAACTCATGAAACAGGCCTGGACAGAAATGATGGTTCCCTTAACTTAATATTTTGTTGCACAACCTTTTGAGGCAATCACTGCAATCAAACGATTCCTGTAACTGTCAATGAGACTTCTGCACCTCTCAACAGGTATTTTGGCCACTCCCCATGAGCAAACTGCTCCAGTTGTCTCGGGTTTGAAGGGTGCCTTTTCCAGACGGCATGTTTCGGCTCCTTCAAAAGATGCTCAATAGGATTTAGGTCAGGACTCATAGAAGGCCACTTCAGAATAGTCCAATGTTTTACTCTTAGCCATCGTTGGGTGTTTTTAGCTGTGTGTTTTGGGTCATTTCCTGTAGCAAGACCCATGACCTGCGACTGAGACCAAGCTTTCTAACACTGGGCAGCACATTTCTCTCTAGAATCCCTTGATAGTCTTGAGATTTCATTGTACCCTGCACAGATTTCAAGACACCCTGTGCCCGGTGCAGCAAAGCAGCCCCAGAACATAACAGAGCCTCCTCCATGTTTCACAGTAGGGACAGTGTTCTTTTCAAGATATATTTCATTTTTCCATCTGTGAACATAAAGCTGATGTGCCTTGCCAAACATTTCGATTTTTGTCTCATCTGTCCATAGGACATTCTCCCAGAAGCTTTGTGGCTTGTCAATATGTATTTTGCCAAATTCCAGTCTGTCAGATTCGAGTTATTTCTGTGACTAATGTGTGTTTTTCTATTATTAAACGAGGGGTACCAACAATTTTGTCCTCGTGTGTGTGTATATATATATATATATATATATATATATATATATAATATGAGAGTATGAACCCAGAGGGCGCTAGTGAGCGACCCAGGGCCAGGCCTGAAAAGGTCCTCAGCCACAGCTATGGGTGGTGGGCTCACCTCCAGATGGAGTGTGTACAGCAGGAGAGACTGCTGTGGAGAGACCTGTAGGTAGCAGGTGTACGCTGGAACCAGCCGGGAAAGACAGTCGGTCTGTCCCAAGAGGACTGGGGTCCTGAAAGGACTGATTGAGCCAGGCTGCTTCTTGCCCCAGAGGCTAGTAAGGGAGGAAGTAGTGAGTTAGTGCCCTATGTGTGGGTCAGGCTGTTTATTGTTTTGTTCATGTAACTTTGGTAAAGCTGAATAAACAGCCTGACCCACACATAGGGCACTAACTCACTACTTGCTCCGTTACTAGCCTCTGGGGCAAGAAGCAGCCTGGCTCAATCAGTCCTTTCAGGACCCCAGTCCTCTTGGGACAGACCGACTGTCTGTCCCGGCTGGTTCCAGCGTACACCTGCTACCTACAGGTCTCTCCACAGCAGTCTCTCCTGCTGTACACACTCCGTCTGAAGGTGAGCCCCCCACCCATAGGTGTGGCTGAGGACCTTTTCAGGCCTGGCCCTGGGTCGCTCACTAGCGCCCTCTGGGTTCATACTCTCATATTATATATATATATGTATGTGTGTGTGCGTGTGTGCAATGAAAGTAACATAATGAATGCTTCTTTGGCATTAGCATCAGACTAATTGTGTCTATCTATATTTGGTGTCTGTAGCTTCTGCCATTTTCTACGCTGTTCGAGTTCCAACGCAAAGGGGCCCACTGACCCTGTAGCCAGCCCTGCAAGCATAGATTTCATTTTCTGACTTTAGGACATGTTTGTATAATTTTTACATTTTCATTTTGCTTGTAAACAACCACCAAAAAAAAAAAAAAAAGTATAGACTCATGGGAGAGAAGTGACAACACATCACAAACAGGGACAGACCTTCTCTATATTATATTACACCCCAATGACCTGCAACCTGCCAGCGCACAGGAGGACAAAGCTAGTCTGACCCCAAGTGATCACTCCTTACCATTCAGAGCTATGAAGACCTTACACATTTCTTCACAGTAACGGGAACCTGTGAAATTGTTTCTTTTCAATCTTTCTGTTTTAAGAGAAAAACATAAAATCTTAACAATACAGAGCACAAGATGTAGATAGCTATAAATGCTGGATAATACAATGGAAATACACAAGTACAACAGGGTAGATGCCTCAATTTTCAATTTTTGCTTTTGATTCCCCACTTTCCCAAAGCCATGTCTTTTTTTTTATTTTTCCATTGACAGAGCCGTAGGAGAGCTTAATTTTTACGGGACAAATTCTACTTCGTAGTCCTATCATTTTGTATTCTGCACGATGTACTGAGAGGCTGGAAAAAAAAATCAGAATGGGGTGAAATTGGAAAAAACTCCAAAACTTTGCAAAAAAAAATTTCTAGGAGTCAGTGATTTTAATTGTTGTTTCTTTTTTTTTTAAGTTTTTAAAATATTTTTTTAACTGTCATTTTTAGACCCCCTAGGGGTCTTAAATCCCAGCAGGACTGATCACAAATAAAATGCATTGAAATGCTAAGGAATTGCAATGCATTGTAAAATAGCGGCACTTGTATTACAGACTGCATAGAACAACCTGTAATATAAGGTATGCCAGACAAGCCTAATAGGAGCCTTCAATAGGCTCCCAATTGTCATGCCAATGAATTGCCAGCCCTGAATCTTGTTCCAGGGGCCATTGATCCACCTCAAAAAGGCTCAGCTTTGACCGACTCGTCAGGATGGTTAATGCCCGTGATTAGTGCAAGTACTGATTGTGGGCGCTGTTGCAGGGTCTCCACTGTATAATATAAAATCTGCCAGCGCACAAGATGACAAAGCTAGTGTGACCCTCAAGTGATCTCTCCCTACCATTCAGAGCTATGAAAACCTTACATATTTTTACATATTAACAGAAACCTGTCACATTGTTTCTTTTCTATCATTCTGTTTTAAGAGAAAAACATAAAATCTTAACAATACAGAGTCGAAGTTGTTGCTATACAGTACATGCTGGTTAGTACAATGGAAATACACAGGTTCATCAGGGTGGTGAGACATTCAATACCCAGATGACAGTGCTCTCTATACAGTAAAGTATTTAACCCCTTCCCCCCACAGGAATTTTCTGATTTTCGTTTTTGACTTCTTGCCTTCCAAAAGCCATAACTTTTTTTAATTTTTCCATTCACAAAGCTGTATGAGGGCTTCCAAAAATTATCTGTAAATACATACACAGCAGTGCTAAATACTCACTGTTTCCTTGTGCAGCCTTTGTTTGGCTTTATTTTACTTTGCAGCTCCTTGTGTTACTATTATTGACATGCAATGAATCTATGGACAAACTACATTTCCCATAATTCATAATGTTTCCCATGATGTATCATTTGCAAGCTCACTACCCCCCGCCTTGTAATCACCAAACACAGAGAGTGAGAGCAGGCAGATGAATCATGGGAAATGTAGTTTGTCCATATATTCACTGCATGTAAATAACAATGATGCAAAGAACAGCAAGTAAAATAAAGCTAAGCAAAGGGTGCACAAGGGAACAGTGAATATTTAGCACTGCCATGGATGTATTTGCCGATAATTTTTGGACGCTGGATAATCCCTTTAATTTTTGTGGGACAAATTGTGCTTCATAGTATCATTTAATATTCCGTACAATGTACTGAGTATTAAGAAATAAATTAAAAATGTGGTGGAATTGGAGAAAAACTGCATTTGCGTGACTTTTTAAAGGGGCTTTGCTTTTACAGCGTTCACTGTGCAGCCAAAATTACATGTCAGGGGGTGTTCACACTTGCTCCTTTGGGCGGACACAAAGTCCTGCATGTCTGACTTTGTGTCCGTCCAAAAAAAAGCGGATTCACGGTGGAGAGGCTGCAAACGTACACCTGCGGATTGCTTTAAAAACCTATTGAAGTGAATGGATATTTAAACGGACTGTTTGCAAACTATTCCCAATCTGTTTTTCTGCAATTTCAGCGGATTCACGACGGACGGACGGACACCAGGCGCAATTGTGAATGCCCCATCACCTGTATTCTATGGGTCAGTAAAATTATGGCGATACAATTTTTTTTTTTTTTTTTTTTTACGTTTTAATCCGTTAAAAAATCCAAAATCCAAAACGTTGCAAAAAAAAAAAAAAAATTTTTCACAATATTATGCTTACATTGTTGGCACCCACAAAGTGTAATGCCCTCTTTACTAGCCCCCACACAGTATACTGACCACTTTACTGGGCCCCACACAGCATCATTTGATACTGTTGGTAACTATAATACTGTAAACCTTGGTGAGCCGATGAGTAATGACCACATCATGGTCATCGTGTGGTGGTGCACTGCTATAGGACATGTTTACAAGTTTATACAGTATATCAAGGTAAATGTAGCTGTGTCAATGTAACTGTAGTGAAGATATCACTACTTATGTGATACTTTTTTTTTTTTATTTGCACTAACAAAATGTTTTATAGGACAAGTCTTGTTTCTGCATTGCTGTGGATCAATACTGCATTGACATGATGGTGGGAGAGCATGTCTTAAAAGCTTTTCATAGAACATTTCTTTTTTTGGTTATACTAAAAAAGTATGAAGTACGATGTTTATTTCTTTATATGCGTACAACTAGTATGTAGTTTTTTGTTAACCTGTGCTCCCCCTAGTGGGAGATTATCTTGTTATTCGTCATATACATTATTTAAATATAGGTTCAATTATTGATGCTTGTGGTTGTGTTGTATACTGTGGGTACATGATGGCCTCCCTCTTAATGAACTGGACATCCTCTGACCTACAGGACTGCAGCAGTTTGTCGTGGCATACACAGGTATAATCCGCAGGTAGCGTATAATACAAATGTACTAATGACAGAACTGGGAGCCTTCAGTAGGCTCCTGGCTGTGGTAGAAATGATAGGATGACACTTCAAAGAGCCTCAAACTCAATCAAAATGGTGGTGAGTGTTAAAGTGTAAAGTGTCAGGTTTTGGGGTTTTTTTTATGTTTGTAATATACTTTATTAACCTATCTAACTTCCTTTCTAATAGAAACAGGCAGTAACATTCACCTTAGCAACCCTCTAACTGAGCTGTTACTAGGGAAAGTCCGTACACATTTGTACTGTAAATATGCAGAGCTTAAGCATTTACCAAAGGGGGTTGGTCACTTCAAATGGCTGTATCTCCGGTTTTGAACTTAATATGCAGCAGTTTATGCTGCATATTAAATCACATTCTCAACTGTATTTTTAATCTCTAATGATATCTCAAATTATTTTATAACTAGGACTTCAATCTTGGCAGCATATGAAAGCTGAGAATATCAGAACCATTTTTCTAGGTGATATAAAACCGGAATACTACCATATGGAATGGCTATCCTCCCTTTGGTAAATGCTTCAGCTCTACATGCTGCATTGAGTACAGGTGTACAGACAGAGTCTCCCTGGCAATGCTTAGTTAGAGCATTGCTAATGGAAACTTTACAGCCTGTTTTCTATTAAAAGGAAGTTCGATAATAAAGTATATTGCAAAAATGTTCACCCCACCCCCAACACAACAGCAAAAAAATAAAATAAAACACTTTGGCATTGCTGCATTCCTATTAGCACCAAGATCAGGCAGCATACGTGTCTGCTCTCGAAAGATCCGTGACTGAAATGTCACGTTCTCCCCATTCGATTAATAAAGAAAATTAACTAACCTCTAAGAGTGTGCAAAGTTCATTAACACTATTCTATGGGTTAGGACCCTACTTCAGCACTGCAGTCAATACAGTACCGCTGTTTTTTGTGTAAGTATATGCGGTTATTAATATATAAATTAAATGAGGAAGAACAACATTGTTTCACTAGAAACCGCTTATCTTATGTCACAGAAAGTTGTGAATTCTATGGACATACCTTCAAGATTATAAAATATCTACTGAACACTAGGTGGCAGTTTAGACCTAACTAATGTAGCAATCTACAACTACAGGGATGATACAACTACAGTATTAAACTTTTACAGCTTTTCACATGGAAAATTATACATTAAGTTATAATAACAGGAAAAAGTGTCAAGCTACGCCATCATTATAACCAGGGGAAGTTGCAAAATGAGTGATCTAAAAGCAGTACTGTTGGAAGGTTCTTTCTTTTACAATTTAGTCTTAGCTGATTATCTATTTCGGGGGAAGACAAACACAGTCAAGGGTACCTGTTTAAGAACCATGAGACTTTTGTTCTACGGAAGCACTTTTACTAAGAGGAAATATTTCTTGTATAACTCCCCTGAATGATTCCCAATCACAACCTTTATTGCTGTGACAATTTCATTGGAATGTCCCCAGTGGTCTTGTGCCCTTGTTCCTGGGATTCTTTGGTTTAGATTTATGCCATGAACATTGAATGTGAAAACAAAATCAGCCTTCATTCTTGTGACATGTTTCACATAGATAGAAGAGATGTTGGAAGGTGGGCCTGTTGAAGGAGCTTGACGCTTAAACACAAAGGAGGATAAAGCACCACTCATCCTCAGAGAAGGAACCTTTCTTTGGGATCTCTAAAACTTTACACTCTTCAAACATGAAGGTGGATACAGTACATCTCACCTATAGGAGAAGAACCTCCTATGAGGAACTATGATACTTGACTCTTAACAAACACAACAGAGACAGCACCACTCATCCTCAGGGAAGGAACCCACCCTTGGAATCTCTGATGCTTGACTCACAAACATGAAGGTGGAGATAGTATATCTCACCTTCACAGGAAGAACATCCCATGAGAAACTCTTGATACTTGACTCTCAGCAAACATAAAGGTGGAGACAGCACCCATCACCTTCAAGGAAGAAACCTACCATGGGATACTTAACTTAAACAGCACCCCTCACCCCCAGTGCCCCGTAGGTTGCATTGAATGCTCATACAATTTGTCTGATCCATAACAGATGCTTATTACTTTAATCTTTGCATTCAACAAAAAAGTCATCACATCAGTTGCACAACCCTTAGTTACAGTAAAAGGCTTCATAAGTCCATTAAGCTCAAAGTGTATGGTACATATAAGAAAGTAATGTATATAGAGATCACTATGAATACATTATTCATCTTTGGATGCATTGTTCATAAACAGTTCTTTCAGCCCCAATATCACTCCATGACCAAACTGAAGCACAATTAGAGTTTGAGGGTACCCAATTACCCACTAAACCTTTATTACTTATTTCCAACAAGCTCCTTCAAAGAATATTTTGACCCAGTGGTGTAAGTACCGTCATAGCAGCCGGAGCGGTTGCCACAGGGCCCATGACCTTAGGAGTCCTGGTGGGCCCCTGCTGCTTGCCAGCAAGTAAAGGGCCCTATTTACTTCCTGATCCCCATTCCTTCTCATGCCTGATTCCTTTTCTGCCCTCCAGGGGGCCCCATGCATCTCATATCAGGTCTCTGGGGCTCCATGGAGGGAAGAAGGGGAAGCGGTGGCGGCCATGAGCAGAAGCGAGGATCGGTAAGTAAGGCTACAGGCCCGCAGCAAGAGTATTTATTGGGCGAACCCCAACAAATACTGCTATCATTATACTCTGGGGTCTTTTCAGACCCCAGAGTATAATGATTGGAGGTCCAGGGGAGGTGACAAACATAAAAACCAGTGTTACTCACCTCTCCGGCGTGACATTATACCAGGGGTAGGCAACCCCCCGACACGCGTGCCAAGAGTGGCACGCGAGGCTTATTTCCCTGGCATGGCAGCCCGAGTCCTCGCCCAGCTGTTTCAATCGGACCAAACATGGCCAAAACAAAGCTACTGTTATGATACTGTGGGGTCTCTTCAGACCCCAGAGTATAATAAGCGGAGGCTCAGGAGAGGTGATGAAACATAAAAAAACAATGCTACTCACCTTCCCTGTGCTCTGCGGCGGCTCTGTGCTCTGCAGGCGCTTCTGCTTGAAGTCAGCTGATAGGGCCTCAGGTGTCACGTCTGCGTCTGGCGTCATTGCGCATAATGACGCAACGTGACTCCTGAGACCCAATCAGCGGTCGCTGACTTCAGGCAGAAGCGCTGAAGAGAACAGAGCTGTTCAGGAGCACGGGGAAGGTGAGTAACATTGTTTTTTATGTTTGTCACCTCTCTTGGCCCTCCACTTATTATACTCTGGGGTCTGAAGAGACCCTACAGTATAATAATAGCTAGTGAGTGGCAAAAATTGGAATATTATAAAATTTTGAATATTATACTGTGTACAGGGGCCATTGTGGGACATAATACCTTGTGCAGGGGCTGATATGGGGCATAATACGGTGTGCAGGGGTCGCTATGGGACATAATACCTTGTGCAGGGGCTGCTATGGGACATAATACCTTGTGCAGGGACCACTATGGGACATAATACCCTGTGCAGGGACCGCTATGGGACATAATACCGTGTGCAGGGGCCGCTATGGGACATAATACCATGTGCAGGGGCCACTATGGGACATAATACCATGTGCAGGGACATAGTAATGTGTGGAGGGGCTACTATGGGACATAATACTGTGTGGAGGGGCCACTGTGGGATATATTACTGTGTGGAAGGGCCACTATTGGACATAATACTATGTGGAGGGTCCTCTTATACTGTGTGCTGGGGCCGCTATGGGACATAATACTGTGTGCAGGGGCCGCTATGGGAAATTATACTGTGAAGAGGCCATTATACTGTGTAGAATGGCCACTATGGGACGTTATATTGCGTGGAGGGGTTGCTATGGGATATTTTACAGTGGGGAGGGGTTGCTATGGGGCATTATACTGTGTGAATGCCACTTTGGGACATTATAGTGTGTGTAAATGGGGCGTTATACTGTGTTGGGGCCAGAAAAGGGGGCGCTATGCTGTGGGGGTACCCCAAGTCAGAACTTTGCTATGGGGTCCAGTCTTTGCTACTGTAGTTACACCCCTGTTTTGACCCAAATGCTTTTCTGTTTGTATGTTTACAGACACCTTACCAACATATTTTGAATGTTTCTTCCCTTTGCCGCTTTTTCAAAATTTTCTCTATCCATGCTCATAGTCTCTTCCTGGGTGTGATGTCAGCACTGGACTGTGCCTGGCTTGAGTTATAATATATTTGGGGGCAAGGGCGCTTTTTACCTACATTCTCTATTTATTGCCCAGTCTTAAAAAAAAATATTTTACAGGTTTGCTCTATATTTCAGGCATGAAGGTGTATGGTTTTTTTTTGTTTTTTTTTGGGACTATGTGTAGTGTATATATATAGATATAGATTTTTGTGAGGGGGGGGCGAATTGGAAAAAAAAATTCACAAATGGGTTTTGCTATATTTTTACACTGTTTATCTTTTTGTATAAATAGTTAAAGTTTATTGTAGCAATTGAAGGTTTCTTCAGTCCAGCTATCATCTTCAGCCAGTCTTGTGCAATGATCACAAGGGCAACAGCTTTAGTTCCTGCATAATCACCAAGAAGCACTATTACGTCCTATTGCTGTTAGACAACCACTATTATTATTTAATAATACATTTATATGTGGAATGGGTTATGTAACAAAACTTCTATATGTAACGTCAATGGAGCAGATTTATATCCCCTTCACCAGAAGAGGGTGCACCCTTCGCCAGGCTTGTAGCTAGATGGGGATCATTGCTGGTGTAAAGGAATATAAATCTGGAGGGTCCTCGTCACACCCCCTCCAAGGAAAGTGGCGGGGGTAGTGCAAAAATGGAAAATTTGGGACTTTTTTTTTTTTTTTGCGCACAAGGCATAATAAATTTCCCCCAATATGTTTGCATTATATTCTTCCCAGTTATCGTATAGTACATGATGACAAGTAAATACACTGCATGGAATTCATAAAGACTGGCATATTGTATACCGGTCTTTATATCCCCTGTGCAAGTGGAGGATGTAGTTAATCCATGATAAGGCTGCCTAAGTGTCAGGTGCGCATCTTCCATGAGGTGACCTGAGGCTATGGCCTCAGGCGGCACCTCATGGAATAAACTGGGTGGGGGGGGTTAATCGGCCACTAATTATTGTGTTATTGCATTAGGTAGCTGATAATTTTTACTCACATGTCCATGCTCCTGCTCAGGTCGCCTTCTGCTGCCACCTCCAGAGCACGCTGTAGTCAATGCTGAAGAACTTCAGGCGTTCTTCAGCGTCGACTACAGCGTGCTCTGGAGGTGGCAGCAGAGGGCGACCTGGGCAGGAGTGTAAACAGGGGGTTCATATACTGTGTGTGGGGAGAGGGGTGTAATAAAAGAGTCATATTCTGCGTATGGGCTATAAAAAGGGGTCGTATACTGTGCGGGGGGGGTATAAAAGGTGGTCATAAACTGTGGCGGCCATAAAAAGTGATCATATAAAGGGGGTACTATACAGTTACAGTAAATATGGATTGATTTCTTTGGCTACATAATACTTGACATTTTTCCATGCGTTGTCACAATGCAGAGTATAGGAATTCTGTATAAAATAATCTGTGTACCACTATGTAAGCAGTGCGCGTAGCAGGGCACTGTCTGATGTAATGCAATTAATGCCCAGCAAGACAACCTGCAGCCCAATGATAATTTAATGCACCGTGCAAATAACATACTTTGCTAATTGTTATTTGAGTTCTGTCTGTAACACTTCTCAAGGTTATTTTTTAGCATATATTACAATTGAGAGTCTACGCTGTACAATACACGTCCAGCTAATTATTCACAATTGTTCCGCACTGTGTTCAATAACCTTGGGTATTATCTGCACTGTGTTTCAAATTCTGAAGCTTGGATCTCAAGAGGACACTATAAATGGTCAAGGTCGCTGGAGAACGAATGTATCTCTATGTTTCTTTATATCTAGGCAGTTGTTTTACATCTTAGTTATTGCTAACTGGAATGGCATTATGTAAACTATAATAATTTCCTTTTTAAATAGTGATAAGTATATTTTTACATATTTCTATATTGTAAGCAAATACAGTATTCTATCAGTTCTCCCAACATGTCAGTTCAGTACATGTGTGTATTCAATATGAAATAAGATTCATTCGTAGTCTGACAGTGCCAGCAATGTAGGGACACCCCAATTAACAAAACAAATAACACCCAGTTTTTAATGTATTCATAAATTTCCAGGAGGAATCACAGAAGAACAGCACAAACCAGAATTCTTTAAAACATTCTTCAAAGTTATTTTGATAACTCAAGTATTTACTAATGGTCAGATAACAAGGGAATCTACCATTCCCGCCAAGCATATTCATCTGCCCCCACATGTTGCAGTAGGATTGGTGATTTCATAGCACTGGGAAGACCAACTCTTACTGCACGGGGTGGCACAGGCATGAGATGGTAGGAAGGACGCTGGGGTCCCTTCTCCAGTGCACCGACTGCCTCATTTGGATAAAACTTAAAAGGTGACATAACAAAGGTGTTAGTATTTCAATATGTGTACTCATACTTTTCAGTGCAGCACCAACCAAAGTTCTGCCTCTTTGTTCAACCCTGACCTGAGGCGGGGGATTTAAACTCTGCATTGAGATTATTCAGGTGCCTGCTATTGATTGTAGTTAGGTTGTCTTCTCTGAAATTATCTAGGTATCTGCTATATCCCTGGTTACTGTTTTTGGCTTATTTTCCTGGTTATCCAATTTTTTTACTTATTTGACTTTTTTCCATGAACTCCTGGAGTTGACCCTGGTTTGAACACTGTTATTCTTCTGTTAGCGAATTAGATACTCCTGTGCTCTCCTGGTTTTGACCCAGCTTGTATGTTACACCCTGACCACTGTAGGTTTGCTGAGTGTTTAGTCCACAAGTTCACCTATTTTCTGACACCAGATTCAGTATGGTAACCTTGGTCCATGATTGGTAAAGTTCAACCTGCCATATGGCAGGCTTTGGTGAATTCCTCAGGGGTAGGCTTAAACTCTACCAGCCAGGATGGTATTGGATTATAGGTAGCTTATTTTGCTTGCTATCTTTCATCTGCCAGTTTCCTGCAACATATTTAGAAATTGCTTAAGTGGCAATTCCATTACAAAAAGTTTGTTGTTTATCATTGTAATGTGCTCTGTAACATGGTGATAGACTCCATTTTAAGGGATTCTGCCAGCAAGAACTTAGCACATATGGACTGATTTTTAATGCTTTTGTGCCAGAATTCTGACGTGTTATTACCTATTTTGTGACTCATCTAATGGTTACGCCCGACCTATTTTTTTTTTTTTGTGATTTGTACCTACAGCAATTTTTTTTTCAAAAGTGACTTGTAATGTGGGTGTGGTTTAAATGGCACATAAAAGTACAGCTAATTCATTATATGCAAATTTTTTTAAAAGTCACTACATTTTTGGACAACTGTACTCTGCTTCTAAAATGCATCAAAATTTGTGAATGAACTTTATAGGCCTCCACCCAAGAAAATTGCAACATGTTTAGGAACCAGTGTGACACATTTTGATAAATTAAAAAAAAAAAAAAAAAAAAAAACACTACAAAAAAGTCAAGTTAGAAAAGTGACTTTTAAAAAAATATCCTCAATAAGCTGGCCCCTTTTTTTCCCCTCTGATTCAATTCCATATTGATAGTACATGCTTTTTATAAGTATGCAAAATGAATATCCATGTGCTACATTGCATGCAAGTGCCTCAACTATCACTCTGACTCTAGTGGAGCACCTACCATATAGATAGACCACTGAGATGCTATAGGGCCTGCGGCAGAAGAGGGCCTGCTGCTGATCTCCTTCTGCTTCCTGCACGGATTCACTGCATTTTCAACTAGCCACCACTAGAGGGAGCACAGTGTAAGGGGATTTTTACCGTTTCCATTGGTTTCAAAAGTAGCTGTATTAATTCCTATGCACTGAGCTCCCACTATTGGTAGCTGTAGGTAACAAGTATTATCACTCAGAACTGAATAAAGGTTATTTAGCCATATACAGTATATCTATAACAGTTGGCTGGTATAAATCAAAACATATCAAAATAGCAAGTTTTGGCCCACGGCCATAAAATTAAGACTTGCCCCCCATTTGTGACGCGCTGGACACTTTTTTAAAGTGTACCTCTAGTGATAAACAACTTTTCATTAGTGAATAGTGCATTCAAATATAAAAAACTTTGGAATATATCTTAAGGAGATCTGTTTCCTTCACCACTTATTAAGCTGTCCTCCTGCTCCTTATCTTCAATATGACTGCTTGTTTACAATATATACATCTCCGTATTCAGTCTCACATACAGAGCTCTATGGAGAAGGGAAGAGTGGAGTAGAATTCTCCTGCCAGCTGGTTAATTGATTTATTGTCTCATTCTGTGTACTAGCAGCATCTTATAGATCTTATTGCATCTTAACCTAGCAGTGTTAAAAGTGTACAGAGTAGCAGAATGAAGAAATAGCGATCATTTGAGCGTCCTTTCTATCCCCCTCCCATCTTCTCAGACTAATATGTAGAAAGCATCTCTGCCTGAAAAGTGGAGAATTATTAATAAAGTGGAGAAATATTTAATAAAAAAATATTGTAAAGTTTCATATATTAACCTGTACTATTCATTTCTGAAAAGTTGTTTATAACTGCAGGTTATACGCTTTACAAATCGTCAGAGAGGGGGCAAAGTTATTATGAGGTGCACGAGGTTCTGTTTGCTGGTCTTAATATATATCGGTCCCATGGTGTTCAGAATGAGCACCCTATTAATAAAACCTGGTTGATGAAGATTGTTAATTCACTGACATATATCTGTGATACTGTGTCTTTGTAGTTTGTCCCTTTCTCTCTCTGTATCCTTAGCTGTGATGCTGTAGCTCCTCCTCTCTCCCGCTCAGTTTAGTTTCACTTCTTTGTAGCAACATGTCTGCTCAGCTCCTGGTATTTCATCATTTTTCACCTACTGCTGTATGAGGTTCTACAAGATTTACTTGGATTAAAGCATCTGGAATCTTATCTACGCCTCCTCAGTTGAGTTGAACACTATCTGATAGATATCTTGGTGTAAATTGCTGGTTAGCATAGAGACTACAGGACACTCTCACAACCTCACACTTGCAGCCAAGCTATTGAGTCAGAACAGTGAAAAATGATGCATAAAGACTGCCAGATACGGCTGTAAGACAGTTCACCAACTTCTGACATACAGTCAGTCACAGCAAGTTACCTGAAGCCAGAAGGAATCAGCATTGCGTAAGTTGCATCTGCAGCTCAGACCCCCTCAGCATAGAAGATTCTATCAAGCAGCCATCTCACTCCAGCAAAGTTATATTTATCCTGTTTGTGTTGCATCATGGCTGAAGGGCACCCTGAAGCACAAGGTAGCGTGGACCTCAGTCTGCAGCCCAGTGAGAAGGCTAGACGCTTGATTAAACCTACGTGGAAGGTTAGAGACAATCTAGAAGGTTTAAAGCATGAACTTTCCTGTGAACTCTCAAAATGGTGGCGAAAATACAGACTAAGATATCTGCCATGTGCTTGCCTGCATACCATGTATCACCACTAGAGGGAGCTCTGCACGCTTTGTGCTATGCTGGACATTATAAAATGAAAGCTGAGGAGTATGAAAGCATTTGAGGAAACTACATACAGACATTCTTTAGCTCAATTGCAAAGCTTCCAGCATCTCAATTCAGAACGAGACAGCTTAGTACATGAAACTAGTTAAGGACAGAGGCAAGAATTGCGCAACTGCAGGAAATGGCATCCCACGTTTCTGGTCTACCAAGCGTTCAAGCGTACATCTAGTCCGTTCCTCAAAATCTTCCACACTCAGTGAGCAACTTATAAAAGCACGTGCAGAGGCGGAGCTACCAGCTACAGGCAGCCTTTGCACAACAGAAGCAGAGATGGAAGCTAGTGCTCCGAGCAGCGATGGAAGCTAAGGCAGCTCAACAGAAAGCAGTGGAAGCTAATGCGCAGCATGGAAGCTAATGCAGCTCAAAAAAGGGCAGAACTAGAGGCTCTAGAGAACAGTATGAGCATGCTGCAGCCATGGCAGGTTAAGCATTTTAGAACAAGCCATCAGTGGAGTGAAAGTGACAGCACCAGTTTGTGTGATGTGGAAGCAGAGATCCCCTCGCCCAGACTATGTACTAAGCCAAGCAGTGAATCCCTATTTCCACAATGTTCCTTCGGGACACATTTCTCCACACAGGCACAGTATCTTCTCCCCCCATTCAGGTCTCATGCCCTGCCTTCCAGCTCCTTTCTTCTTCCTTCATGATTCCCAAAGCCTTGCACCTCAGCAATGCATATACTGATACTCGGTAAACACCAATGTGACACCATACTACCAGACTGCAAACAACCTCCAGTCTCACATCCATTGTGCTAAACCTTGGCTTTGCTGCTCCTAGGCTTGCCTCGCGCCCCTACACTACCTACCTCTGTTACCGCCCCACTACCTATCACCCTACTCACCCACTCTATTTAGTCCACTGTCGGTTTGCAGGTACATGTTCCCGTGGCTTACTAGACTGGACTCCGGTTCTGCCAACCTAACTACGGGCTGGTGTGCCTTCAAAACTCTTTACCTCATTCTCCTAGTTGTTTCTTATCCGCTTCCCCATCCCCTCTAAAGACTCAGATCCGTCCACATTTCCCCCATAGCGGCCTTCCCGCGGACTGGGACCTTGGCAGTCCTACTGAGATGCTCTGTTCAACTTGCAGGTTTCCAAAGATATCTGGTGGATCATCAGATTTCAGACTTAGTGACCTACTCATGGAGCTCCTACTGCTAGCGACACTCTCCTACCGGCCTCTTCCTCCCTCTACCCATAGTCCCATTCCTATATATTCGGGTCCACAGTTGGTCAGATACTAATCTCTCCTTTCCTCCTTTTCCTACTTCTTGGTTTATCACATTGCAATCCGATGCCAGCTTTTCCTATGGGGTCCCTGTTCCTGTTCCCCCTATTAGTAGCCGCTCACATTCTCTCCCGCCCTTTCTGACTGTATTCTTCCTATACCTACATCAGCCCGAAGCGTTCCCCCGCGTGAAATCCTCCGCTGTGTCCTATTCCAGAGCCTCATCCCTCAGGTGTTTGGCTTCGGGGAACCATCCGGACGTGAGCTTCTAACTGGGTTTTTCTGTTTGCCTCTACTGACTGTTGCTAGAGCTGTATTGCTTTGTGTTGGTGTGGCGTGAGAACCATGTACAAGCTCTTCATCCATCCCGCCTGTGCCCCCCCTGGGTTCCCCTTCCCCCTCAGCGGACACAATCACCATACTCCACTTCTCCTCAGTACGGTCCGGCCTTTGCAGTCCTGTCGTATGCCTAGTCAATATATACCCCAGCCCCGGGCTCTGGGTGTCGCCATTTTGGACGACCAGAGCCCACTCACTTGCAAGTCAGAACTCTTGATCTGTTTAACTTAAAGGGTGATACTTATCCATATACCTTGGGTACTTGTAGTGGCATATCAGAGGTTTCTGGAGGGGCTCCTCCTCGGCTTTGATACCTTTGCCCCCTTGTTGTGCACCGATCCATCCGGTCCCCGCGCCCCCTCACCGCCTTCACCTTCAAAATGTTCTAGTTCTGCTAGTAAACTCTCAGACACAAACAACCACATAGCACCTTCCCCCTCTCCCCTTGGTAAGGCCCACCTATTTCTTCATTGCTATGTTACCAGTCCCCTTTTTCCCTTCCACATCACTCCGTAGAGTAGCACGTGTGGCTGCTTCCCCCTTACTTTCCGTGGGACCCCCTGTACGGTTCACACGTGATACAACAGCCCCCTCTGTTCTCACATGGACGATTCATTCAGATGTTCCACCTGCCCCTTACCTTCCCCCAATCACTCCCACCGCTCTTTCCTCTTTCTCCCTCGGAAACCGGCCTTTGTTTCCGTTGGTCTCGCCTCCCTCCACGGCTGTCCTTCCATCATTTCTGTCCCCTCCCCTCCAATCTCTCATTCTAGTGCTCATGGGCGTCTCTCTCCCCCCCCCTCCTCCTCCCCTCTGGTCTTCCTCACGGCCGTCGTATGGCCCATCCACTTTTCTTCTTCTTGTTGTGATGCACTATCTCGTTCCTTGGCATAAGGACAATGTGTCAACATGTCATAGTTACCGGTGGGTCTGTCTTCCCCATCTCCTCTGCTCTTGGACTGGGCCCCGTGTCTCTCCCGTTTGACTTCATGTTGTGGCTTACCTACCTGCAGTAAGAAGTGATTACTCTCTACACATAGCCCTCATCACAAGATCACTCCACAAAGCTTTCCCTCTTTCTGCTCCGCTTCTCGTCTTACTCCTCCTTGCCCGCCTGTTGCTGGCACTGACAGACACTTCACTTCCAGTGTCTTCTTGTGCACCTTTCCCCTTTTTCTGTTTCCTTTCCTCTTGTTTCTTGCTCCCATCACCATTCGGCAGCTACTACAGACAGCTTCCCTACGGCTGGGCCTCCACTGCCTGCTGACACTGTCTCTTGGCCTACTTCTTGGGCCTCAGCCGTTGACAACTTCTTATCCAACAATGGGTGCACTTGCGTTTACCCTCCACATTCATCCCATTGGGTTCCGCGTTGTTGGGATCACCGCAGAATCCTTGACTATGTTGATGGCCACGTCGCACTGCTTACCCATGAGACGTTAATAACCTTTCTTGCTGGTCTCTATCAATGCGGCCACTTGTCCCAGTATCTTCGCCCTAATCTCCAATTATCTTAACCCCAGCACGCTTCTTACTCTTGGTACTGCTGCTCCTCTCCACGTCCTTAGATCCGTCTTTACAGCGCCATGAAACAGTTCACCCTGTCCTGTGTTCTGCCCGCTCGGTCCTCCACATGCTCGGCCGTCACAATGGCGACCTCAAAACCTAATCTCCGTGGGTGACCTCGCCTTCGGGATAAGAAGTCCATCGGATGTGGCCTTGGGTCTCATCACTAAGTTGTCCCTAGTGATGATGGGAGACTCGGTGGAGGTCAAGGTAACCAAGGGAGGCTCGTGCGAGTTTTCTTCCGCCCATTAATGCTGTGCTTCTTCTTCCGGGAGACGTCACATAAAAGAGATAGGACACCATTCACAGCTCATGGCGGGGCTCCTTCCATGAACTAAAACCGTGTTCTTGTGGTTACGTGTGGGTCTGGGGTGTTGCTGCGCTTCCCACTGAAATTGGTTTATTTGGACTAACTGTTGATTATTGTTTGTTGTCATGTTTCTTTTTGTTTTTCGGTTTGAAGAGGACTTTATGGACATCTCAGGACATTTAATGTTTGTTTTCATTGAAATCTAAGATTTCGGCGGGTGTCTGTCCCAGGACTTGGTTTAATTCACTGACATATATCTGTGATACTGTGTCTTTGTAGTTTGTCCCTTCTCTCTCTGTATCCTTAGCTGTGATGCGTGCTCCTCCTCTCTCTCCCAGTTTAGTTTCACTTCTTTGTAAGCAACATGTCTGCTCAGCTCCTGTATTTCATCATTTTTCACCTACTGCTGTGAGGTTCTACAAGACTTACTTGGATTAAAGCATCTGGAATCTTATCTCGCCTCCTCAGTTGGTTACACTATCTGTAGATATCTTGGTGTAAATTGCTGTTGCTGAGACTACAGGACACTCTCCACCTCACACTTGCGCCAAGAAAAAAAAAAGGGGGGGGCTTTTGGTTCTTATAGGTTTGTGCAGTCACAGCTCTATTCTTAATACTATGACTAAGGCCCATTGCAGACGACCGTGCTGTGGGTCAGTGTGCTCTCCGTGTATTTCACGGAAAGCACAATGACCCATTCTTTTATATGGGCCCGTACACACGACCATGATTTTCACAGTCCCGTGTGCAGGCCGACAGTCCGGGCTGCATCAGATAGGACATATCCTATTCCTGTCCTATTTTGCGGCCCGTGCTTCCATGGTTCCTATTAATGAAAGGAGCCGGGGAAGCACGGCCCGTGCACGGGAGTCACATTGGGACATCCTCGTGTCCCCCTTGTGCAGCCCATGCTTTTAAATTACGGCAGCACGGTCGTCTGCAAGCAGCCTAAGGAACACATGGTAAGATTGTCAGAAACAGCTATGGAGCTCACAATCTAAGTCATCTATGATCTATCTCTGAAAGACTTCCTAATATTATAGGGAGCCAAATAATCCTTTTTTGGGGGTAAGAGAAAAATCTGGAGAACCCAGAAGAAACCCAAACCAGCAGACCTCTCTTTCCTCTAGAGAAGATAAATAGGCTGCTGGGGGACTGAGATGTTGATGGGGAAGCCTCCACTTCCACCAATAGGGGGCCTAGGGTCTTCCAAGTGGTCATAACACTGATAAGCTCATGCTTTTGGAGTGGAAACATCCTGAATGAGCCACTATTTTATCAGGAAGTTAAGGCCTTATTTCCTATTGTGGAATCCCAGCTGGACTGATGGGGTCCCCTACCTAAAGTCGATATGGTAGTAGCCAAATTGTCCTACCATACAGTGGTCCAGGCGGATGATGGCTTCAACCTCCAGGACCCTATGGATAGGCGCATGGAGGGCACCATCTGAAAGGCTCATTCTACGGCCTCTGCTCAAACCTCGGTGGCCATTGCCTCTAATGAGGTATCAAACAAGTTGCGTTTTGATCTAGCCCAACTAGAGAGGGACATTGACTCTGGAGTCTCCAGAGATTACCTCTTATCATTCTTAAGGTCAGTCTCCTTGCCTGCAGATTACCTATCCATGGCCTCCCAACATCAGCCTCAGTCTAGACCTCAGTTCTAGAGGCATTCTAGATACCACCAGTCTAGGGGTTCTGGACGGAAGTTCCCCAAAGAAGGGGACAAGAGGAAGCCTAACTTCTGACGCCAGCTGTTTTCTTCCTGTGGCAGAGATTCCTGTTGGGGACGACTCTCCCAATTTTTTCACCTTCTGGCAAGAGAAGATTCAAGACCCTTGGGTCTTGCAAGTAGTACATCGGGATATGCGATCTATTTTCTTCAGCCGCTCAAGTCTGATTTATTATGACCCGCTCCCTTCCTGCGGCTCAGCAGGTTGTACTGGAAAGTTCCATTCATGATTATATTTACTAGGGAAGCTTGAAAGAGTTTTCCCTCTAAAGAAGGATTCAGGGTTTACTCCCCAGTTTTTTCTGGTGCTAAAATCATCAGGCGACTGGAGGATGGTTGTAGACCTAAGATATCTGAATCTCTTCATAAAGATAAATCATTTTGGAATGGAGACCGTGAAATCCGTCACATCCTTTTTACAGCAGGGCAAGGTCCTTGTCACCCTAGACCTAAAGGATGTCTATCTAAACATTCCAGTTTATCCTCTGCACAGGAGGTATCTCAGAATCGTTGTCTCAGTTTCCAGCCACAGGAAGCATCTTCAGTTTGCGGCTCTACCTTTCGGCATCCCCTTAGCTCCCCACACCTTCACCAAGGTGGTGGTTCCAGTAGCAGCCGCACTCAGAATTCAAGGTCTATTCATAGTGCCATACTTGGACGACTGGCTAATAAAAGCTCAGTCAAAATCCATCCTGCTCCAGCATTTGCAGATAGCCATGTCCTTTCTTCAACACCTAGGTTGGCTAATAAATTGGGAAAAGTCAGAAGTGATTCCCTCTACTCAGAGAAAGTTCCTGGGGTTTCTCCTGGACTCAGTCTGCATGAAAATTTCCTTAACTCCTGCAAGGAAAGAAAGGTCAACCACAGCGGTTCGGTATCTTATCAGAACACACCTGGTGTCTATCAGGACAGCTATGAGAGTCCTTGGCCTAATGTCATCCTCAGCCATGGCAGTCCTTTGGGCTTTATGGCATATGCATCCTCTTCAGATGGAAGCTCTAAATGCCTGGAATCATACTCCTCTCACTCTCGACAAGAGGATCAGACTTTCCCCCAGTACCTGTCTTTCCCTCAGATGGTGGATACACCTGAAAGACGGGATGTCCACGGTCCAACTTTGTAGGACCCTGTTGACTACCGATGCATCCCTCTCAGGATGAGGAGCCCACCTGTATGAGAAGACCATATGAGGAGTCTGGAGCAGGCTAGAAAAGAGGACATTGTCCAACTGGAAGGAGCTCAAAGCATTTTACCTGGCACTACTTCATTTCTCTCCTTTTGTCAGAGGAAGAGCGGTCAGGATCTGGTCCGACAGTATGACGACCGTAATGTACCTGAACAAACAGGGAGGCACCAGATCACTATCTCTCTTCAGGGAGACAGGTCTGACTTTTACCTGGGCAGAGGAAATTCTGACCCACTTATCCACGGTTCACATCAGAGGCTCCTTGAACATAGTAGCGGATCAGTTGAGTCAGGGTCTCACCGTATCAGGAGATTGGTTTCTCAATCCAGAGATCTTCCATCAGATTACCCTGAAGTGGGGTCTTCCAGAAGTAGACCTTATGATGAACAGACTCAACGCCAAGGTGGAGACGTTCTGCTCACTGTATCAGGAGGACTATCCCTTGACAGTGGATGCCCTGTCCATCCCTTGGAGGTTCAGGCTGGCATACATCTTCCCTCCACTTTCCATGATACCAAAGGTATTCATGAAAGTCAGACAAGACCAAGTTTCGGAGATAGCCATCATACCATTCTGACCAAAAAAGACTTGGTTTGCCCAGCTCATGTACATGAGTCGAGGGACATATTGGAGGCTTCCCCCCACCCAAAACCTGGTTGCCCAAGGAACTCAGAAGTTCCAGGTTCTGAGGAGATTCAACCTGACAGCCTGGAGGTTGACCAGTCCCTATGGAGGTTTTGAGGACTGTCAGAAGCCGTCCTGAAGACTCTTTCCTGTGCCAGAGCAGAGACTACCAAGAAGAACTACCATAGGATAGGTAACATCTTCAAGCAGTGGTGCTCCAGAAGAGAAGCTCAAATCCTACTACGGCAGAAATTCTGCATTTTCTTCAGGCCGGTTTGGATACAGGCCTTTCCCCTGCTACACTTAAGGTACAGGTTTCAGCCTTATCCGCCTGTTTAGGCAGATTGTCTCAGAATCCCTTAATCTCTAGGTTCCTTAAGGTTGCTATGAAACTTAGACCGGCGGTTTCAACTTCTGTTCCACAGTGGGATCTTGCTACAGTTCTCTCGGGTCTTTGTGGTTCTTCATTTGAGCCGTTAGATGACGGGGATCTAAAGTATTTAGCCTTTAAAACCACTTTTTTGTTAGCCATCACTTCAGCAAAGAGAGTGGGTGAGCTCCAGGCTTTTTCTTCTGAGGAACCATATACTTCATGCTTGAGGATAGGGTTCAGCTCAGGTTTCTTTCTGGCTTTAACCCTAAGGTGCCTTCTCGGGCCAATATCAACCAGATGGCTTCCTTACCAGTGTTTTTTTTCCAGCTCCTTCCTATGAAGAAGAGGAAGGACTTCACACACTGGATATAGTAAGGTGTCTTTAGACCTACCTTCTACGTACATGACCTTTCAGGAAATCCAAGAATCTCCTTATTAATATATATGGTAGAGACAAAGGTCTCAGAGCTTCCAAACCTACCTTATCTAGATGGATCAAGGAAGCGATTAAAACTTCTTTTTTTTGCTCAGGGGTTAACTCCACCTGAATTCTTTACAGCCCGCTCAACTAGGGCTGTGTCAACCTCTTGGGCTGCGAGCCGTGTGTGTACCTCTTGATCAGATTTGTGCAGCCGCTTCCTGGTCATCCATCTCAGCTGACCTTTGTAAAACATTATCAGCTAAATGTCCAGAGTTCAGAGGCAACTGCCTTTGGACAGTCAGTCCTAAGTACTGTACATCAAGAAAACCCTCCCTAAGGGAATTACTTGCTACATCCCCATATTGTGCTGCTGTAGGATGTAATGGAATTGTTGATTATAATGTTAATCTGTTTTCCCTTAGTCCTAACAGCAGCACAAGCTTCCCTCCCTAACTTAGGATTTTTACTTTATAACTTACACAAGGGGGGAGGTCCATTTTGCCCTCTTATAGGGTACCATAGTTATGCATAAATTATGCTAATTAAAATTTTTGCCTGTCCTATCAACACACAGGGGCAGAAATACCCCCTATTGTGCTGCTGTTAGGACTAAAGGAAAACAGATTAACATCATAATCAACGATTGTATTGCAGAAGTAGTAAGAATTATCCAATTTTATGGCCAAACCTAAAATATTGTTTGGAGTACAGAACTTCTGTTTTTTTTTGTAAATGATTCTTAAGCTGTTCACACACCTTCATTAGCTATCATCTAAAAACTTATTAGATGGTAGCCTACCATTCCATGTTATACATTTGAGAATGGGGTTAATCCCCGTAACGCGTGGTGTTTTTATGGACTTCAATAAAAGACTTGGAACTTCTTGGTGAGCGCAGAATCCTTTTTTTCCCTTTCCCTTGCATTTGGGAAAACCTTCTAAGTGGTAGATTCCATCAGAGACACAGTTACAGCATGTTACATGCAAAATTCTTAAATATAACAGTGGCATACTCTGGGATATTACAGAGAGCAGTAAGCTGTAAGATACCCCGAATGATGGTCTTCCCAATAAGCAAAAGGATCTGGTCCTAAAATTCAGAATACACAATCATTCTTTCCTCCAAGTCAGGATGAGGGGGGGGGGGGGAATTGGGGTTTGAAGGGTTCCATATACACAAGTGGACAAAATTGTTGGTACCCCTCGTTTAATGAAAGAAAAACCCACAATGGTCACAGAAATAACTTGAATCTGACAAAAGTAATAATATATAACAATTCTATGAAAATGAACAAATAAAAGTCAGACATTGCTTTTCAACCATGCTTCAACAGAATAAAAAAAAAAACTCATGAAACAGGCCTGGACAGAAATGATGGTTCCCTTAACTTAATATTTTGTTGCGCAACCTTTTGAGGCAATCACTGCAATCAAACGATTCCTCTAACTGTCAATGAGACTTCTGCACCTCTCAACAGGTATTTTGGCCCACTCCTCATGAGCAAACTGCTCCAGTTGTCTCGGGTTTGAAGGGTGCCTTTTCCAGACGGCATGTTTCAGCTACTTCCAAAGATGCTCAATAGGATTTAGGTCAGGGCTCATAGAAGACCACTTCAGAATAGCCCAATGTTTTCCTCTTAGCCATTCTTGGGTGTTTTTAGCTGTGTGTTTTGGATCATTATCCTGTTGCAAGACCCATGACTTGCGACTGAGACCAAGCTTTCTGACACTGGGCAGCACATTTCTCTCTAGAATCCCTTGATAGTCTTGAGATTTCATTGTACCCTGCACAGATTCAAGACACCCTGTACCAGATGCAGCAAAGCAGCCTCAGAACATAACAGAGCCTCCTCCATGTTTCGCAGTAGGGACAGTGGTCTTTTCAAGATATGCTTCATTTTTCCATCTGTGAACATAGAGCTGATGTGCCTTGCCAAAAATTTTGATTTTTGTCTCATCTGTCCATAGGACATTCTCCCAGAAGCTTTGTGGCTTGTCAACATGTAGTTTGGAAAATTCCAGTCTGTCAGATTCAAGTTATTTCTGTGACCATTGTGGGTTTTTCTTTCATTAAACGAGGGGTACCAACAATTTTGTCCACGTGTGTATATAAAGTGAACCAGTCCTACCAAAATCAGCCTTTAATTCCTGCTGTACATTTTCTATATAGGACTGTGAATATATATGCGCTATAGAGGCAGCGGCAAATAAATAAAATTCACACAGTATAGACACATAAAGTCAATGTAATGCCGGCAGGCAGCAGACTGTGGACCCACCATACTACCAAACCGGTTTGGCTTGGGGCCACCTTTAAGGGTATTATCCTAGTAGACATCCCCCCAGTCTTCACCCTTTAACACATAGGGGGATCTGGTCTTTGCTGTGGGAAGTCCACCAGGCCGCTACCTACAGAGGTGGTCCTAGTTTGGTAGCAGCTGACCAGATAGGTCAGAACTATGGTGCAGTGCTCCACAGAAACAGATAAAGGCACAATGTGTGAGCAAGGCAGAAACCAAGTCTCTCAGGGATCATGACAGGATTCAACACCTTTAGCAGAAGGCAGAAGCCAAACAGGAAGCAGAAGGCACAAACTAAACAGGTAACAGGCTAGAACATAATTCAGACAATGCAGAAACAGGTATTACAGAAGGTCAGAGCCAAACTGGTAACAGAGTAGTATTGCAGAAAGCCCATGGACCAGACAGGTATCAGAGAAATATTGCAGAAAGCCCAGGACCGAAGAGGTATACAACAGACACAACAGAACTATCATAAAAACAGAGACAGACGAGACTCCAGCATCAGACAACCAAAAGCATACATGCAGATAAAGAACAATACACACATTGCAGTCCTGAGTTAGAATTAGGGAGCAGACTTAAATACACACAAGGATTAAAAGGAGGAAGTTTGTAGGCGAACACTAATTCTTAGGCCAGTTGCAGATGACCGTGATTTAAAAGCATGGTCTGCACAAGGGGGACACGGGGATGTCCCCGTATGCCGCCCGTGTATGGGGCATGTTTCTGCGGCTCCTTTCATTAAATGAATAGGAGCCACGGAAGCACGGGCCGCAAAATAGGACACGAATAGGACATGTCCTATCTGATGCGGCCCAGACTGTTGGCCTGCACATGGGACCGTGAAAATCACGGTCATGTGTACCTGGCCCTTAGAAAAGAATGGGTCAGTGTGCTCTCCGTGAAATACACAGAGATCACATTGACCCACAGCACGGTTATCTGCAACTGCCCTTAAAGTAACAGTAGCAGAGACAGAGGTAGCCAGGCAGCTAGGTCTGCCTAAAAAGCAGAACGCCAGTGAATACAGAAAGCTGATGTTACAGCCAGCATCCTGCACTAATGCACAGACAGCGTTTGTCTACCAACTTCTCATAAATGGCCAAAGTGCAAACTTTATGAATAAAAATTATGTCTGAACAGAGCCCTAGACAATACCAGCAGAGTGCTAGCTACATCAGTCTATGTGCTTTATCTGACTAGTTATGTCTTAAAGAAGCACATTCACTCATTGCATGCAAAAATTCCAGAGTCACTGTATCTAAGCTTCAAAGCTCCAGATGTCACATACTTCCAGCTTTGTGCTTGATTATAAGGGTTTTAAGAGAGAAATCTGCATTTTTCGTTACCTTGGAGACAAATAGCTTCATAATGTCAAATTTTCATAGTAATGGAAATTGATTCATACCGTACCTTGCTTGGATAAATAGAACAGAAGAACATTAGTGAAACTACTATGTTCAATAAAAACCCTTTTAACACATGAAAGAAAACGCCTCTCTATTTATAAGCATTGTGATCTTTTGCGTCCATGGTGGATTCAGATTCCAGAATTATTTTCTTTTTGCTTGTGAAATGTGAAGTTGATTGACAAGTATTGTAGAAGGAACGAACTCACCAGGATTACAGCTATGATCATGTCAACATTGTACCGATTGTCACTGTACCTGAAAACCTAATTTTTCCAATTACTACCTATGGACTGTATTTTTGGAAATTGTCTGTACATTTGCACATAAAACATTCTGATATAGGTTTCTATTTTTTGCTGTACTTTTACAGTTGCTTCTAGCAAATTAGAGGTGCACCCCAGAAGGCTCTCTCTGTCACTGTGATATGGGTGTATGCAAATACAAGGGGTAAGAACTACTCCACACCTCCGGCTCCCACTCCACATACTCCGATCAATATCCTCCTCAGCAACCAAAAACGCTGGCCCATATTTACTAATACTATCTAAGGCTGAGGCCCCACGTTGTGGGAACGCAGCTTTTTTTTGTTGCAGATTTTGTTGCGTTTTTTTTGAGCCAAAGCCAGAAGTGGATTGAGCAGAAGGTAGAAGTATAAATACTATATATTTTCCCATTCCTTTTGTAGCCATTCGTGGCTTTGGCTCAAAAACACGCAACACAAACTGCAACAAAAAAAAGCTGCGTTTCCGCTACGAGGGGCCTTAGCCTTAAGATAGACAGTGCAAACTCAGACTAGACAATCTTAAACTGCACCAGATTTATAAAAGTGTCTGATGTTGTTTGATAAATGAGTCGAGTCTAAGTTTACACCTACTATTAGTTGGCTTAAAAGTTCTTGGCGCATTTGTGTTGCATTTTTGGCGAACAGAGGCACAAGTTAAGCCCCGCCCGTTTCCAGTGAAGCCACATCCATTTCCCACAAGGCCATGTCCTCTTTTTGATCAAGTTGGAAAAGTCTCTAAAAAGTGTCTAAACACTTGATACAGTGCATGCTAGACAGTTTTTTGGTGCAATACATGCATTTTGCTTAATAAATTGCTCCCACTGTGTTTCTGCAATGTGTGGCCTCAGGTTGGATTCACACCAGCGTTTGAACTACGTTTGTGGTTTCCATCCCCGAATCCGCTTGAAAAATGCGCATTTTTCGGGCAGAAACCCGGCATGACCCCATTATAGTCTATTTACAGTGCTGGCCAAAAGTATTGGCACCCCTGCAATTCTGTCAGATAATACTCATTTTCTTCCAGAAAATGATTGCAATCACAAATGCTTTGGTAATAATATCTTCATTTATTTTGCTTGCAATGAAAAAACACAATAGAGAATGAAAAAAAAGTCAAATCATTGATCATTTTACACAAAACTCCAAAAATGGGCTGGACAAAAGTATTGGCACCCTCAGCCTAATACTTGGTAGCACAACCTTTAGACAAAATAACTGCGAACAACCGCTTCCGGTAACCATCAATGAGTTTCTTACAATGCTCTGCTGGAATTTTAGACCATTCTTCTTTGGCAAATTTCTCCAGGTCCCTGAGATTTGAAGGGTGCCTTCTCCAAACTGCCATTTTGAGATCTCTCCACAGGTGTTCTATGGGATTCAGGTCTGGACTCATTGCTGGCCACTTTAGAAGTCTCCAGTGCTTTCTCTCAAACCATTTTCTAGTGCTTTTTGAAGTGTCTTTTGGGTCATTGTCCTGCTGGAAGACCCATGACCTCTGAGGGAGACCCAGCTTTCTCACACTGGGCCCTACATTATGCTGCAAAATTTGTTGGTAGTCTTCAGACTTCATAATGCCATGCACACGGTCAAGCAGTCCAGTGCCAGAGGCAGCAAAGCAACCCCAAAACATCAGGGAACCTCCGCCATGTTTGACTATAGGGACCGTGTTCTTTTCTTTGAAGGCCTCTTTTTTTTTTCCTGTAAACTCTATGTTGATGCCTTTTCCCAAAAAGCTCTACTTTTGTCTCATCTGACCAGAGAACATTCTTCCAAAAAGTTTTTGGCTTTCTCAGGTAAGTTTTGGCAAACTCCAGCCTGGCTTTTTTATGTCTCTGGGTCAGAAGTGGGGTCTTCCTGGGTATCCTACCATAGAGTCCCTTTTCATTCAGACGCCGACGGATAGTACGGGTTGACACTGTTGTACCCTCGGACTGCAGGGCAGCTAGAACTTGGATGTTAGTCGAGGTTCTCTAGCCACCATCCGCACAATCTTTCGTTGAAATCTCTCGTCAATTTTTCTTTTCCGTCCACATCTAGGGAGGTTAGCCCCAGTGCCATGGTGTTAAAGGGCTGGGTCTTACTAATAATTAATATTCACCAATCCCAGTTTCCCTCCTTTCTCCTTAGGTATATCTACTTTTCTGTTTCCTTGACTGGTTTGCATGTATGATAATTTACCCCACAATATTAATAATAAAATACGTTTATTATTAATGCACTTGTAATATGATGGAACTAGGTTATAGAATAATACAAAACAGTATTAACACAGTGCAATACAATAAGTACAGAACCCCATTACCCAGGTGAATATAAAACCTACAGATATCACTACATACACACACACATACACACACACACACAACCCCTGACAAGTTACTAACTGACCCTTTCTGTAAGGAACACAGCAGTAGTAATACAGATTAATAGAAGGTGACTGATAGATAGATGGATAGATAGATAGATAGATAGATAGATAGATAGATAGATAGATAGATAGATAATAGATGGATGATGGGTGGATGGATGGATAAAGAGATAGAGAGAGAAAGTTATACTTAAGCCTTATTATGCTCTGGTGGTATATGGAGCTTGTCTAGATGAGGCTGGTCAGTCCATCTCCCAAGGGGGCTGGTGAAGAGAGAGAGAGGGGGGCTTTTGGCCCATCATATTTATGGCCCACAACTCAGCCCACCTAGATGTTGTCACTCCAATCAGGCTCTTGGTATTGTAATATGCAATACTTCTTATGAGTCTTGGGATGGCGCTCTAACACTTAAAATCGATCCTTGGCCCAGGGGTAATGACCTATTTCCCCCATCTGACTTCTAATGTCTCTTGTTCAGTGGCTTATCTCTGGGTAACTCTCTTTGAACAAGGAAAGCTGATTATCATCACCATGAAGGTCTCATTAGCACATTCCATCTCCACCCCTTTAAACAATAGCCTTCCTGGCCCATGCTTGATGTCAGTTAGATTACAGCTCTTTGAAAGCAGGTTTCGTAGCCTGCAGACACTTATGAGGTATCTGAAGTATATAGCTCTCTCAGAAGTTCTGAATGGAATGATTGATACAACTAGATAAATATATATATATATATATATATATATATATATATATATATATATAATGTTTGTGGTAAGCACTTCCCTTTACACATGGGCTTTAAACTTCTTGATGACACTGCGCACGGTAGACACAGGAACATTCAGGTCTTTGGAGATGGACTTGTAGCCTTGAGATTGCTCATGCTTCCTCACAATTTTGCTTCTCAAGTCCTCAGACAGTTCTTTGGTCTTCTTTCTTTTCTCCATGCTCAATGTGGTACACACAAGGACATAGGACAGAGGTTGAGTCAACTTTAATCCATTTCAACTGGCTGCAAGTGTGATTTAGTTATTGCCACCACCTGTTATGTGCCACAGGTAAGTAACAGGTGCTGTTAATTACACAAATTAGAGAAGCATCACATGATTTTTCAAAGGGTGCCAATACTTTTGTCCACCCCCTTTTTTATATTTGGTGTGGAATTATATCCAATTTGGCTTTTTGACAATTCTTTTTGTGGTTTTCCATTGAAGACAAATTAAATGAAGATATTATTACCAAAGCATTTGTGATTGCAATCATTTTCTGGAAGAAATTGAGTATTATCTGACAGAATTGCAGGGGTGCCAATACTTTTGGCCAGCACTGTAAGCGGATTAGATTTCTGTTCTTCGGGTTCCCAAGCAGACCCGAAGAACGGAAAGCCAAACGCTAATGTGAACCTAGCGTCAGTCTTAGAATTCTCATTTTATTGGGAAAACAAGTACTGCATTTACTAAAATAGACATGTCAGCTCTCCTGCTATGTGTATTTTTAGTAAAGATGGTGATTGTTTTCCCCATAAATTAAGTATTCTAAACGCATCTTTTCCAGGAACTCTTAAAGAGGGCCTGACACCTCTCCTGACATGTAGATTTTAGTAAATACGCATATTCTCCGGAAAATAACAATTTTGAACCATCTTTGTTAAATTCTGTGATATGCTGTTCCTCTCTTATTCCTCCTAGAAATTTATGAATGAAGTCAGACAGTATAGGGAAACACACCTTTGACAAGGGAAATGGTAACACCCAGTTGTCAATTGATTAATACATTTCTACTACACAACAACACAATCTAGAGTTTTAATGGACGATGTCCCAGATTTGTCATGTCATTGGAATAAAATGGATGTGTTAAAGGGGTTTTGTCATTACACTTATCCCCTATCATGTGGAAAAAACCCCTGTGAGTGACAGGTCCTCTTGAAATATTATAAAAAAATTTAGTTTTAATCCAGTTACACACAGTTTGGTTGGATACAAATTAAAATCAAGAAAATTAGCAGAGAATATGTGACCTAGATCCTAAAAAGAGGTGCCATATCCATCTCTCTTGTGCACTGGAAAGAAATTGCATCCCATGAACCTGGATGATACAATGTGACTTACAGTAGAGCGGGATACCAGAAACATTTGCAGAATTTTACTCTAACTCCTAGTCCAGGGATCAGCAACAAGGACCATTCCAGCTGCCAGGGCATGCTGAGAGTTGTAGTTTCACAACAGCTGGTTGCTGACCCCTGCCTTAGCCCCTCATTTCTTCATAAGCATATGTACTAATCTGAAAACTAGAAATAAATGCACATTTCTTTCCCCTTAGTAACTGTTTGTGTCCAGGCTTGAATGATGTCTTGCCTTGTACCATTCAGATGTAGACATATTTTCCATTCACATTACATCCTGTACATTCCAATATGTCAGTATTTATTCAATGTATTTTATTTTTAGTATATATAAAAAATGTGAAAATGTCAAAAAGCAATGAAAGAAAACTTTCCGAAGAAGTATAAATATGCAATGCCAATCACTTACCAGCCTACATGGTGTCCTTACATAGATTCTTAATATATTCTTGTTAGCTGGTTTAAGCATCCTGTGGAAATTCATGTCACTGTGAAACAATAGTCTCTGTGGGGAGACTGGAACATCTATGGTAATAACACAATGGAAAGTGGTTGCCTTTATTCACACATTAACAGGATTAAGAAACACAATCTTAAGGGAGTGGTAGCTTATGTCTTGTTTTAAGGTCAGTCATCTAGATACTGTGTCCGCTTACAATCTCCATACAGTACCTGTTGCTGCAGCAGACATTGGCATAAAAACACCACAAAATACATCAACACAATTCTCCATCTCTATACATTTCCATATTGTCTTGTGGGTTTATACTACTGAATGTTGTATCTCACATTTTTATTAACTCAACACCTTAAAGGGAATCTGTCGGTAGCAAATTCATTATAAACATAATCCCCATACATTGTAGAGGTGATTCTACAGTTTCCAAATATGCCTATATTATTCTTTTCTATTTTCATGTAAATCACCTTTTCTATTCATATGCACGCACCCAAAGCACTTTTCTATTTGCATATGAATATTGTGATTTACATAAAAATGGGGATGAACAAGCAGATTTGGAAACTACAGAATCTCCTCTACAGGGAATTGCGATTAGGGTTCTGGACATGTCCTGCTCAGGGCATGAGCAAAGTGCATTACAGTTCACCCAAAGACCAAAATCATGTCTGTAGCCCACATAGATTTAGAGATATCACTGGTTAAAGTTGCATATACTTACACTTTAACCCATTTAACCAATGTACAGGGGATCACGAGTAGCTGACAGTGCAGGGAAAGGAGAAAATAACCCCAGGGGAGGGAATATCATGGACGTTTTTTTTATACTATCACCCTCCCCCTTCACTATCAATCAGAAACCATACTTGCCATTTAACCCCTTATTTGCTACAGTCAATGCTGACCGCAGCACCTACCAAAAAGAAGTAAAAATAGACTTTTTTTGACCCTTGGTTAATAAGAAAAAAACCCAAAAACATACAACTGGTATCACCACATCTGTAACAACCCCTAAAATAAAATTAGTACTTTATTTATTCTACACGATATACACCAAAAACCTTAACAATTCAGATGTTATCTCACCTCTCAAAAACAAAAAGTAATAAAAACCTGATCAAAAAGTCTAATGTAGCCACAAAATACAAGGTCTTGTAAAGTTACATTGAAATAAAATACAAGTTATGAAAGCGAGAATGCAGAGAGGGATAAAATGTTAATGGTTTAAGGCTAAAATCGCTCAAGGGTTAAAATACACATAAGGCACCAGAGTGTCAGTAATATTTATTTGAGCCATATAGTGAGGAAAAAGGTATTTAGTCAGCCAACAATTGTGCAAGTTCTCCCACTTAAAAAGATGAGGCCGGCCTGTAATTGACATCATAGGTAGACCTCAACTATGAGAGACAAAATGAGAAAACAAATCTAGAAAATCACATTGTCTGATTTATAAAGAATTTATTTGCAAATTATGGTGAAAAATAAGTATTTGGGCAATAACAAAAGTTCATCTCAATACTTTGTTATATATCCTTTGTTGGCAATGACAGAGGTCGAACGTTTTCTGTAAGTCTTCACAAGGTTGGCACACACTGTTGCTGGTATGTTGGCCCATTCCTCCATGCAGATCTCCTCTAGAGTAGTGATGTTTTGGGGCTGTCGCTGGCCAACATGGACTTTCAACTCCCTCCAAAGGTTTTCTATGGGGTTGAGATCTGAAGACTGGCTAGGCCACTCCAGGACCTTGAAATGCTTCTTATGAAGCCACTCCTTCATTGCCATGGCGGTGTGCTTGGGATCATTGTCATGCTGAAAGACCCAGCCACGTTTCATCTTCAATGCCCTTGCTGATGGAAGGAGGTTTGCACTCAAAATCTCACGATACATGGCCCCATTCATTCTTTCATGTACACGGATCAGTTGTCCTGGTCCCTTTGCAGAGAAACAGCCCCAAAGCATGATGTTGCCACCCCCATGCTTCACAGTAGGTATGGTGTTCTTTGGATGCAACTCAGCATTCACTCTCCTAGCAAACACGACGAGTTGTGTTTCTACCAAACAGTTCTACTTTGGTTACATCTGACCATATGACATTCTCCCAATACTCTTCTGGAACATCCAAATGCTCTCTAGCAAACTTCAGACGGGCCCGGATATGTACTGGTTTAAGGAGGGGGACACGTCTGGCACTGCAGGATCTGAGTCCCTGGCGGCGTAGTGTGTTACTGACGGTAGCCTTTGTTACGTTAGTCCCAGCCTTCTGCAGGTCATTCACTAGGTCCCCCCGTGTGGTTCTGGGATTTTTGCTCACCGTTTTTGTGATCATTTTGACCCCATGGGGTGAGATCTTGCGTCGAGCCCCTGATCGAGGGAGATTATCAGTGGTCTTGTATGTCTTCTATTTTCTAATTATTGCTCTCACAGTTGATTTCTTCACACCAAGCTACTTGCCTATTGCAGATTCAGTCTTCCCAGCCTGGTGCAGGTCTACAATTTTGTTTCTGGTGTCCTTCCACAGCTCTTTGGTCTTCACCATAGTGGAGTTTGGAGTGTGACTGAGGTTGTGGACAGGTGTCTTTTATACTGATAACAATGTCAAACAGGTGCCATTACTACAGGTAATGAGTGGAGGACAGAGGAGCCTCTTAAAGAAGAAGTTACAGGTCTGTGGGAGCCAGAAATCTTGCTTGTTTGTAGGTCACCAAATACTTATATTCCACCATAATTTGCAAATAAATTCTTAAAAAATCAGACAATGTGATGTTCTAGATATGTTTTCTCATTTTGTCTCTCATAGTTGAGGTCTACCTATGATGTCAATTACAGGCCTCTCTCATCTTTTTAAGTGGGAGAACTTGCACAAATGGTGGCTGACTAAATACTTTTTTCCCCACTGTAAATTCAAAATCTGCAATAAAAAAGTAACAATTTTGGGAAGATTTTTGCAATTTTAATTTGACTGTTATAGGGTTCTATTTTGACCTTCTTGAAGAACTTTTGCCAAAGTAAAATCCAAGTAAATGCCAAGACTCAAGGACTGCAAAACATTGCGCAGAACATAACATTGCCTTCTCTGGCTTATTGCATACTGGTAGCTTTTTTCCCAGATATTTGATGCAAACACACTTTGCCATTCACATGATGTAATAAAGTAAGTAAATTCGGACCAGGCCAGCTTTTTTCATTGCTACGTGGTCCAGTTATACTCAGATGTCCACTATAGACACTTTCAATGGTGAACAGAAGTCAGCCTCATATTTTGACTGAGGATAGGTCATCAGTATGAGAATTGCCTTGGGAATGGGAATGCTCTCTTTCCCTTTTATCTAGCCATACATTTTTCAAACCTAACATGTACATATACTACATGTTCGGCTGGCTCGATCGAGCATGCATTAGGTTTTTAATTGAGTCATGGGAGTAATCTGCTGCTAGATACTATCTTCCAATGGATTGGGTATGGTGCAATTCAACATGCGTGATCCTTTTTCACCCTGACATCAGCTGGGAATTTCATTCACATTAGGTGGTTGTTGTATAACACACATGTGTGCACCTGCATCTCCTCTAAAATATTGCTCCTCCACCTTCACTTTACAGACTGCTCTCGCTGAAATCAGTGAGTTTGGCTTACCACAAGCTATTGTGTATGACCATTCAATTGAATGGAACTAAGCTGCAATACCAGATGTAGCTCAATGAGTGGCGCTGTTTCTAGGGGGAGGGGAAGTATATTATTTTCTCAAATCCTGAAAACAATAAATTTACATGTAACTACAAAGTAATATTACATGGCCTCTCCCCCACTTTCCCCCTGTCCCAAGCAACTCATCAGGGCTGCTCTCTTTCCCCAGCCCTATTTGACCCTTCCTAAACTGAAATCTTCCCCGGAGGTAGTAGATCTCACCAGTGGAGGCCAAACTTCCAAGCTTGCAGATGACATTATCCGGTTCCTCGGGGATACCAGCCCTTTACTGTCATTGGCCATTGCAATTATAAATGACTTCAGCCAATATTCTGGTTTCATGATCAACTGGGATAAATCGGTTGTGTACTTTCTAGATGGAAATAATCCAAATTTGACTCCAAGGGCTTGCCCCTTCGGGTGCTTCAAACCTTTATATTTGGGAATAATTATTGCCCCTTCCCCAGCCCAGTTAACTGCTTTTAACATCTCTCCTCTTCTTCCATGGGTCAAAGAAAAAACTATGGTATGGTGGAAATTGCCTCTCTCAGTGATGGGTACGGTACACCTGGTTAAAATGATTGTTCTCACCAAACTACTATATACCTTCCACAACACTTGGGCACCTGTCCAACAATCTTTTTTTGCTGCTGGACACCCCTTTAATGTCATTTACATGGTCATGCACTAGAATCAAACTGATTATCACCCTTCTGAAGTGTCCCAAGAGTCAGGGGAGTCAGAATCTCCCTAATTTCTTCCACTATTATCTGAGCTCTCTGTTCCTCCTACTGTGCCTGTGGTTTGCTCCTGCTTTATGTAATGGTGAAGAGCCTATGCTTCGGGAGGAGGTGGGGCGCCAGAGTTGTACAACCTCCTTGGCTGGGAGTTCTGGTCATCCATTGTTGTCACCAGACTGGTTCACCAGATAGAGGATGACACCTGGTGCACCTTCAAACAGCTATGGGACAAATATAACATCCCACATTATGCCTTCTATCTTTTTCTACAACTGAGCCAGGCCCTCCTGTTCCAGTGTTCTCTGCCTCCCCCACTCACAATCAATCTGACCCTGCTGCTATTTGCCACATTCTGGAAACTAATTCCTCTGATAGTGTATCAACTATGTACAGGGCTATACAACAGCACTCTGTGAGCCTGGTTTAGGGATATTCCTCAGCTGGACGATGACAACTGGGTATCGATGCTTTCTTCCCACACTAAGGTCTCCCAGCCACTAACAATCGGCTCACCCAACTCTATATTACTCACCGTATTTAACACCTGTATGCCTTCATAAAACGGCTATTATACCCAATTCGAATTGCATGAGATGTGGGTCTGAGAATTCCGACTTTTGGCACATGCTCTCCCATCCAGGGCTTCTGGGTCTGAAGTGACCTATTATTTGTCAACTGTGATTGAAGTCCCAATGTCACCAGTTCCTTCGTTGTGCCTATTTGGACTACTGGATGAGGACATCTGGTCTCATCATCAAAAAATCTTCCTAAGGGAATCTCTTTTCATGGCTGATAAAGCCATTGCTCTCTGCTGTGATGGTTGCCAAACCTCCATCTCTGACCTTCTGGAAGTCATTATGAAAGGGTACTATACAACAATCGTAAATGTCCTCAAAAATTTGGTAAGATTTGGTCCCACTGGTGTATCTCGACTGATACACTTACACCTGATGTGCAATCACCATAACCACTGGTGGGTCTGTTGGTACCTGGGTATCCACAGTCTCTTTCTGCAGAGCCATGGTCTAAAACCACTGCAGACTTTGTGCTCCATAAATACTCCCATATACCCCCACTCCTGATTAGGTAATAGATATACAGTATATGGTCCATTATTATATAACCCAGGTGTACCCATGATTAACTCTGTCTCAATCATTTATTGGCTACTGTTCATTGTATCAATCGTACTGCTTTGTTTGCTTGGCAGTTTGTTCTTTTTGTTCACCATAGTTTATACAATTTATCCTGTATAATCCATACGGTAACACCTGTATATCTTGCTAAATTGTATAAATAAAAAATATATATGTGCTGCTTCCTCCTTCCACCTTTCTGTGCCCAGGTCATCACTTTTTTTTCCTAAGTGAGTTGAGCCGGGCCCAGGGTAATAATAATACCATGACCCCACAAATCTACTATAAATCACACCAAAAGACTAGGGTGAGTTATACATAAAGTCTACGCTACTTCCTGACAGGTCTAGATTTCCATTCTAATGCATGGCAGTGCATCTGAATTATTCGGATTAGTCCGGAGCTTCTTACTAATTCAGGCACAGTTACCGCCAGTGGCGATAAGTACAGAGCTCAATTGTTAATATATTCCCCTTATTCAGTATTTCTTTTCCCTTTGGGCAACCTATGGCATGCCAACTATTGTGAAACTACAACTCCCAGTGTGCATACTTGAGCTGCAGTTTTTGTACCTCCCATAGGAGTGAATGGAGCATGCTGGGATTTGTAGTCTGAGAGCAGCTGAAGTGCTGAAGGTTGCTTATCCCTGTCAGAGACCATTACACATCTCATTATTACTATAGGTTTTGTATAATTTAGTTTTTGGTCATATACTGTGTAATAATTGGCTGTTTCACTAGTTTATTTTACTACAGTGTATTTCTATGTATAATTATATTTTGTGTTGTGTTCTCAAATGCACTTTGTACTTTTTTAACTGATTCTTATATGAGCTTCAAATGAGTGTTCAGATTGGTACATAGTTTATTATTCAGGAAATTGCCCGGCTCATATTAAATCCCATGCAATATTAATTTGTTTATTGTAATCATGATATTACTGTGATCTTTCAATTTCCAGTAGTGTTTGGTACTAAAAGGTTTTAAGATTGTTAAATGGCTTTTGTGAAGTGCTCTGAGTCTACAATTACAGCTAGCTGAATATGTTTAACTATTTAGTTAATGTTTGGAATGCATATTTTATACCCCATTCATAAGAGAGGCCGTTGTATTTTATTGATGTGTCCGAAGAAAAAGTCATGGCCATTCTTCATCCATAGTTCTGTCCCTAGGAGACCTCGCTGACTTGTCAACCCCACACGTAATACCAAGGAAAAACCTGACTGCTGGATACACAATCAATCTTATATTCTTATTATACACCAAGGGTTGAAGTGCCATCATATTAAACTATATGTGTTGTGATACTTATATCTAGAGCATGAATTGTATCTAATTTATTTACTTTTGTGATCTATGTACCAGAAAACTGAAACAATCTCTGCTAGAATACAATCTCAATAAATTAGAATATCTTTGAAACGTTCATTCATTTCAGTATTTCAGTAATACAATTCACAATCAGCGTCTTCCATGATTGTGTGTCCTACTGAACCAGACTGAGGGACCATTTAAAGGCTTAGGAAACCTTGGCAGGTGACACACTGAATTTACAATACTGAACTTTTTCACAATATTCTAATTTTCTTAGATTTGGGCTTTCATTACCTGTAATCCATAATCAACATTTACAGAAATAAAACACTTGAAATAGAACACTCTGTGTGTAAAGAATCTAGAAAATATAGGAGGTCACTTTTTAATGTAATTACTGAAATAAATAAACGTTTCAAAGTTTCTAATTTATTGAGATGCACCTGTAATTCAGGGCTAAGTTCACACTTGCACAGTTTTGTATGCTGCTTTGATAAGTCATAGAATCAGAATAATGAAGTGAAGAAGCTAGCGTAATGACGGATGCCTGAAGAGCACCTGTTTGCATCCATCTCCGGGAGGAGAAAGGAGGAAAAAGTTCTGAGCTTCCTACTTGTTTTTAGCATTACAGTGAATGTTGTTAGATGCAAATGAAGAGCGCTCCATCTGCATCCATCATTCTATTACTTTTTCAGTCCGTAGTTCTGATCCTATGGAGAACAACAGTGTGAACTAAATAGATAATAGTTACTAAATAACTAAATAGATAATAGTTACTCATTGCCATCTCTCCTATTTTGTATGCCAATGCCAACCATTAGTTTACTATAACTCTTGTGCAACTTTTTTTTTTATTATTTCACATCCACAACATCATGTGCACAACATTTTATTGTAAGTTATAGCTATGGAAATTTAATTAACCCGCCACACTGTGCAAATGTGGGCAGGACAGGCCGGTGACTCGGCCTGACAGATTCATTTTAACTCATGCCAGTTTTCTGGTGTGTATTATAATGGAAATCCGCGCTAGTTCCTAAGTGACATAGATTTCCATTCTGGCGCAGGGCTGTCCAACTGATTTATGAAGAGGACAAAGCCGTATGTTACGCTGGTCTTATTAAATCTGCTTTTCACTGTTTTTGACACTTGTATATCCGCAGCAGTCAAAAACTCTGCATTTCTGTTAAAAGAGACTATTAAAGGATTGTTTTCCCTTGGGTTTAGAAGGCTAACAGGTACCTCATCAGGTATGGAGAAACAATAAAATTACTGATAGGGTTAAAAGACTTTTCCAAAGAAAGTCCACACTGCACAGATTTGTATAGCACCCTTCATTTTAATATTAGCTGTGCAAAGCTAGTTCCTCTAGTGGTGAATGCACACAGGCAGAATGTAAAGGGGTTCATCTACGGCAAAGATTTATCACCTATCCATAGGAAAGATGATAAGTGTAGAATAACCAAAAGTCTCGAAGGCAATGTGTTGCCAGAAAATGACCAATTTTATTAATATGTTAAACATATTTTTAAAGAATTTTTGGCAGGGTTTTTGAATTTTGTCCATGTTATTATCTATATAAAAAAAATCCTAAAAATCCTGCAGTTCTGACTTTATCCACTAGGCCATATAATCTAATGAGACTTCCTGTTTTCTGTAGATTTCTTTGCAGCAGCCAACTCACTTAACAGCATAATGATGATCACAGCAATCATGTATATGTAGATAAGACATAGAATCCACCAGTCACAACAGACGATTTTACAGCCCATATACTCCCCTATCTACAAAATGTCCTCTGCCTAGGTCACAGAGCCTGCCTATAAAACTTTTCCATACAAGTGATCATGGTCTGCTCCAGTCTTTTGTGTCTATGGATCATGGTTCTTCTATAGGCAACAGGAAGTCACAGAATATTTTAGACTTAGAGACAAAAGTTGGAATTGCAAGATTTTTAGGATTTAAAAAAAAAATAATTGGCTTTCAAGGTGGTACAGAGTCCCAGTGACCCTCCATGCCATGTTTCCTACCGCTTCTTATATATACTGGTGTTGTGGTAGACTCAGGGGCACAGTGTCCCATATCTGGTGGGCTTGCTCGGTTTTCCGACCCTTCTGATCTAAGGTCATATAACTCATCCACGAAATCACCAGAGTGCAGTTGGATGACACTCCTGCCGCCTTATTGCTTTCCATCTTCTTCAACAAAAAGCTTCGTTCCCTTATTGGTTTCCTGCTAATTGCGGCCCACACAGTTATCCCTAAACTGTGTAAAAGCACCTCAGCTCGCTCCTTGACACTATCCAAGAAGTCAGAAACATTCAGCGCATGGAGCACATGTTGTCCGAGCTTAAGCCAGACTCCACACGCTTACAAAAGACCTGCCAGCTATGGTATACCTTCCAATACTCCCCAGCCTTTAATGGTTTTCTTTAAGACCCTGCACCATCTCAGACACCTTCCTGCCCTCATCCTCTCCAGTTATGGGAGTCACCACAATGGACACAACGATGGGTGCTCGCTGCCACAGAGGAACCCCCGGGTGCTCCGTGAGAATTATTTCCATAATTGAAGAAACAGATTTTTACAGAAATGGCTGGGAGAAGACAACAATGAAAGGTAGGAGAAGAATGGCCTTTTTAAAGGCCATTCCAACATGCCATTAGCGTAAAAGTGTTTTTTTTTAATAATAGATTCCCTTTAACGACCACCACTCCATTCAGATGCCTGCAAAATGGGGGACTCAGGACTCCTGTTCTGTGAATGTCAAGACTTCCAGTCCTCTAAGAAGCAAATGTTTATTACCTATCATGTACATAACCCCTTTAATTATTTATCAGGTCACAAAAACAGAGCTCCCCTATACAGATATATAATGAACAGAATTGTGGACCTAAAAATGAAATGGTGACCATTAAGTTTAAAAAAGTTGTAGTCCATTACCTAAAGCTAAACAGTCCAATAATGCAACAGATTAATCCTATGTTCACATCTGTGGCAACAAGTCCGTTCTTGTGGTTTGTCAAGGGACCAGGAGAATGGAAAAAACAGTCCATCTGATGATGGAAATTATGATGGTCTCAAAAATGGATCCTGAGGTGTCTTTTTTTTTTTCTTTTTCTTTTTTTTTACTAAAATCTCTGGACGAAAAAGTCAGGCTTGCAACACTATTTTTGTCCGGCAATTTCTGACAGATCTGTGTCTGACACACACCCGATGCAGATGTGAACATAGCCTTATCAAACAACATTAGACACTTTGATAAATATGGCGCAGTTGAAAACTTTCTAGACTAAGTTTGCACTGTCTAAAACTGAGCACAAATAAGTCCAAAGCACTACAAATACAATATTAGGGTATGTTCACACGGCAGAAAATGAAGGGGAATTCCTCTTCATTTTCTGCCACCAGCATTTTCGCTGCGGTCTAGCCACGATTGGATGCCGATGCAGTTTATCAGCATTCCATTGCGGCATCCCACTGCTGATTAGGCCTGGATGAATGGGCCTAATCAGGAGGGCGTCTCGAGCTGCGGACTCCGCGGCTGAATAAGAGCAAGATCGTGCAGGGAGCTTCTTTTTTCCGTGTCCTGCTGTGATCTCTGCCTCTCTTTGAAAACAATGGCAGGTGGATTCCGGGAGGAATCTGCCCTGGATTCGGGGGCGAAATCCGCCCAAAATTCCACGGCAAATTCCTCCGTGTGAACACAGGCTTAGGCAGCCAGTAGGGAAATCCAGTAGCAAGAATCTACTGAGACAGTTAAAAGTTGGCTTTTATTGCATATTAAAAATCGCATAGGGGAAAATGGAACTTGCTTATGCGTTTCAGGCTATGTTATTTTACAGAAATCCCAGTGATTTGAAGGGGCACTATGTAATGCTTAATTTATCCTGTGATGGTGCTGCAGTTTAAACACTTATTGCCGGGGGCGGAGCCTAGCCGCGATAGAACATGGTCGCATAGTTTCTGAGCTCCCAGTCTGAGTCTCAGCAAGCGACATTTACACAGCGACCAGCCCGTGGAGTGACACTTTAAAACTACCCTAGGAACGGGAACTTACCTGGGAAGATGCCTAGGAAGCGTAAGTCGGTGGTGAAGCCGCAGAAGATCCTGGATTTCTTCTTCTCTCACGGAGGAGGAGAGGAGCAAGATGGCGACGGCCCGCGCACTGAAGCGACCTCCGGGGCCTCAACTCCTTCTGGAGACCTTCCGGAGGATGCGCTTTCTCTTTCGCTGTCTGCGCAGAGGAGAGCGCTGTCGGCCCCGTCTCTGCATCAGCTGATGGAGCGGGCGGACTCCGGAGCACATGGATCTCCCTCCCGGCGGGCCGGGACGGGAGCAGATCTCGGGCCTACACAAAATGGCGACGCAGGGCCTACAACGGCTGCAAGCCTGGAAGTGCAGCAATCGCCCACCGCGAGTCCGGTAAGGCAAAAGCCCAAGTTACAGAGCGCTGGTCTGCAAGGAGAGGAGGTGAGCGACACTATACCACATACACCCCCAGCTATTGATTTCTTTGCAGATATCCCGGCGACGGAAAGTTTGTTAACTGAGGCTTCTATGAAAAATATGCTTATGGCCTTTTGTAAGTCGTTAAAGACAGACATGTCCCTAATGGTGAAACCGCTAGATAAAGATCTTCAAGAGTTAAAAAGTCGCACGGTACATGTCGAAGCTAAAATGGCGGAATTTGCTGCATCACATAATGTGCTTATAGATGCGCACTACGACGTAGAAAAGGATGTGACCTTTCTTAAAGCTAAGATAGCCGATTTAGAAGACCGTTCCAGAAGAAATAATTTAAAATTTAGAGGGATCCCAGAATCAGTACCTCCAAAAGACTTAACTGTTTTCCTCCAAGATATGATAAGATCACTACTACCGAATCTCACGGAAATGGACTTAACTATTGATAGGGCTCACAGAGTTCCGAGACCCTCACATTTAGATGAAACAGTACCCAGGGATGTTCTGGCAAAAATCCATTTTTACCGTACTAAAGAGCTGGTTTTGATGACCTCACGAAAGATGGACCGACTACCTAACCCATATCACACGATTTCTATTTATTCAGATCTCTCAGCCACGACATTACAAATTCGGCGTCAATTCATCCCTCTTACCGCAGCATTACGCCAGCATCACATTCTATACAAATGGGGATTCCCGGTCCGGGTGATCATCTCCCGCAATAATTTGGTACATGTCATCAAGACACTGGAGGAAGGGAAAAAAATTGTTAAGCGCATGGAATATTCCGATGGTTGATCCTCCACTCCACAACCCACCCGGTCCAATATTAGATGGGTGGCGCCAAGTGAAAACCCAAAGACGTCCACAAAGAGGACTACAAAGCTAGAGACTCACCTATCCTGGATTCCATATGTTCACGGATGTTGAACTTGTCCCCCCAGGATCGCGACAGCTGCTGGTCCGCTGTACTTTGTTTGTCTTTCTTCTTCTTTTTTTTCTTCTGTTGCAGCTAAGATGGGTCGCCCATCGGTTCTGTAGTTCATATGGTTTGTTTCCTTTCTGGTTCTGGTTCTGGCACACTGGGCGAAATGAATACAATTGGTGGAGACATTCTCGCCTCCTGAAAACAGGGACATCCTTTGGTATGGGCAAGTGTGGTAAGACTCTTAATGCATTTCTGACTGTGTACTATGGTGCTTAAAATTATGTCCATGAATGTCAGAGGGTTGAACTCTCCTCAAAAAAGGGCCAATTTATGCCGCGAGGTACGGGATCAAGGCTGTGACATTGTGGCAGTGCAGGAGACCCACCTTTTAAAGGTGGACGCCTTTCGCCTTCAACACCCAGCGTATCCAAATGTATTCCATGCTCACTATTCCTCAAAACGTAGAGGGGTATTGATTGGAATTAGGGACTCGGTAGCGTTCCAACTACTGTCACAGTATGCAGACCCGGGGGGGCGATTTATAATACTAAATTGCAGTCTCAATAATATTACCTATACGCTGGTATCAGCCTACGCCCCCAACAGGAAACAAGTGGCATTCTTAGGTAGACTGGCGAAAGCGGTATCAAAAAGGAAACGGGATGTGTAGTGTTGATGGGAGACTTTAATGTGGCCCCGGACCCGATGGTAGACACAACTTCTGGTGTGTCGACACGCCGCCCTTCTCTCTCGTAAGCGTTATGGCGCCATGAATTATTTGACGCCTGGTGCATCCTCCACAATACTGAGAGAGATTATACTTACTTTTCCTCTGCACATAATAGTTATTCACGGATAGATCTATTTTTACTTGAGCAATCCAGCCTCCCTATGGTTTTAAAATCTGATATCTCAGTAATCACCTGGTCAGATCATGCAGCAATAACCTTAACCTTAGCGGAAAAATATGAATGCCCAAGAGCGTTTGTATGGCGGTGCAACGAAGTCTTAATGTCTCAACCGAAATTAAAAGCAACTTTAGAGAATGATCTGAAGGAATTCTTTATGATTAATACCCCCTCTGCCCCTGGCCCTGATGTCCTGTGGAACTCTCATAAGGCCTTTATTAGAGGAACGTTCATTCGCTTGGGGCATATAGAAAAGAAAAATAGACTGGCAGAGATAGATAGATTGCTCCACCAAATTAAATCCATCGACAATAGCAATAAAAAGTCTCCCTCTCCATCCAGTGCAGCAAAATTGATGACATTACGCCACCAACTGACATCTTGTTTATTGCATAAATATGAGAAAAATCTAAAAAGGACCAAGGCTACATATTATTCTCAATCCAATAAAGCAAGCAAACTCCTAGCCTCCAAACTCAAACAAAAACATGCGAAATCTAGAATTCATTTCCTTCACAGTTAAGATGGCACTTATAAAATATATGACCCTAGAGGCATAGCTGATGCCTTTAGGTCATTTTACGAAGGCCTCTACAATATCATGGGAGACACAGCGGTCGCTCCCCCAACGAGTGATGACATTGAACGCTTTCTTGTAGCTGCCCAATTACCCAAGCTCACTGAGTCACAACTGGACTCTTTGAACACACCCATTACTTCAGAGGAGTTGTTGTCAGTTATCAAATCGCTGCCATCTCACAAGTCTCCGGGCCCTGATGGCCTTACCAATGACTACTACAAACGATTTTTCCCTATCCTGAAAGACCCGCTGCTGTCCTTTCTGGCGGCTGCGATGGATTCCGGTGTCATCCCAAAGGAGAACCAAGAGGCTTTGGTGGTCACGCTACCGAAGCCGGGAAAACCGTCCACTGAGCCCCAAAACTTCCGACCTATCTCTTTGCTAAATTCCGATCTGAAAATCTATGCCAAATTACTAGCAAGCAGATTAGCAGCCTGTCTCCCGAGCTTGATAAATAATGATCAGGTGGGATTTGTCAAGGGGAGGCAATCTTATGATAATACCAGACGCATTTTGAACCTCATGCATTACATTGACGGTAGGAAAGTGGAGACGGTGATCCTTGCGTTGGACGCTGAGAAGGCATTTGATCGCATTTGCTGGTCGTATGCCTTCTCGGTGCTCAGAAATATGGGGTTCTCTGGAGCTATTTTGAGGGCGATAGAGGCGTTATACTCCGCGCCCTCTGCGAGAGTGTTCACTAATGGAGCAGTATCGGACCCTTTTCTGATAACAAATGGGACCAGACAGGGATGCCCCCTGTCGCCCCTGATATTTGTTATTTCCATGGAACCATTGGCCCAAATGCTCAGACTAGGTACCAACATAGAGGGCATTGATATAGGGAATAAAACTCATCTTATATCGCTCTACGCTGATGATATTATTCTCACCTTGTCTAAGCCACTAACTTCTGTCCCCCGTCTAGTGGATATTATTACTAAGTTTGGGCAACTATCGTTTTATAAATTGAATATGGCCAAATCACAGGCGCTACCTTTGAATGTCCCTCCTTCTTCGCTTCATCAAATGAAGTCGAATTATGACTTTGACTGGAGGGAGAACAATGTTCAGTACCTGGGGACACAGATGACAACGTCCCCAGGGACCCTTTATAGAAGTAACTATATACCAATGTTAAAACTACTACAGGAAGAGACGGAGCGAATGTCAAAAACAGATCCCTCCTGGATAGGCCGAGTAGCGGCCTTTAAAATGTTACTACTACCTAGGCTTTTATATTTGTTTCGCACGCTCCCGATACCCATTCCTGTTTCCTTTTTTGAAACAACACAAAGGGTGATATCAAAATTTGTATGGAATGGGAAGAGACCCAGAATCAACAAAAGCTGCCTATTCAAACAAAAGGAGGCAGGAGGGCTGGGAGTTCCGTTGATAAGAAACTACTACATAGCCTCACTGGTCACTCAGTGTGCTAGGTGGAAATCAATGGACACCTTGGTTCCATGGTTGCACATAGAACAGGCGTTTATCGCTCCTCTAAAACTGGAAGATGCGCTGTGGTTACCCTTTTGGAACATTTTAGCTCCTAGATCCTTCTCCCCGGTCATGGTTGCCTCATTGGCGGCATCGAAAATAATGCACGGGAAAGCTAACCCTATGAAACACTTTCATATTTCTGAGATGCCTTTGTCACTTATGTCAGGGCCCCCCCCTTGTTTCGGGGGGGGGGGCGGGGGGTCCCAGATTTCTCAATTATACTCTGACACTAAACAACCTATATTGTTTGCAGACCTTAGACAGAAATATGGGCTCCCTATAGGCGACTTCCTTAAATATTTTCAAATATGGCACTTCGTGTCTAAGCATCCCGTGACGCCTTTGCCTCACAGTGGCGCCCTTTTCACTTGGCTTTCCACCAAGGTGAGAGGATTGCGTTTCCTGTATGATAAAATGGACGAAATATCGACCTTCACTAGATCTACCCCATTCTGTTATTGGGAGAGGGATTTGGGGATAGTCATCACCCCTGAGGAATGGCAGCAAGCAATTAGGCTGATCCATCTATCCTTAAAGTGTAGCACGCACATTGAGACGGCCATGAAAATAGTATTACGATGGTATAGGACCCCGATTATGCTACAGTTAGCCTATCCCTCTGAATCAGGAAACTGTTGGCGGGGATGTGGGGGTAGAGGATCCCTTATCCATATTTTGGGGAATTGCCCCATAATTCAAGGATACTGGGACGGGGTCTTCGGGATGCTCTCGGAGCTATTCGATTTCCGACTCCCATACACCGCTAGCACGGCTATCCTGATAATCGGAATTCCCAATGCACTAAAGGCATACAAAAAACTTATCTGCAAAATTCTGACTATAGCCAAATTGATGTTGGTGCAAAGATGGAGGACAGCAGCTCCTCCGCTCATGTCGGATCTGTTAACAGCCATAAATAGCACATACACTTATGAAAGAATAATTGCTCTGGGAAATAACTCTTTCCACAGCTTTGAGAAGATCTGGGAAGCGTGGATTTACTCTCGATTCATTCTGAAAGAGAACCGGGGGGTCGCAGGAAGTCCGGGAGGGGGGGGGGGGGTGCACTGATGCAATGATTGCAATAAATGGGCGAGGGGGGGGTCAAACCAGTCAAATTTGTCAAACCGGCCAACCTCGAGGTAGAGGAAGCAGCAGAAGGGGGGAATTCAGAAATGACATAACGGAGTTTTGGTGTCTACACACTAATAGTTGCCCTAGAACCAAGGGAAGGTTGATACTGAGGAACATGTTCTAGGAATGATTCAAGATAGCCCGCTGACTGTGCCTGAAAGTTATTGTTATAGTTAAGGTTTACTATGTTAGTACGTTGCATATCTGTGTTGTTGATATATGACTTACAGATGTATTTTGGTAAAGAAAGTACTATGTTCTGTTATTTCGCATACTATACTATACTGCATACCAATGTACATCGTGATATATGCCAATAATGTATTCACCTTTATTCTCTGAAAAAATTTTGAATAAAAATTATTGAAACTAAACACTTATTGCCAGGATCACAACAAATGAGAGCTGATCATTGGGATTCCCAGTAGGGGAGCACTCAGGGCTGCTTTAACCGTAAGGCCAACGGTGCACTTGCATTGGGCTCCCTTGGGACAGTGGGACAGTCCTGCATATGCTTTCCCGCCATTCTGGGCTGCCCCAACTTCAGCTCATCCTGCTTCACCATTCATCCTCTCTCTTCCTCTCTCTTCCAAGGGATCTGAAGGCGCCATGTAATGATGTCACTTACATCGCACCTGCAGCTCCCTGAAGACTCCGAACCAGAAACAGCAGGGGAGCAAGGAGAGATGAGGTTTTTTTATATTTGTTTAGTAGAAGAGGGACATTAAACTGTGGGGACAACTGCAGGGGGACTTTAAACTGTGGGGGTAGCTGGAGGGAGACATTATATTTATTGGGCCACTAAAGAGGCATTATACTGTGTGAGGGCCACTAAAGCCACTAAGTGGTGGTGATGGGGGGGCCCTCACTTATAAAACCTTTGCACTGGGCCCACCAGTGTGTTAAAACAGTCCTGGGAGTACTATTTATGAACTTATAGTTAAGGCACCCTAACATGTGGAGTGCAAAGCAGACCACTCCTGAAAATGAGATGTGAGTCTAATGGGATGTGTATACCTATATAGAAGTACTTAGACATTTGTTATATACGTCACAGATAGGCACCTTCTCAGGAAGTAGTATATCCTGCAGTAAGGGAGTTACACTTTTTCAATATGTACTCCAAAAATGAGTAAGGGTAAAGGATTTGTGCTTATGTATACTTAGCTAATTCTTGAATAAATTGCTTATAAATACTGTATATGCACACAAGTTATTAAAATACTGCAGGAGAAAATTGTCATATTGTTATTACTCTGCAAGTTAACAGTATGCTACAAATGCCAAGCTTAATCTAATGGCAAAGAAATGGCCACTAGGGGCACCAACCTCCTACAGAAAGCTTTTACTTGGGGAAATATTATTTTCATAGATACAAGTCTACAACTCATAGACTTTCGAGAAAAGTAATCTCTAGAGCAAAAAATATTATCTGCAATGAAAATATTTCCTTCAAATTTGTATTCCATGGTAGTTCTAGTGAGAGTTTAAGACATACAATTACAGCATATCTCTCTCCCTTTCTCTTTCTCTCTCTCTCTCTCTCTCTCTCATATACTGTAATGTATTATGTAAAATGCATGTGATGTACTTCATTGTGAAACTTTGAAGAGCAGTTAAAGGGGTTGTCCAGGCAAAAATTGACATTAAATTTATTTTTTAAATAGACCGGGGAAGATAAAAAAAAAAAAAAAAAAATCATACATACCTTTCCCCAGTGCTCCAGTGCCTCCCAGCACGGTACGGTCTTCTTGATCCAGTGTTGATGTGTGGCGGAAGTCCCAGCCACACGTGACCGCTGATGCCAGTCAGAGGCCTCAGGGAAGGGCATGCGATGTCACTACCTGTGACATCATGGGTCTCATGGGAGACCAATCAGCAGCTTCAGTGGAAGGGATCCGTAACCTCACAGCAAGTGAGTAGTCAGTAGTAAGTAACACTGGGGACAGGTGAGTATGATTTTTTTTTTTTTTTCACCTCCCTCAACATATTTGAAATAAAAAAATGTCTGGACAACCTCTTTAATATGAACGGTTGCACATACATAGCACAATGAGAAAATTCACTTTACAGTCATCCCGACTCGAGTTGTGTTGACTACATTTCTTCCTTATTGATAATAAAGGGTTATCCAATTTTAAAAAATAAATAAAAAGCAAATGTGATAAAACACTATATATATACATACATATAAATATATATATATATATATATATATATATATATATACAACTTATGCTGAGAGTTTGTTTGGTTTGTTGTTTTGTACATGTGTTTTATTTGTACATTGCAAATGTGAGAACTATCAAGTGTTTTTGTGTCTTTGCCTGTGTTTGATGACTCGTTCCTACACTGTTTTATGCTACTATCACTTTAAGCATTTGCTGCTGAGTCATCGCTCCTTCTTTGATCTAGCATTTTCTGGAAAGAAGGTAGTGGAAGAGTGAAGAAATCAGGCGATACCTTTTAGAGGCTAACTGAGTATATTTGATAGTAAGCTTTCGGGAGTACTAGCTCCCTTCATCAGACATGGTGTAATACAAGAAACTGAAAATTCACAGATTTTTTTATACCCTAAAGACATGGGTCTTCAAAGGATCTCAGAATCCTTAAAAACAAAATGCAATATAAGTAGAGAAGTTATTTACAACAGGTCAAAAAATAAACAATCTGGAAACTTGTGGGACGTCACGGAGGGATGAGTAATTCTTGCTGCTATCTATTTGCTGTCACATGTTGATTTGTGACCCTCACAGTTCATACATAGTGTGACATGAAACTGGCATGAATATTGAGTCCAAATTGCAGAGTTTGAAATTTTTGCATTAACTTATATTTCCATTCTTTCCTCTCCCTCTGCGTCTTAAAATGTCCCATTAAAACCACAACACGCAAATCTTCAATAGAGTGGTCTTCTCCAGAGAAATGTGCGGCCACTGGGAGATCTGTTCTGCTGTTATTAATGGTGGATCTGTGTGAGTTCATGCCCTGACTGAGTCTCTGCCCTGTTTCCCCCACATAGAGGCCTGTGGTGGGACATTGCACACACATTATGAGATACACCACATTGGAAGACCTGCAGGAAAATGTCCCCCTAATTCTGTGCACCTGTTGTGACTGTGGGATAGGTACACTGTCAGCGGTGTGGATGTGCTTGCAGGTCATGCACCTGTTTTGCAGGCAAGGTGAGGTGCCATTTTCAGTTGGGGCCTTCAGGGCACTCCAGTGAATAATACGCCGTAGGTTTGGTGGCTGCCGAAAGAAAAGGAGAGGGGGGACTGGAAATATGTTCTTGAGTCTGTTGTCCCTATGTAGCACAGGAGATTGTTTATTTTTTTAACCTGTTGTAAATACCTTCTCTACTTATATTGCATTTTGTTTTTGGGTTTTTTTTAAGGATTCTAAGATCCTTTGAAGGACCATGTCTTTAGGGTATAAATAAATCTGTGAATTTTCAGTTTCTTGTATTACACCATGTCTGATGAAGGGCGCTAGTACTCCCGAAAGCTCACCTTCAAATATACTCAGTTAGCCTCTAAAAGGTATCGCCTGATTTCTTCACTCTTCCACTACTTTCAATGGCTAACACGGTACAACATTATACTACTGGGAAGAAGGTGGCATGATGATTCCTATTGGTTGTGTAGTTCTGTTTCCCTATAAAATGGGGTTTTCCCCCATGTTTTGGGAGCTTTGTTCAGAACTCCATTGCAACTCTCTAGGTCACCAGCGGTGTGTTTCTGTGTTAGTCCAGGTTTGGAGCCTGGACTTTACCTGAAAGTTATTAATGCAAACCTCACTGCGTGCCTGAGAAGAAGGACCCGTTGGAGTGGCCTCATACATTTATATTGTATGTTCATAGAACTCCCAGGTGGCTGTTTACAGTATATTCTTATCATTTAAAGTGTGGTCACATGGTACTGCTGAGGAGCAGAACTGAGAGTGATCAATCAAGAAACAAGTATCCAACTATTTACTGTATAATGACTACAAGTAGATAAAACTTTTTCTGGGAGTGCTGGCCTTGGGGAGAAGTGTCTACTGGACAACATCTCTCTGCCTGGGTAAGTATCATTAACAAGTCTCCCTCCAGAGAAGCCAGAGTGGAGTTGCCTGGCCAACACTGTGACTCTTTCAGATTAAAGAATAATTCATTATTTAAAGGGAGCCTATTTCTGTCTCCATGGTTAGGGCACCATCAGTCTACTGAGAGGTTCTGTTTCCACTCCCCTCTTTCCAAACACTATAACTTTTTTATTATTCCATTCACAGAGCCATTTAAGGGCTTAATGTTTGAGGGACAAATTGTTCTTCATAATGGTACCATTTATTATTCTGTACAATGTACTGGGAAGCTGGAAAAAAATTCAGAATGGGGTGGAATTGAAGAAAATGTGCATTTGTGCGACATTCTTACAGGCATTGTTTTTACAGAGTTCACTCGAAAATGACATGTCACCTGTATTCTATGTTTTGGTAAAATTCTGGGGATACCAAATTTGTATAGTTTTATTTACATTTTAACCCCTTAACAACATTTTTTTTTATTATTAACCACTTCAGTACCAGTAAAAAGAGGAGGGAAAACGTGTCTGTTTCTCACATTTTTTAAAATTTTAATAGCACAAAGTGCTACTAAACAACTTTTTAAGGTTGAGGCCCCACGTTGCGGAAAAGTAGCTTTTTTTGTTTCAGATTTTATTGCGTTTTTTTTGAGCCAAAGCCAGGACTGGATTGACCAGAAATATAAGAGCTTCCTATATATTTCCCATTCCTTTTGTAGCCATTCTTGGCTTTGGCTCAAAAAACTGCAACAAAATCTGCAACAAAAAAAGCTGTGTTTTCACAATGTGGGGCCTTAGCCTAAGGCCCCTTGCAGACGACCGTGGTGTGAGTCAGTGTGCTATCCATGTATTTCAGGATAGCACACTGACTCATTCTTTTCTATGGGCCCGTACACATGACCGTGAATTTCACGGTCCTGTGTGTGGGCCGACAGTCTGAGCCGCATCAGATAGAACAGGTCCTATTCTGCGGCTTGTGCTACCGTGGCTCCTATTCATTTAATGAAAGGAGCCGCGGAAGCACAGCACATGCACGGGCAGCATACGGGGACATCCCTGTGTCCCTCATGTGCAGCCCGTGCTTTTAATTCACGGCAGGCCAGTTGCAACTGGCCTTAAATGATTTTTCTTCTCCGTTGCGGTAATTTTTATTTTGTATTGTGTCATCGGGGGTGGGGCTAGAGCCTGTAATAAGGGCGTATTATTAGCATATTATTTTTTTTTATTATTATTTTACTTTAATTTTTTTTTTTTTACTTTTCTGTTCATTTTATTTATTTATTTATTTATTTTTACATTGTGTCCCCATAAGGTTATAATAGACCTTTGGGGACATCTGATCACAATTTTATTTGGTGTGGGGCTGATTTCCTCTGTAACTGGGACTGATACCTTAGCCCCAGTTGCAGGAAGAATACAGCCTCCTGCCCATAACTACAGAGCTGATCTGGGTCCTGTAGGACCCAGCACCTCTAACAACCTCTGATCCTGGTGGATCACATGACCACTGGGTCTGAAGGGAGCTGTGTATACAGCGATCGGAAAAGCAGGTATAAACCTTCCCTGCCTTCTCTAGGGGAGCTCCGGCTGTAGTAACAAGAGAGACACTTTTTTATATTTCCATGTACAGAGATGCATAGGGCGTCTTTTTTCCAGGGCGAGGTGTACATTTTAGCTATACCGTTGTGGGGAATGTCTATTGCTTTGATCACTTTTTATTCAAATTTTTATCGGAGGCAAAACAGAAAAAAACAGCGTTTTAGCACTTTTGATTTTGTTCTCCCGCTACTGCATTCACCGTACGGGAAAAATATTTTTATACGTTTGTAGACCAGGCATTTTCGTACATAGGGATGCCTAATGTATATGCGTTTTACAGTAATTTTAATATAATTTAATATATATTATAGGGAAAGGGGGGTGATTTGAATTTTTTATTATTTTTTTTTATTATTTTTTTTTTTTTAACCCCTGGGGTTCTGATCACTAATGCATTAGAATGCTAATGCATTGCAAAATACCGTCATTTGTATGACAAGCTGCATAAAGCAGCCTGTCGTAAAAAATTAATGCCAGACAAGCCTGGGAGACTTCAATAGGCAACGTCATGGTAACGGAATGCAGGCCCCGGATCTTGTTCCGGGTGCGAGTGATCCTACCCAAAATGGCGGCACCCATGGGCCACTGGGAAAATGGCACCTCGGTCAGCTTAGTATAATACAGCAGAGACCTGGCGGCTATGTGTTCCATTTTTCTTTCTGCACCACCACAAGGGAAATAAAAATATTACACAGTTCCCTTTACAATCAATAGATTATAAGTAACACAGGACAAAAAGATTCCTCCAGAGTGAGAGACACTTTTTTGGTGACTTTTTTTTTATATTTTCCATCTTTGCCTTCTAAAATTCTTAACTTTTTCTGTTGACATAGCTTTGTGAGGTCTTATTGTTTGTGTGATGAGTTGTACTTTCATTTGGCACCATTTTGGGGTATATATATGATTTTTTAATTAGCTTTTATTAAGGTTCCATGTGAAAAAAAATCTACAATTCTATCATCACTTTTTTACAATTTGTTTATACAGCATTCCCTCTGCATCAAAAATATCATGGCAACTTTGGCGGGTCATTGCGATTACTGCGATACCATATTAGTTTTATTATGTATTACTGCTTTTACTAAATAAAATGCCATTTTTGGTAAATGAAAGATTTGCCTGGGGTCACTGTGTTCTGACATTTATAACTTTTTTACTGTTTTGATGATGGAGCTATATCAGGGCTCTTTATTTGCGGGGGAAGTTGTTATTGGTAGCAATTTTTGGTATGTATGACTTTTTGATCACTTTTTATACATGAATTTGCGCATTACAGTATATATATATATATATATATATATATATTTATGCTGTTCACTGTACGGGATAAATAACGCTATTTTTGGATAGTGCAGACTTGTACGCACATGGGGACACAATATGTTTGTTTACTTTATTTTGTTTACATGCATTTTTTTAAAACTCTTTATTATTTATTTATTTTGTACACTTTTTTTTTTTTTACTTATTTATAAAAAAAAAAAATGTCATGTCCTACAAGGGGACTTAAACCTGAGATCTCCTGATCTCCAGTGCACTGTACATTGCACTATACTTTGTATTGCAGTACATCACATAGTATCCTTATGTACAATAGGGAAAGGCAGCCAGGAGACCATTGAATGGCTTCCTCGTTGCCATGGTAACCCCAATGAGATTGCAGGGGAATCTAAGGGGTTGAAGGGTGATCTTGCCCCCTAACCACCCAGATGCCGTAATGCTATTAAGGAGCTGATCATTAACTATACACTCAGTGTGACGTAATAGCATGGCGCAGCGCAAGAAGGGGTTAATAACCACTCTGCACTCAGGGCAAAAGATCAGGATGCTTTTTTTTTTTAACTCAGAACTCCCTAAAAGGACATATGAACATGTTTTTTTTTTAACCAGAGAAACCCTTTAATTTCAAATATTAAAAAAAAATATTGTGTGATAATAATCTCTGTGTTTCTGATTCCAAAACAATATGATCCAGATGTGTGAAATCTATAGAAACAATGTATCAGTCACCTATTGCATTTTCTTTAGTCAGTGGTTTCTATCATATAATGATGAATGTAAATACTGTATAATGTATAGTGCACTGCGAGGAATGTAAGAACACTGGGAGCAGATTTCAGATTTTCAGGTGTTTTCATGAATAATATCAATTTATGGGATACTTTTTATTTGTAATATTTATTTCATTTTACTAATTTTTATTACTTCTATGAATAGCTGACCATACACAGTAAGTGCACATATAAAGAACAGTATATGTTTCTTATATACAGGCATTAGCTTCTTGTAACCTTTACTTATGATTAGAGCTCACTTCACACTGAGCAGATGTTTCTACCGACCTAAGAGCTAGACAGTTCTGACAGTAATAATGCAGCTCTTCATACGTGACACAGCTACCTGATCAGTACATGAGCCATGGGCACATTATAAGTAAGTGACCCCCTCCACATGTGCACGTATACAGGTGTCTGACAAGGTGACTTCACTCTGACACTTGACCTCCTTAATGAAACCTTATGTAAGCCATTAGCTAAGCAGATAAAATAAAAAATGGCTGTGAACGGTGAGACCAGAGTATACGGGAAGCTCGCCTGCATCCGTGTGCGCCTAATGTGGATGCTGCCAGTATCAATGCCCGTGCTCGTGTTGTGAAACTGATCCACAATTGTTGGCTCAGCCAGCCTCTCCCTCTCTCTATTGAGTTGCTATTTTTAGCAAATCCTACTCGTGTCGCCACGAGCTGTGATCAGATCTTTCTCTCCCTCCCATCCTCACCCATCCTTTCCCTCTCTATCTGCAGATTTCAAAACATCATTGAGTCTTGTCTCCAGCTCCACAGCGCTCCTGTAACCTGGGATCACAAGCTGCAGCACCTAAAACTACTTTATCTCTTCTTCTGCTTACTCCTTCTATCTCCTTAGACGCCTTGGTGAAGATGGATGATGCGGATACATTAGGAAGTTCATTAACAAGCTACTGAATAACCAGAAGGTAAGTTGTGGTATACGACATATGACTGCTTAGGAACTAGACTGGCTGAGTGCGCTCCTATTAACCCTACTGACTGGTCTGCACATGGTTAATGCACATATAGCTCACTGCACGTTCTACTATCAAGTTCTCATAGCTAGTGCATCATTTTCTGTTTTCCATGGGATGACCGGAATCTATATCATTGCTGAATTTGTGCTCAAGTATTTTTTTGCAAAGATTTCCTATAGTTTGTACAGATATTGTGCTTATTTTAAACAATATAAGTCACTTCTCCCAACATACTGTAACTGTCTTAGCCAATACTTGCATTCCTCATAAAATAGCAATTCTGCAGCACCTTTTTTCAGTATACTTTGTCTTGTGCCCTACCTAATTAATGCTCTTGGAAAAAATATAAATAATTTGACAAATGGTTGCTGACAGTATCAAACTATGTAGAGACACACCCCTTTCCCAAGAAAATGGTAGCGCCCAGTTGTCGATTTATTTAAATAAATTTCCAGGCGGAATAACAGAGACATGATGTAAGACAGAATTATGTGACAATGGGGGCAATATGTTAAGACTGGTGTTTCATATGCCAGTCTTAATAACAATCCTGACTGATTTATCTTGAAGCTCCGGCCTCTAATAAATCAGGGGTACTCCCAGGTGCCAGAACTGGAACCTTTGGCAGTCAGGAAGTGGCGTAGATTTCATGTATAACTCACCCCAGTTTTCTGGTGCAAGTTATAATAAGTTTTTCAGGCCAACATGTCTTTGCCCCCACTTTGTTCTCCACTTTGTTCTGCCTACTTTTGCAAAAAGTAGTGAGTGAGTAGCAGAATGAATGATGTGGCAAATCTTTGGTGCACAAGAGGGCCATGTGGCAAATATGCACTACAGTTACACAGAAACTTGCATAGATGGGTTAATAAGTTCCCCTCAACATGTTCTAGGATTGTTATTTTATGGGGAATGCAAATAGTTACTAAAACTGCCATATGAGGAATTGTGACTGATGCTTTTTAACACAGATATGTTATATTGGCTTATAGTTAGCAGGTTGATTCCTGTACCCGTGTTTGTATAGAAATCACAAGGTAGAAAGTCCTGGTCACTGACAGTAGAATTCCTAGTCTTAGTCGTGCACTCTGAAGATCAAAGAGTTAAAAAGATGGTTCTGTCTATTGTCTTGCATTGGACTTCTACAGTCAGGTATAGCTGACATCCAGTTCTGCTCTATTAACCCAATGTAACAGCAAAATAATGAGAGTTGAAATGAAGTAGCAGGGGTGCAAAGGATTAATAACTACTTGTTGTTCAATGACATCATACCCCGCTTGGTTGGTTTAGTGAAAAACAAATCAATGTTCAGGCCAGTAAAAGGAAGGCAGCAGTAAGGGATATGTGATCATATGTAATTAAATCTTCCACTAGGGAGTCACACAGGGACCAGTAGGTAGGAAACAGGTGGAAGACTTTCTCCAGAACATGTAATTTCTGCTATTATCTTACAATAAAATAACTGGTCCTGAGAAGGCCGCTTCTGTTTCTCACTTCCAACGTGCTATATTTGTCATGTACTAAAATATTATCTTATGCAATGCTTGGTTTAATTGTACACCTTAAGTACATGTTTTTTTGTAACTGGGTTTTAGAGAATTTGACTCTAAAATTTGTCTAATTATCTATCTATTTATCCATCTTTCTATTTATCTACAGTACTATCTATATATTTATCTATTATTTATCTGATATATCTTCAGTCTATTTGTCTTATCTGTCTATCAATCATCTATCTATCTATCTATCTATCTATCTTCTATCCATATTTCTATTTATCTACATTACTATCTGTATGAATTATATCTACTATTTATCTGATCTATCTTCAGTCTATCTATTAATTATATCTATCTATCTATCTATCTATCTATCTATCTATCTACTTCTTTGTATTTATCTTCAGTGATGAGCGAACCTGAACTGCACAGTTCGGGTCCGTGCCGAACATTGTGGGTTTGGGTTCGGCTCATCCCTAAAGTTGGTTGATTGACTGCTGAGCATTCAGTATTTGCTATCTATCTAAGGATCTACTATTTATGTTATCTATCTATCTATCTATCTATCTATCTCTTCTTCTCCACAGTACTATCTATTTCATTATCTACTTTTTATGATATCTATCTTCAGTGTATCTGTCTATCTACCTAGCTATCGATCTCCAATACTATTTATATAATTATCTACTTTTTATGATATCTATCTATCTATCTATCTATCTATCTATCTATCTATCTATCTATCTATATCTTTCTGCTGTATATTTATCGAATATCTAATAGGATTAGTAGATGGACTATTCTACATTGGTAAAGTTAGCTGTACATATGGATAAAGTATGTAGATAAAACTATGTTACTGTATATATCAGTTATCTATGCAAAATAGCAGATGAAACATCTCTGGAGAGTCATCTATCATTAAAAGTTTTAGCCAAACTGGATGGATATGCAAAAGATTTGAGCACTACAGTAGGTATCCACAGCAGATATTGACCCACAGCATGTATTTTATAACAATTTATGGTATGAATTTTAACCATGGATTTCACCCTTTGCGATGTAAAGGGAAATTCCATGGCAAATCTTCAGCAAAATCTGTGACAAATCAGATTTTGTCAGAAATTCATGCCCAGATTTGCAATGGAAATTTCACAGTACAAAATTGTGCACCAATTGTGCAAGCTCTCCCACTTAAAAAGATGAGGCCGGCCTGTAATTGTCATCATAGGTAGACCTCAACTATGAGAGACAAAATGAGAAAACAAATCCAGAAAATCACATTGTCTGATTTTTTTAAGAATTTATTTGCAAATTATGGTGGAAAATAAGTATTTGGTCACCTACAAACAAGCAAGATTTCTGGCTCTCACAGACCTGTAACTTCTTCTTTAAGAGGCTCCTCTGTCCTCTGTTCATGTTTATAGCCTACCTGGTTGAGATAGCACTGATAAAGCAGAGCTGCATACACTTGTAGCTTCCCTTTAACCAGTGTGCAGGAGAACACCTGCAGCTGACAGTGTGCAGGGAGAGGAGAAGGATTTTATTGTCCCTATCACTTCAGAAGGTACTAGGGGAGGGGGTACCACGGACATTTGTTTGTGATATCATCCCCCATTATCCACTACATCACCTAAGTTGTTTTACAGGAAAAAAAACATAAAAATAGACTTTTTTCCCCCTTGTTACTGAAAAAAAAATGCAAAAACTGGTAACACTACATCCATAACAACTCCTTAAATAAAATAAGTACATTATTTATTCCACTTGATAAATGCCATAAACCTTAAAAGTCAGATGCCAGAATGGATGTTTTCAGTCCATCTCACCTGTCAAAGACAAAAAGTAATAAAAACTTATGTACCCACAAAATGCAAGGTCTCATAAAGCTACATTGAAATACAAATTTAAAAAGTTATGAAAGTTAGGAATGCAGAGAGATATAAAAAGTTACTGGTTTAAGGCTAAAGATCACTAAAGCATTAACATGTACATATGGCGCCAGCCATATTTATTTGAGCCATAAATTCACAATCTGCAATACAAAAGTGATATTTTTGGGAGGGTTTTGGCAATATTAATGTGACTGTTAAGGGGTTAAATTATATCTCCAATTCTAAAACAAATTTTCAGAAATGAATAGAGTAGGTGAATAAAATAAATTTTCTATTATATCTTGTTAAAAAAATATATGTTTCCTTCTCAACTAAGGCTGAGCTACTTTTTACATAGAAATCTATGGAGAGGGAAGGGAGGAGGAGGATTCTAGAAGAGACACACAGCTGTAGCTGCTAAACCCTGCTACACTGTGAGTCAATGAACCTCTTTAACACTGTTATGTTTCAGGATGAGACAGTGTACAGAAGAAGGCAATAAATCAATTAACAGCCCCCTGCTCCCCCACCCCTGTCCATAGACTTCTGTGTGTGAGTTGCATATGGAGACAACTCTATATAAATAAATAGTCAGATTGAAGGTAAGGAGGGGGAGAGCAGCTGAATAAGTGCAGAAGGAAATATACTACATAAGATAATGTATATTATAACATTTTATTTATTTGCCTGTGTTATTCATTTATGAAAAGTTGTTTTATAACAATTTAACTATAATAATATTGTCCTGGTTTCTTTAGTGATAACACATACACTTTCTGTGGTGGTCTCACCGTGGATTATGTAACTTCCCTATGGAAGTTGAATGGAGCTTCAGTAGCCAAACTCCTTACTGCAATGGTGCTATGCAGGTGGCGGGGGTCCCAGTGGTTACAACACACAAGTCTAACATTGATAGATAGGTGATAAATGTTTTTGGCCGGAATACACCTTTAGACAGAACCTGTCTAATTGAACGTGTTCGAGCTTTAGGCAACATTGATATCTCTTTATGGGAAAATGTTCAGTATAACAATATAAATGTTCAAGAGCTGTGCCATAGCGACCAGGTCTGTATTATAAAGCAGAGACCTGGTGACAATGCTTACAATTGGTGCCCACACTGATTACGGGCATTAACCCTCCTAATGGCTTGGTTAAACATGACTGCAGTGCCATTTTGCTGGTGGTGCTAGTATGACAGCCGGGAGCCTATTGGAGGCTGCCAGTCTTGTCATTAGAGAAATTCTATTACAGGATCTTCTAGGCAGCCTGCAATAGAAGTCTAGCTATTTCTCAATTCATTGCAATGTATTATCATTGCAGTGTATTATATTAGTGATCAGACCCCCTAAAAGTAAAAAAAAAGTAAAAATTCAAATCAACCCCCTTTCCTTTGAACATGTATAAAAGTAAATAAATAAAGTAAAACACATCGACATTAGGTATCCCTGTGTTTGAAAACGGACGGTCTACAAACTTAATACGCAGACCGCCGTAACGGGGAAAAAAAAATCAAAAGGGCCAAACTGCCATTACTTTGCTGTTTTACCTCCCATAAAAATTTGGATAAAAAGTCACCAAAACAACAGATATTCCTCAAAATTATATAAATATAAAGTGCATCTGGCCCTTGTACACATAAATATAGAAAAGTTACGGTTGTCTAAGAAATTTTTTTTTTTTTTGCAAACAAAACATAAAAAAAAAAAAAATTGTATAAATTTTGTATTGCTGTAATAATACAGACCCACAGAGAACAAGTGACATGACATTTTGGCTGCACAGTGAATGCTGTAAAAACGAAGCCAGCAAGAAAGTCACGCAAACTTGCATTCTGAATTTTTTCCTGCTTCCCAGTACATTATATAGAATATTAAATAGTACCATTATGAAGTACAAATAGTACCACAAAAATTAAGCTCTTATATGGCTCTGTGAATGGAAAAATAAAAAAGTTATTATATCTCCACCAAGCATATTCATCTGTCACCACCGTGTTACAGAGCACATTACACTATACATTTATTATGTAGGTCACTTTTCTGGATTTAGAGAAAAAGAACTTTAAAGTCTTATGCAAATGAGCAGTTGGCGCAGTTGGGTTGCACCTTCAGCTACCTAGAACATTGCTCTTGCTGCTCAGACATTTACCATCTACTGCCTGCACCATCCCATGCAGTGGGAGTTGTTGTTCCCCATCACCCTTCCTACTTGAGCATTGAGAGCAGTGCTCCCAGGGCTGAAGACCCACCCCCAGTGCACAAACTACCTCAAAGTGTCATACACGACTACTCATAACACTTGGTGCACTTTCAATTTAGACCAAATCAAATCTGATGGTTGGTTCAGTCACATTGGACCAAAATTAATTTCGGGAAATTCACTCATCTCTGTAGGTTGCATTTCTTTATGCAAATTCTAATATGTTGTATCCCTGACCTTTTTTGGTGCTTTTCCATCTTTGAGGAGGACAAAAACAGTCTCCATGAAAGACTTGAGATTTTAAAGAATCTAAAGCTAGACTACCATGAAAAAAGTAATTGAGGGTGGTAAAACAAGCACTGAGGAACAACATTCATTGGCCTGTCCCAAAAATGTTCTTAGGGATTAAAACAATGTATATGCTATATGCAAAGCCAATTGGGGTCTCCATGGAACATTTATTACAGAAGGAGTCATGGACCATGTTAGGTGATTCCTCTTGGTTGCTTGTATGAGAAGTGGATGTGTTGCTTTGCATGAGGCACATACTTCTTTATTTTCACAAACAATGCCACTCTTGCCTATGGGCTGTGCATGGTATTGCAACTCAGCCCTAATGACTTTGGTTTTTTGGATAATATGCACATTTGCCCACCAGGAGCAAATCAAATGAGTTGGTTCCACAATAGCTTTTTATGACAGAGGTAGTTTTTGGGTATTAGCTACCAGATGTAAATGACCAGGCATATAAGGTAAATAAGGTTGCCACAGAAACGTAGGATGAATCTCAGATTTTTTTTTTTGTGGAATTTAATTAAACTGGTTGATTTATGCAGAGATGTAATTGACATTTAAAATTAAAACTTTCCACCTAATCCCACAAAATTATGAATAATAATTCCAGATCTGAATGCAAACTAAAGCTTTCACATCTTTTCAGACAACCACCTAGCTAATAACTACACATGGAACTTTATAGGGTGTTTCTAGGCTTATCAACTGATGATCCATCCTTAAGACAGGTCATCAATTGGAGATCGGTGGGGGTCTGGCACTGCGAACTCTTCACACAAACCCAAGCACAGTGCCATATATTTTACAGAAGCTGTGTTTTGGTTTGGTTTTGCTTGACTGGGCCTGAGCTGTGAACAGGCCATGGATCTATGGACATAATGTCACATAGTCAATGGATCCCTCAGGATCTGGTGCTGTCTGTCATTAGATGGACCATTTTTCTGTTCTCCTGGTCCTGTGATGCGGCATGCTTCATTTCACTTGTAGTGGCACTGCAGGCAAATTAAGCAGTGTATGCTATGTTCCCCGTAGATTACAGTTGCAAACCAGGGGTCAGAAGATGAAACCCTTTTATATTTATTTAACAATCAAGGTTTAAGGAAATGGACTGTATCTGATTTTTAATGTAACATACGTGAATGCCAATATAAGAAGTACTGAATTTGCACCCTGAGGGTTTTAGTGGTATTGTGTTGCTGGTGTTGAACTTGAAAGTACAATTATATATTCATTTTCAAGATATTGAGACTGATTTCCTGCATTTTCTCACAAGAATTCTACTTAGTTCAATATGGCTCTATCATAGTTTTTCCAAACTTTATAGTGATTGTATCCTTGTTTTAAAAGTTCTGATTTCCTGAGTGAATTGAGTCTGACACCATCTGTGGCAGAAGCCATACCCAATTGGTATTCCCACCATTACATCTGTTAATAAATTAGTTTTTGGTAGTAATCAAGGTTGTCTAGGATGGGAAATTGCCCTAAAAGCACAAAGACATGTGATTTACCCAGAAAAACTTCCACCATTCCAGTACCCTTGTTATAGTTCTCTCCAGTGGTCTTTGTTTTTGTGCCTTCATAGATGACATTAACCATTGCAGCCAATCCTTGGCTTTAGTGGTGCACCTATGATATTCTGATCACTAAAACATATTCAACATGTATTCAGAGCAAAACAAATAAGGCTGGGTTAACACCTGCGCTTGCATTACGTTCGGGGATTCTGTTCCCCTCTCCTTGTGAAAAATGCAGAGAGAAAAGCGCTAGAAGCAGGACTTTTCTCTCCACATTTTCCACCCTTTTTGGGCGGAAACCGAGCAGAAACCACACGGACCCATTATAGTCTATGGAGTCTGCGGGTTTCCTAAGGTAGCAGCTTTTTTATGCGGATTAGGTTTCCATTCGGGGGTTCCCCAAGCGGACACCCCAAACAGAATTTGAACGCAGATGTGAATCTAGCCTAAGAAAAACTGTAAATATACACTAAATGTATCAAACATATCCCCATGTAAAGCCTAAGAATGAGGCTATAATATTGCCCTATTAACAATACTTCCACTTTACACATACTTCCAGTTATTTACCATTTCTTTGGAAGTAGCTATATGACAACTACTATTGTCAGCCATATTGGCTCTCATGGAGTTACTTTAAGGCATCTGGAGGGTAGTTCCCACTTTGCTTTTCATGTGCCCTTGTAGTCCGGGCAGGGAGGATAGGACATTTGTGAGAAGCTTTTCACTCAATTACTTGGTTGGCCTGCCCAGCAGTCAATAAACAGCTCTGTCCTCTGTGTGGAGATGGAGGATGAGGATGAACAAGAACCCCCACCTTCTGAACTCTGTACTTTTTCCAGCCGTGCCTTGATTATTACTTAGTTATAGTCCGGAATTACAAAGAGTAAGTGTATATAATTAAGAAGTTGTTTCAGCTCTAAAATATCTTCATGCTCCTAATACATGGAGATTGGAGAGCATAGAGGAACTTCCAAATATGTTTAATAACACTGCTCCAGATGCTTGTGATCTGAGCATGACTGCTGCTTTGTATAATGGCTTTCTAATCCATATTGTATACAACTGTACAATAGCGGGTACTACTGCTGTTAGTGTAGCAGTAGTACCCGCTGCAGTATTTAGTTAGTGCCACTCAGCCCATAAGTTGTATAATACATGCCTCAGCTGCCATGTGCTGTTTTTCTCTAGGGAAACCTCTCAAGGTTCAGGGGTATATATATTGTATATATTGCAGCTACATATGAGGCAGAAGAGATGCACATACGTTATCAGCTATCACATGTCAGGGACCTCATCATGGAAAAGCTCATATAGCTTTGGCTTAGACCAGATGTGGCAGCTCAAAAACACATTGAAATCCATACAAAACCGTGTATCCATTTTAGCAGTCAGTAAACAATCATTTTTTTATGATTTAATAAAAAATCAGTGGCAGCTGACTTGCTCGCATGGTTTTTAGCCACATCCTGACCTCACCACATCATTTATTTATTTATTTAGCCTACTTGTATAGCGCCATCATATTCCGCAGCGCTTTACAGACATTGTCAGTCACTGTCCCATATAGGGCTCACAATCTACATTCCCTATCAGTATGTCTTTGGAGTGTGGGAGGAAACCGGAGTACCCGGAGGAAACATATCTGGCCTTGCCCTAGTGAAGCACTCCCATAAACCGTTCAGCTATGCAGATATGTAATAGCGTTGCCAACTTATCTGCTCTCTTCTGGTCACATCTTATACTATGTGAACCCTGCACTGACTCTATTTCTGTTAAGGAAGACAAGACGGAGGAGGGAGGTTCAAGCTGAACTCTTAGCTTCACCCCTGCCTTTACATTTATGTAGATTAGTTGAAAGAGAAGAAGTGTAGTAAAATGATGGTATCAATGAGGGAGGAGGTAACTACAGTAGATTCCTCCCCTAATAGGGTTGTATCTGCCCTCCAGGAGTATGACTGTTTGATAAGGTAAGTAAAGCTGACCATAGAAATCTGTAAACATGTATGGGGGCCTCCTGATTCTCACCAGATGGCAGATAAAGTTAATATTCATCTTAAAAGGCGAGATTATTTTGTTCTTGGCGAGATAAGGCATTGTCAGCCACTCCCAGTTCAATACATATGCTTGATTCAGCTAACAGCTATCTAAAGTGTATGACCAAGCTTAAAGAGAACATTTCACCACCTCTGCCAAGTCCAGCTCAATACATCCTTTAATAGGTGCCGCTGCACTCATTCCAGCACAGTTGGAATTTTTTTCTCTAACCCCCACCATTCCCAAGCAATAAGTGCTGTTAGTTTTGGTGCCTGATATAGTCTCTATACTGTCAGGAGGGCGGTGTCAGGCAGGAACAAAGGGTATGATTCTGAGCTATGACACTGTCCAGTTATGATTGGAGCTCTGAATCACACACCCTTTCCTGCCCACCTGATAATAAAAAGCCTACGTAGCATAATAGACATAAGAACTAACTGCATTGAATGATGAAGGCTAGAGAAAAAATTCCAACTGTGCTGGAATCAGTGGAGTGGCACCTATTATCAGATCCTAAAAACTGGAGTTGGTGGAGGTGGTGAAAGGTCCTCTTTAAGAGGATTTTAATAAACAAAGTATAAATTTTATGGTAAAAAGTAAGACATATACCCAGATTAGTATGTGATCAAATATCTCAGATTATTTTTTAAATAAATGTACCCTTTACATTAAGGGGTGGAGTTACAAGATTCATCAGTACTATTCTTTCCTAGATGTCAATACGGATGTATTCCCTTGCGTGTCAGCCAGGCAATTTTTTTCCCAGGTGGTAACCAGTCTCACAGCAGCCTTTTAGTTTCTCTAGTAAGTTTTCTGTAGCAGCATGCTGGGATCCTTAGGAGAGGTTTGTATGGATAACTCTCGAAAGCTATTAACAAGAGAACATACATGTCAGTAATAGTCAATAGTATAACATATCGAATATGTTTAGTCTAAACAGTAATTTCATCTATATATGGCATAATGTACACGGTTGACTGGGTGACTGCAAAAAGTGACTTACTGTTGTTGACTCTTCGCTGTGTGGGTGTGATGGAGTAATTATAGATTGCTGATGCTTTAAGGGTCATGCTGCAATGTTGCCATTTTGACTCTTGGGAAGTATGATAGCTATATTGTGCGGCTGTCTATGGTTGTGTAAAGAGCTATTTCTAGGTATAATGGATGTAGGCAAACTTTTTTGTCTGTATTTTGTGATTTTGAAAAATTGAAAATTGAAATAGCTTTTGCTATTGTTGTAGAGCCCTTTGGTCATTATTTAAGGGCAAATATTATTGTTTGTATGATGAATAGTTGGACAATTTTCCAATATACTTTCTCTATCAATACTTCACGGTTTTCTTGATCTCTACTTGCTGTCATTCATTCTGCTTACTTCCAGTGGATAAAAATCAGTCCATGGTTATGTGATATACAGTCCATGGTCATGTGATGAACACACAGGTGCACAGCTTGTTACTAGGCAGATCTCTACGATCTGTGCATCTGTGTGTCTATCACATGTCCATGGACTGTCCATCACATGACCATGGACTGATTTTTATCTACTGGAAGTAAACAGAATGAGTGACAGCAAGCAGAGGTGTAGAAATATGCCTCACGTTCATTGATAACTCCCATTGAAGTGAAGGGAAGGCAGAAAAATTCTGCCTGGCCGTTGCAGAATTTCCAAATTCTATGGTGGAATTTGGTCAAGCACAAAAATTCAGCTTCAATTTCCTGCATGTTGGCTTTCATTGGCACTTCTATACAGAACATGGACAGCTAAAGTTAGGCAACATATGGTCTATACTACTGACTACTGCTGAGGAAAGCTAAGAGAAGCCAAAGGGCCATGACTCTCAGCAAAACAAAAGTAACAATGCTTTCCATAGAGTAGGCTTTGTCAATAACTCAACAGAGGATCTTTCACCACCTCCATCAACTTCCACCAACTCCAACTCCTGCCATCTTTCAATAGGTGCCGCTCCACTGAGTATGGCACAGTGGAAATCTTTTCTCTAGCTCCCAACATTCCAATTAGTACAGTCAGTTTCAGAAACTAATTAAGTTCTATACTGTAAGGTGGGTGGCCTCAGCTGAAGCAGATAGGCAGGGACCACCCAGGTGGGGGAAAGAATCAGAGAAGGGGCACCTATTAAAAGATGCCAATGGTTAGTGTTGTTGGAGTGCTCAAGCTTTGCCCAACAAGGGTGCAGGGATTATCAGAAAGATGAGGGGCTTGCAGGGAAAGGGGTGTAGCTCCACGTTCAACATACTATGTGCCAAAAAATGCACTAGTTTTGCAGCAATTTTTTGTCAGAAACTAAGCCAACAGTCTAAAGATTTATCAAAATTATCATCCAACATAAGACACTTTGATAAATCTAGTGCAGTTTAGGGCTGCCTCGTCAAAGTTTGCACCATCTTACTTTTAGACAGTATTAGTAAATCTGCCTCAATGCCTATCACAGGGCATGACATATTCACGTCTTAGTTTGCGGCATATATCTTATTGTTCTTTTATAATGACATAAATTGAATGCCTTACCATTATTGCTGTCATGTTTTACAAGGGGCTTTTATATCAGCTCAATAGTATATTAAAGTAAAATATGAGTCATAAAAAATATTTCACAGATGCCTCTTATGTGAGAACAAAAACAAGAGCAACAAAACCCAGTAAATGACATTTACTTGCACCATCATTAGTTTTTATGTTGACTCATATGTGGCTATAGCTATATTACATTAATCTTGCTCCCTTTTCAGAAATACGGTACATTTTTAGTATGCTGAAATAAAGAAAACTGAAGTCGTGACCCATTACAGAACAGCTGTATCATCCTATTTGACTCATCAAATAAAACTAGGTTGCTTGGGCTGCATTATGGAGACAAGAGCAGCTGGCATAGAGTAACAATGGGATAAGAACATCCCAAATATTCTACACAAGTATATTACTACAGAAATTGGTTGATAAAAACAATTCATGTAAAAATGTACAGATTTTTATTTCAGATTCGGTTTAGATTTCTCTTAATTTGTTTAAGTCTGAGGCCACATGTTACAGGAATGCTGTATTTTTTGTTGCAGATTTTGCTGCGGGTTTTTTTGACCAAAGCCAAATGGATTTAACAGAAGGGAGAAGTATAAGAGCTTCCTTTATATTTCCCATTCCTTTAGGATATTTAAATCTTGGCATTGGCTATAAAAGTTGCAACAAAATCTACAACAAAAAAGCAGCTTTTCCGCAACATGTGATCTCAGCCTCAAGGAGTTCTCTACCCTCATGTAACTTTTAACTACTGGCTTGCATGTAGCTGCCTAAACAACATATTTTAAGCAGGGTCATGTAAGAATATTGTTGGTTGGACAAAAGGGTTATTTTTTTTTTTTTTAAAGGGGCTTAGGCAATTCTTCTTATTAGAAAGGTATCTTAGTGAGGGGGTCCTGTCATTGGGAGAGCACTGCAGACAGTGGGGGCGATTTATTAAGAGGAACTTTCACTGCCTCCACCATATCGATCTCAATAGATCCACTACTCCAAAGTTTTTTGGGCTGAGGCATCACCACCCAGGTCCGCCTTCATCTAAACCCTGCTCTGCCCACTTTTTTGAAAAGTGGCGAGTGTGGTGCAAAATGGCCAAATGTTACAATTTTCGTGCAAGAACCAGAATGTGTAACAAAAATTGTAACTTAAAGCCTTGTACACCAGAAAACTGGCATATAAGACATGATGAATCGGCCCCTTTGTGAAGCATCGTACAACACTTTTTGAAATTAGAGAGTTGAAAAAGAGTTGTATAAACCAAGACACTTCTATGAACTTCTACGAACTATGAAAAGTATCTATTGCAACTCTTGCTCTTTATTCTCCCAAAACTAGAATGGATGTAACTCCAGTTACCAGCAGATCTTCCTGTGGGTTCAGTCTCCGACATAATTACTCCAAAAAGTAAAAAGCATCCCTTTTTAAGGCCAGGGCTCCATGTGGCGTAAATGCAGAGGAAAGACTGCAGAAAAAAACTCGGCGTTTTACAGTGATTTCCATTCACACCTTGCAAAAAAATATGCGCTGCGGACACGCAGCGAATTTCCAAAACCGTTACAGTTTTGGAAATCACAGCATGTCAATTATACCTACAAAAATGTCGGTGGTTTCCCTATAGGTATTATTGAAGTAGAAAGTCCGCAGAGGAAACCTCTGCAGACTTTCTGCGAAAAGCGCTGCGGGAAAAAGCATGATGCGCTGTCACCGTGGTTTTTCCCACAGCACTTTTTTGCTGCTGTCCGCTACGTGGAGCCTTATCCTTAGCCTAACTTGTAAGCCACTATGGTCTATTCTTCTATTATGCAGTGAATCTTCTTTGAAAGGCCCACCCAAAAGTTTATGTAAGAGTGCCCTTCTTGGGTATGTCTTTGCTATATTTGCTATACATTGAGTAACATTGTAAAAAATTGTATTACTTATCTTGTACAGATATTTGTACAGATATTTGTAGACGTCTGAGCTGAAATATTCTAACATTCCATAATTGTTTGATGTCTGCTTCTAATGTGCGCCACTTATGTACATAATGGGAAGTATCGTCTTGTACAGTGATTTATCACATGAAAATGTAACTAACAAAGAAACTCAATTGTGTTATAATAGCTCAGCTATATCAGGGTTCCAGCGTCCCTTCAGACAAAGCTGTATGCCTGTGCACTAGAGCAAATGACACCTTAGAGATCTGACTCAATTTGCTCATCTTCTCCATATTCAGTGCCAAAAGGTCCAGATAATTTTTTCCACTACGGGGCTGATTTGGTGTCAGAAGTAATTCTAAGTCCCTGGCTGAGGGAAGAATACAAGTAACAGATGTAGATGTTTTTTTTTTTTTTTTTTTTGTTGCTTGTAATACAAACATGTCCTTTTTGGAACTCAAAATCAACTTCATTCATAAGTCTGGGATGAAAGGAATGAAAAAAATGTTACAATAAATGAGGTTCTCCAATGGGTTTACATGTGCAATTAAGGGGGTTCTACCAACTTTAGACATTAACCCCTATCAATAGGGTAGGGGATAACTTCATGATAACTTCTAAAGTTGGTACACCTTCAAAGGGGTTTTCTGGGTTTTAGATATTGATGACCTAACATCAATATCAGATTGGTGGGGTATGACTGGGCACTCCTGACGGTCAGAGGCCATGACATTCCTGTGAGTGCATTATACAGTTAACATGTCGTATATATGGTAGCTTCTGTGCTGCATATTGAAGTGTTGTCCTATTCATATGAACGGGACAAAGTTGCACTAGCATCTAGCATAACCATTACTATATGTACAATGTGTTGAGTATTATAAAGAATAAAGAGACTGCAATGCAAAAGCTGATGGAAATACAGAGTTAGACCCCACCAATTTAATACAGATAAACTAAGAATTTATTAATATTAAAATCCTCGAAAACCCCTTTAACTGGTGATAGATCCAGCTTCATCATTCTATACTGAATACTAACCTCTAGTCTTTAGAACTGTTCACCCACCAAATAAATGACAAATCCCTATAGGGTTACACTTGCATGTAGGCTAAGGGTTAGTTTATAACCAAAACCATTGCGCCATTCTATATCTGTTAGGACCAGGTTTTGTCTGATGGAGCTCATATACTGTTAAAGTAGTGCTACATGGTTGGTGCCACTTTATGGTAAGAATAGTGACGCAAGCTACACTATTCTTGTCAAAAACAGTTGCAGATATAACCCACATCAGCTGATCTGGGACTAGGGTGCCCTACTAATCCCGCAGATGATAGCCTGCCACACCTTGTAGAGCCTCTGAACCTATTTAGCATTGCTTGGAGATTTCACAATAGAGACCTGTTGATATTGATGTAAGAAGATTGTTTTAGGTAGGATTGCCCTTTAAGCAGTTGCAGATTCTTTCCACATTGATAGATCTTGGGTTAGGGAGCCCTATTAAATCTGCAAATGAGACTGAAACACTTTGTATGATATCTGAACCTATCTGTTTGGAGATGTCACAGCAGAGACCTGTTGATTCCCCTTTAAGCAGTTGCTGTTGCTTCCCACAATGGCGGATCTAGGAATAGGAAATCATACTAAACCTGCAAATGAGAGACTGAAGCACCTTGTATAACATCTGAACCTCTTTAGCACTGCTTGGAAATGTCACAGTAGAGACCTGTTGATTCCCCTTTAAGCAGTTGCAGACCTACCCCGCATTGGCTGTGTTTCCTTTCAATACATCTTGGATACAGTCATCTGTTCCTTTATTCTGTAAGCACATTAACTACAAATGCCGCATGAATATCTTGTAGTTTTGTAACTAATGGAATACAATAATTCTTTCTACAAAAACAATATATAATATTAAAGAGCGATTGAACGGATGCACTGTTTGTGAATGCGCCATTATATATCACATTATAACTGCAGCCATCTGTTCTGAAAAGCTTTCATTTATAGATGACTGTCAATACTAGTCCTCTGTGTCTGGGAGCACGGTGATTTATACTGGTTTGGGGAGATTACATTATTACATTTGTAATGAATATTTCATATTCAGACAGCAAGCAAGGCTTCTGAGGAAGTGGTTATTACATATTTGCAGTAAATAACAATCTGGTGGTACTTTGCAATGTATGAAGCGACTGCAGATGGAACTTTGTGACTTTAGAACATTAAACAGACTTGAAAGACTACACCCAGACGTCTTATAATAATGAAGTAACCTTAAATGGTCATAAACTTTTTGATAATTTTCGCATAAATTGACAGCACAAGAAAATATAAGAAACTAGTAATACATCTTTCCCCCTAAACTGACTCACTATGAAATCCTTGCTCAATCTTTCTTGCTCTCACAAGACATAGTGAAGCTCAGTGAATTGTCAAGTTACAGATTACCTTAGAAGTCTATGGAGGAGGGATCGAGTAACAGAGAAGGTGAAACACAGGCACATATACAAAGAGGCAGCTGCAGCTAAATTGTCAGATTCTATCTCACCACAAGTGCTTTATTCACAGTAAGGCTATGGCTCCACGTAGCGAAGCAAAAAAATGCTGCAGAAAAAAAGGCGACGGAAACTTTCTGCACCTGTTTCCACAGGTATAATTGACATGCTGCGATTTTCAAGCAGCTTTTCCACTGCAGATTTTTTTCTGCAATGTGTGGATGGGATTAACCAGAATCCCATCCACATTTCAGGTACTGTAAAATGCAACGTTTTGGCCATGGCTTTTGCTCCGCAGCCAAATCTCTGTGTTTTCGCAACGTGGGGTCCCAGCCTTAGGGAGGAGAATCATCTGTTTTTTCCAAGTGCTCCTTGCACTGTTCGTGATTAACATCATAGTCTCTGCCCACATAATAGTTTTTTTACACTAGCTCAGGGACAAATCAGTGAATTTAACATAGAGTCTGCAGAGATAGCTGTCAGTCACTGAGTTTTTCACAGATAGCACACTAACTTTTTCATTTCTATGGCCCCATACATACAACTGTGTGGATTTTTATGGCCCTTTGTATGGGCCATGAGCTAGAGGCAAAACTCAGGACAGGTCCTATTTCTTTCCATTTTGCGGTCCGTGCTCACTGACCTCGGTGAATGGGGCCATGGAGGCATAGGCGGCACACAGATAAAAAAAAAAACATCTGCTCTGGGTAAAGTGTCACAGTGACCAGCCATTCCCAGATGGACATGTTTTGTCTGTGTTTGATATGTTTTTCAAGTAGTGACAGATACTGTCCTTTTAATATATACTGTATATACTGTAAAGTCCTGTCCAATAGAGTGCTAATATTGTTCGTTTATATGTATAGGCTCTCCTTGCTCGATCTGTCAGTTTAGGTGGACGGCCATGTCTTGGTAGGTTTACAGTTGTAGAATACTTTTTCCATTTTTGGATGATGGATTGAACAGTCCTCACTGGAATGCTCAAAGCTTGGGATATGTTTTTATAACCTAACCCTGCTTTAAACTTCTCCACAACTTTTTCTCTGGCCTGTCTGGTGAGTTCCTTAGTCTTCATGATGCGGTTCGTTCACTAGTTTTCTCTAACAAACCACTGAGGACTTCACAGAACAGGTGTATTTATACTGAGACTAAATTACACACAGCTGGACTCTATTAACTAATGAAGTGACTTCTGAAGGCAATTGTGCGCACTGGATTTTATTTAGGGGTATCAGAGTACAAGGGGCTGAATACTTTTGCATGTCACACTTTTCAGATTTGTATTTGATTAAAATTTTGAAAACCATGTATCATTTTTGTTCCACTTCACAATCATCTGCTACTTTGTGTTGCTCTGTCACGTAAAATCTCAATAAAATACATTTAAGTTTGTGGTTGTAAAGTGTCAAAATGCGAAAAAGTTGAAGCGGTATAAATACTTTCGCAAGCCACTGTAGAAAGTGGGAAAGCAGTGATATTCAGCACTCAGGCATGTATTGCACTGATCATATCCTTATTTATTGGAAACATAATATCATTCCAAAACAGTGGTAGCGCAAAGTCTCAGACCAGTAAGTTTTGCACTTAGGCTTAAAGGGCTTTTCCAGGATTTTTTTTTTTTTTATGGCCCACCATTAGGAAAGGCCATCAACTTCTGATTGGGGTTTGGGACTGTGGCCAGACTGAGTACTATACAGTCTACAGAGGAGCCAAAAGCAGATGGCTCTGTATATTATGTACAGTGGCCGAACTGCACTATTATAGCTACAAATAACTACCATTCACTTCAGTGTGAGCAGAACTGCAGTAATGCTTCATGGCCACTATATAATGCACAGAGCCATCTATTTCCGGTTTCGTCCACTGTATAGTATCAGTCTGGATAATATTCAAGAACAGCTGTGTGCCCCCACCCCAAACAGACCAATCAGATATTGATGGATTATCATAATGATAGGCCATCAAAAAAAAATCCCAGAAAAACCCCTTTAACTCTCACTTGCAACTGCTCCAAAACTGCAAGTTCTGAACTGTAACACTAATGAAGACAAGAATGCAGAGCACCTCATAGAACAATGGGTATTGTTTACAAGTTAACAAATAGATGATTGGAACCCTGCTCATCCTATGTAGCTGTGTGGTAGTCATAACAACTTTTGCACATGTCCAGTTTCTCTGAAACTTTCCTGGTGGTGGGCAAGATGGCATGCTACCACCTTATGGCAGGTCATCCAATTGAATCAGAAGACCCATAGGATTGTATGGAAGAAATTAGGAGAAAACCAGACTCGGCTTCTTGGGCAAAAAATATGATTAAGGCTACGGCCCCACGTTGTGGAAACGCAGCTTTTTTTGTTGTAGATTTTGCTGCGGTTTTTTGAGCCAAAGCCAAGAATGCCTACAAAACGAATGGGAAATATATAGGAAGTTCGTATACTTCTACCTGCTGCTAAATCCACTCCTGGCTTTAGCTCAAAAAACCACAGCAAAATCTGCAACAAAAAAAGCTGCGTTTCCGCAACGTGGGGCCGTAGCCTTACTCTTGACATTGTATAGAAGAATACATTTTATTTTAGATTTCAAAGCAAAGTAATGCATCTTTGGGTGAAGCCCCTTCTTCAATCAAAATGACATGCTAAGTCTGGTTTTCTCCTACCTTCTTCCATTTAATAACAGAATAATGTAGATTTCATGGGCCAGTCCTTCAGTTTTATTAGGCCTGAATAAGACATGTTGTTTTTGGCTTAAAATGTGTGAGGCCTTACACAGTTCATCTTTTGAGAGTGATCCATTGACCCTGAGGAAAATGAGGACCCTTGATACGTGAGAAGTGATCTAATTACCTTGCTCCTGGTATCAAGTTCTTCATTCTTAACATCAGTGTGGCATACATATATTTGTGATAAGGAAGTCATACTCCTTAGATAGCTGTCAGCTGAGCACGCATTTGGTTGACAACTATTCCTCCCCACTCCCATACACATGCACACTGGGCTCAGTCAAGTATGCTTGTGTTTTTAATAGAGACAGGAGAATAGGTCGCTGTCATGCATTTCTTATTTCCCTGCAGCTAATCTTCCTTGAGAGAACTGGTTATAGTGCAGGTTTGGTCAATAATCTTCCAGTGTGTATGAACGCCTTTAGACTATCCACGCTTTACAGTAACACTGATTGCCCATTGGGTAGGTAACACCACATAGTTTTGTAAGAATATTAAATAGAACAGACGATATAAAGAAGGGTGATGTAAAGAGTTTCCACCATCTTGGGAACTAGTGGATCTCAACCATCAGGCCGGTTTTTCTGATCAGTTCTTAAAATCACGACTAAATTAGATGCAAGGAAACCATGCTTTCCTGGCAGTCACTTTCCATATTGGTAGTGTACACACATGAACAAAATTGTTGGTAGGCCTTGTTTAATGAAAGAAAAACCCACAATGGTCACAGAAATAACTTGAATCTGACAAAAGTAATTTGCCAAACTACATGCTGACAAGCCACAAAGCTTCTGGGAGAATGTCCTATGGACAGAATAGACAAAGTTCGAAATTTTTGGCAAGGCACATCAGCTCTATGTTCACAGACGGAAAAATGAAGCATATCTTGAAAAGAACACTGTCCCTACTGTGAAACATGGAGGAGGCTCTGTTATGTTCTGGGGCTGCTTTGCTGCATCTGGCACAGAGTGTCTTGAATCTGTGCAGAGTTCAATGAAATCTCAAGACTATTAATGGATTCTAAATGTGCTGCCCAGTGTCAGAAAGCTTGGTCTCAGTCGCAGGTCATGGGTCTTGCAACAGGATAATGACCCAAAACACACAGCTAAAAACACCCAAGAATGGCTAAGAGGAAAACATTGGACTATTCTGAAGTGGCCTTTTATGAGCCCTGACCTAAATCCTATTGAGCATCTTTGGAAGGAGCTGAAACATGCCGTCTGGAAAAGGCACCCTTCAAACTCGAGACAACTGGAGCAGTTTGCTCATGAGGAGTGGCCAAAATACCTGTTGAGAGGTGCAGAAGTCTCATTGACAGTTACAGGAATCGTTTGATTGCAGTGATTGCCTCAAAAGGTTGTGCAACAAAATATTAAGTTAAGGGAACCATCATTTCTGTCCAGGCCTGTTTCATGAGTTTTCTTGTTTAAAAAATTCTGTTGAAGCATGGTTGAAAAGCAATGTCTGACTTTCATTTGTTCATTTTCATAGAATTTTTATATATTATTACTTTTGTCAGATTTAAGTTATTTCTGTGACCATTGTGGGTTTTTCTTTCATTACATGAAGGGTACCAACAATTTTGTCCACGTGTGTATATGCTGCTATCATTCAGAACAGCCCCACCTGCCAGAAAAATGGCAGTAACCTGATGAAGTTTAGAAGATCCAATCCAGCCTAAAGAAAGTGGTCATGCATGTGTTTGACTCATCATTGAAGTCTAAGGAAGATTCTGCGACTCCCAGAGACTTCAGTGGAGATCCTACATGCAAGAGTGGCCTCCTCTTCTCTACATGGAAGCAATAGGGGTCAGTCAAACTCCATGTCACTAAGATGGACCCTTACCAACCTTTATCTAGCCATGATGGCCATGGTTATAGCAATGACAGTCTGCATGATCCGTACATATTTACTGAAGAAACTTTCTGCTGTTGTCACAATTTTAGGTGCATAGATTATTGATTTGTGTCACTTCAGTTATTACCAAGCCACAAGAGAATATAAAATGGTGCATAATTCATAAAGTTTTGAGATTTTTATCTTTGTAGATGTTACTAAAAATAAGAAGAGAATTGTGATATTCCCTGAGAGATAAATTAGACACGCAATCCAGAATGCAGAAAAGTGTATTGACCTTGATGATGGGATCAGAAAGAAATATGGATATAATATTCATAAACTTCACAGCCCAGAATTATTCATGCACAGCCACTGCCCAGAGAGAATAAGGCTATTTATAAGTAAAGATTTTGACAGCAACATCTTTGGAAGAATAAGTTACCTTATCTGAATTTATTTCCATCCAGCTTTATATAGAAAGTACATTGCTTATGCCACAAAGTAACCATTATCTGAGAGAAATGGAAATATTGTGAATTTTAGTTATTTGGTTAAGGTCATCATCTTCTTACATATTATTATTTATACTAAATATAATGTATCTATCAGTGAATTATTATTCTTTTCTATTTTCTTCTTATCTATAATGTTCTGTATACTGAGATCTTTACTGGTCTGATGGATAACTGATCACGGCTATGTGAATGACTGGTAGAAATCTGCACATGTACAGATCTGGATCATATAACATATAAATATTTTAGTGCCACTTTTGATGTACTACAGTCATTTTACTATTTTTAGGGTAGACCCTAATACTCTCCTTCAATTTTAAACTCTATAGACTTATTTGTCGAAAAAGTAAAAATTTCTTGCTAAAAGCAGGGGCATAGCTGGTGGTGGTGGGACAACAAGGTGCTGGCTGTCAAGGGGGTCCCAACATAGACAACTGATGCCTCATTGTTGTGCTATTAGTTACCGTTGACTCTGTTTTAGTATAAATATAATTACTATGTTATTGTAAGGTCTAAATTATTCCATGTCAACTGTGTCTATGATGTACTGCATACCGGCAGAAAAGTACTATTGCTAAGTAGTGTTATGCCCATATAGTGAGGTCTGTTACTTTAATGTCACTATAAGAAGTGTGATATTGTCATTGTTTTGTAATGTAATGTAATGTCTAATGGATGTTAGGCCCCATGAGAGAATATTATAACTACTGAGAATAGGGAGATATGTCCTGTCAAGCAATAGCTCACGCAGGATGTTGCTGGGTAGCTGTTGAAGAGTCTGGTGTATGGCAAGGGTTTTGTGGTATGTGCTTAAAGTTGACAGTGCTGTAGCAATGAAGGGGAGATAGATAGGTCATGGATTAATGTGGGTTCAGCATAGTATGTGTCCACACACCCCAAAAGTCTGAGAGTAAATAAAAGAAGAGCCTTTCTTGCCAGTAGGGGTCAGAACAGCATATGATCCAGACAGGCACAGACAGAGGTTGTGCTAGCTAGCATACTGTGCCATAGTTTGTTATCAAGTGGAGGTGAGTGGGTTTGAAGCTTCTGTCTAAGCTACAGTTGTGAGTCTATCCCAACTGGCGGGGACCAGTTTACCTGTGGCAAGAGATTGAACACATACGCCATTAAGGTAAAGTGAGGCCACATGTGAGGGGCGAAGGGTAGCCTTACCAAAGGCATCTGTATACTGATGCCTTTGTGTGAAGAGCAGTTGTACTCCAGAGGTGTCTAGACGAGGGATACCTGTGTGAGGGACTATGAAGTGGTAACTGAAAAAGGTAGACTATAAAGTGGGCAAAACTGTAGTGAGAGTGCAGTTGTGTCTAGACCAGCTACTGCCAGTGCAGGAGTCGTGATCAGTATATATACAGTGGGGAAAAAAAAAGAATTAGTCAGCTACCAATTGTGCAAGTTCTCCCACTTAAAAAGATGAGGCCGGCCTGTAATTGACATCATAGGTAGACCTCAACTATGAGAGACAAAATGAGAAAACAAATCCAGAAAATCACATTGTCTGATTTTTAAAGAATTTATTTGCCAATTATGGTGGAAAATAAGTATTTGGTCAATAGCAAACGTTCATCTCAATACTTTGTTATATATCCTTTGTTGGCAATGACAGAGGTCAAACGTTTTCTGTAGGTCTTCACAAGGTTGGCACACACTGTTGCTGGTATGTTGGCCCATTCCTCTATGCAGATCTCCTCTAGAGCAGTGATGTTTTGGGGCTGTCGCTGGGAAACACGGATTTTCAACTCCCTCCAAAGGTTTTCTATGGGGTTGAGATCTGGAGACTGGCTAGGCCACTCCAGGACCTTGAAATGCTTCTTACGAAGCCACTCCTTCGTTGCCCTGGCGGTGTGCTTGGGATCATTGTCATGCTGAAAGACCCAGCCACGTTTCATCTTCAATGCTCTTGCTGATGGAAGGAGGTTTGCACTCAAATACTCACGATACATGGCCCCATTCATTCTTTCATGTACATGGATCAGTCATCCTGGTCCCTTTGCAGAGAAAAAGCCCCAAAGCATGATGTTGCCACCCCCATGCTTCACAGTAGGTATGGTGTGCTTTGGATGCAACTCAGCATTCACTCTCCTCCAAACACGATGAGTTGTGTTTCTACCAAATAGTTCCACTTTGGTTTCATCTGACCATATGATATTCTCCCAATACTCTTCTGGAACATCCAAATGCTCTCTAGCAAACTTCAGACGGGCCCGGATATGTACTGGCTTAAGCAGAGGGACACGTCTGGCACTGCAGGATCTGAGTCCCTGGCGGCGTAGTGTGTTACTGACGGTAGCCTTTGTTACGTTAGCCCCAACTTTCTGCAGGTCATTCACTAGGTCCCCCCCGTGTGGTTCTGGGATTTTTGCTCACTGTTCTTGTGATCATTTTGACCCCATGGGGTGAGATCTTGCGTGGAGCCCCTGATCGAGGGAGATTATCAGTGGTCTTGCATGTCTTCCATTTTCTAATTATTGCTCCCACAGTTGATTTCTTCACACCAAGCTGCTTGCCTATTGCAGATTCAGTCTTCCCAGCATGGTGCAGGTCTACAATTTTGTTTCTGGTGTCCTTCCACAGCTCTTTGGTCTTCACCATAGTGGAGTTTGGAGTGTGACTGTTTGAGGTTGTGGACAGGTGTCTTTTATACTGATAACAATTTCAAACAGGAGCCATTACTATGATGTAAATTACAGGCCTCTCTCATCTTTTTAAGTGGGAGAACTTGCACAATTGGTGGATGACTAAATACTTTTTTTTCCCCACTATATATATATATATATATATATATATATATATATATGTATATATATATACACACACACTGAGCTTCACTAGCCTGAGCTTCACTGGTTGACAGAACCCTTACAGCGACTTGGATAAGTCAGTTTCCTTTGATAACTTTACAACTTTACAGGTGAGTTCATCCAGAGCTACTCTATGGGGGTGCCATCTCTCTGTTTTTTCTCCCTTTTCTACCTTACAAGTGTCAGTAAAGTGTTGCAGACATCAGTCGAGTGTAGCAAGTGTCAGCAAAGTGTTGCAAGTTCAAGTCAACCTGTTGTTGCTTATGTATGACTGTTCTAAAACTACCATGCAAGATGCCTCGTCTAAGAAAGGCCATGTAACCGCCAAGCTATAGTTTTGTAGTTATATCTGTGTCCACTGGAGTCCTTCTGCTGTCCCTGAGTGGAGAACCACTCTTCCACAAAGGGCCAATAGATCCTGATCAGGACATCACACCCCATTTTCCCCTTCCTCATTTTTACTGAAATTAATTTAGGATGCTTTGGTGATGTATCATTGGTTAATGATAACCACAGACTGGACTAGTTCCTAATTGTATATTTCATCCAGTTTGTACCTGTATTATTTTATGCAATGTGATACAACGTGATACGATTATCGAACATTTTTGTGATGATGTATACATTAAAAATTATTCCAGCTGATAGAAATGTAATTATGAAGTTGAGAGGTATTACATCAACCTTTATTTATGTGCCAAATAACTATATCTCGCCAGCAAACAACCATATCTGTAAATAGACATGTCTTATATTTACTGTGCTTCCATGCTAATCTGCAATACATTTGCAAACATATGGGTTGACCCCTTTAAGGTTTAACCGCTAACTATGTCTATCATGTCTATCTCATGTAGATAATTTCCAAAATAAATATATAATACTATAGATATAGATTGTAAGAGCACTACTCTGAATATTCTTATTGCCCTTTTCTTGAAATATGGCTAAGAGCGTAGTTCCATTCTGCTAGGAAGTTTTGCTCATGGGATTCCATCTAGATTATCCATCCATTTAAATGCAAGTATATTAAATATTAAGTTCAAGGGGGATAATTTTCCATTCACCACTGTGTTAAAGAAATGAATGGAAAAATCCATTGGTCTGTCTTGTCCAGATGGAAAATGTTATTCAACAGGCAAATAGATTTCCCTGTCTAATTAAATTAATTAATAAATAAATAAATAAACAAAATGTCATGTCAGATACTGGAAACTTAAAGTGAAGAAAGCAATTAGAATTGCAAAATAAATAGAAAACGAATAGAAATCACAGAAAATAAATATATTAGAAATGGAAAAATCACCTGGCTATGATCCATGTTGAGTCGCTTCATATACAGAGCTTGCCTTTCACAACCCTCAAATAACTGTTTTTTCACTAGCTATTTTCTTTATCTTTGAATATTTTGGGTTAACTTTAGCATTTTTGCTTCATAGATTTATATATTTAGATAGCTCTGCATGTTCAGATTGGCTTCTGTATATCAGCACAAGCTCCCCTTCAGCTTACCAAGAAGTCACAAGATAGCAATGAAGTGCTGATTTAATGTTTGTAGTCCTAGCTTGAAAGGACTAGAGTTGACATAGGAATATGGTTACAATTCTTACAATGTGAGATACCATGTTTCTCTTATAACACCTTACCCAAACAACCTCTTAACTTCCTCATAAAACACAATCCCGCACACAATTTGTAAATTTACAAAATAAATGCCGGGAGTTGTCTCTCCTTTCCATCTAGCCTGTGCTCTTCCTGTCTGCCTTTCATTTATAGTCTCCTTTTGTAAAGTGCTTCTCCATTATAGAGATACATATTGCAGAGCACACTGCATTAGTGAATTACCATCAAAGGCTTACACAAGGGAGTTCAATCTCTATTTATATTATATTCTACATTTTCTTTAAGCAAGCCTATGATCAGTGCATCAAACCACAATGGAGTCCCTGAGTTATATAGTACAATAGATCTTACATCTTTGGGCTGATTTCACAAGAATGTAATATGGGTGCATTTTTGTGCCCTTCTTACAGCTGCAAATCCTTGTTCAACCGTAGGTCTAATAACCCAAATTAACAGCATCATAGATTTCCATTAGGCTTATATTTGGCTAACTTTTGTGAAACCTGCCTTTAAGTGTAATTTTTATTTCAGGTGACTTTTCAGATGAAGCTCTTATGTACACAAGGAAAAACACTATATTTTACCATTTCGTGACTTGTATTATGCATTTTTTCAATTGCTAGTTTTCCCTGAACCAACTAGCTGCCATGATATCTTCCACACTGTAACATATATCCCTGCAGACATGGCTGCCAAGTTGCCTGTCCTACATGTTACCTGTTCCCCAATCCTCTCTAATACTATGCATATGCAGTTGCTGGTTTATGCCAACAGGCCACATGCACACTACTTCCTTACTTGAAGAGCCAATGTGCATGCCACTAAATCCTCCCCACCCTATCTTAGTCTGCAGGCATAAATGTCTGCTTCACCTACCACACCCGGTCTGAAAAAGGTTCCTAGTTCTCTAGCTTACTGAAATTGTGCGCCTCTATGCTCCTGCTTGATTTACCATGTATGACTCCAGTTTGTATTCCTGACCTCATTCCAGGTCTACTGAGATATAACACCAATCTGATTACCTATTACTGACTCTGTCTGTCCCACACCAATGCACCTGTTCTGCCAGCCTTGACCTTGGATTGAATTCAGACTCTATTTTTGCCTTATTTCTTGTTGCACAGTACCATAGTCTCAGAACTGCCAGGTCAACTGTCAACAACACCAGAAACACTTCAAGAGTTAGTGACCTGGTGGTCTCCTTGCAATGAAATTCAGATTTTTGTATGGGGGTTAAAGGGTGAAGGCCAAAGGAAACACTTAGACAGTGCCCTTAGAATTCATCAACCAAAGAGAACAATAGGCAGCAACTCTTGAGGGGAGGTTCTTGGGTGTACAATTCCAAGGAGGACTGGCCAGACTCCTCCAAAATACTTTCAATACTTGAAAAAGGATGGACAGCACTCCAAATGGTTTCTTTTGAACTTGATTATTTTTATTACAATATATCAGAATCTATGTATGATAAAAAACTGCATTGTAATTTAACAAGAACAGAGAACTTTAGTACGTTTTGGATCGAGCCGCTTCTCTCCCGCACAATAGAGGGCAAGTCCTGGTTGTCTACTATGGACCCTGCCTCATTTGTGCATCCTTATCCCTTTTGATACCTTCATTTTGCCTGATGAAGAGTGTTCTCGGCCAGAAACATTGCTTATCGACTATGTACTAAAGTTCTCTGTCCTCGTGAACTTATCAACTATGTGCTAAAGTTCTTTTTCCTTGTGAAATTACAAAGCGGCTTTTTATCATACATGGATTCTGATATATTGCAATAAAAATAAGCAAGCTCAAAATAATTCATTTGGAGTGTTGTCCATCCTTTTTCAAGTATTGAAAGTGCCCTTAGGACTGTCCCCAAGCCAAACCAGTTGGGTAACACAGCGATTCCACAACCTGCTGTCCATTACAAATACACTGCACACAGAGTAGAGGGGATCCTGCTCCCTATCTATCTGTATCACATCCTCAGAAGTAGCATTAAGGATATAGTACTGAGCAGGTTTTCTGTGAAGTAAACTGTCTTCTATGGACAGATGATTTCACTGTAGAGGGATTTGAGCAGTTCAGGGGTCAGAGAGTGAGTGGTCAGTGCAGGAGCAGAAAAGGAGTCTGATAAGTGGAAAAAGTGGCATTCTTTTGTAATACAATATATTAATATAGAACGTTTAATACACTATTTTGATTCATGAACAAAATTGAAATGATGTTTAAGTAGACATATTGTATCACTAAATCATTTAATCATATAGAGTAATATAAAGTAATATAGTAATATAAATATATATAGTAATATAAAAAGTGATATTATATGTAATGGTTATATAGCTAATGATAATTAAATTACTATTTCTGAAACACTAAGAAAAATAGATGAGATCAAACCTTTTCTATTCTGGTTTGCAGATCTTTCATAACCGATCATTGGAACAGCTTTCACTGTCCAAGTACAAGGTTTTGGATTTGATATCAAAGTTGGTCAGCATGTCTTCTCCAACCGTGAGCACCACAGCACAAGGTCAGCCTTCTAATATAATTTTATGTGATTATGTGATTTTACATGATTTCTACATTGCACAAATCTGGTGCCTTTGTTCTGTGTGGATGACATAGGCTACAGCAGAACTCACTGTAGGGAGAGTGAGGATAGTAGTAATATCTGTGCCTACATCATTTACAGGGTGAGACAAGGAGGCAGTAATATCTGTGTTTATATCATTTTATGGGCAAATTCATTTACTGTTGCTCCAAGCAAGGTAACCATTGTATAATATTGAAGCCTACACACAGATCGGAGTTTGTCACATTGAATGCTATGAGCATATACTTATTAAACCAAGCAAAGGTTCATAAAAACTTTTACCTCATCTGAAGGCTGCAGAACATCCACGCAAGTCATAAGAGGAGTCAGATGAGCTTGGTCAATAACAGGTAGAGGACAGGAGACAGAAACAGAGTCAGACACATTGGATTTTTAATGGGGATAGGACATCAATGTGTGATCCTCAAATGTTGTGACCTCTAGGTTATGACCAACTAGCATAATGAAGAGGCCATGCTGCTCCCTCTTATTGTTTATACAATCACCGTAGCTCATCTGTATAGGTGGATGTACCTGATGGTACAGCTCTTTTTTACCTATCTCATTTAATACATAGGGTGAGCATTAGTGCACAGGTACCTGGGAGTTGACACCATGATTAACCATTAATGTCCACCAATGTTAAAATCCCTGAGCATCAGAGATTGGGAGTGACACAGAAGCAGGAAGTGAGATCAGCAACTAGGAGGCCAGATGATATCTACAATATAGCCAACAAATCATAAGACCAAACATTGCTGTGCAGTCTGTATTTGACGTCATACAAGGTTTCACATGTACCTTCACATGAAACGAAAAGCTTGAGATGACTTGAAGATGATGAAATGCTTTTCACTGAGCAAATAACCATAGAAAGAAGGTAACATTACTGAAGTAACTGCAAAAGGAGTAGGAGTGTTATTCTATAATTGTCTTATTTCAGAGGGGCTTAAGGGATATTGAGAGCTATATCCATGAAAATGCAATACTACAATTGAGAATCTGCAAGTTCTGCTCTGTTATAGGAGCAGAACAACAAAACCAACAGATCTTTACAATAATGGATGCCAACGGAGCCCAAAATATGCTCTGGCTTACAATGGGGTCCGTTTTGGACGAAAAAGTTTTAACAGATTTGAACATAGCCTTACACGTTTTAGACTATTCTCACATCTGTATTCTGTGAAATATATGTCAGACAGAAAACTGTGATGTATGCTACTGCAACACCTTACAATACATATGCTGCTTATTGGCTATAACATTAAGAAAAATTATTTGTATCTGGGCTAGTATACTAAAAGTTAAGTTACAACATTAAGCAGATGCATACCAGTATGACCAAGGCCAAAAGAACATTTTTTTGGCCTTTGGCAGGTAAATGTAGGTATATAGATACATTCATTATAAGTGCTAGGAGTTTTTCCACCATATAAGCTGAACATATCCACAAAACCTAACCTATAGATTGCTTTGTAATACATCATTGTAAATATGCAGACAGTCATGTTGTACTGTTTAGTAATATGGTATGGTTACCCTCTAGTATTGCCAGTCATTTATAGCTTGTCAGAAAGATAGACTCATGGGTTAGAAATGTGAGCACCAGAAATTAGTACATGTGTACTACTGGTGGACATATGTAATAGACAGATATGGAAACAAAGTCTACTGGGATGGAACATCATCGACATCTCCCAGGTGTCTGGAGCCACTTAATCTTTGGAACAGTGCTTAATCCTGCAAATAGGGTATAGGGATATGCTATAAGGGAAAGTTTCTTCTTTTCACTATACTCTTTATTTTGTTTGTGGACTATAAACTTGTGCCTTGAGGATTGCAGAGTCAATGAACAAATATGGTAAAAAAAAAAATGCACATATTGATAAAAATGTAGCCGAGCATTAAAGCAAAGGCTGTGGCTGAAACACAGTGGCAGAAAACTCTGCGTTTTACATTACATTAAGTGGATGGGATTCAGGCTACTCCTATCCACACATTGCAGAAAAAAATCCACAGCGGAAAAGCTGTAATTTCAAAAACACTTTTTGAAAACTGCAGCATGTCACTTATACCTACGGAAATGCTGCATTTTCCATATAGGTATAATAGAGGCAGAAAGTCCGGAGGAAAACTCTGAGGACTTTCTGTGAAAACCTCTGCTTAAAAAAATGAATTGCGTTTCCGCCGCTGTCTATACCATAGTGTTTTTTTGCAGCGATTTGCAGCGTGGGACCTTAGCCTAAGGGTATGTTCACACATATAGGATTTGATGCAGATTTGAGTGTAAATTCTATGTCAAAATCCTTGTCAAAACCATCAGCAGTTTTCATCCAGTGTGTGTGAATAAGATATGTGTAATCCTGTTTATATACTATGCAAGATTTTCACGTGGATAACAAATCTGCAGGAATAAGCGGCATGCTATTTATTACTTAGGATTCTGCACAGAAAAGCTGAGTGATAAGCCTGATGCAGATTAGTCCCACTGAATATGGCTAAGATCTGCAAGACTTCACACTGCTCTGAGTGATTTCTGCCTTGGATCTTGAAGCAAAATATGTGTCGAATTTGCATACCCAAAAAGTCAATGCTCACAATATCGTTCCTTTGTAGATTTGTTTGGATTTTTCGAGCTCTTGGCCTTATAAATATTTGTGCATTTCTTTTTGTTAGAGAAATACAAAGCGTTTAACCAAGGATTAAAAACAGCAATTTTGTTTGCTAGAGAGAAATAGAAGAAGAATCCTTTAATTAGCGGGTTTGTTTGATGCCAGCTAAAGCAGAATGGAATTACAGCTCTGCCGAAATCTGCTGGAATAAAAAACATACAGATTGTACAAGCCTGTAATACCACAAGGCTGATCACCTAAGTGGCTGAAGTTCTTTTTGTCTTTGTAATATCCATAAATAGGATTTTAAAATTGGTGCATTTCTCTCTAAGATCACCTTTGCAGCCATACTGTAAAGAATGCAATAAATGTGTCACTTTAGGAAAGCCAGGCCAGTCGCTGCCATTTTACCAATCAAACTCATCAGATTTTTCATACAGTATATCTACAAGAATACATTTGCAACCTTTATCCTTTGCAAGTAGAAACAAATGACTTATAGCAGAACAAGTGCCCTAATATCACCACTGTCACCAGGCTACAGCTCTGGCTTCTACACACACACACACACACACACACATATACACACACACACTACACATATACACACACATATACACACACACTGTATATACACACACACACACATATACACACACGCACACACATATACACACACATACACACACACGAGAACAGAAAGGCAACGTCCTCCAAAAGACTGATTTTTAATAGATGGTATGGCCTCCTTTGCAAAAATAGGCTGTATAATACAATACATATACAAATGAGACCCTTTGGTTAGGGTGGGTTCACACTACTGTTATTTAATGTCCATTGCTCTCATCTGTCATAGGATGAGAGCAATTGACATTAAGTGACAGACGCAGATGGGGCCTCCTCTGTCTGGTGTCTGTTAATGGGTATGGACACAGACCGAGGGGGCTCCAATGTGTCCGTCAGACTACTAGTGTTAATGTCCATTGTTCTTATCCATAACAGTACTGTGAAAGTCACTTTACAGAGCTAGGCTAAGGCCTCACATTTCAAATCACAGTGAAAAAAAACCCTGCAAAAGCCTAAGCCCCCACATAGCGGACCACAACAAAAAAGCTCTGCGGGAAAAACCGTGACATAAACGTATCATCAGTTTTTCCCGCAGCGCTTTTCACAGAAAGTCCACAGAGGTTTCCTAGTATTTTTCTGCAATGTGTGGATAGGAGTCACTTTGTAGTGACTGTAAAAACCCAGGAAAGCAGCGAAACCACAGCATTTACGCCATGTGGGGCCCTGGCCAAAACAACCAAGGCAGAGAAGCATTGGTTTTTTTTACGCATCATTTTCATTGCAATTTTGCAGAGTTTTCCTCTGCGGATTTTCTTCCCTTATTAAACCTATAGGGAAAACGCCAGCGTTTCCGCAGGTATAATTGACATTCTGTGATTTTCAAAAATGCAAGCATTTTTGAAAATATAGCTTTTCCGCTGTGGATTTTTTTTTCTGCAATGTGTGGATGGGATTAGCCAGAATCCCATTCACTTTGCAGGTACTGAAAACTGCAGCGTTTTCTCAATGTGGGGCTTTAGCCTAAACGGATTTTCCTGGTTGGTGGGGATGCAATGCCCAGGACTCTCCTAGATCGACTGTTTGAAGAGGCTGCAGTACTCACAAGTTTTGCAGCCTCTTCCTTGTGCTGATGAGCTCACATGGTATAGCGGTAACACAGTCCCATTCAACTGAATGGCAGGAAGGACCAGTTCAGACCCACAGGCTGGGTCAGAGGAAAGGAACCGCCCTTTGCCCAGGTTAAGTAAAATCCAAAAACTTTATTTTCCAACACTATGCGTTTCAGGGTACACACCATGTGTTCTTCCTGTACACTTAATAAAGGGGTGTGTACCCCAAAATGCGTAGTGTTGGAAAATAAAGTTTTTGGATTTTACTTAACCTGGGCAAAGCGCGGTTCCTTTCCTCTGACCCAGCCTGTGGGTCTGAACTGGTCCTTCCTGCTGATCTGAAACTCTTGAGTGCCTATTGGATCCTGCTGCTGCCTGCCACCCAGAGAGGAACCCTCTGTCAATTGGTTCTACTGTGTTATGTGGTGGTTGTGACCTACTCACAACTATTTAAGGTGAGAGTTTAATTTGCTCAAATCTACCTTGTTTTTTTTACCAAACAGTATCACACTATGCACTTCTCGGTGCTGTTGTTTTGCTCTATTTGAATTCAACTGAATGGGACTGAGTTGCAATACCAAGCACAGCCTCTACGCAATGTATTTGGTATTCAGTGAAGAGGCTGCAGTTCTCACCAGAATACTGTGACATCTTCCACAAGCTGATCTGTGGGAATCACAGTTGTCTTGACCCTGAAAAATCACATATTGATGATGTATCCTAAAGATAATAAAAAAATAAATAGGTCATCAATACAATATAAAAGTTCTGGAAAACCTCTTTAAGAGTCACAGCTTTAGGTCAACGTACCATTTTTCGCGTAGATTTACAGCTGCATCTCAATAAATTAGAATATCTTTGAAACTTTTATTTCTTTCAGTAATTAAATTAAAAAGTGACCTCCTATATTTTCTAGATTCTTTACACACAGAGTGTTCTATTTCAAGTGTTTTATTTCTGTAAATGTTGATTATGGATTACAGGTAATGAAAACCAAAATTTAATAAAATTTGAATATTGTAAAAAAGTTCAGTAAATTCAGTGTGTCACCTGCCAAGGTTTCCTAAGCCTTTAAATGGTCCCTCAGTCTGGTTCAGTAGGACACACAGTCATGGAAGACGCTGATTATGGATTGTATTACTGAAATGAATGAACGTTTCAAAAATATTCTAATTTATTGAGATGCACCTGTAAGTGTAGTAGCAAGCCCAGTAGGGAAATAACTCATTTACCAGAGAGTGCCCAGTGACAGAGATGTTTCAGATGGAATAGAATCTTTGTAAAAAGAGACCTACACTCAAAATAGCCAGAGCCATCCGGCAACCACACACTTCAGGTGGGTAGGAACAGGAATGCCTACAAAGACATAATGCTGGAATCTGGATTGGTGAGCACCACCATGTCAGACGTTATTTATATGTAACAATAATTGTTACACCCAAATGCTATCCAATTTATGGGGGAAAGTACTTAAAACAGGCCCCTAAATGATTAAAAACTAAAAGATGTGAAACCTCACCAATCTCCCTCCGTTCCTGCATTGATGCCTGGCCCATCTCAACACACAGGCTTAGGTAGGGCACTGAAATGGGAGTGGCAAGGAATCGGAGAGGTTTTTTTTTTTTATGGTTTTTAACCCTGAGCCAATATTTAAAATTTCAAATCTACAGATTTCTTATTTCCAAGCCAATAACAGTCTGATGTGTTAAATTTCCAGTAACAGAAATCTCTAAGCAGTGCCAAAGGGGATTGATCTCCCTATACACAGCCATTTCATTCTAGAAATCACTGGCGGTCTAAGATAAATTACCAATATAGTTTTCTCACATGTATCTATGACAAAACAGAAGATTATGTTGACTAAGTTTTCCCTTCAAAGGCTTAAGTTTATCCATGTCCTAGATTCATTATGACATGAATTTGGTAAAACTCTGTTCACGAGTATATTACATGAAACATCTAAAATTGTGATGGCATTGAAATTGTTTCCGATGGCATGAAATCACTTCACCCCTTGAATATTTTATGCCTGAGCATTAAAATAATATATATTGTTACAGCTTGCAATGACAGAGCTGGGAGTGAAGAGGATATGCAGAGCACTAAACTGCTGAAATAATAGATGTGGTGTGTCATTTCATTATTACTGAAGTTATTATCCGTAGTATCATAATTATTCTGCTCATAGTGCTGGAGCCGATACATCTCCTCTAATATAATAACCTCATAAAAGTTAACCTAGATCAGCATCAGTAGGAATATATACAGCCGGAGAGCCTTAATGGTCCTTATTACAGACTCAAGATGACTGCTGCCTTTCCGAAACCATCTCAGCTTTGGAAAAGTACTGTATGCTTCTACTTGGCTGGGAAATTGGCTTAGAATAGCTTGTTCTATAAGGCATGTCTCCGTTGTAGATCAGTCACTAACACAGTTATACAGGGATCATTGATGACACATGAGGATTCATGGGACAGAAATTTGTGCATGTCTTATCCTTAGTTGTCCTGAGGTGCCAGGGGGTGGGCATTGCTCTTAATTGTTCCTATGTGTCTCATAAGTGGCGCTTTTCTAAAATAGAACCATCTGCTTTAATCACCGCTGGGGTTTTGGACCTGCTATTTGAGACAATATTTTTGTACCTTTGTTCTCTAGTGGCTGATTCTCCAGAGCTCTCTGTGTCATCAGATCTACAGCGCAGGAAATAGACCTGCTTGGTACATTATGTCAGTTGCTTTTGTTATTTGCTAAAGTAAAAAATAACCCTGCCTGGATAACCGCTTGGATTTGCATTATGTTTGTATATACAGCGGGTTAGGGCTAAAAGGGTTGACATAGTTGCTACACTTTTAAAAGTTGTGTTACATCATTCATGGCCATCGTGGTACTGTATAACCATTTTCTGTATTTTTCTATGGAAGTGAGATGCATAGTAAACCTGTAATGTTGTGAACTACAGCAACTAATGGCTCTGCCCATAGTGGTAACTCTTTCCAGTTATTTCCAGTCTAGTCATTAGTAAAATGTCTTTGAGTGTGTTGTAGAGGCATGTCTACCTGTCAGTGATACCTCTGAGTCTCATATATTCCTGTATGCAATACTCAGTTTTTTTTTCAGATACAACTAACGCTAGTTTCACACCTGCGTTCGGGTTTCTGCTCGGGGGGGTCCGCTTGGGGACCCCTCAAACGGAAACCTTATCCACTTAAAAAAGCAGTTACCCACAGATTATAATGGGGTCAGTACGTTCCTCTTCACATTCATCAAGCGGAATGGGGAACAGAATCCCTCAACGGATTTCAGGCACAGATGTGAACTTAGCTTGAAAGTGGAAAGGATATGTGTACACCTTTCTGGGGTTGCATGCACCACTTTCTACCTACACTGCTGGCCAAAAGTATTGGCACCCCTGCAATTCTGTCAGATAATACTCAATTTCTTCCAGAAAATGATTGCAATCACAAATGCTTTGGTAATAATATCTTCATTTATTTTGCTTGCAATGAAAAAACACAAAAGAGAATGAAAAAAAAGTCAAATCATTGATAATTTTACACAAAACTCCAAAAATGGGCCGGACAAAAGTATTGGCACCCTCAGCCTAATACTTGGTAGCACAACCTTTAGACAAAATAACTGCGAACAACCACTTCCGGTAACCATCAATGAGTTTCTTACAATGCTCTGCTGGAATTTTAGACCATTCTTCTTTGGCAAATTTCTCCAGGTCCCTGAGATTTGAAGGGTGCCTTCTCCAAACTGCCATTTTGAGATCTCTCCACAGGTGTTCTATGGGATTCAGGTCTGGACTCATTGCTGGCCACTTTAGAAGTCTCCAGTGCTTTCTCTCAAACCATTTTCTAGTGCTTTTTGAAGTGTGTTTTGGGTCATTGTCCTGCTGGAAGACCCATGACCTCTGAGGGAGACCCAGCTTTCTCACACTGGGCCCTACATTATGCTGCAAAATTTGTTGGTAGTCTTCAGACTTCATAATGCCATGCACACGGTCAAGCAGTCCAGTGCCAGAGGCAGCAAAGCAACCCCAAAACATCAGGGAACCTCCGCCATGTTTGACTGTAGGGACCGTGTTCTTTTCTTTGAAGGCCTCTTTTTTTTTCCTGTAAACTCTATGTTGATGCCTTTTCTCAAAAAGCTCTACTTTTGTATCATCTGACCAGAGAACATTCTTCCAAAAAGTTTTTGGCTTTCTCAGGTAAGTTTTGGCAAACTCCAGCCTGGCTTTTTTATGTCTCTGGGTCAGAAGTGGGGTCTTCCTGGGTATCCTACCATAGAGTCCCTTTTCATTCAGACGCCGACGGATAGTACGGGTTGACACTGTTGTACCCTCGGACTGCAGGGCAGCTAGAACTTGTTTGGATGTTAGTCGAGGTTCTTTAGCCACCATCTGCACAATCTTTCGTTGAAATCTCTCGTCAATTTTTCTTTTCCGTCCACATCTAGGGAGGTTAGCCACAGTGCCATGGGCTTTAAACTTCTTGATGACACTGCGCACGGTAGACACAGGAACATTCAGGTCTTTGGAGATGGACTTGTAGCCTTGAGATTGCTCATGCTTCCTCACAATTTTGCTTCTCAAGTCCTCAGACAGTTATTTGGTCTTCTTTCTTTTCTCCATGCTCAATGTTGTACACACAAGGACACAGGACAGAGGTTGAGTCAACTTTAATCCATTTCAACTGGCTGCAAGTGTGATTTAGTTATTGCCACCACCTGTTATGTGCCACAGGTAAGTAACAGGTGCTGTTAATTACACAAATTAGAGAAGCATCACCTGATTTTTCAAAGGGTGCCAATACTTTTGTCCACCCCCTTTTTTATGTTTGGTGTGGAATTATATCCAATTTGGCTTTTTGACAATTCTTTTTGTGGTTTTCCATTGAAGACAAATTAAATGAAGATATTATTACCAAAGCATTTGTGATTGCAATCATTTCCTGGAAGAAATTGAGTATTATCTGACAGAGTTGCAGGGGTGCCAACACTTTTGGCCAGCACTGTAGCTCAGGGAGATATCTGGTGTCCCAACTTGTACCCACCAGGAGACATGGAAATCTCAGTTTCTTTCTAGGGCCAGAGGGAACAAATTTGGGGAGGAGGGGGGTATTGTAAATGAACCCTTACTTACATGGCACTTAATAAAGATGGGCAAATTGATTCATTCTGAGCCGGGTTCAATCTGAATATCCCAAATTATTTGGTTTTCAATTAAACAAAACATTGGGGATTCGTCTCTGGCGAACTGACACGGCCGCCGAGACATGCATTGCGATAAATTATTATACTCTGGCATTCTCTGGAGACCCCGGTGAGGTGTAAAAAAAAATAAAAAAACATTTATACTCACGTTCCATCACCTCTTTGGGCCTCCTTGCTTTGTTGTGGCCTCCACCTATTATACTCTGAAGAATAAAATAATTTCTCTTCTGGTTCTATCTGAACTTGTTCAACCTGAAACAAATCATGGACCCGAGCCCTCCGAACCTGAAACATATCTTTGGAGGTTCACCCATTTTTAATTTCTAGCACTTTACTATGTATAGTATGAGAAATGATAGCACAAGGCCATAGTGAGATCTGTTTTGAATCGGTGGAAAAAAAAAAGAAAAAGAAAGAAGCACAGCAGTTCATGGGCTCCCGGCTATACTAATACCATGGTTAATAACTGTACAGAAACTATGGAGAGACTGTGATAAATTCACATACCCATTTTCTCCAGCAATGGAGACAAGCCATTCACTTTCTTGTGATCATGGATCCTCTATGTCTGTTATAGTACCTATGAAGAGTAGAAGTCCTGATTTCATTTCTGCAGGCATGGCCCCCCACTCTATGAGTCCCGTAGGCTCCTTTTTATAAGTACTGTATATACATGGAGTACAGTAGTTCGGACTGGAATTGCCTAATATGCTCTATGAAATTGATAGCACAGTTACATAATTTCTTGAGGTGATCTGTTTTTTGGCTATGTTTAAGTCCTGTGGTAGATAAGTCTATATAATAACAGCTTTTACTGTAAAGAATATTTTTCAGTAGTTTATTTTTCCCTTCTTCTCAACCTCACGTGACCCCAGAAGTCTAACTTGAGGCTCCTGGGCCTCAATGTAAAATGAACTCAGAATTTAATTTACTGTGATCCATTTATAACACTCGTGTCTTCTTTTGTGGTCAATATGCCTTTGGGCTTCCTAAGTCTATCTCCACAATCTCTATAGATACTCCTCTGTCAGCTGCTCCCACTTTTATTGTGTGAACCTGGTATATACTTGTTTACATTGACCATGGACGCCTTCTTTGTAAAATTGTATCCAAACTGCATATTTATTCAAGATCAGGATGGACTAAGACTTGTTATGTCCCTGTATATAGGCCAGGGATAGTAAAAAAAAAAAAAAAAATAGTGGCAAAGTTGAAAAACAATAGTGGAGCTTCCGCCGCTATTGGAGTTGCTCTGGTGCTAAATTCAAATGGGTCAACCACAGGTGAGCCGCTGCTGCTATTGAATTCAATAGTGGCAGTGGCTCTTCTATGATAAGGGGACCACCGCTGATAATAGGCAGCTCCGCAGCTTTTTTTTTTACCCACTGCCTCCAAATTTTTATACTATCCCTGTGCCGTGACATCATAGTGTCACAACATAGGGATAGATGAGAGTGGGACCACCACCGCTATTGTCAGCAGTGGTCCCGCTATCACAGAAGAGCCACTGCTGCTATTGAATACAACAGCAGCAGTGGCTTTACTGTGTGTGGCGCCCACACTGAAATAAATCAGGAACCCGAATGAAACCAATCCTGAGGGGTTCGCCCATCTCTAGTGGTAAGTGTTTATTGAGGGAAAACCCCTTTAACCTGCCTCAGCTGTATGACGCATACAGATTTGAAGCCCCTAAAACACAAAATTTTACATTTAACAATACTAAGACATCATGCACATGGTTAATAGAGGCATGGAGGTTTCAAATCAGAGGGATCTCTTCTAAGGGAAAATATATTTTGTTTTCACACACAAAGGTTTATTTTAGTCTGCCTAACAGACAGCAATAAAGCACAAAGTGATGTCACAGCGCAAGGATAATGTACACCGTAATATCATAATATTGGGATAATGTGAACAGTGATGTCACAATTTAGGGATAACCTGTATAATTGCTGTGCTATAACTTCATTTAGCAGATTATCCCTGAACTGGGACATCACTGTTCTCATTATCCCAATATTATAACACTACTGTGTACATTATCTTTGCACTGTGACCTCACTGTTTGTATAATTACTGTGCTGTAACTTCACTTAGCAAACAGTGAGACAGTGCAAGGTATGCACATAGTGGTGTTATAATATGGGATAATGTGAACAGTGATGTCAGGGGGTGTTTGTGTTTGGTTGTGTTGTTTTTTTGTTTTTTTTTATTTCCATATTATACACCCTGCGTGCTTTTTTTTTGCGCTGCCCCCGGTTATTTTTGGGGTGGTCTCCCCTCGGCAACGGAGGGGGCCAGTGCGGATATGCCCAGTGGTGTTATAATACTGGGATAATGTGAGCAGTGATGTCACAGTTCAGGGATAATCTGCTAGAGGGAAGTTGACAGCACAGTAATTATACAAACAGTGATATAGTGCAAGCATAATTTACACAGTGATGTTATAATAGCTGGAAATTTGTACAGTGATGTCACAATTCAGGGATAATCTGCTAAGTGAAGTTACAGCAGGGTAATTATACAAACAGTGATGTCACAGTGCAAGGATAATCTACATAGTGGTGTTATAATGGGATAATGTGAACAGTGATGTCACAGTTCCGGAATGATCTGCTAAGTGAAGTCATAGCACAGTAATTATACAAACAGTGATGTCACAGTGCAAGGATAATGTACACAGTGATGTTATAATAGCTGGATAATTTGTACAGTGATGTCACAGTGCAAGGATAATGCACACAGTGATATTATAATAGCTGGAAATTTGTACAGTGATGTCACAATTCAGGGATAATCTGCTAAGTGAAGTTACAACACAGTAATTATACAAACAGTGATGTCACAGTGCAAGGATAATGCACATAGTGGTGTTATAATATTGGAATAATGTGAACAGTGATGTCACGGTTCAGGGATATCCTGTATAATTGCTGTGCTGTAACTTCATTTAGCAGACTTTACTGTTCATATTATCCCAATATTATAACACCACTGCGTGCATTATCTTTGCACTGTGACCTCACTGTATAATTATTGTGCTGTAACTTCACTTAGCAAACAGTGAGGTCACAGTGCAAGGATAATGCACACAGTGGTGTTATAATACTGAGATAATGTGAGCAGTGATGTCACAGTTCAGGGATAATCTGCTAAGGGAAGTTACAGCACAGTAATTATACAAACAGTGATATAGTGCAAGCATAATTTACACAGTGATGTTATAATAGCTGGAAATTTGTACAGTGATGTCACAATTCAGGGATAATCTGCTAAGTGAAGTTACAGCAGGGTAATTATACAAACAGTGATGTCACAGTGCAAGGATAATCTACATAGTGGTGTTATAATGGGATAATGTGAACAGTGATGTCACAGTTCCGGAATGATCTGCTAAGTGAAGTCATAGCACAGTAATTATACAAACAGTGATGTCACAGTGCAAGGATAATGTACACAGTGATGTTATAATAGCTGGATAATTTGTACAGTGATGTCACAGTGCAAGGATAATGCACACAGTGATATTATAATAGCTGGAAATTTGTACAGTGATGTCACAATTCAGGGATAATCTGCTAAGTGAAGTTACAACACGGTAATTATACAAACAGTGATGTCACAGTGCAAGGATAATGTACATAGTGGTGTTATAATATTGGAATAATGTGAACAGTGATGTCATAGCTTCAATATATGTTTAATCAGTTTTTATTGAGGTTTTTGCAAATAATAACAAAAGGAAACCAAACCAATACAAGGGCATCAAATAAGGCAGTAGGAGGCATGCAGGCCACCCAATCGTGGAGAAGTCGCTGAGGAACAGCTAGGGTAGAGGGCTGTTGACGCCCGCAACAGAGAGACCAGTGACGGGTGGCACAATAACAACATGGGGAAATGCATCATTGGGGGGTGATGGCAGGGAACACTATAGGACAGAAGGAAAAGTCCGGCTGTGTAGGGCCACCACAGTGCCACCCGCGTACCAGAAGAAAAAGACAAATGTTAGAGGGAAAGGGGAACTTGGGGAAGACACAGGTGAACAGAAACACATAAAACCACATACAAGAGCGGGATAGGACAGGGCACACTGAGGAGAGAGGGAAAGGGAAGGGTGAGAGAGGGATGGTACAGAAGGGGACGGCCAGACCCCTTACGGGAAGGGGAGCAAGGTGCTACCAGTTCAGGAAAAGAAAGAAGAGAACTCTGAAGTCTCCTGGAACATCACCCACGGCCGCCAGAGGGACTCAAATTTAGAAGGGTCAGGCGAGTCCTCAGCCACCAGGGCCTCCATTCTCTTAATAAGGAGAAGCTCTTGTAGGAACTTAACCAGGGTGGGCACAGCAGTACTGCGCCAATGCCTGGGAATGACTATTCTGGCGGCAGTGAGAAAATGTCGCAAGAGGTCTCTCTTAACAGCGGAGACTTTCCCTGGTATAATAGAGAAGGGCTAGACGAGGTGAGGGTGTGACAGATTTGCCACTCACTTTAGTATACAACGCGAAAACAGCATCCCAGAAGGGTCTGAGGGCAGCACATTCCCACTAGATGTGATACAGCGTACCTCTTTCAGAACCACAGCGCCAACACCGGTCGGATACACCAGGATAGATCCTGTGCAGGAGGTCAGGACAGCGGTACCAGCGGGTCAGTATTTTGTAGTTCTTTTCCTACGCACTGCAAGGCAGCGGGAGCTTATGCGTATACAGGAAGGACCTATCCCAATCAGCAGGTGAAAGACAAGTACCAAGGTCAGATTCCCAGGGGCTGGTATAGGAAGGGAGCCCAGATGTAGCATCCTTGAGGAGAATGCCATAGAGAACAGAGAGGACACATGTGGTGGTGTCAGCACGAGAAAGAGCAGACTCCAAGTCAGTCAAGGGGGATGAGAGCATGGGAAGTAAGGCGAACTTATGGAGGAAGGCAGTGAGCTGACCATATTCCAACCAAGATAACTGGAGATCAGGTTAGGAGGCGCGCAATTGTGTCAGGGAGGGGAGAGGTGTACTACCTGCAACTTGGTGCAAGTGAACGTTATCCCTACCTAGCAAGCAAAGGAATTTATCTGCAGAACAACCCGGGGGGAACATGGGATTGTTGAAGAGAGGGCTGAGAGGGCCTAATGTGACCGCCCACACACACCGCATCCCAGGTCATCATAGCTTTAATATAATCTAGTAAGTGGTTGCAGTAAGCGTCACAGTACTGAGTTCATTCATACAATGCTATCATGGCCCACCAGATAATATAATTCAACGCCTAGGAAACAGACCATAGTCAAATGGTCTTCTGCTGAACCATTATTGTGTTCCTTTGGTACTCTGGTGGGCCAGTTTGGTCAACATGTACACAGTGACATCACACATGATGTCACAGTACCATGACAATGTTATCAGAGGATAATGCCAGAGGAAAATGCAAAAGTAATGTTTACAGACAACTTAATAATCCACACAGTAGGGGAAATCATGAGATATCATAGTAAATCTTTTCTATCGCTACTAGCATCATGTGTCTAAGTGGTAATGGGTCTCCTTATTTGTTGGGCACCATAGAAGCTGCCATGCCTGACACCCTAGTAGCTACTCCCCTGTACAGTATAATATGGGTAATAAGTCATTAGAGAAAATTCCTGCAGACTTTCACATTTGCTTCTCATTTCATGTCCTTTCCTGTTCTTAGCTTCATTACTACTAACAACTGGATTTGTTGCTTCACATGTATAATAATCCTAGTGTCAAACAATTTAATTTACCTCTAGAGATTTGCTAACAATTTGGTTATATTTGTTGAAATTACCCAACAAGTGTTTTGTAGCAGGCCCTGCTGACTTGGCCGGGCGGCATATACATACCTATCATCATTCTTTCTTTTCCCCCAGTAATGTATCTGAAATGTTTCTTTATAATGAATGATGCAAAGTGAGGGCCCTTGTGTGGCAACAAGGACTTCCAACACAACACTTCCATGTAGAAAACAACTGCACTTTACTCCAGAGAGTCGGGTTTTCTAAACGACTTATTAATTCCCATTGCAAAAAAAAATCCTAATGGCAAGTTTCTCCAGGGAAAAATGGATAGGGGCATTGTTATTTGTTTGCTTAGTAAAAGAGTGTGGTCATTAAGGAAATATTTACATCCTGATTATGTCACAAGATTTCCGGAAACAGTACTATAGGGGGAAAGCAGATCATATGTTCATGGTATCACAAACAGGGACCCATGGGGCAGTTATAGGTGACACTTCGGTGCTACCACATAGCACATGAGCAGCACTTTCAGATCTTAACTGAGTAATAAAATTAAGCTAGACAGAATTAAGTCATTATACAAGAGAACAATGCACCTTATTAAAGTGTATGGATACTACAATGAAGTCATTCTATAGAGCAACATGTGACAGCTTTGGAAATTAGGAGTCAAGTTAAAGTATTAAGTGTTTGTCCCAAATATAAGTATTTTGTACAGTTAGATAACTCTTTATATTATTTGTCTCAAAAAGGTATCCAAAGCAATCTGCTACATTCTGCTAAGATCATATCCTTATATAGACTGTTCCACAGACTCACTGCTCTCACTGTAAACCCCTTTTAGCTGAAGACTAAGTTTTTTTTCCCCTTCAGTCGGAGAAGGTACAGTGTTGTATTTTAGGACAGGGCCCCACTGCGGTGATTTACAGCGAATCCCATCCACACATTGCAGAAAAATAACCGCAGCAGTAATGCTGCAATTTCCAAAACCGTTGCATTTTTGGAAATCGCAGCATGTCAATTATATCTATAGACGCGTTTATCTCCTCTTAAAGCAAATCTTCAGGGCGATTTGGGACATTAAGCCACCCAAAGGTCCTTAAGGACCAGGAGTTTAGTATCCCAAATCGCCCTGTTATAAAGCCATCAGTACTCCTCATGCTGGCGCAGTTCTTCTCTGAAGCCAGAGGAGTACACCTCAGCTTCAGAGTGCATACCCCATACTTCTGGCAAAGTAAAGCTGGGGTGTATGTCCTCAGCTTCACTGAAGAACTACACAGGCGCTGGGAGCACCAGAGAGGAGTCTGATGAGACTCATTGGACTCATCTCTAGGTAAGTTTTTTTTTTTTAAATGCAGGCATGGTTTATTTTTTTTTAAATGCAATAAATCCTCTGGTCTGTAAGGACCTGTGGGTGGTTTAGTGTCCAAAATCAACCTGACAGGTTCCCTTTAAAGTGAGGGATCTTAGTTGTAGTAATGTCACACAGCCACTATACAGTGCACTGAGCCATCTGCTTCTGTTGCCTTACACTGTATATTAGCAGTCCTGGCAGTAGTCCCAAGCAGCCAATCGGATCAGAAATCGATAGTCTATTCTGAAGATAGGCCATATAAAAAGCCCAGCAAAGCCCTTTACTGTGTCTCCAGAGTGAACACATGTGAAGAGAAGTTTTTGTTTGGATTTTATATACTTGTCAGCCAGTCATATCCCCTCTATAATATATGTATCCTTCACATTTTCTGTGACGCTGCTCCCTAACTTGATGTCAGGTGGGATTTTGATCCATTTATGTTTCCATCCAGCTCCTAACCTTAGTTCACGTATTCTCATTTTTATAAGGATATGAAGAAAAAGAAAATAATGGTAAGACTGAAGCTACCATTTCTGTATTGTAGTATGTACAAGTATGTACAGAAGTTTGTAGCCCAAAGGCTATTTCACTTCCTAGCCAAAACTCATCAATCTCTTTCAGTTACGTCTCCAAGACATATGTTTTGTCTGTAGATATTTTGTAACACGGCAGGCTTAGCTATAGTGACCCAGCACAGTCTCCTCTACAGTAATACTTCCTCCATTGCCCCCACTATTATGTATTTACTACTATTAATTATTTCTTATTTGTAGCTCACCAACATATTCTGCAGCGCTTCACAAACATTGGCAGGCACAGTCCCATAAAGGGCTCACAATCTAAATTCACTATGTGGGACCAAACACGCATAAACATGGGGAGAACAAACAAACTCTTTGCAGATGTTGTTCTTGGTTGGATTCAATAATAATACTTTGTAATACAGTAGTTTGGGACCACTATTACCCTGTGGAGGGACCTCTAGTACCCTGTGGAGGGACCACTATTACAGATGTGCAGTCACCAGTAATATAATGAGGAGGCCTATAGGCCACCCTGGCTTAGTGGCCCAGTCATGACTACAACCTCTGTGGCCACTATAGTTATGTGACTGTATGTATATTAGTTTGCGGTGAGGGGATCTATCTCCCTGTGGCTGAGTGTTTGCTCTACAGTATGAGGGAGCTGGTGTGTGAATGCTCTCATCTTTCTTTGTCCTAGGTTACGTAAAGTAGCCATGTGTAAGGAAGCATCTGTGCCTATGGAAGGAGTCCTGTTCAAACCAACAGCAGATGTGAAGGTAGAGTACTTTAGGGAAGTCCCATGTTCTTCTCTTGCTTGACATTGTCAAATGAGGTCAAGGACATTAGGAACAGAATTCACCTTATTTCATGACTAAAATGCGTAACACTGTATCTCATAGCTACTCCCTACAGAAAGTAGTCATTAAAGGAGTTTTCCTATCTCAAGGTGTCCTCCACTCTCCTGTCCTCTCCCATTCACATCCTGGTTTTCAGCTCAGTAGTGCTGATGCCTGTTGTCAACTGCACAATTATCTCTGGATTTACATACAGAGATAACAGACACTGATCAAGAAACTTGTCTAGCCCTTATGAGGGATCAGGAACTGAAGAGAGAGGAAGAGAAGAGAATATAGATGGTCAAGAGCAGGCACTGAGTCATCAGTCTGACCAGAGAGGTGGTCTATAACTTAGACTACCTGTTGTAAACACTGAGGAAGAATATTTAGCTGTATCTGGCAAATGGACCAAGATAGATAAAACAATGTATTGGGTAAAATACTACAGTTATCTTAAGCTACAAGTTTGAACATGATTCCTGAGAGTATAGTCATGGCCAAAAGTTTTGAGAATGACACAAATATTATATTTTCACATGATCTGCTGCCCTCTGGTTTTTATGTGTGTTTGTCAGATGTTTTTATCACATACAGAAATAGAATTGCATTCATATTATGAGTAACAGAAGCTTATATTGACAGTTAGAATGAGTTAATGCAGCAAGTCAATATTTGCAGTGTTGACCCTTCTTCTTCAGGGCCTCTGCAATTCTCCCTGGCATGCTCTCAATCAACTTCTGGACCAAATCCTGACTGATAGCAGTCCATTCTTGCAGAATCAATGCTTTAATTTTGTCTGAATTTGTTGGTTTTTGTTTGTCCACCCGTCTCTTGATGATTGACCACAAGTTCTCAATGGGATTAAGATCTGGGGAGTTTCCAGGCCATGGACCCAAAATCTCTATGTTTTGTTCCCTGAGCCATTTAGTTATCACCTTTGCTTTATGGCAAGGTGCTCCATCATGCTGGAAAAGGCATTGTTGAGCGCCAAACTGCTCTTGGACGGTTGGGAGAAGTTGCTCTTGGAGGACATTCTGGTACCATTCTTTATTCATGGCTGTGTTTTTAGGCAAGACTGTGAGAGAGCCGATTCCCTTGGCTGAGAAGCAACCCCACACATGAATGGTTTCAGGATGCTTTACAGTTGGCATGAGACAAGACTGGTGGTAGCGCTCACCTCTTCTTCTCCGAATAAGCTGTTTTCCAGATGTTCCAAACAATCAAAAAGGGGATTCATCAGAGAAAATGACTTTACCCCAGTCCTCAGCAGTCCACTCCCTGTACCTTTTGCAGAATATCAGTCTGTCCCTGATGTTTTTTCTGGAGAGAAGTGGCTTCTTTGCTGCCCTCCTTGAGACCAGGCCTTGCTCCAAGAGTCTCCGCCTCACAGTGCGTGCAGATGCACTCACACCTGCCTGCTGCCATTCCTCAGCAAGCTCTGCACTGCTGGTAGCCCAATCCCGCAGCTGAAACACTTTTAAGAGACGGTCCTGCCGCTTGCTGGTCTTTCTTGGGCGCCATGGAGCCTTTTTGGCACCAATGGAACCTCTCTCCTTGAAGTTCTTGATGATGCGATAGATTGTTGACTGAGGTGCAATCTTTCTAGCTGCAATACTCTTCCCAGTTAGGCCATTTTTGTGCAGTGCAATGATGACTGCACGTGTTTCTTTAGAGATAACCATGGTTAACAGAAGAGAAACAATGATGGCAAGCACCAGCCTCCTTTTAAAGTGTCCAGTGGTGTCATTCTTACTTAATCATGACAGATTGATCTCCAGCCCTGTCCTCATCAACACCCACACCTGTGTTAATGGAGCAATCACTGAAACGATGTTAGGTGGTCCTTTTAAGGCAGGGCTGCAATGATGTTGAAATGTGTTTTGGGGGATAAAGTTCATTTTCTAGGCAAATATTGACTTTGCAAGTAATTGCTGTTAAGCTGATCACTCTTTATAACATTCTGGAGTATATGCAAATTGCCATTAGAAAAACTGAAGCAGTAGACTTTGTAAAAATTAATATTTGTATCATTCTCAAAACTTTTGGCCATGACTGTGCATTGTGGTTTTAGTTGTACAACAAGTTTGACCTATTATTTATGATTCCCCCCTCCCACTTTTCCAGGACCTGGTTACATGACCTCGATGCCATTCATTTCTGTAGTTTAGTAACCCCGTAACAGAATTTTAATGCTGACATATTGTTCAGCGATAAACTCCTTTCTTGGCGCTACTGTAGACGTAAAATGCATCATCTGTGAACTATCCACCTGCTTCATACTGAGCTTCTGAGCATGCATGTTACTGTTTCTGAGCATGCATGTTATTTCTGCATTAGTGCCAAATAATATGTCAGTGTTCCCAGGTTCACTGACTTACAGACTCAAAGAGAACAGAGGCTGAGCTGTATGTAACTGGGTCCTGGAAAAGGGAAATGCAGTGTAATTTTAACTGTAAGTCATTTGCAATTTTAACAACATTTATCTTCACTGCATATTGGTATAGAGACAGATTGAGTCAGACAACCCCTTTAAGCATTGCAAAGTGCCTCTTCAAATCAGTGGGCTATCTATATAATACACTACAGGTCCTCCAGAGCAATAGGTGCTTCTTGCAGGAAGAAGGGATCCCCTTTATTAAATTCAGATTGTCAGAAGCATCGTATCTTACCCAGCCCATATGTTTCATTGGATGACGTATATAATGGATGCCATTATCACCTGGCTATTATTTAGAGGGGTTGTCCAGTTCAGTTTTATTGATGTCCAATCTTGAGCAGTGTCGGACTGGGATGTCTAGGGCCCACCAGTGGAATTGTTTCTAGGGGACCACCATCAGGACCCCTGCAGATCAGTGGTACTGAGACAGGGCGGCTAAAGGTAATAACATGCCGGGAGCCATGCTGCTCACCCACTATACCATGTGCACCACTGCACTACCTAAACCTACTGCTACACCTTGTATGGCACGTGAACAGCGTGGCTCCTAGAATTGTTACCTTTACCTGTAGCCGCATTGTCCTGGAAAAGCTGATCTGCAGAGGTCGTGGCTGTTGTATCATCGCAGATGTAATATTGATGGCCTATCCTAAGGACAGGCCATCGATATTAGAAAGATGGATAAATCCTTTAAAGAGGTTGTCCAGGAATTGGAGCAACCCATGTAGCTGGTGGGAGGTGTAAAGTAAACAATAAGTAAATTAAAAAGCATACTCACCTTGTCCCCGGCGCTCCTTTGTCTGCTGTCAGTGTCCATTCAGTCTTGTGCCGGCGACTCCTTGCTGGGAGTCCTGCACCTCATGTGATCGCTAAGACCAATTAGGTACAGGATTTCCAGAAATGAGGCGCCGCCATGAGACCGAACAGACACAGGCAGGGGACAACGGGGTGCTGGGGACAGGTGAGTATGCTTTTTTTTTTTCAATTTTCTTATTTTTACACCTCCCTGGCGGCCGACACAGTGGTCACTCCAGTTTATGGACAACCTCTTTTAAGGGGTTGTCTGGGACAAATTTTTTTATGGCCACTTCACTGGTCCCCCCACATAGTGGCCTCTTCACTGGTCCCCCATACTGTATGGGGAACAGTGATGGGGTCATTATATTGTGTGGGAGCAGTGATGGGGGCTAACATCCCGTGGGGGGGACATTAAACTGTGTGGGGCATATTAAAGGGGTTGTCCAGGGTTAATCTTTTTTATGGCCTATGCTCAGGATAGGCCATAAATACCTGATCAATAGGGGGCTGACACACGGCCCCATCAGCTGTTCGGAGCCACTTCCGGAGCCCGTTCTGTACACAACACAGGGCTGGAAGCAGAAAGCTCCATCCGCTGTATAGCAGCCCGGCGCCTTCACTGCAGCTCAGCTCCTACTGACTTCAATAAGTGCTGAGATACAGTGAAGGTGCCCAGCCCCTTTACATTGGACAGAGCTTTCTGCTTCTGGCCCTGTATTGTGTACAGGACGGGTGCCAGAAGTGGCTCCGTACAGCTGATCGGTCCGTGGTCAGCCCCCTACAGATCAGGTATCTATGGCCTATCCTGAGGATAAACCATAACAAATTATGCCTGGACAACCCCTTTAATATACCCCCAAGGGCCCCCCTAATGCGCCACACTTTAAAGAGGTTATCCAGTATAATTTTTTTCTTTTTTATAATTAGTCTGGGGGAGGTGAATCCCCCCTACACCCCCCCCCCCCCCCAAAAAAAAAACAAAAACATACTAAACATACTCACCTGTCTCCGGTGCTCCGGTGTCCTTCCAGCACGGTCCAGTCCTGCTGCTCCGCTGTCTTCTTTTGCCGGAATTCCTCACTGGCTGTGACGTCCCAGGTCCCTTCCCTTAGGCCGCTGATTGGCCTCAGGGGTCATGTGACGTCACAGGTAGTCATGTGCAGGGGGAACTTCAGCTGGAAGAAAACAACAGAACTGCAGGACCGAACCGCGCTGGGAGACACTGGGGACAGGAGAGAAAGTTTGGGGGGGGGGGCTTTGTTTTGTTTTTTTCACCTGCCCCGACATAATTAAAAAAAAAATTAAGGAGCCACTGTATGGAGTATAAGCTCCACAGTGGCCCCCACCCAGTATTATAAGCTCCACAGTGGCCCCCACCCAGTATTATAAGCTCCACAGTGGCCCCCACCCAGTATTATAAGCTCCACAGTGGCCCCCACACAGTATTATAAGCTCCACAGTGGCCCCCACACAGTATTATATGCGCCCAATAGCCCACCTCCAATTCAGGGCTATTACTATACTCTGGGGTCTCCTCAGATCCCAGAGTATAATAATCGGAGGCCTAGGGGAAGTGATTAAAAATAACAAACACTCATACTCACCTTGCCTTACCTTTCCTTGGCATCCTCGCTCCATCCTGTCGTCTTCACCGTCTTTAGGCCCTTCTCCGACGTCGCTGCTGAGGCCTGTGATTGGGCCTCAGCGGTCACGTGGGGGCGCACTGACATCATTAAGCGGTTGCGCCCCATGTGACCGCTGAGGCCTAATCACAGGCCTCAGTCACATGACGGAGGAGCGCCGAAAAGAAGGCTGTGCCCAGGAGAGGTGAGAATATGTATTTGTTATTTTCAGTCACCTCCCCTGGGTGCCCTGCCATCTATTGTAAAGGGGCCTGCAATATGCCAGGGTCCCTTTCCAATAACAGTATGTATAGCGGTCGGGGAACCAGGCTTTCCCCGACCACTATCATAGCGGTCCGGGGCCCCGGCCATTTCCAGCTGGCCACGGGAATCATACTCCGCCTAGCCCAGTTGCAATCGCACCCCCATGACATGAGGACTAATAGTCCGACCCTGATCCTGAGGATAGGTCATCAACAAGACATCAGTGGGTCTGGCTCCTGGGATCCACACTGATCAACTGTAGAAGGTACGGCAGTGGTTTTGCGAGTGCCAGGACTCCTTCTCTGTTTGTTTTATATTGGCCGTCAAATGCAAGTACAGCCTCGTCTCATTCACTTATATGGGATGAGGGTGTAATGAAACAAATTGTGTGCAATCTAAAACATGAAGGGGTCACGACATGCATAAGTGCCCTGGTCACTTCAAACAGCTGATCGGCTGGGGTCCTAGGTATTGAACCCCCGCTGATCTTCTATTGATGACCTATCCTAAGGATAGGTCATTCGTAACAAAGAACTGTATGACCCTTTTAACATACTGAGGTTTTTTTTTCCAGTAAGTGTATAAAATACAAGTCTTTTTTTATTTGCATTTATTTACTTAGCTCTGCCATTTGCTGATTAAAAAACTGTACAAAGGTAATTTCAGTGAGGCTGTGTCTTACAGGAAGCATTATGTGATTCATTATTCCAATAATAGCATGTGTTATACTTATTGTTGCCTCAGCTGACTTTCTTCTAATAGGGAATGTTCAATCAAAATTGTGTTTTTGTGCTCGTGATTTGGTTAAGAACATAATAACTATTTCCTCTCAAATGGATTTACTGAAAACATTTATGCATGAAAAGTACCAAAAGTAGATTATTGTTTGGAGAAGTATCATAGAGAGCAGAGCTATCTGCAAACCATACATTCTATTCATTTACACTTAAATGCGCAAATATCACACATAATGGACAAAATACAGGCCCTTATATTGGAAATGTTCTAACCCCCTTCCCGCCACAGTCATTTTGTCGCTTTTATATTTTACTCCCTGTCTTCCAAAAGCCATAAGTTTTTTTTATTTTTCCATTCACAGAGCTGTATGAGGGCTTGTGTTTTGCAGGACAAATTGTACTTCCCAATGGCACAATTTAACGAACTTGTATATATATATATATATATATATAAATGAACTTGAAAGGTATACAAAAATTCAGATTGGGTTGAAATTGGGAAAAAAAAGTCCCTATGCTGTTTTTTATAATGCACATTTTCTTTCCTTGTGCTTGCTGATGGATGGGCTTTTCCTGGAGTTATATAATAGTTGTACTGTGTGCAATAAACTGATCCTCTGCTGTTCCCTCCACCCTGTATTCTGAATACTGTTTTACACTAGATGGATTTTTAACATAATATATATAGCATGTACTAATATGTACTACTGATTTATATAACCAAAAATTATAATATAGTTGCTGAATAATATTTTATTTTATACACAAGATTGGCATTGCATATACCTAATTGGTCCATTTAAAGGGGTTATGCCATGGGATCCTATAGATAGATAGATAGATAGATAGATAGATAGATAGATAGCTAGATAGATAAGTTTCATGGCTTAACCCCTTCAAGAGAAATCTAAGAACATGTTTATTCTGAAATGTCAGGAAGTTTGCACGATCACACCATTTAAGTATCGCCAGAAAGGGCCAGATTGGGATTATGATTTTGGTGACAGTGGGTTTCTGGCTGTCGACCCCCGCTGACCATACATCCATAATGAGATAACTCATTAACTGTGAGAAGACGCCACAAAATAATACCTTAATTTACTGGGTTGTTTGGCACAAAAAATTTGCAAACCTAGAGAAAAGGGACATGGCAAGGGAATGTTGGGAGCTGAGCCATCGGTTATTATCATTCTTATTAAATCTCTCCTAATACATGTCCCTTGCAGTGGCTGATGTCTACCTACCGATGACCTTGTGGAGGTCCTAGGAAAATCTCCTATGTCAAATTTGCTATCTGTGATGAAACAATGCCTTTGAATAGAAGGGAAGTGAACTATGTATCAATATTTTCATTGCACCCTCCCCATTGATATCATGAATTTGCCCCATCATTTCACTTGCACATACACAAGTAATGTCCATAACTGCATTATTTTAGTGAATTGCTGCATACCGTTATTCGCTATTCTAGTCTGCGTTTCCTTACTATAGTCTTCAATGTATATGTGCACTTTTAACTACACCTTAAAATTTACCTTGTGAATATATTGTTTGATATCATGAAACTTGTTTAGCAAACATCTCCACTTGCTTAATGCAGTCATGCAGCTGTGCCTCTTATCGAATATATCTGCCATCTGAAGGAACAAAAGCCATCTGGATTATGTAACATATTTTTTCTTGACAGCTCGCAGCTGGTTTAAATCAAACAGTGTCTTAAAACCATCATCCGTCTATTTTTACTTCTGTAGGTTTATTTTTTCAGAATCACACATTTGAAGCACAGAGTGTTTATGTTAGTGCATAAAATATGACTGTCAGCCCATAGAGGTTTAATGCTATTAAATGTACAAAATAATCTCGGACCATTGAACAATATTGGATTTCATCAAAAAGATTAAGTATAAAATAACTTTGACACTAGTCCTCCTCCACAAAAGAAATCCATGTATACTTAGGCTGACCACACGAATAAGATAGTTGTTGACTGAATGCTCATCTGGGCAAAAGCTATCTTAGGCTAAGGCCCCACTTAGCGGGCTACAGAAAAAAAAAGGTGGTGGAAAAACCACAGTGGCAACACAAGGCGTTTTTTCCCGGCGCTTTTCATAGAAAGAGGAAATCTCTGCGTACTTTCTGCTTCCATTACACTTATAGGGAAAGCGCTAGCATTTCCATAGATATAATTAAATGGTGCAATTTCCAAAACAGCAACATTTTTCTGCTACACATGTTTTTCTGCAATGTGTGGATGGGATTCACTAGAATCCCATCCACTTTGCAGTGGCTGGAAAAAACCACGGTGTTTAAGCCATGTGGGGCCCTGTCCTTAGTGTGCAAAAGCTTTAGACAATCATGGAACAAAGCTGTAAAGTAAAAATGCTTTCAAAAATAGAAGTGTTAATAGATTATTTTTGTCAATTAACAAAATGAAGTGAATGGACAAATAAAAATGCCCCGTGCCTTCCAGGTACTCTTGAAGACATTGAAGGAACTCAGCAGGGAGGTTGTTCCAAACATTTTGGAGAACTAAGCACAGATCTTCTGTGGATGTACAGTCATGGCCAAAAGTTTTGAGAATGACACAAATATTATATTTTCACATGATCTGCTGCCCTCTGGTTTTTATGTGTGTTTGTCAGATGTTTTTATCACATACAGAAATATAATTGCATTCATATTATGAGTAACAGAAGCTTATATTGACAGTTAGAATGAGTTAATGCAGCAAGTCAATATTTGCAGTGTTGACCCTTCTTCTTCAGGACCTCTGCAATTCTCCCTGGCATGCTCTCAATCAACTTCTGGACCAAATCCTGACTGATAGCAGTCCATTCTTGCAGAATCAATGCTTTAATTTTGTCTGAATTTGTTGGTTTTTGTTTGTCCACCCGTCTCTTGATGATTGACCACAAGTTCTCAATGGGATTAAGATCTGGGGAGTTTCCAGGCCATGGACCCAAAATCTCTATGTTTTGTTCCCTGAGCCATTTAGTTATCACCTTTGCTTTATGGCAAGGTGCTCCATCATGCTGGAAAAGGCATTGTTGAGCGCCAAACTGCTCTTGGACGGTTGGGAGAAGTTGCTCTTGGAGGACATTCTGGTACCATTCTTTATTCATGGCTGTGTTTTTAGGCAAGACTGTGAGAGAGCCGATTCCCTTGGCTGAGAAGCAACCCCACACATGAATGGTTTCAGGATGCTTTACAGTTGGCATGAGACAAGACTGGTGGTAGCGCTCACCTCTTCTTCTCCGAATAAGCTGTTTTCCAGATGTTCCAAACAATCGAAAAGGGGATTCATCAGAGAAAATGACTTTACCCCAGTCCTCAGCAGTCCACTCCCTGTACCTTTTGCAGAATATTAGTCTGTCCCTGATGTTTTTTCTGGAGAGAAGTGGCTTCTTTGCTGCCCTCCTTGAGACCAGGCCTTGCTCCAAGAGTCTCCGCCTCACAGTGCGTGCAGATGCACTCACACCTGCCTGCTGCCATTCCTCAGCAAGCTCTGCACTGCTGGTAGCCCCATCCCGCAGCTGAAACACTTTTAAGAGACGGTCCTGTCGCTTGCTGGTCTTTCTTGGGCGCCCTGGAGCCTTTTTGGCACCAATGGAACCTCTCTCCTTGAAGTTCTTGATGATGCGATAGATTGTTGACTGAGGTGCAATCTTTCTAGCTGCAATACTCTTCCCAGTTAGGCCATTTTTGTGCAGTGCAATGATGACTGCACGTGTTTCTTTAGAGATAACCATGGTTAACAGAAGAGAAACAATGATGGCAAGCACCAGCCTCCTTTTAAAGTGTCCAGTGGTGTCATTCTTACTTAATCATGACAGATTGATCTCCAGCCCTGTCCTCATCAACACCCACACCTGTGTTAATGGAGCAATCACTGAAATGATGTTAGGTGGTCCTTTTAAGGCAGGGCTGCAATGATGTTGAAATGTGTTTTGGGGGATAAAGTTCATTTTCTAGGCAAATATTGACTTTGCAAGTAATTGCTGTTAAGCTGATCACTCTTTATAACATTCTGGAGTATATGCAAATTGCCATTAGAAAAACTGAAACAGTAGACTTTGTAAAAATTAATATTTGTATCATTCTCAAAACTTTTGGCCATGACTGTAGGCTTGTTCAATTCCTTCCGTGTAATCCCAGACAGACTGGATGATGTTGAGATCAGGGCTCTGTGCGGTGGGAGAACTTCTCTGCCAAAGGATGGTCACACCAAATATTTGCTTCTTATATATAAGCTACTTATCACTCCACACACATATATCATAGTTATGGGTATAGGTCCCTCTGCCACATAACATATACTACTATTTAGGCACAATGTAGGTATAGGCCACATTATAGATTTTGCACTGCGGGCATCTGTATGCTTTCCATTTTCTTCAGACCCAAAGACACTAGAAAACAAAGAAATAAAACGTTCATCCATTTTTTAGAGACTTAAAAATGGATCAACTACAGACAGGGATCCTATCCTGTTAGTGATCAACATGGACAGCACACACTCTTTAACCCCTTAACGACATAGGGCGTAATAGTACGTCCTGAGTCGCATGACGATGTATGGAGAGCTCTCAGGAGCTGAGCGCTCTCAATATATACGGCGGGTGCCGGCTGCACCGATCGTGGCTGTTAACCCTTTAGATGTCGCGGTCAAACAGGACCGCGGCGTCTAAATTGCGCAGCCGCCACGGGCGCCGCGATTTTCACCTGATCGCCGCCCTCCAGAATGTCATCGGAGGGCGGCGTTTGGTTGCCATGACAGCCGGGGGCCTATTGAAGGCTCCCAGGCCTGTCATTACATTAATACATTAGAGCTATTACACGATGCCAGAGGCATCGTCTAATAGCAGTGAAGGCATTTTTCTATTCACTGCGATACAGTAGTATCGCAGTGAATAGTATGATCGATCAGATCCCTAGGTTTCAAGGTCCCTAGGGAGTCTGATCATACAAGTAAAAGTATTAAAAAAAAAAGTTTTTAAAAGTATGAGAAAATTAAAAAAACACAAAAGTTCAAATCACCCCCCCTTTCCCTAGATCAGATATAAAAGTAAATAAACAAAAGTAAGCATAAACACTTTAGGTATTTGCTCCAAAATGCCCGAACTATTAAAATATTAAAATATTTATCCCATACGGTGAACAGCGTAGTGGGGAAAAAAAAATCTAAATGGCCAAATAGCGTTTTTTTCAACACTTTGTCTCCTATAAAAAATTGTAAGTCCCCTGTAAGTGCTGTGACGCGGATCTGAAGCCATACATATTAAACTACTTGTAGAGCCATCTGAGCTGTCATGTACTGCTCATTTCATTATCACACCAGAAGTAAGAGAAATTCTAAGCTGTTTTCAAGCATAACAAAGCAATAAAGTGTTTAATTGGGACGTCAATCAACGCAGGAAGGAGAAATAAAACTATTCTAGTGCTGGTGAATATGCAGAATAGGCAGAAAAGTTATAGGGGAGCTTTTACATTATTTTGTTGTCACATAAACTGATGTCAGGGAAAGATTAGACTTTAGACCCGCTGGACTGTTCTTGAGCTGACTCTGCAGACCTTTGGTAAATCAAGTTAAATCGGTGAAATCTGCCAAGAATATGATGTCTGGTGGCCATACATATAAGATTAAAGGGGGTGTCCAAATTCAGCAAAGAAATGTTATTGTTTACACAATCAAAAGTTATATACACACAACATAGCTCCCAACCGTCCCACATCTGGTGGGACAGTCCCGATTTTACACTGCTGTCCCGCGGTCCCGCATAGCTTACAGTTTGTCCCCCTATGCCCCTGAAGTGTTTTGCTGTTAACAAACTTTATTAGGGTAGGGTAAAGGCTAAGTGTTAGATGCTAAATCGTAATGGCTAAAGGACTTTTGATGACGTCATGAACATGTGATCAGACTCTTGCGTGGGCGGAGCTATTCTGGATACTGCAGGACACACTGTGATGTTACACAGAAAGCTGGGAACAGAGAGTGATCGAAGATAAGTAGGAGAGAAGAGAGCATGTGCGAGCAAGAGGGGGGAACTGGGGGCAGATGTAGGGGGCAGTTAAACTGAAGGCAGATGAAGGGGGCAATTAAACTGGCAGATGAAGGGGGGACATTAAGGTGGTGGCAGATGAAGGGGGACATGAAGCTGGTGGCAGATGAAGGGGGCATTAAGCTGGTGGCAGATGAAGGGGGACATTAAACTGGGGCAGATGGAGGGAGGACATTAAACTGGGGGCAGATGGAGGGAGGCAATTAAACTGAGGGGGCAGATGGAGGGTGACATTAAACTGGGGGCAACTGGAGGACATTAAACCATGGGGATAGATGGAGGGGGACATGTCTGCCTCTAGTTGCCCCCAATTTAATGTCCCCCTCCAACTACCCCCACTGTTTAATGTCACCCTCCAGCTGCCCCATAGTTTAATGTCACCCTCCAGCTGCCCCATAATTTAAAGTCTCCCTCCAACTGCCCCCACTGTCAACCGCCAGCTGCCCCATAGTTTAAAGTCACCCTCCAGCTGCCCCATAGTTTAATGTCCCCCTCCAGCTGCCCCAGTTTAATGTCCCTCTCTAGTTTCCGCCAGTTTAAACTGGGGCACGAGGAGAGGGACTTAGTACTTTGGGGAAATTGGAGGGGACCATTATAATGTGGGGGCATATAATGTTAGGGTGACTGTAGGAGCATTATACTGTGTGGGGGCACATGGAAAAATATACGAGAATGGGCAGAGTCAACATAGAAGTGGGTGGAGCTAAATTTGCCGCGGCGCGCATATTTTGTCCCTCTTTCTGTCCTTTGAAAGTTGGGAGGTATGCACACAATATACTTCCTTAATCATTTCCTTACAATTTGCTAGATGATCATATGATTTGTAAACTGCTGTGGAATATGTCAGTGCTATATATATAGTTATTATTATTATGTGATGGACACACAGGTGCATGTCACAGTTACAGCACAGCAATCGCAGCTTGGGTTTGTAACACGCTGTACACCTGTGTGTACATCACATGACCATGGACTGATTTTTATCCACTGGCAGTAAGCAGAATGAATGACAGCAAGCAGAGATCTAGAAAACCGTGAAGAATTGATACAGAAAGTATATTAGAAAATTGTATAACTTTTTATTTTACAAATATTGATTTGCTAACACTGGACAACCCCTTTACCGGCAGATGTTAGCCAAAACCAGTGGTGGAGACTACATAGATATAAAGGTGCATTCACATGTTGCAATTGGGCACAGTTAAAACTGCATCAAAATTGCATTGGAAAAAAGTGCATGCAGTTTTGATGCAGTTTTTAGTACAGTTTCTAAGGCTGGGGCCCCACGTTGCGAAAAGTCAATACCAGCATTTTACATTACAGAAAAAAAAATCTGCAGCGAAAAAGCTGCATTTTCAAAAATGCTTGCATTTTTGCAAATTGTGGCATGTCAATTATACCTACAGAAATACAGGCGATTTCCATATAGGTATAATAGTAGCAGAAAGTCGACAGAGGAAAACTTTGCGGATTTTCTGTGAAAAACGTTGCAGAAAAAACTGATTTTTCTGCAGCGTTTTTTTGGCTGCGGCTTGCTACGTGAGGCCTTAGCCTTAAAAGGGTTGTCCACAAACATTTTTGAAAACTGCAGCATTTTCATTTTAGCTGCAAAATCACATTTTCCCTATAGATTTAATAGGGGAGAAAAAACACAGAGGAAAACCAGCAAAAACTCAACAAGTTTTCACTGCATTTTTTCCACCGAGATTCTTAGATGTGTTTTGTTACCTGGGTTAGACTTACAGGGTTATCTTGAGAAAGTAAAATGTTCCTGGTGGCAGGAGCAGTTATAACAAAACAAATACAGCCATACCCCCCACTCCTGGCTCCTGTTCTCCTTGCTGATCCATGTTGCCGATGATGTAGATTGATGTCAGGTTGGATGCCAGCCACAGGCCATAGTAGTTGGTTCAAAATGTAGTTGGTGGCATCAACCTGAATCGGAGAGGAGAATGGGAGCCACTGCTGTGCAATCGAAGAGTAAGGAGTGCTGAGGATAGCTGCATTTATTTTGTTATGACTGCTCCTGCAACCAGGGATTCTCTAGATAACTTCTTTTATATTAAAAGGAATCCGCCATCAGTGTTTCATTTGTGATCGGTTTCCTGAGACCCCCAATGATCAGATCAATTATATAGGACCTTTCACCACCTCCAACAAGTCTAGTTCTTTACATAATTTAATAGGCACTGCTTCACTGATTCTGGAATAGTTGGAATTTTTTCTCTAACTCCCACCATTCCTGAGCAATCAATGCTGTTAGTTTTGGTGCTTGATATGCTATTTAGGCTCTGTGGTGTCAGCAGGGAGGTGTCAGGCAGGAGTACACAAGGGGTGAGATTCTGAGCTCTGACACTGGCTGCCTCCGATTGGAGCTCTGATTCACACCCCCTGTCTGACACCGCCCTTCTGACATTACACAGCTTAAATGGCATAGCAGGTATCAAAACTAACCACACTTTTTGCTCAGGAATGGTGGGAGCTAGAGAGAAAACTGCTCTGGACACAGTGGAGTTAATAGATATTAGGAACTAGAATTGGGAGAGGTGGCGAAAGGTCCTCTTTAAGCAGCTGCAGCCAATATAAATATTCTAGTCCTAGAAATACCTTGAAATGTGCTTTACAAAAAGGCCAAGAAATAAACCATCATTTTGACAAGGGACGTTATTAGTACAAAATTCATTTTAATTGCTTCATTGTCCATTAGTATGGCCGTCTGTGATTTTCTTTTATTCTGCTACTGGAAAAGTTATGACGTACACATTCCATGAAGAAGACATAAGTAAGTACTAAGATACATGACTTTGTTCCATTACTGTACAGGGTACTGCAGTACATCTCTGGCGCTTCTGGAGCTCTGCGTTATACCAGCAGGAAGAACATACGTTACTTGTTTGTCTTTTTTTTTTTAATGAGTAAAACTGATGGGAGGATACAGCCCAAGCAAAGTGAATAGTCTTCATGGTGTGAATTAATGAAATCTTAGCTTGTTTCCTCTCTCGTATCCTATTCCATTTTAATTACATAAAATGATGATATAATGGCCTCATTACAAGTACTTTAGAGCCCGTATAATGGCTTTAACTACAGAAAATGCTTAAAGTTAGGAAAACAATAAAAAGAACTGTTAAATATTACAAAAAAATGCATATCATTAAATCTCAGATACTTCCATAAACAGGATGTCTAATAACTTACAGAGAACTGAAATGTATTATATCCTGAAAGGTATACTAACTATAGTAGTATATATCAGCAACATCCTCCTTCTACATGGATTCATTGATGTGCATTTATTACTATGTACTGTACATGGATTCATTACACAGGGGAGATTGACAAATATTGGTGCCCCGTATTTGCTGTGCAGATTGAGGCCAGGGCCCCACAAGGCGTAAATGCTGCAGTTTGCCCGTGGCATAAACACAGCTGAAAAAAAAAGAGGTATTTTACAGTCACTGTATAGTGGATGGGATTCTAGCAAATACCATCCCAACAGTGCGGGAAAATACACGCTGCGGACATGCTGCGATTGCCAAAACTGTTGCGGTTTTGGAAATCATAGTATGTCAATTATACTTACAGAAATGCCGGTGGTTTCCCTATAGGTATAATGGAAGCAGAAAGTCCGCTGAGGAAACCTCTGTGGACTTTATGTGAAAGTGCTGCAGGAAAAACCGTGATGCGTTGCCGCCAGTTTTTCCTGCAGCGATTTTTTGCTGGGGCCCACTACATGTTGGTCTGTTTCAAAGGACCATCAAAATAGGACATGTCCGATTTTTGTCCATTTTCACTGATCAATAGACTGAAAACAGACGCAAAACAGGTGTGAAAAAACAAACTGTTCATCTGTTTTTTCAGTGTTCATGTGAATGTATCCTAAGACTACACACTCACAAACATGTGCATGTGCTGAGTCCGTGTTAAAATAGCACATGGATGATGCCTCCACGGGCCCATTCACTTCCTTCAGTGAGGAAGGAAGTGGGCCACAAAACAGACAGGTATAGGACCTGTCCTGAGTCTTGCCCCAAACACAGGCCTGTGATAATACATGGGTGTATGTATGGGGCCATAGAAAATGATGGGTCGGTGAGCTAGCCTTAAAAGGGTTGTACAGTATAAGTAACACACAGCTGGATTCTTACAAAAACAGCACCCCATGTCCACAGGTTGTGTAGCTATTGAAGCTTACCCCTCACTTCAATGGAGCTGAAATGCAATACCACAAAAAACCTTTGGACACCTGTGATGCTGTTTCTGGGACAAAAACCTTTAGGCTAAGGCCCCGCATTGTGGTATCGCAGCTTTTTTTGTTGCAGATTCTGTTGTGGTTTTTTGAGCCAAAGCCAAGAGTGGCTACAAAAGGAATGGGAAATACAGTGGGTACGGTAAGTATTCAGACCTCTTTAAATTTTTCACTCTTTGTTTCATTGCAGCCACTTGCTAAAAGCAAAAAAAGTTCATTTTATTTCTCATTAATGCACACTCAACACCCCATCTTGACAGAAAAAACCAGAAATGTAGATATTTTTGAAAATTTATTAAAAAAGAAAAACTGAAATATCACATGATCATAAGTATTCAGACCCTTTGCTCAGTATTGAGGAGAAGCCCCTTCCTTTTGAGCTAGTACAGCCATGAGTCTTCTTGGGAATGATGCAACAAGTTCTTCACATCTGGATTTGGGGATCCTCTGCCATTCTTCCTTGCAGATCCTCTCCAGTTCCGTCAGGTTGGATGGTGAACGTTGGTGGACAGCCATTTTCAGGTCTCTCCAGAGATGCTCAATTGGGTTGAGGTCAGAGCTCTGGCTGGGCCAGTCAAGAATGGTCACAGAGTTGTTCCGAAACCCCTCCTTTGTTATTTTAGCTGTGTGCTTAGGGTCATTGTCTTGTTGGAAGGTGAACCTTCGGCCCAGTCTGAGGTCCAGAGCACTCTGGAAGAGGTTTTCTTCCAGGATATCTCTGTACTTGGCCACATTCATCTTTCCTTCAATTGCAAACAGTCGTCCTGTCGCTGCAGCTGAAAAACACCCCCATAGCATGATGCTGCCACCACCATGTTTCACTGTTGGGATTGTATTGGGCAGGTGATGAGCAGTGCCTGGTTTTCTCCACACATACCGCTTAGAATTAACTCCAAAAAGTTCAATCTTCATCTCATCAGACCAAAGAATCTTATTTCTCATAGTCTGGGAGTCCTTCATGTGTTTTTTGGCAAACTCTATGCGGGCTTTCATATGTCTTGCACTGAGGAGAGGCTTCCTTCGGGCCACTCTGCCATAAAGCCCCGACTGGTGGAGGGCTGGAGTGATAGTTGACTTTGTGGAACTTTCTCCCATCTCCCTACTGCATCTCTGGAGCTCAGCCACAGTGATCTTTGGGTTTTTCTTTACCTCTCACCAAGGCTCTTCTCCCACGATTGCTCAGTTTGGCTGGACGTCCAGGTCTAGGAAGAGTTCTGGTCGTCCCAAACTTCTTCCATTTAAGGATTATGGAGGCCACTGTGCTCTTAGGAACCTTGAGTGCTGCAGAAATTCTTTTGTAACCTTGGCCAGATCTGTGCCTTGCCACAATTCTGTCTCTAAGCTCCTTGGGCAGTTCCTTTGACCTCATGATTCTCATTTGCTCTTACATGCACTGTGAGCTGTGAGGTCTTATATAGACAGGTATGTCCCTTTCCTAATCAAGTCCAATGAGTTTAATTAAACACAGCTGGACTCCAATGAAGGAGTAGAACCATCTCAAGGAAGATGAGAAGGAAATGGACAGCATGTGCGTTAAATATGAGTGTCTTTCAAGATGGGGTGCTGAGTGTACATTAATGAGAAATAAAATGACCTTTTTTGCTTTTAGCAAATGGCTGCTATGGAACAAAGAGTGAAAAATTTAAAGGGGTCTGAATACTTTCTGTACCCACTGTATATAGGAAGATCTTATACTTCTCCCTTCTGGTCAATCCACTCCTGGGTTTGGCTCAAAAAACCACAGCAAAATCTGCAACAAAAAAAGCTGCGTTTCCGCAATGTGGGGCCTCACCCTTAAATCCAAGTTGCCTAACCATAGCAATGCAAACTATAATGACTCCTGCAAACTTGGCAATATAAACAACCAAAAGAAAAGAATGTGGGCCCCAACACTCAAAGTGCACCACATCTGTAAAAATATATTTTTATTAATAGAAAACCATTTTATATAAAAAGATCACATTATTGCATTGGACAAGACAAACAATATATAAATAAATGGATGCCAGACCCTTACAGAGGAAATATTTCAAAGACAGACCAAAGTAAAAATATATATAGGGACTGCATGTTACAGTGCATAGACAAATAAATAATATAGAGAGTATCTAACTCTCAACTAAATAATGCAAATTTACTATTTATTGCCAACATCATGCCCTCTATATACCGTGGACATATCCAATAATCAATAAGAGCTAATAGAGTACTATTATCTACCAATATGTACATTGGGATCTCCCCATTTTTGCCCAATATGCATAGGAAGTACATTCCCACATGGATACAATTCAAGAAATCAACAGTAGACATACCAATAAGAGAAAGCAAATATTTCCAGACGGGGCTGACACCACTCCCAATATTTTTGGCACAAGTCGATAACAGTCACAACTCATAACACGGGGAGGAGGAATATAGGTCCTCTCCGTCATCATTCTAACTAACCCCTTTAAACATACCACCCCCACCCCACAACCTTAAAAGAAAGACCAGGACAACTTAATGGATTTAAAATTGGCTTGTCAGGCCGATTTATTTAACAACATATAAATAACACAGTAAACATGTAAACACTGTACCACCATAAAGAGGGTGGTATCAATAAATACAGACCATTAAATAATTAACATAAACAATCAAGTCCCAAAGTACACCTAACATAAAGTGTAATAATCTATCCTGAAATAGGTGAGGAGCACCCCCCACCATTACCCAGGCGCAAAACCCCACCTTGGGTAACCATTCAACCTCTAAGGCCTGGAGCCTGAACCCCCACAAGGGACCATGGCCCAACCAGGGGACTTCCCCAGGCCTTAACACTCCACGTCTGGATTGTCATATCTCAGATGAGATCTTACAAACCATCATATATACAGTGTCCATATTAGGACATCCTCAGATATCAGTGTCAAACATCAGATTAATAGCAGTTTACAACAGTGACACCTGACTTTCACTTTCATTCTGACAACGACTTTGACTTTGATTCTGACAACGACTTTGACTTTGATTCTGACAAGGACTTTGATTCTGACAACGACTTTGACTTTGATTCTGACAACGACTTTGACTTTGATTCTGACAACGACTTTGATTCTGACAACGACTTTGATTCTGACTCTCACTTTGATTCTGACTTTGACTTTGATTCTGACTTTGACTCTGACTCTGACATTGATTCTGACTTTCATTCTGACTCTGACTTTGATTCTGACTCTCACTTTGATTCTGACTTTGATTCTGACTCTGACTTTGATTCTGACTCTGACTTTGACTCTGACTTTGATTCTGACTCTGACTTTGATTCTGACTCTGACTTTGATTCTGACTCTGACTTTGATTCTGACTTTGATTCTGACTCTGACTTTGATTCTGACTTTGATTCTGACTCTGACTTTGATTCTGACTTTGATTCTGACTCTGACTTTGATTCTGACTCTGACTTTGACTCTGACTTTGATTCTGACTCTGACTTTGACTCTGATTCTGACTTTGTTTCTGACTCTGATTCTGACTCTGATTCTGACTTTGATTCTGACTTTGATTCTGACTCTGACTTTGATTCTGACTCTGACTTTGATTCTGACTCTGACTTTGACTCTGACTTTGATTCTGACTTTGATTCTGACTCTGACTTTGATTCTGACACTGACATCTGCAGTTTCTGATTGGCCAACAGATGAGGTCCGCCCCCTATATAACTGTACCTTACAGGGGCTTCAGACTCTTCAGACCTCAGTCCTCACAATAGTGGCAGAAGAATCATTTCAGTGCATCAATAGGTACAGACATTTCTGACTTTTACTTATCCTAAATAATACTTCATGTTTACTGCTCCCTTAGGGGGTGTTCACACTACTGTTGTATGTCTGTTCTGATAGGGTCTGTAAAAAAAAAATGGACACCTATCATAACAGACCGTAACTGATGTTAATGTGTCCGTTTTTTAGACTCTCCATTTTTGCTTATTTTTTTGTTCTTCTTTCTGAGCATACGCAGAAAAAACCCAACAGTATAACGGACGACCGTCCGTTACTTTCAGTTAGCCATAGACATTAATGTTAAAAAATAACGCACGGTTAATGCCTGCACCCCGCGTTATTCTGTCCGCTAAAAAAAAACCCACATGTCATGGATTTGGTGAGAAAGGACATTAATGGACAACATATCAAATCCCAGTGAAATCCCCTTGGGCTATCTACAAATTTGCCAGTGGCTAACTTGTGGCAATTTACTGGCACAGCATAGTGAATGGCATCTAAACAGGTCCCATTCACACTGTGCAGTTTCTGGGCTGGTTGAAAACCTCAGATGTTCTCTGACTTTCATCTGTGATTGAGTCACAAGTCAGCAGTCAGTATGAAGCACATACAATGTTACACTGTGATTGGCCAGGATGCCTTACCTCTGAGTGAACTCACTGCTCACACTCAGCAGTAGAAGATACTTGTATAAGGCTGCAGGCTGAGAGCTCCGTGAGTCTGATAAAAAGTTGTCTGACACAAAGTTGTCTGATACCTGACTGAGTCAGAGATCAGACTTACACATCATCTGAGTTTTTCATATACATACAAGCCAGCCAGCTCATACAATGGTGGAGATTTATCAAGTAAAATGCTCCACATTTCTTGTATCATTTTCACCAAATATCCTCTCTAACATGTTGTGTGCCACATTCATCAAGTGTAATAAATACTTTTATTACTTGTACAAAAAGGGGTGTGGACTCATAGTAAAGGGGCGTGACTTATAACACTGTGCTGCAGAAATACATCCAAATAATCTCTCTAAGGGTGGGTTCACACTGGCGCCGGAGTCCGTCCACCACGAATCCGACTGAAAATCTCAGGAAACTGTATAGGGACTGGATAGCGAAAGGTTAGCGACGCATTGCTTAAAAACCCATTCATTTGAATGGGTTTTTAAAGCTATGCGTGGGTGTGCGCTTACACACTCTGCGCTGTGAATCCAGTATTTTTCGCTGGAAACAAAGACGGAAATGCAGGAGTTTGTTTCCGACTAAATAAACTGTATTCGCTGCGCAGAGGGTCGTCCGTTATACTGTTGGGTTTTTTCTGCGTATGCTCAGAAAGAAGAACAAAAAAATAAGCAAAAACGGAGAGTCTAAAAAATGGACACATTAACATCAGTTACGGTCTGTTATGATAGGTGTCTATTTTTTTTTACAGACCCTATCAGAACAGACATACAACAGTAGTGTGAACGCCCCCTAAGGGAGCAGTAAACATGAAGTATTATTTAGGATAAGTAAAAGTCAGAAATGTCTGTACCTATTGATGCACTGAAATGATTCTTCTGCCACTATTGTGAGGACTAAGGTCTGAAGAGTCTGAAGCCCCTGTAAAGTACAGTTATATAGGGGGCGGACCTCATCTGTTGGCCAATCAGAAACTGCAGATGTCAGTGTCAGAATCAAAGTCAGAGTCAGAATCAAAGTCAGAATCAAAGTCAGAGTCAGAATCAGAGTCAGAATCAAAGTCAGAGTCAGAATCAAAGTCAGAATCAGAGTCAGATTCAGAGTCAGAATCAAAGTCAGAGTCAGAATCAAAGTCAGAGTCAGAATCAAAGTCAGAGTCAGAATCAAAGTCAGAATCAAAGTCAGAGTCAGAATCAAAGTCAGAGTCAGAATCAAAGTCAGAGTCAAAGTCAGAGTCGAAGCAAAGTCAGAATCAAAGTCAGAGTTAGTCAGAGTCAGAATCAAAGTCAGAGTCAGAATGAAAGTCAGAATCAAAGTCAGAGTCAGAATCAAACTCAGAATCAAAGTGAGAGTCAGAATCAAAGTCAGAATCAGTGAGAGTCAGAATCAAAGTCGTTTCAGATCAAAGTCGTTGTCAGAATCAAAGTCAAAGTCGTTGTCAGAATCAAAGTCAAAGTCGTTGTCAGAATCAAAGTCGTTGTCAGAATCAAAGTCAAAGTCAGGTGTCACTGTTGTAAACTGCTATTAATCTGATGTTTGACACTGATAACACTGTACATATAGGCCTCTCAACCATCATCACCCCCGCCAACCCAAGCACCAGGAACACACAAACAAAAAAGAGGGCGGGCAGGACACTGCTACCTCTGAACAGATTGACCCCAGACTCACCCCCCCACCAGCTTTTAACCCCTCTGTCTCCACCCCTCAAACTCCTCACCAAATTAACCTCTTCAGTCCTCGATCCTCCCCCCTGTTATACAGGTGTCATTGCCTTAACGTCTGAGGCCTTTCCTCAACCTCTGATCTCTACTGGCATATGTCACCTCCTGGTGGAACAGTGAGAAGCTGGAGCTTTAGTAATTGTAACTGATGCTAGGTTCACACTAGTATTTGGTTTTCCATCCCTCGGATCTGCTTGGGGACCCAAGAAATAGAAACCCATTCCGCTTAAAAAGCGGTTACCCACAGAAACCAGCGAACCCTTATAGACTATAATGGAGTCCGCTGGGTTTCCATCCGGTTCCTGCCTGATAAATTCAGAAAATTGCAGAGAGAAAAGTCCTGTTTGCAGGATTTTTTCTGCGCATTTTTTAAGCGGATTCACGGATAGAAACCCCGAACAGAGAGCAGGTGCATGTGTCAACCTAGCCTTACTGGTTGGCACTTAGTGTTAGCACTCTGTATGCTATTGCTATCCCTGAGGACAGTCTAGATTGTATTATTATGGGATAGTCTGGCAGTATTAGGAGGCACTCTTATGGGCTTTCAGAATGTTATAGAGAACACGTTCAGTATTTGGGGGCAGGGATTATTTGCAAACTATTGTCTCTGCTACAATATCCACCACTTCTATGTTTCCACCATATGTTTTCATGTGTTTACCAATCCCTTTCCCATTGTGTAAGAGTTCTTACTATTGTTAGCCTTGTGTACATTACTGTGATTCAAACCTCTATAGATATGTAAATGTGAGGGTAACAAGTGTGAAACCAAAGCAGGATATCTAGCCAACATCCCAGGCATAGCAGAATCCTTTTCATATCTAGGAAGAAATGAACATTAGTCATATTATTTTCTGCTGTAAATAATTAGAAGTTTAAATATTTTGATCTATTTATTTGATTAATTCATTTTTTATTTATGTAAAATACTGATCTAATAGAAGCAAGTGTGAATGAGGTCTTAGATCAGGACTATGCTGAGAATTTTTTTTTTTTACAACTGTGATATTTTGAACAGCAGCTCAATGGCTAAAATCAATCAGTAGCCCTGGTCTAAGGGTAAGTGCACAGGTGCAGACGTCTTGCAGTCTGTATTATGGTAGCAAATGCCATCCTGACCTTGAGTCTGATGACCCTGGCCTACAGCATTAGAGATCACTTTGTGGGACTAGTTTGGGTCTGTATGTGTGTAGTGTGAATACTGCCTAAACATGTTCTCATGTGTTGTGTTAATGCAGTTTTTGAAGCTAATATCAAAGGGAATTAAAGTATACAGGAAAGATTCTACTTCCCTTTTATTTAATCCACTTAAAGTTCTTCTTCAACAAAACTGCATCAGGATGGTGTGTTACAGTACACTACACTGTTTTTTTTGTTTTAATTTTAATTTTTGATTTCAGTAATTAAAATTTTTTTGGTTTTGGCTTAGAAGATTTCCAAAAAAATGTGACACTTAGTACATGGTCCTTACCTGGATCTAATGCAAAGGAGATTGGCTTGACCACCATTTTTTTTTTTTGCCATATTTTCCTATTAGATTATAGCTTGAAAGCCAATGATAACTCAGATCTATCGTATAGCTTCTATAATCATACAGAACCAGTACAAATATAGCGTTGTTTCTTCCTATAAATAATAGTATACAACTACTTTTTAAACTGAAAATGGATTCCAAAAATTGCACCAGTCTAGTGTTTATACACTAGTGATGCTTTTGTGTTGTTTGCGGTGTCAGCAGTACTAACCTCACTAAACATTCATTGGTCAGTAGCTCAACCCCAAGAGAAGGATGGTTAAATAGGGACACTCAATCGCTATAAGTGCCCCATACACAGGTCTTTCTTCCGTTAAGGTGAGAAGACTTTAAGTTGCAAATCATTCCCAGAATGCTTTTCAGGAAATTTACATATTCCTGAAAGGATAAACAATGTGTATTGGGTGTGTCAACATTGCACTTTTTACTGGCTGAAAGAAATCCAGGCACTGTTTTGTGTATTTGCTTTTAGCAACATTTTCAGCTGTGTTAAAGCCTGTAAAACACATAAAATACACACATTGCCCCTGCTTCATTCATTTCATTGGGAGCGCTGGATTTCAGTGTATTCAAGAGAAGTAGGAATAACACATTTTTCCATTATATATTGTATTTTGATCCACTTTTGGCTTAAAAACATAAAAATACTGATACAAAACTATCAGGCATTAGATGCAATTTACACAGCATTGTTGTACATGGTATTTTGCATAAATTTTTATAAGCAAGCATAAAAGCTACAGATTATAAAAGAAAAATGTATTACTTTGTGTTTCGTAGTTCAAATATACAGAATATTACTATCTGAACGAGGCTCTAGGTTTTGTTTTTTTCTTTGATAATTACAAATACAGTATAAAACATTTCACATAACCATAGATCTTATTTTTATTAACTCAAAAATGGGTTCCAAAAACTATACCAGTCTAGTGTTTGTACACTAGTGATGCTTTGGTGTTGTTTGTGGTGTCAGCAGTACTAACCTCACTAAACGTTCATTTTTTGATTGACCAAAAATCTTTATTGACAACACATCTTATTTCCACAAGGAATAACAAAGGGTTTGCGACGCAGCGCACTGAGTTACAAATCCACAATCGATGACTAAGAGTCATCCTTAAGGGATGTGGCGCAGCATACGGCGGGAAATGCATTTTATTCCTACCTAGCATGCTGCACTACAAACCTACTCTAACATTGGTCAAAACATAAAGCACAGAACTGTGACAAACAGAGGGGGGAAAGGGAGGGGAGATCACAGGCCCGAAGCTTTATTTAAGACCACAACACACAAGGGGGCAGGACAGGTAAAATACAAGCAATGATACACTCCCTATACTACCACTACTTCCTACCCTACATAGCATACATTTCTGAAAAACAAGGTTAAACAAAAAGCATACAGTACATGTGATGGAAGGGGGAGAGGAGAGAGGGGAAAGGGTAGGGGGGTAATCACAAGGCCCGAAGCTTTATTGAATAACACAACACACATGAGGGGAGAGGGGGAGGGGAGAACGTCGCCGCCGATGGTGGTGGATCAGTCCTCTTCCTCCTCTTCGCCGGCCAGGCTATCCAAGATCGAATAGTCCCGTTGCAGACTGTGGATCAGTCTGCAACAATCCTGGAAGGAGACACTCTCCCTCCGCAAAATCAGTCTTTTCCTGGCGAACCAGATGGCATCCTTGAAGCAGTTCACAAGGCGCCAGGCCGCCTGGATGTCAGTCTCTGCGTGAGTCCCCTAGAAAAGTCCATACAGCACCGCGTGGTACGTCAGACCCCTCCTGGGGACGCAGTCCTCGAATTCTTCCTCCAGCTCATCCAACAGACCCTGAGCGAACGGGCACTCCCAAAAGATGTGCAGAGATGTTTCCTCCTTGTAGGGGCACCGCGGGCAATACCTCGTCCTGTTCAGGTTGCGGGCGTGCATGAACGACCTCGTTGGAAGTCCTCCTCCGACAGCCATCCACGACAGGTCCTTGTGTCCGTTGGTCAGCGAGTTTGAAGAGATGTTTTCCCAAACGACCTCCGCTGTACTCGCTGGCAGAGCTGGCACCTCCTCCAACGAATCCCTCGCTCGGATGAGCTTGTGAATCGTCTTCGGTTTCCATAGATCCGGCTTCAGACCCTCCAGTTGGAACTCCCTCACGAATCTGGTCACGTCTGCGTAGAACCACGGGACGGTCCAGTTGTAAGGGACGGAGCTGTCCCACTTCTCCCAGCTGAGTCCTCTCCAGAGGGGTAGCAGGAACAAGCGCGACATGGTCTTCCCCGCGGATCCGTTAGCTGTCCTCAGGTTTCTGCGAACACAGTCACAAACAAAAGCAATCCTTAGTAAAGCTGGAATATCTGGGATATTCTTACCTCCCTTCAGATGACTCTTGTACATGCGTGTCCGCTTCACCCGATCCATCTTGGAGCCCCAGATGAAGTAGAAGACGGTCCTGTGATAGCCCTCGACACCGTTGCCAGCGGCCAATGATAACTCAGATCTATCGTATACCTTCTATAATCATACAGAACCACTACAAATATAGCGTTGTTTCTTCCTATAAATATAGTATACAACTACTTTTTAAACTGAAAATGGATTCCAAAAATTGCACCAGTCTAGTGTTTATACACTAGTGATGCTTTTGTGTTGTTTGCGGTATCAGCAGTACTAACCTCACTAACCGTTCATTGGTCAGTAGCTCAACCCCAAGAGAAGGATGGTTAAATAGGGACACTCAATGGCTATAAGTGCCCCATACACTTGTCTTTCTTCAGTTAAGGTGAGAAGACTATAAGTTCCAGATCTAACCCAGGAGTCTTTTCTGTGAATTTGCATATTCCAGAAAGGAGAGACAATAGCCCCTTTCAGTGCTGTCAAAACATCAGTCATGTGAATAGCCCCATTCACACAAATTAATTTGAATGCAACCGTGTGACGGACATTAAAAAAAAAAAAAAAAAAAAAAAAATGATTGTCACACAGACTGATTATATTGCTAGTGTGAATATAAGGTAAGGGGATAAGTTGTAGATCGGGGGAAGTTTGACCTCTGGGTTCCCCACCAATCTTGGGAATGGGGGTGTTATGTTTCATGTAAATGGCCCTTTGCTTTATACATTTCATTGGGAGTGCTGGATTTAGGTGAGTGCTGTAGTTCAGATTTCAGTGTATTCAAGAGAAATAGGAAGAATACATTATTCCATTATATACTGTATACGGATCCACTTTTGGCTTTAAAAAATTAAATTACTGATGCGAATACTAAACTCTCAGGTATTAGGTGTAATTTATACAGCATTGTGGATAGTATTTAGCATCAGTTTTTCTAAGCAGGAATAAAACCTACAGAGTAGAAGATAAAAATTTGCAACTGTGTGTTTTGGACCACAAAATCTGATGCAGAATATTACTATCTGAATGAGGATGTAGAATGCTTTCTTATGCCCGGTTCACATCTGCGCATGGGTTTCTGTTTGAGGAGTCTGCTTGGGGACCCCCCTGAACGGAAACCTATCTGCATAAAAAGCGGGTACCATTGGACCCCATAGACTATACTGAGGTCCGTGTAGTTACCGCACAAAAAAATGCGGAGAGAAACGTTCATAGGTCAGTAGCTCAATCCCAAGAGAAGGATGGTTGAATATTAATACTTCATGGCCATAAGTGCCCCATACACATGAGAAGACTATAAATTGGAAATCTTACCCAGGATACTTCTCTGCAAATTGCATATCCCTGAAAGGAGAGACAATAGTCCCTTTCAGTACTGTCAAAATATTGGTCATGTGAATAGCCCTAATTCCGTGTGATGGATATAAAAAAAAAATGTTTGTCACACGACCGATTATGTTGCTAGTGTGAATATAAGGTAAAAGGGGATGAGTTGCAGATTGGGGGGATTTGACCTCTGGGGTCCCCACCAATTTTGGGTATGCGGTTGTTTTGTTTCTTGTAAAACGCCATTTGCTTTATTCATTTAATTGGGTGCGGTGAATTTAGGTGAGTGCTGTACTTCAGATTTCACTGTATTCGTGAGAAATAGGAAGAATACATTATTCCATTATATACTGATCCACTTTTGGTTTTTAAAAAACATAAAAACCCCTCAGGTATTAGATATCATTTATACAGCATTGTGGAGAGTATTTTGGGTCCGATTTTATAAACAGGAATAAAACCTACAGAGTATAAAAAAAAAAAATTTGCTGCTGTGTATTTTGGACTACAAACGCTGATACAGAAAATTACCATCTGAATGAGAGTGTAGAATGACTCGTCCTAACTGCAAAACTCAAACATATAAAACATATCACACAGTTTCAGATTCTACTTTTTAAACCAAAAGATGGGTTCCAAAAACTGCACCAGTCTAGTGTTTGTACACTAATGATGCTTTTGTGTTGTTTGTGGTGTCAGCAGTACTAACCTCACTACACATTCATTGGTCAGTAGCTCAACCCCAAGAAAAAGACGGTTGAATACTAACACTCAATGGCTGTAAGGGCCCTATACACATGTCTTTCATCACTTAAGGTGAGAAGACTGTTGCAAATCATACCCAGGATGCTTTTGTGCAAATTTGCATATTCCTTAAAAGATAAACAATAGCCCCTGGGTGTGTCCACATTGCATATTTTACTGGCTGAAAGAAATCCAGACACTCTTTTGGGTGTGTTTGTTTTTAGCAACATTTTTGTCTGTGTAAAAGCCTGAAAAACACATAAAATACACACCAAGCAGCAAACAAGCACACTTGTGTATATCTTCTATAGACTCCAGTGGGAGAAATCAAATGCTTCAAGTGAAAAGTGACTTGTGTTTTGTGTTTTATTATACATAGATTTTTATAAGATGAGTCCAGTAAAACATGTGTTGTATGAGTGATGTATGTCGCCCACTGATATCAATGGGCACTGCTTTCAGGTGTATTTTAGAAACCTTATCAAAACCTGTTACTGAAGCATGTCATTTTGGCCTTGAGGATGCAGCATATGTTTCTGCTTTTGCCTCACTGTATTCTAAGACAAAAATGAATGGGACTGAGCTGCAGCATAGCCATGTGACCAACAGACATGATGTCATTTCCTGAGGAGAAGAAAACAACCATGTTTTCAAATTCCTGAACAACCCCTTTAAAGGGGAAACGTTGCAGAATGTGGGAATTCACTAAGCTTTATTAAACAACCAGTCTCAAACAACAATTACAAAGGTACTGCAATGCAGCTCAACTCAGTTACAATACCACATCTCAGACTATATCTTTCATCCTTAAGGGATGCGGCACAACAATCTGCAAAAGGAAAAAAAAAAAATCCTAACGCTACATGCTGCACTATAAAACTATCTGACATACTTTTTGGTCAAAACAACAAGGACAGTCACTAGGGAAGTCACTAAGCAGTCATTAATCATTAGCTCAACCCCAAGAAAAGGATGGCTGATTATGGACACTCAATGGTTATAAGTGCCCCATACACATGTCTTTCATCACTTAAGGTGAGAAGACCCAGGATGCTTTCACCAAATTAGCATATTCCTGAAAGGAGAAACAATAGCCCCTGGGTGTGACCACATAGCATATTTTACTGGCTGAAAGAAATCCAAGAATTGTTTGGGTGTGATTGCTTTTAGCATAATTTTCAGCTGTGTAAAAGCCTGAGAAACACATAAAATGCACACCAACCAGCAAACAAGCACATTTGTGTGTATCTTCTATGGGCTTCTATTGCTTCTAAAATGCTTCAAGTGAAATGTGAGAGGGTTTTTTAAAGGGCTTATCCTGTTTCTAATCTTGATGGCTTCTGTTTAGGATCGGTTATCAATATTAGATCTGTGAGAGTCCATCACCCAGGACCCTAGCAGGTCAGTATAGCTCACTTGTCCAAAACTCATTGTAATAGTGAGTTTTGGTACTGCAGTGCTGTAATACCTAAACCAACTGATAAGGCTTGTACAGTGAATGAGCAGCGTGGCTCCAGGCATATAAATAATAATTATAATACATTTTATTTATATAGCGCCAACATATTCCGCAGCACTGTACAACTTGTAGGGTTCAAGTACTGAAAAAAAAAAGATTCATTACAAAGAAATAGTCAATTCACACACTGGGAGTGAGGGCCCTGCTCGCAAGAGCTTACAATCTATGAGGTAGAGGGGATGACACAAGAGGTAGCAGGGGCGGCAACAGATGTAGCATTGCTTATACAATGGTCAGACAATTTTGTAATAGAGGTTACTGTCATTACACATATATAAAGCTGTATGAGCCGTCACCAGTCGTGTCCTTTAACGTACAGATGGTGCCTGGACATATAAAGCTAGTCTGACACGGCATCATATCCTGTGAGGTAATGTGGGAGCGTGAACAGAGGAGGGTACGTTTTAGGGATTCTAACTACAGAAGGGTTTACATTAGGAATTGTGATAGGCCTGTCTGAAAAGATATGTCTAGTTTACGCTTGAAGCTGTGGAAATTGGGGGTTAATCTGATAGCCTGGGATAGAGCATTCCAGAGAAATGGTGCAACTCGGGAGAAGTCTTGTATACGAGCGTGGGAGGTTCTGATAATAGAGGATGTCAGTCTTAGGTCATTGAGTGAACGGAGAGTACAGGTTGGGCGATAGACAGAGATGAGGGAGGAAATGTAGGGAGGTGCAGCATTATGGAGAGCCTTGTGAATGAGGGTGATAAGTTTATGTTGTATTCTGTATTGAATAGGCAGCCAATGTAGTGACCGGCACAGACCGGAGACATTGCTGTAGTGTTTAGACTGATAGATGAGCCTAGCCGCCGCATTCAGAATAGATTGTAGAGAGGAGAGTTTAGTAAGGGGAAGACTGGTTAGTAAGGAGTTACAGTAGTCAAGGCGAGAGTGAATCAGGGCAACAATAAGTGTCTTTAGTGTATCTGTGGTAAGGAAAGGGCGGATTCTGGAGATGTTTTTGAGGTGGAGATGACATGAGCGTGTGAGTGATTGGATATGGGGGTTGAAGGAAAGGTCTGAGTCAAACAAAACCCTGAGGCAGCGGGCATAGGAGTTATGGTAACGCCGGTTACTGCAATGGAGATATCAGGGACAGATCTATTAGATGGTGGAAACAGCAGTAGTTCAGTCTTTGAAGCGGCTGCCCCATATCGATTGCAGGACAGGACAGTATGTGGCTGGGAGGCAGAGACTCCTAGCACCATAGGTAACTGTATTGTTAGGAGTCCCTCTCCCAACATGATCATCAGGCCGGTAAATCCCGCAAACACATAGACCAAATTTCACGTGTGAAACTTGGTCATGTGAATCTAGCCTAAGAGTTCTGCTGCACGGACAGATTAGCATTTCATTTAGAACTTGAGAAAGCAGCACTTTTTTCTGTTTATACCTCACTGCAGGATGAAAAACTTCACTATACAGTGCTGGCAAAAAGTATTGGCACCCCTGCAATTCTGTCAGATAATACTCAATTTCTTCCAGAAAATTATTGCAATCACAAATGCTTTGGTAATAATATCTTCATTTATTTTGCTTGCAATGAAAAAACACAAAAGAGAATGAAAAAAAAGTCAAATCATTGATCATTTTACACAAAACTCCAAAAATGAGCCGGACAAAAGTATTGGCACCCTCAGCCTAATACTTGGTAGCACAACCTTTAGACAAAATAACTGCGAACAACCGCTTCCGGTAACCATAAATGAGTTTCTTACAATGCTCTGCTGGAATTTTAGACCATTCTTCTTTGGCAAATTTCTCCAGGTCCCTGAGATTTGAAGGGTGCTTTCTCCAAACTGCCATTTTGAGATCTCTCCACAGGTGTTCTATGGGATTCAGGTCTGGACTCATTGCTGGCCACTTTAGAAGTCTCCAGTGCTTTCTCTCAAACCATTTTCTAGTGCTTTTTGAAGTGTGTTTTGGGTCATTGTCCTGCTGGAAGACCCATGACCTCTGAGGGAGACCCAGCTTTCTCACACTGGGCCCTACATTATGCTGCAAAATTTGTTGGTAGTCTTCAGACTTCATAATGCCATGCACACGGTCAAGCAGTCCAGTGCCAGAGGCAGCAAAGCAACCCCAAAACATCAGGGAACCTCTGCCATGTTTGACTGTAGGGACCGTGTTCTTTTCTTTGAAGGCCTCTTTTTTTTTTCCTGTAAACTCTATGTTGATGCCTTTTCTCAAAAAGCTCTACTTTTGTCTCATCTGACCAGAGAACATTCTTCCAAAAAGTTTTTGGCTTTCTCAGGTAAGTTTTGGCAAACTCCAGCCTGGCTTTTTTATGTCTCTGGGTCAGAAGTGGGGTCTTCCTGGGTATCCTACCATAGAGTCCCTTTTCATTCAGATGCCGACGGATAGTATGGGTTGACACTGATGTACCCTCGGACTGCAGGGCAGCTAGAACTTGTTTGGATGTTAGTCAAGGTTCTTTAGCCACCATACGCACAATCTTTCGTTGAAATCTCTCGTCAATTTTTCTTTTCCGTCCACATCTAGGGAGGTTAGCCACAGTGTCATGGGCTTTAAACTTCTTGATGACACTGCGCACGGTAGACACAGGAACATTCAGGTCTTTGGAGATGGACTTGTAGCCTTGAGATTGCTCATGCTTCCTCACAATTTTGCTTCTCAAGTCCTCAGACAGTTCTTTGGTCTTCTTTCTTTTCTCCATGCTCAATGTGGTACACACAAGAACACAGGACAGAGGTTGAGTCAACTTTAATCCATTTCAACTGGCTGCAAGTGTGATTTAGTTATTGCCACCAGCTGTTATGTGCCACAGGTAAGTAACAGGTGCTGTTAATTACACAAATTAGAGAAGCATCACATGATTTTTCAAAGGGTGCCAATACTTTTGTCCACCCCCTTTTTTATGTTTGGTGTGGAATTATATCCAATTTGGCTTTTTGACAATTATTTTTCTGGTTTTCCATTGACGACAAATTAAATGAAGATATTATTACCAAAGCATTTGTGATTGCAATCATTTTCTGGAAGAAATTGAGTATTATCTGACAGAATTGCAGCGGTGCCAATACTTTTGGCCAGTACTGTATAACAGAAGAGTCTGCTATCAGAACCACTGACGCAGAACACTACTATCTGAATGAGACTGAAGGATGTTTCAGTGCATGTACTAAAATACATCATAAACACTTCATACAAGCACAGATCTTACTTTTCAACCAGAATAACAGGAATCCAAAAATTGCACCAATCTAGTGTTTGTACACTAGTGATGCTTTTGTGTTGTTTGTGGTGTCAGCAGTACTAACCTCACTAAGCGTTCATTGAATAAAGCTTTTATTACATCCAAGTCTCAAGCAAACATTACAAAGGTACTGCGACGCAGCGCAACTGAGTTACAATACCACAATTCAGACTAAATCTTTCATCCTTAAGGGATGCGGCGCAACATACGGCGAGATGAAATACATCCTAACACTACATGCTGCACTACAAACCTATCTGACATACATTTTGGTCAAATCAACAGAGGCGGTCAAGTGACAAATACAGAGGGGGAGGGGAGGGGAGGTCACAGGCCCGGAGCTTTATTGATTGACCACAACACACATGAGGGAAGGACAGGTACAATACAGGAAATAATATACTTCCTATACTACCACTACTTCCTACCCTAGCAATAAACAATGAGCTGAAAAACAAAGGTTAAACAATATATAAGCATCAAGACAAGTGATGGGATGGGGGAGAGGAGAGAGGGAGAGGGGGAGGGGGGGTAATCACAAGGCCCGAAGCTTTATTGAGTAACACAACAGACATGAAGGGAGAACGGGGAAGGAAAAAGCAGACGTCGCCGAAGACTCAGTCCTCCTCTTCCTCCTCTTCACCGGCCAGGCTATCCAAAATGGCATAGTCCCGCTGCAAGCTGTGGATAAGCCTGCAACAATCCTGGTAAGTGATGTTCTCTCTTCGCAAAGTGAGTCTCTTTCTGGCAAACCAGATAGCGTCCTTGAAACAGTTCACAAGTCGCCAGGCCTCCAGAATGTCGCTCTCTCTGTGAGTTCCCTGAAAGAGCCCATACAACACCGCGTGGTGTGTCAGGCCCCTCCTGGGTACACAGTCCTCAAAGTCATCGTCCAGCTCGTCCAACAGGCCTTGAGCAAAAGGGCACTCCCAGAAGACGTGCAAAGATGTTTCCTCCTTGTAGGGGAACCGGGGGCAGTACCTTGTCTTGCTCAAGTTGCGGGCATGCATGAACAACCTAAGGGGCAGACCCCCTTGGATGGCCGTCCACGACAAATCCTTATGCCTTTGGTTAGCAGATTTGAAGAGACGTTCTCCCAAACGACCTTCGTGGCATCTGCTGTGAGTCCTAGAACCTCCTCCATGACATCCTTAGCTCGGATGAGCTTGTGGATGGTCTTTGGCTTCCACAGATCCGGTTTCAGGCCCTCCAGTTGGAACTCCCTCACAAACTTGGGCACATCCTTGTAGAACCAGGGGACCGTCCAGTTGTAAGGGACGGAGCTGTCCCACTTCTCCCAGCCGAGCCCTCTCCAGAGGGGGAGCAGGAACAAACGAGACATGGCCTTCCCCGCAGATCCGTTGACTGTTCTGAGGGTTCTGCGAACACAATCACAAACAAAAGCCGATCTTAGAAGGGTTGGAATATCAGGGATTCTCTTACCTCCTTTGAGCCGGTCCTTGTACATGACGGTCCGCTTCACCCTGTCCATCTTGGAGCCCCACACGAAGTAGAAGACGGTCCTGGTGATGGCCCACGCCACTGTTGCCAGTGGGGGCCAAGCCTGTGCGGTGTACTGGAGCACTGGCAGAATCTCATTTCTCAGGACGAGCGCCTTCCCCTCGATAGTAAGCTGACGTAGGCTCCATAGCCCAATTCTCTGGTTCACCTTCTTAAGTCTTTCGTCCCAAGACTTCAGGGCGGCGCCTTCCTTTCCGAACCAGACTCCCAAGATCTTGATGAAGTCCGACTGCACTGTGAAAGGAAAGAAAGCAGGGGAGGCCAGGTGCCATTCTCCGAAGAGCATGGCCTCTGACTTTCTACAGTTCACCTTAGCTCCTGAGGCTTGGCCGAAGCGTTCGCAGGTCTGGATAAGTGTTGACACCGACGCCTGGTCAGCACAGAAGACGGTCACATCATCCATGTACAGCGAACACTTGACTTTGAATCTTCCTGGACCCGGTGCGATGCTACCTCTAATCTCTCGATTCTGCCGGATAGACTCTGCGAACAGTTCTATAACACAAACAAAAAGGAGAGGTGACAGAGGACAGCCTTGTCTGACCCCGGAGCAGACCTGAAAGGGGTCAGTATTCCAGCCGTTCACCATCACCGAGCTGTGGATGTCAAAGTACATCAGGTTAACCATACGACAAAACCACCCACCTATACCAAGTTGGCGGAGAGCTTTCGCCATGAAAGCGTGAGAGACACGATCGAAGGCCTTCTCCTGATCCAAACTGATCAGGGCCGTGTGTGCACGGCGGTCTCCTATGTAGTGCAATGTGTCTCTCACCAGGGCTAAGCTATCCGCTATCCTCCGACCAGGAATGGCGCAGATTTGGTCCAGGTGGATGACTCTGCCGATGACAGCCTTCAGTCTCGTTGACATTACCTTTGCCAGGATCTTGTAGTCCACGTTGAGGAGCGAGATGGGACGCCAATTCTTCAGGTCGCATCTTTCCCCCTTCTGCTTGTACAAGATCGTGATCAATCCTTCCCTCAACGACGGCGGCATCGTACCCTCCACCACCATCTCCTCATAGAGATCTTTCAGATCCAAACAGATCAGGTCCCCCAGAGCTACATATAGCTCGGCCGGGAGACTGTCACTGCCCGGAGTCCTTCCGACCCTAAAGGATTTGGCGGCAGCGAGCACTTCCGCCGCCGTCAGAGGGGCATCCAAAGTCTCAGCACCTGTAGGATCAAGAGTATTAGTGATACCTGACAGGAACTCTTCCGCTGCATCTTCATCGGTGGGTTTCAGGGAGTAGAGGTCGCGGTAGAAGTCGTGGACAACGCCCATCACTTCCGTCTTCCCCCTTCTCATGTTGCCGTCTCCATCCCTCATCTCTGTAACAGGCGTGTGGCCTGAGTGGACCTTTCTGAAAAAGAAAGAGTTACATTTCTCACCCTTTTCCAGATGCTCCACCTTGGAACGGAAGATGATCTGCCGTGATTCCTCCTCAAAGTGCCTCTTGAGACCCCTCTTGATATCCTCCAGCATATCCCTGACGTCCCAGCCACAGCGCTCGAGATCTTGAAGGGAACGCAGCTCACGCTGCATCTCCTTCAGGTCACCCTTGCACCGGGCCGCCTGCTGACGACCTCTCACCTGAAAGAAACAACGGATGTTAACTTTAACATATTCCCACCAATCTGACAACCAGCTAAAGGAAAATTTGTCGTTACGCAGGCACAGATAGACATCTCTAATCTCCTCCAACAACTCCTCATTTTCCAACAAAGAGCAATTCAACTTCCAGGAACCAGGGCCGGGAGGAAAATCGTTGCCCACAGTACCCTCAAAGAGAATGCCCCTGTGGTCAGTGAAGAAGCAGGGGATCATAGAGTGACTTACCTGTGCTACTGACCGAGAGGTGAACATGAAATCAATCCTGGAACGCAGTGAGCCATCAGGACGACACCAGGTATAGTTGACTGATGCCAGCCCCATGGAACCCACCGCGTCCCTAAGAGAGGCCTCGGCCACCATCTCGATCAGCAGTTTAGATGTTACATCCAGCTTCTGCTGCAGAAGAACTTCTTCCATCTCCCTCCACAGGACAGTTGAAGTCCCCGGCCAGAAAAACTGCCCTGGTGGTAGCGAGCTGAGTGCGCAGGATCTGGAAAAGCTCCAGTCGCTTGTTCTTCATGGAGGAAGCGTACACGTTGATGAGCCTAATGGGCTCTCCTGCCCAGGAACTGTCTATGACCAGTAGACGGCCACAGACGAGCTCCTGGTAGGTTTCAAGCGTGAAGGCGTTCCCCCTAATGAGAACAGCAATACCTGCGGACTTACAGTCGCCACCACCCGACCAGTAAGATGGACCGTGGCTCCACTCCCTGCAGAGGTGGCCGTAGGACCGAAGAGAAGGGAGGCCGCACTCCTGCATCATAACGACATTCGCATTAGCGATCGATTCTGCAAAGGACAAAACGGTCTGACGTCTGTTCTTCTCCTTGATGCTCCGCACATTCATGGTAAGAATATTAATCCTAGCCATAGTGAGAGAAAAAAGAAAAAAATTAAAACCTCAAGACAGGTTTGCCTAGTTACCACTCCCGTTGGGGGGTTCCTCTTCTTTCCTCCCTGCAGGCATGAGTTTCTGAAGGGAATCTTCTATTGCTTGCAGGGCATGGGTGTCAAAAGCTTCCATGATCTCCACCGAGGATCTCGTTGATGACAGACGGGGCGGGCTCAGCTAACATATTATCTACATACTGCTCTAGCTCCGCATCCACTGGGATAGCATCCTCAGCGGCTTCGACAGCTATCTTCTTGGCCACCTCGTCCTCCTCACGAGGGCCTTCGCTAATCTTCCGCTTTTTCTGTTGGACATCTGAAACAAGACACCCTCCCACTAGCTCAACCCCCAAGAGAAAGATGGTTAAATACTAACACTCAATGGCTGTAAGGGCCCCATACACATGTCTTTCATCACTTAAGGTGAGAAGACTGTTGCAAATCATACCCAGGATGCTTTTCTGGAAATTTGCATATTCCTTAAAAGATAAACAATAGCCCCTGGGTGTGTCCACATAGTACATTTTACTGGCTGAAAGAAACCCAGGCACTGTTTGGGTGTGATTGTTTTTAGCAACATTTTCAGCAGTGTAAAAGCCTGAAAAACACATAAAATACAAACATAATATCAAAAAGTACATTTGTGTGTATCTTCTATAGACTCCTCTAAAATGCTTCAAGTGAAATGCGACTTTTGTTTTTTCATACGGAGAGATTTTTTTTTTTTTTTTTTTTTTTTATCAGTGCCCTAAAACTATGTCTTAATATGAACAATGATTTATATTGCCCACTGATATCAATGGGGACTGGTTTCAGGTGTATTTGATTTGTATTTTGGTTTGTAACATGAGACAAAAGTATGAAGAATATCGCCTTGCCAAGCCGCTTGACACACCTGCGATCAATACTTATTTTCCACCATAATTTGCAAATAAATTCTTAAAAAAATCAGACAATATGATTTTCTGGATTTGTTTTCTCATTTTGTCTCTCATAGTTGAGGTCGACCTATGATGACAATTACAGGCCGGCCTCATCTTTTTAAGTGGGAGAACTTGCACAATTGGTGGCTGACTAAATACTTTTTTTCCCACTGTAACTAATAATGATAAACAGAATCAAAGGCAATGGCCAATTTGCATTCACTTGCACTTCACCATGGCAGGATGATATTTGAGTGAACATAAGATAGCCGTTGTTTCTGATTCTACTCTCACATGTTTGTTCATTAAAAATAGCTTTATTTTACAATCAATCGATAGTTCATGAGCACATATGTGGCAGTGACCAGAGCAAACTGGATCAATGCACAATTCATATCACACTTATTCCAGGTAATACAAAAGCACAATATACAGTAGAGGCACAGATCCTATATATTACACCCCTGCTCTAAACGTTCTAATCAGTGGTGTAACTAGGAATGGTTGGGCCCCCAGGTGAACATTTGACATCCCCCCCCTGGTGTTACACCAGCAGGTAACAGCATCAACATCAGGGACCCGCCGAGCCCCCTAATGTCCCAGGCTCTGTGGCAGCCACTCCCGCTGCTACCCCTGTATTTACGCCACTGGTTCTAATAACTTCATACATCAATCAATAAAACAACAGGCAAGTGGTAAGGGATGGGGAGAAGGGAAGCAGGGGGGAAGGGAGGGGAATCATGGGCCTGAAGCTTTATTGAAAGACTGACACACCAGAGGAAGAGGGACAAGGAGAGGGGTATCAATCCTTTTCTTAGTTGATGTCCGGACTGTCCACGATTGAATGATGGTGAGTGCAGAAGACGATCACATTATCCATGTAGAGCGAGCAGTTTGCCACTTAACGGTCTGGTCCTAGTGCAGTGATCTCTCCAATGTCTGGATTCTGACAGATATATACTGTGAAGATCTCTATAACAGACAAAAAGAAGAGGCAGGCTTTTCTGACCCAAGAGAGGACGGAAAAGAGGTCCTCACTCTTCAGCCTGTGGTTATGCTCTGATTTTACTTCTACTTTTGTACATGGTCTATGGGGCCAAAACACACCTCTTAGCTGCAGATATTTTACCTTGAAAGAAAAATGAACATAACCACATGGATGCAGCTATGGGATACTAAATCATCCATGGGCCCTTATGGACCAGGGTTTAGTTTAGTGTCCCAAATCTCCCAGGAATAAAGCCATCTGTGCCCGCAATAAAAATAAAAATAACATTATACTGACCTTGCCAGTGTACTCCTCATTCTGACACAGATCTTCAGTGAAGCCAAAGAAGTACACCTCGGCTTCAGTGCGCATACCCCATACCTGCGACACTTGCGCAGCAAATCTGGAGTGTACATCTTTGGCTTCACTGAAGAACTGCACAGGCGCCGGGAGCACCAGAAATGAGTCTGCTGAGACTCATCAGACTCCTCTCTAGATAAGTATATAGGTTTATTTTTTTAAAACGTGGGCACGTACAGATTTACAACAGGGCAATTGGGGACACTAAACCCCCGGTCTATAAAGACCTTTAGTGTCCCAATTTGACCTGACAGTGTCTATAGAGGATGCTCCCTAGGTAACGTTCCTGGTCGCACACTCCTAAGTTTGTCCCTGATAAAAAGCACAGAACTTATATCTAAGAAGGAATTTAAGGTAACATTGTATGAATATCCATTGAATAATATGACACTACAATATAACAATCCTAACAATAAAAGAAGAGGTAGAATAGAGGGCTCTTGAGCAGACCATTTTCCCATTAACAGTAATGTAGCACTTTGTCATTTGTAATTGTGGAAGGTTAGTTTACATTTTTGTCTATTTTCACTGCATATTTTAACACTATCATTCATGTGCATACAATATAAGGGTTTTTCTTTTTTGCATTACTAGTTGTATTCTGTACTGTTCTTTAATCCCAAATTTTCCAGAAATATAACACCTGAAATGACACAGTATGTAAATGAGTGTGAAGTTTAGTATTATGGGAGTGAATGAATTTTTGTATGTTATAGTGTGAAATGTTACAAATTTACAACGGACTCACAGACCTGCATAGGAGTTGTAGACTGCATTGGCCTCACACTCGTATCCTTGAGCTTAGCTTGTTCTACACTTCACAGACCTAATGTCTGACAAAGACTGGAATCTGCAAAACAAAGGTAACATATTTCATTCTTACTCCATTCTATGTTGGTTTATATCTGCTATATGTGTCTGTACATTCTTCAATTGTGCGGTTCCAAGAACAGAGGGGCTGGTGGGCAGGGGTTCTGACAGTGAGTCACTTTGCATTGGTCAGGGTATTTAGATACAGACCTAGCCCAATGATCTGGATCTTTTCCACAGGTAAAGCTTTTTTACAACAATATTCTAGGGCTATGGAGTGGAGCTGAAATATTGGAGTCAGGCCAGTTTTGGGTGGAGTTGGGGGATGGAAAAAAGTTTGCAAAATAAAATAATGAATTATTTTTAATTATATTATACAATTATTGATATTGTATGATTTATTAGATGTATAGTTTGTTATATACAGTATTTACATTCATAGGAATCAATCACTGGCTTTTTAATGAATTAGATGAACCATGGCTGACCATGGCTGTCCACTATTTATGAAGGAGTTGGAGTTGGTTTAGATATAGAGAAGCCGTTGGTTTGGCCTACAGATTCCACAATCCTGTCATACTCTATATTAGATTGTGTGGGGAACCGCTCAGGTAGATGCTTGGTAGCAGTGCAGGAAACAGGGACAGAGAGACTGGATCACACTCAAGTTTAGTATTTATTCACTTGTGAGTGTATAAACAGGTTTGCCTTTACAAAGGCACAAACAAAAAAACAAAACCTTCTCGGCTGAGAAATAACTAATACAGCAAAATGGTCCCTCTCTATACAAGAGCCTGGCTGCCAGACTCTCGCTCTGGTTACTTCAAACGGGTGGCACAGAATTACCTTGTTTCAGGTCCAGATACACAGGTCACTTTCCTCAGTGTAGTGGTACCTCCTAGTTCTGACACTCAGCCTATATCAGGCCTTAATTGGTCAGCTGACCTCCCTGCTTTGGGCTTCTACCACACACCCTTTAACTACCTGGCTGGAACATACCTGTTCTCCCAAACCACACCTTTCACTTTCTCACATACCCTCCCCCTCAGTTCTGACCCCTTGGGGCGAACTCCAGACATTAAACAATGAGTCCAGGACAAGGCATCCGCATTGCCTTGCAGTTTCCCGACTCTGTGCTCCACCGAAAAACTAAAATTTTGAAGGGACAAGAACCACCTAGTGACCCTGGCATTCTTGTCCTTGGATCTGCTCATCCAAGTGAGGGGTGAGTGGTCGGTCACTAGACAGAATTGCCTCCCCAGCAAGTAGTACCTCAGGGCCTCTAACACCCATTTTATCGCCAGACACTCTTTCTCTACTATGCTGTAGTTTTTCTCTGCTGGCGTGAGTTTCCTGCTAAGGTAGGTAACTGGATGCTCTTCTCCATTCACCTCCTCAGACAGGACAGCTCCCAGCCCTACATCTGATGCGTCTGTTTGTACCACAAACTCTTTGCTGAAGTCGGGCGTAATGAGGACAGGAGATCCACACAAGGCCACCTTTAACGCCTGAAAAGCACTTTCGGCCTGGTCATTCCACTGCATCATAACGGACTTTTTACCCTTTAGAAGGTCCGTCAGGGGAGCAGATACTGTGGCAAAGTTGAGTATAAAGCGTCTGTAGTACCCAACAATGCCCAGGAATGACCTAACTTGTTTGGTGCTCACAGGTCGAGGCCATTTCTGAATAGCATCGACCTTGTTGACCTGGGGTTTGATTATACCACGGCCGATCACATACCCTAAATAGCATGTTTCTTCCATCCCCAAAGCACAATTCTTGGGGTGAGCGGTCAGGCCAGCTGCTCTTAAAGAATTAACTACAGCTTGTACCTTGGGCAAGTGACTCTCCCAGTCATTACTGAAAATGATGATATCATCCAGATTTGCTGAGGGGTATCTTCTATGAGGTTTTAAAACTATGTCCATTAACCGTTGAAATGTGGCTGGGGCTCCGCGGAGCCCAAACGGTAACACAAGATAATGAAAAAGTCCCTCAGGGGTGATAAAGGCAGTTTTTTCTTTGGCACTATCCGTCAGTGGTACCTTCCAGTATCCCTTAGTGAGATCGAGTGTAGTGAAGTACCGGGCCCCTCCCAGTCTCTCAATAAGTTCGTCTACCCGTGGCATGGGGTAGGCTTCAAATTTAGACACCTCATTCAGTTTCCTGAAGTTGTTGCAGAAACACAACGTCCCATCTGGCTTGGGAACTAGGACAATGGGACTGGCCCATTCACTTCTGGACTCCTCAATGACCCGTAACGTTAACATTTTCTGCACTTCCTGCGAAATGGCTTGTCAATGAGCCTCGGGGATCCGGTATGGTCTCGACCGTACTTTCACCTGGGGCTTGGTAACAATATCATGCTTGATTATAGACGTACAGCCGGGTAGCTCGGAGAACACGTCTGTATTCCTTGCTACAAACTCTCTGGATTCTTGCTGTTGGCTTTTCATGAGGGACTCTGCTATTGTTATCCCTACTGCTTCCTCTGTAGTCCTAACCGCAGCCTGTGGGGACAGTACAGGAGGCAGTTTAGCCGGAGATCTTTCTGTAAGCAGACTCTCTCTGTCTTTCCACGCCTTTAGCAGGTTTACATGATAAATCTGCTCTGGTTTTCTCCTACCAGGCTGACGAACCTTGTAGTTCACTTCCCCTATTTTCTCCATCACCTCATAGGGTCCTTGCCACTTGGCAAGGAACTTACTCTCCACTGTGGGAATGAGTACGAGAACTCGGTCACCGGGTTTAAAGGTCCTTACCTTCGCTGACCTATTGTAAACCCGGCTTTGAGCCCTTTGGGCCTCCTCCACATACTCTCTGACTATGGGCATAACGGCCGCTACCCTGTCCTGCATACCAGCGATGTGTTCAATAACACTTTTATGGGGGGGGGGGTTCTTGCTCTCACGTTTTTTTGGCAATGTCCAACAGACCCCTAGGATGTCTGCCGTAGACCAACTCAAAAGGAGAAAACCCAGTGATAGCTAGTGGTACCTCGCGGATGGCAAACATCAAATACGGTAACAGAACATCCCAGTCCTTTCCATTCTTGTTTACCACCTTTTTTAACATGCTTTTTAAGGTTTTATAAAACCGTTCTACTAACCCGTCTGTCTGTGGATGGTAAACAGATGTACGCAACTGTTTGATATTAAAGAGTTTGCACAGTTCCTTGGTGACTTTAGACATAAACGGTGTACCCTGATCCGTGAGGATCTCCTTGGGTAGACCCACTCGGCAAAACATGGCGAACAACTCTTTGGCAATCAACTTTGCCGACGTGTGCCGTAGTGGGATGGCTTCAGGATGTCGGGTAGCATAATCCATGACTACCAAAATATGCTGATGCCCCCGTGCGGACTTAACTAAAGGACCTACCAAGTCTATGGCAATCCTTTCAAAGGGCACCTCAATAATGGGCAAAGGTACCAGGGGGCTTCAAAAATGTGCCTTGGGGGAATGCAACTGACACTCCGGACATGTTTCACAATACACTTTAACCTCATGATATACCCCCGGCCAATAAAAACGCTACAATATGCGGTCCAGCGTTTTTGTGGCACCTAGGTGTCTCCCTAGCATATGTTTATGTGCTAACTCCAGCACTGTCCGGCGATAAGGCTGGTGTGGCATCCCCGAGCTGGCTATGGCTGGGCTGAGGGTGATCTCTGTAGTCATTGTATTATTTCCTGTTGCTTCATAGCCTGTGTGACATAGCAGGGGGTCCTGAGTCTCACACAACACAGCGCCACCTAGTGAGCCTCACACATGCATTACACCTCCCATAGGATTGAATAGTAACCAAATGTCCAATGGGAGGACATCGCCTGGGAAAAGGGGAGGAGTCAGCTGATCACTGGGTCCCCATGGTAACACCCCTGCAGGAAGGTCCTGCGTGTGAGGAGTTAGAAGTGTGGAGTGTTAGGAGGAGGAGGTGAGGAGATAAGTGTGATGTCCTGTGAAGAAAGCAGTGAGTTTAGTGCAGGAACCCAAGCCCTAGACAGGCCCAGGAAGGTTGGAGAGCTGACATACTCCAGCTATTCAGAAGATCCTGTCCCCTGTCTGCCTAGCCATCGCCCTGAAGGAAGTCAAGCATCATTATCTTGTCAGCATGAGACTGTGGAGAGAACATTCTGGAACACGTGCTCCATAGCAAGTATCACAGGATCCAGGGGCCAAGGCCAGACCTGTGGAATATCCTGCCACCCTGACTATTGCACCCCGAAACTCTGAGCTATCAGGACCACATAACGTGAGTGGGGAATATTATGTACTAGTATCATGGTGGGCATCCTCCTATGAGCCAAATAGGAGCCCAGATGCACCTTAGGGCTGTAACACTGAAGTATAAGGGGCTAGGAACACCTTTCATCAAGTCTACCCTGCACCCCAGGACTTTGCTGTGTCACCAGGCGTACCCCGTTGTTTTGTATTGAAGAAACTGTTTAAGCATTTGTGCCTCCACACCCATGGAAGTAAAAGTTCAACTTTACAACCATTTCTGTGTCTGACTCTGCACCGACAACATCAGGGCGCCCCAAACACCACCAGTCGGCACAGTATAGGGGAAGCGCCCCGGGGGAACAATCACCACCAACATTTGTGCAGCCCCCTCATCACCGGTACCAGTGGTGGTAACGTGGGACAGCACCAGCGCTGCGCCCTCGTGCCCAGAGACCGTGACAAGTCTGCGCTGTTTGCACCCCGCAATCCCAACTGCAGCGTTACCTTCCATCTGGTCACCGCACTGGGGTACCAGTAACTGCTCTAAGGTCTCTCCTCGCACCTTGTCAACTCGGTATAACAACTCCTGGTTGACAGCCATGCGGGGGAACACCTCATCAGCGCCTGGGCGCTGAGACACACCATTGATAACATTGATTACATTCTCCCAGGCCCTGAGCAGATTAGGGTCTTGGAGTTGTGCAGAACCAAAATCATCACGAGATACCTCTAAATCTGACATTTGAGGTTTGGTACTGGCTGCCTCGGCTTCACCTGCCATTACCTCTAGGGGAAATACAGAGCTACCATTTCCTTCTAGCATGGTCACCCCTACGGCAGGAACCCTAGAGTCCAAGTCATTGGGTTCAGGCTCGTGGACCTGACCAGACAGTACCTGTGGTAATCTTGAGGGGGGTTCTCTGACCCTTGTTTTCCCCGCCACAGTGTCCAAAACAGGGGAAAGTCCCATCCCAGAATGAGGTCATGGGGTAAATTCTGGACAACCCCTACCTCGTGTCGGCTCTCCCCACAGGGGGTCTGGATGGTGACAATCACAGTTGGGTAGTCTCTTAAATCGCCATGTATGCACAGGACCCCGACTGTGCGTCCGGTGACAGTCCCGAGGTCGACACAGGACCCATTAACGAGGGTCTCCCGACTGCCAGAGTCCAATATTGCCACCACTGGGCACCCAGCCACGGTCACTTGGCATAGGTGGCGCCCATCATCAGTGTCCGAGGTGGCAGCAGCATAGGCTGGGGCAGCATAGAGGGACAGCCTCTGACCCAGGCTGCAGTCCATGGGCTCTAAGGCACAGGGACAATTAGCCGCAATATGGCCTGGCTCGTGGCAATCCCAGCAGATAACAGTCTCTCTCCTCCTCCCCTGGGTCACTCTCTTATCCTGGGGAGCTTGAGGAATGTTGGCCCTCCGGGCCTTGGGGACTTATGGGATCTGGTGGGGCTCCTTCCTGAGGGACTGTGTAGTCCAGTAGCGTTCCACCAAGCCCACCAATTCATTGGCATTAGTTGGGTCTCCATGCCCCACCCAATGCTGGATCTTACCCGGTAAAGCCCTCAGGTACCGGTCTATGACGACCTGCTCCACCACCTGGGCTGGGGTCAACCTCTCCAGCTGGAGCCACTTACGGACAAGCTGTACAAGCTGGTGCATTTGTGACCTCGGTGGTAACGCCTCCTGGTATTCCCAATTGTGGACTCTTTGAGCCCAAACGTGCTGGTCCACACCCAGTCGGGCCAGGATCTCCGCCTTCACCCGCTGGTAGTCTCATGCATCCTGTTCACTCAGGTCAAAATAGGCTTGCTGGGGCTCAGCAACTAAAAACGGTGCCAACACCTCGGCCCAGAGGTGTCGTGGAAGCCTCTCACAGTTGGCCACTCTTTCAAACCCAGTCAAATAGGCCTCTATGTCGTCCTCTGCCATCATCTTGGTCAACGCTTTACGGACCTCTTTCCTGATGTCCCGCTCTGGCTTTGGTGGATCAGCCTTTTGCTGAGCGGCCAGCAACAATGACATCTGCTGGGCCAAGAGTCGGTTGGTCTCTTGTTGCGCTACATTAGCCTGTATCAGCTGCTTCACAACCTCCTCCATGACTGTGGCTCTTTATTTCAGTTCTGTCAGCTACAGGCAGGGGCGCACCGCTAATGAGGCGAGGTGAGGCGGCCGCCTCGGGCGGCACTGTCCAGGGGGCGGCATTTTTACTATTTAATGTAAACCAGCCCAGGACAGGCCGCTTTAAAAAAAAAAAAAAAAAAACAGAGCTGAGCGCGGCCTGTCCTGGGCTGGTTTACAAGACGTCGCATCTCAGCGCAGGCGGCGATACAATGACGTCATCACGCCGCCTACGCTGAGACACAGACGTCGCGGACAAGAGGAGGAGGCGGCGGCTGCATCAAGGCATCGCAGGTGAGTATAGCTTTTTTTTTATCTATATAAATAGGCCGTAACCTGTTGGAGTATCCCCGGCAGGTCAGGGCCTATTTATTTACCTACCCCGCGTCTGCTCGTGGCCGCCCCCGCTTCCCCTTGTGCTATGGGCCGCAGAAAGGGAAGCGGATGACGCTGTGAGCGGCCGCGGGCATCGGTAAGTTAGGCCGCGGGCCGCAAATACTACTATTATTATACTCCGGGGTCTATTCAGACCCCGGAGTATAATAATCGGAGGCCTAGGGTTGGTGAGGGAACATAAAAAACAGTGTTACTCACCTCCTGCGATCCGATGTAACTCCGAGCAGGCTTGAGGCCTGTGGTGACGTCATCAGGTCGCGTCGCCGGCCTGATCACGTGACGTGTGTGCGCAATTAAACAGGGCCGAAAGCTGCAAGGAGTGCACCGGTGTCCAGGATAGGTAAGTAACTCTGATTTTTATGTTTGTATTCTCCCCTGGGTCTCCAATCATTATACTCTGGGGTCTGAAAAGACCCCAGAGTATAATAATAGTTCATGGGTCGGCCACTATGGGGCATAATACCCTGTGCAGGGACCACTGTAGAGCATAATACCCTGTGCAGGGACCACTGTAGAGCATAATACCCTGTGCAGGGACCACTGTAGAGCATAATACCCTGTGCAGGGGCCACTCTGGAGCATAATACAAGTGCAGGGGCCACTATAGAGCATAATACCGGGTTCAGGGGTCACTATGGAGCATAATACCGAGTGCAGGGGCCACTATGGAGCATAATGCAAGTGCAGGGGCCACTATAGAGCATAATACCGAGTGCAGGGGCCACTATAGAGCATAATACCGGGTGCAGGGGTCACTATAGAGCATAATACCGGGTGCAGGGGTCACTATGGAGCATAATACCAGAGCAAGGGCCACTATGGAGGATAATACCAGTGCAGGGGCCACTATAGAGCATAATACCGGGTTCAGGGGTCACTATGGAGCATAATACCGGGTGCAGGGGCCACTATGGAGCATAATACCGGGTGCAGGGGCCACTATGGAGCATAATACCGGGTGCAGGGGCCACTATAGAGCATAATACCGAGTACAGGGGCCACTATAGAGCATAATACCGAGTGCAGGGGCCACTATAGAGCATAATACCCTGTGCAGGGGCCACTCTGGAGCATAATACAAGTGCAGGGGCCACTATAGAGCATAATACCGAGTGCAGGGGCCACTATAGAGCATAATACAAGTGCAGGGGCCACTATGGAGCATAATACCAGTGCAAGGGCCACTATGGAGGATAATACCAGTGCAGGGGCCACTATGGAGCATAATACCCTGTGCAGGGGCGATTCTGGAGCATAATACCAGTGCATGGGCCACTATGGAGCATAATACAAGTGCAGGGGCCACTATGGAGCATAATACCAGTGCAGGGGCCAATATGGGGCATAAAACTGTGTGCAGGAGTTGCTGCGGAACATAATACCGTGTGCAGTGGCCAATGCGGGGCATAATACCGTGTGCAGGGGCCGCTGAGAGGCATAATACAGTGTGCAGGGGCTGCTGTGGGCCATAATACTGTGTAATACTGTGTGCAGGGGCTGCTGTGGAACATTATAGTGTGTGTAAATGGGGCGCTATAAACATGGGCTATGGCACCTGTTTATATTATACACTGTCTGTTTATAGTGACCGTGTGATGTAATTGTAGCCTTGTCACATACTGTAGACATGTACAGGACGAGGCTGTAGTTACATTACATGGCCGCTATGAGATGAAATACACTATGTAAACAGAGAAGCGGTCATGGCGCTTACACAGGTACCATTCAAACAGCTGATCAGTGGTGGTCCTGGGTTTTTGAACCCCACTGATTAGTTTATTAATGACCTGGAAAACCTTTTAATTAGTTAACACCTGGGGTATTATTAATAAGGGGCACTATTTATACAGGGTACACACGGACATTATTAATATAAAGATGCACTTGGGAGTATTATTCATTATGGGGGTTATATCATATATTTTATAATTGGGGGTAGCAGCAGGATGGGGGGCTTTGTGTAGGTGAGGACAATGTGGGTTGGATGCCTGGTAAAGTGAGGAGCCAAAGATGTCTGTGTTGCAACCTTTACAGAGACAAGTCACAGCTGGAAGAAGTGGTCATGGCGGTCCAAAGGGAAGAGAAGGGAAATGTGACCGATTAGTCAGAGACGTCACCTGTAAGTCACAGAATGTTACTGCCCTGTATTCACCTAAATGATAGAGGATAAATACCTGAGTGATGGGGGTCTGTCTGCTGAGACCCCCACTGAGCCTGAGAATTGGGTTTTTTTCCCCCACTAGGTGGGAATTCAGCCTGACCGCAGCCATATATATAGGTGTGTCACTTGGTGGATGGACGAACCCGCGTGGCTCTCATTCACTTCAATGGGAGTGCCAAAGATACCCGAAGTCCAGTACTCAGCTATCTGCGGGGCTCCTATAATAGAGAATGGGGGCCACGTGGGCTCGTCCATCCACCAAGCAGAAGATGTGTGAAGTTACTTTCATTGTTAATGCCGTGTTGTTGATCTGATACTGAAGTAATACAGGAAGAAGAATTCTTAAAAACTGTTTTATAACTTTGTGTATTGTGTATATTGTGCGTCGATAACAGTGTGTTAAACTAGTAGCATGGAAACTAAGGTTTTTTTTTGGGGGGGGGGGGGCATCATTCTATAGTCTGCCTCAGGCAGCAAAGAGGCTAGGTTCACCACTGGCTACAGGACACGCAGCCCGTGTATGTCTCACTGCACATATGCCCACATCCGAAGCACCATATGTGGGGAGCTGCTCAGGTAGATGCTTGGTAGCAGTGCAGGAAACAGGGACACAGAGACTGGGTCACACTCAAGTTCAGTATTTATTCACTTGTGAGTGTATAAACAGGTTTGCCTTTACAAAGGCACAAACAAAAAAACAAAACCTCGGCTGAGAAATAACTAATACAACAAAATGGTCCCTCTCTATACAAGAGCCTGGCTGCCAGACTCTCGCTCTGGTTGCTTCAAAGGGGTGGCACAGAATTACCTTGATGCAGGTTCGACTACACAGCTCACACTTTTCCTCAGTGTAGTGCCACATCTCCTAGTACTGACACAACAGCCTATATCAGGCCTTAATTGATCAGCTGACCTCCCTGCTGTGGGCTTCTACCAGACACCCTTTAACTGCCTGGTTGGAACATACCTGTTCTCCCAAACCACACCCTTCACTTTCTCACAATTGGTAATGCTGCTCAATTGTGTTTTTTTTTATTAATTCAGAAAAACCCCTTTCACATCTTGATTTTTCCACTGGATTGTATTACAAGGAGATTTTCCATAAGACCCCCACAGATTGTAGTTACACATAGCTGCTAATGAAAATCACATATTTAACTAAAAGATCATTTTCCATTTTTTGTTCCACAATCTCTTGCACTGCTTGTACTAAAGCCATGCCCACAGTGAGCTTTCTATTTAATACGATACCAGAAATACAGAAATGTACTATACATCTACTCTGCAAGCAGTGGTGTAACTAGGAATGGCTGGGCCCCAAGGCGAACATTTGACATGAGGCCCCCCCAAGCCGCCGCCCCCAACCCCCCCAAGCCGCCCCCCCCAACCCCCCCCCCCCACACAAACTGCATTCCTGCGCACACTATTATGTCCCATAGTGGCCCCTGCACACGGTATTATGTCCCATAGTGGCCCCTGCACACGGTATTATGCCCCATAGTGGCCCCTGCACACGGTATTATGCCCCATAGTGGCCCCTGGACACGGTATTATGCAGCATAGTGGCCCCTGCACACAATATTATGCCCCATAGTGGCCCCTGCACAGAGAAGTTTGCCCCATAGTGGCCCCAGCACACAGTAGTTTGCCCCATAGTGGCCCCGACACACAGTAGTTTGCCCCATAGTGGCCCCTGCACACAGTAGTTTGCCCCATAGTGGCCCCTGCACACAGTAGTTTGCCCCATAGTGGCGCCTGCACGCAGTAGTTTGCCCCATAGTGGCCCCTGCACACAGTAGTTTGCCCCATAGTGGCCCCTGCACACGGTATTATGCCCCATAGTGGCCCCTGCACACGGTATTATGCCCCATAGTGGCCCCTGGACACGGTATTATGCAGCATAGTGGCCCCTGCACACAATATTATGCCCCATAGTGGCCCCTGCACAGAGAAGTTTGCCCCATAGTGGCCCCAGCACACAGTAGTTTGCCCCATAGTGGCCCCGACACACAGTAGTTTGCCCCATAGTGGCCCCTGCACACAGTAGTTTGCCCCATAGTGGCCCCTGCACACAGTAGTTTGCCCCATAGTGGCGCCTGCACGCAGTAGTTTGCCCCATAGTAGCCCCTGCACACAGTAGTTTGCCCCATAGTGGCCCCTGCACACAGTAGTTTGCCCCATAGTAGCCCCTGCACACAGTAGTTTGCCCCATAGTAGCCCCTGCACACAGTAGTTTGCCCCATAGTGGCCCCTGCACACAATAGTTTGCCCCATAGTGGCCCCTGCACACAGTAGTTTGCCCCATAGTGGACCACCCATGAACGATTATTATACTCTGGGGTCTTTTCAGACCCCAGAGTATAATGATCGGAGACCCAGGGGAGGATAGAAACATAGAAAACACTGCAACTTACCTCTTCCTCGCTCCGGTGCACTCCCGTGCGCTACTTCGGCCATCTTCAATGTCGGACTGGATCTCGCGCGATCCACGCCGGTGTCGCGACGCATAATGACGTCGACTGACGTCTGGGACGTTACCAAACAGGCCCGAAGCCTGCGGAGCGGCGGAGAGGTGAGTTACAGTGTTTTTTATGTTCGCTCACCTTCCCTGGGCCCCCGATCGTTATACTCCAGGGTCTCAAAAGACCCCCGAAGTATAACGATAGCAGTGATTGTGGGGTTCGCGGTAGCGACTGCCACAGGGCTCCGGGCCCCGTAATGTTCCGGGCCCTGTGGCAGTCGCTATCACTGCTACCCCGGTAGTTACGCCCCTGTCTGCAAGTTACACAGATAATATCAGAGTAAGCCCCCTTGCATGCGACCGTATGAATGGTCAGTGTGCTATCTGGGTTTTTCCCGGATATCACAATGACCCATTCATTTCTATGGGCCCTTACACATGATCATGAATTACACGGTCACGTGTTTGGGCTGACAGTCCGCAAAATATGGAACAGGTCCTATTCCTGTCCAATTTTGCAGCCCTCCTTCCACGGCTCCTATTCATTGAATGAAAGAGGCCGCAGAAGCATGGCCGGTGTACGGGCGGCACACGGATGACATCTGTGTGTCCCCCGGGCACCGCCCGGCCGTTCATTCACAGTCGCCGGTTAGCACACGGTGTGCAAGCGGCTTAAGAGAGGAACATGCTGTGTTAGTACAAAGTATGTGTGCTGTGAATATGAAAAAAATGGGACAGATTTACTAATCGTGTCCAAATATTTAGAGCAGGGGTAGGCAGCCTTTTTTGTACAGTGCCGCAACCCAGACGGATGAGACCGGAGAATGGGAGTAGTAGTGGCGGATGCTGTGTCACCTAGCAGGCCGAGCACGCTCCACAGCCGCTCCAGTCGCACTCCTAGGCCGGACAAAGTCGAGGGGGATCCTGCAGCACTACTGGATGGTAGTGGTAGTAGTTCCAGTTGAAGAGGGGACCTCTGCTACCTGAGCCGGTGTGGTGTTGTTCGGAAGGGCCCTGGTGGTAATGCAGGCACGACTCAGGATTCAGCGATTCAGGTAAACCAAACAGCCTTTATTTGGCAATAGGAATCACAAGGCAATAGCAGCTTCTAAATGGGGGTAGTAATACAGTGTCCAAACCCCAGCCTTGGTTCTAGGAGTCCTGACAAGGAACTGGTTACCTGAAGACTAGGCCTGAAGTAATCCTCCTGAAGATACAGAAGATAGAACATACTAACATAAAACCTAGAGGCACCAGAAACAAACACATTAAAAGCATTAGCACTCTGGGATGCTGCAACAACATGACAAATTAAAAAATAAAATTAAAGATGAGGTGTTCCGTGTGCCGTGCAATCATTGAAAGGTTCCCTAAATGGAAGTTATTTAATGGGAGTGTCAGTACGTCAGTATTACAGCCCTGTGAAGCGGCCTACTGCTGCCTTCATATACTCACTGGATGCTATTAAAAACATGTTATTGCTTTAAAAAAAAAAAAATAGTGCGCCATTTTGCGCTTTTTTTGTGTGGTAAAATGGCGTGCTGTCTCCTACATAGGACTACTGCACCCTCTTTATCCCTTACATGTGTATGGAATAAGGGGATGCAGCAGAGCTGTGGAAGAATGAAGAGGTGCAAGTCTACAGCAGTCCTATGTAAGGAAAGAAGGGGGTCTAGACTCCTGGCTGCAGCAGTCCTCTACGAAATATATTTTACACAAGGATGGTATAGCCAGGAGTTAAAGAGGACCTTTTACGTCCTCATCGATGTGTGGTATTATATACCGCTAGAAAGCCAACAACTTTCCCGGTATGCGCTCAAGTGCCGGAGATATCAGTGCCATTAGTTTCAGCATGATATCTCTCCAAAGTCAGAAAGGATAGGCTTACAGTTCAGTGTCATCACTGGACTGTGAGGAACACCCCCCGACAGCACTCTTCCATTGCCTTATACTGATGACCCTGAGCTGTAAGGACCGTCATTCTGACAGTGGAGAGATATCAGTCCCAAAACTGGAGCCTGACATTCTACGCTAAATGTCTTGAAAAGGACGGACAGAAACCAGTACCTGTACCTATCCTTGCAGGTTTTTATCTAACTTGGAATTATCAGGGAATATACAGTCATGGCCAAAAGTTTTGAGAATGACACAAATATTATATTTTCACATGATCTGCTGCCCTCTGGTTTTTATGTGTGTTTGTCAGATGTTTTTATCACATACAGAAATATAATTGCATTCATATTATGAGTAACAGAAGCTTATATTGACAGTTAGAATGAGTTCATGCAGCAAGTCAATATTTGCAGTGTTGACCCTTCTTCTTCAGGACCTCTGCAATTCTCCCTGGCATGCTCTCAATCAACTTCTGGACCAAATCCTGACTGATAGCAGTCCATTCTTGCAGAATCAATGCTTTAATTTTGTCTGAATTTGTTGGTTTTTGTTTGTCCGCCCGTCTCTTGATGATTGACCACAAGTTCTCAATGGGATTAAGATCTGGGGAGTTTCCAGGCCATGGACCCAAAATCTCTATGTTTTGTTCCCTGAGCCATTTAGTTATCACCTTTGCTTTATGGCAAGGTGCTCCATCATGCTGGAAAAGGCATTGTTGAGCGCCAAACTGCTCTTGGACGGTTGGGAGAAGTTGCTCTTGGAGGACATTCTGGTACCATTCTTTATTCATGGCTGTGTTTTTAGGCAAGACTGTGAGAGAGCCGATTCCCTTGGCTGAGAAGCAACCCCACACATGAATGGTTTCAGGATGCTTTACAGTTGGCATGAGACAAGACTGGGAGTAGCGCTCACCTCTTCTTCTCCGAATAAGCTGTTTTCCAGATGTTCCAAACAATCGAAAAGGGGATTCATCAGAGAAAATGACTTTACCCCAGTCCTCAGCAGTCCACTCCCTGTACCTTTTGCAGAATATCAGTCTGTCCCTGATGATTTTCTGGAGAGAAGTGGCTTCTTTGCTGCCCTCCTTGAGACCAGGCCTTGCTCCAAGAGTCTCCGCCTCACAGTGCGTGCAGATGCACTCACACCTGCCTGCTGCCATTCCTCAGCAAGCTCTGCACTGCTGGTAGCCCGATCCCGCAGCTGAAACACTTTTAAGAGACGGTCCTGCCGCTTGCTGGTCTTTCTTGGGCGCCCTGGAGCCTTTTGGCACCAATGGAACCTCTCTCCTTGAAGTTCTTGATGATGCTATAGATTGTTGACTGAGGTGCAATCTTTCTAGCTGCAATACTCTTCCCAGTTAGGCCATTTTTGTGCAGTGCAATGATGACTGCACGTGTTTCTTTAGAGATAACCATGGTTAACAGAAGAGAAACAATGATGGCAAGCACCAGCCTCCTTTTAAAGTGTCCAGTGGTGTCATTCTTACTTAATCATGACAGATTGATCTCCAGCCCTGTCCTCATCAACACCCACACCTGTGTTAATGGAGCAATCACTGAAACGATGTTAGGTGGTCCTTTTAAGGCAGGGCTGCAATGATGTTGAAATGTGTTTTGGGGGATAAAGTTCATTTTCTAGGCAAATATTGACTTTGCAAGTAATTGCTGTTAAGCTGATCACTCTTTATAACATTCTGGAGTATATGCAAATTGCCATTAGAAAAACTGAAGCAGTAGACTTTGTAAAAATTAATATTTGTATCATTCTCAAAACTTTTGGCCATGACTGTACAATAGTTAGAAGGGATACAAAAATTAGAGCAGCCCTGCCATGCTACAATACAAATACAGTTCATCAGAAAATGCCTTGCTATGCCCCAATATAAAACCAAAGGCACACACGGCTACTGTAGAACCCCATAACTGCTATGCCTAAAGGTATTGTGATTGGCTGCAGAGGTCACATGTCCATGGCGGAATGTTATTACTACAACAGGAAGTACAGAGACCACTGGTGCACCAGGCAGGCATTGGTAGAGGGCACCAATGACACGAGTATGACTTTTACACAATTTTTTACACCATTCTCATCTGCTTTGAATTTTTTTTGGCTGGATAGAGTTACATTCAGAATAGACTGACATTTTATTCTTCATACACTAGGTAATATTGCTGAATTTCCCTGGTGTAGAAATCTACCTATAGAAAGACACTTTGATACACATTGTACGCCTTATCTTTTATTCGGTTTAGAACATGTGTTTTCACACTCCGTGCATCCATTGAGGGCTAATAAAATGGCCCAGTGTTTTGTGAGGCAGGACCCACAGTAACATTTTACGTCCAGCAATAATGTTTTTTATTGGCTCTATGATAAATGTCGCAGCGTTAATAGGACTCGAGCGCAGCTAGTTCTGAAGTGATTAAACGGGGAATAACACCTCTTTATTGTAACAACGTGTGAACACCACTATGCTGCTCCAAACACCGAAACCCCAGGAACAGCCAGATTGGTTTAATGAATTTTTATTGGCATATCCTTGTTTTTAGCTAAATGCAGCCATTAGGTTATGTCAAGTGAAGGAGGTGAATATACTAATAGTGTCTGTAAAAAACCCCCACCAAAAGTAAAATAAAATTGGTTTGGATTTAGAAATATATATATATATATATATATATATATATATATACAGTCATATGAAAAAGATTGGGCACCCCTATTAATCTTAATCATTTTTAGTTCTAAATATTTGGGTGTTTGCAACAGCCATTTCAATTTGATATATCTAATAACTGATGGACACAGTAATATTTCAGGATTGAAATGAGGTTTATTGTACTAACAGAAAATGTGCAATATGCATTAAATCAAAATTTGACCGGTGCAAAAGTATGGGCACCTCAACAGAAAAGTGACATTAACATTTAGTAGATCCTCCTTTTGCAAAAATAACAGCCTCTAGTCGCTTCCTGTAGCTTTTAATCAGTTCCTGGATCCTGGATGAAGGTATTTTTGACCATTCCTCTTTACAAAACAATTCCAGTTCAGTTAAGTTTGATGGTCGCCGAGCATGGACAGCCCGCTTCAAATTATCCCACAGATGTTCAATGATATTCAGGTCTGGGGACTGGGATGGCCATTCCAGAACATTGTAATTGTTCCTCTGCATGAATGCCTGAGTAGATTTGGAGCTGTGTTTTGGATCATTGTCTTGCTGAAATATCCATCCCCAGCGTAACTTCAAATTCGTCACTGATTCTTGTACATTATTCTCAAGAATCTGCTGATACTGAGTTGAATCCATGCGACCCTCAACTTTAACAAGATTTCCGGTGCCGGCATTGGCCACACAGCCCCAAAGCATGATGGAACCTCCACCAAATTTTACAGTGGGTAGCAAGTGTTTTTCTTGGAATGCTGTGTTTTTTTTTTTTACGCCATGCATAACGCCTTTTTGTATGACCAAACAACTCAATCTTTGTTTCATCAGTCCACAGGACCTTCTTCCAAAATGAAGCTGGCTTGTCCAAATGTGCTTTTGCATACCTCAGGCGACTCTGTTTGTGGCGTGCTTTCAGAAACGGCTTCTTTCGCATCACTCTCCCATACAGCTTCTCCTTGTGCAAAGTGTGCTGTATTGTTGACCGATGCACAGTGACACCATCTGCAGCAAGATGATGCTGCAGCTCTTTGGAGGTGGTCTGTGGATTGTCCTTGACTGTTCTCACCATTCTTCTTCTCTGCCTTTCTGATATTTTTCTTGGCCTGCCACTTCTGGGCTTAACAAGAACTGTCCCTGTGGTCTTCCATTTCCTTACTATGTTCCTCACAGTGGAAACTGACAGGTTAAATCTCTGAGACAACTTTTTGTATCCTTCCCCTGAACAACTATGTTGAACAATCTTTGTTTTCAGATCATTTGAGAGTTGTTTTGAGGAGCCCATGATGCCACTCTTCAGAGGAGATTCAAATAGGAGAACAACTTGCAATTGGCCACCTTAAATACCTTTTCTCATGATTGGATACACCTGGCTATGAAGTTCAAAGCTCAGTGAGGTTACAAAACCAATTTTGTGCTTCAGTAAGTCAGTAAAAAGTAGTTAGGAGTATTCAAATCAATAAAATGATAAGGGTACCCAAATTTTTGCACCGGTCAAATTTTGGTTTAATGCATATTGCACATTTTCTGTTAGTACAATAAACCTCATTTCAATCCTGAAATATTACTGTGTCCATCAGTTATTAGATATATCAAATTGAAATGGCTGTTGCAAACACCCAAATATTTAGAACTAAAAATGATTAAGATTAATAGGGGTGCCCAAACTTTTTCATATGACTGTATATATACATATATGTACAGTGAAACCTCTTTGAGACAACCACCCAAAACTGCATTAAAAAGTGGCCTTCTCAAAGAAGGTAGCTAGTATGGAAAACTGAAAATCCATCACAGAAAATGTGGTCTGGTTAAGGAGATGGTCTTCTCAAAGAGGTGGTCTTATGGAGAGGTTTCACTGTATATGTAATCCTAGATCCTTTATTCTGGTGAAGATTTGACTCTTTGATCCTTTCATAGAGATTGTACTTCCATTTTGGAAGTGGTCCATATGGACTAATGATGTCATGTGATGTCCTTCTAAGATTCTGGGTGCTAGGGGTTGATATATTCCCCCAGGCTCATGCATACGACTGTATTTTGATTCCATGTAATCCTAATTCACACATCCATGGAAGTGTGAGGTCCGTTCTTTTCTCTGACTGCGCCCCACCCTGGTCATTTTCGGATGTTGTCCGTGAAAAGCAGATCAACATTTCTTTGTTTCATTTTCTAAGTTTTGTATGTGTCTGGGTCTTTTTTTTCACGGACCTGTAGAATCTCATCGGTATGATGCATCCGTGGTGCGTAAGCAGCCATGATAAAAAAGGAGCTGCTCCTACAGTTTACAATAAAACGCTAACATCTGAATAAACACAATGATATGAAAAATGAAATGAATGGATACGTATGGTGTCTGCGGAAAATGTGGACACCATACATACACAAAATGCAGACGTGTGACTAAGGCCTTAGGTTGCAGAAAGCTGTAATATGGCACCAATGAAAGTCTATGGGACCATACTGTATATTTCATTTAGCAGATTTCATTCAAATGCAAGCTGCATATAAATCGAACAGAAAAAACTACAATTGGATACCATATAATGGAAATATTTTTTGCTAAAAACAGTGGTGGGAGGAGAATAGAATATTGTGGGTGCGGTTTCTGTCCTCCCTTAGCATTGCTTCTAGCAGAGCATGGGGCAGATTTACTAATACTGTCTTTAGCCTTTAGACAGTGCAAACTTAGACTAGACAGTCTTAAACTGCACCAGATTTCTCAAAGTGTCTAATGCTGTTTGATAGTTTTGGCGTATCATTAGATTGTCTTGTATAACTTTATAATACATATTATTTGGCTTAGATTACAAAAAAACAAAAAAGGGCCAAAATTTTGGCATATTATTTGGCACACTGGAGCAAATAAGCTAATGAAAAAATGCTCTAGAATTCTGGCATGGGTTTGCACTGTCTAAAACTTGGACACTATTAGTTTATCTGCCCCACGGTGTCATAGATTAGGTCATGCCCTCTTTCCAAAAAGCCACACCTTTTTCACATAGAGCCACACCCTTTTTTGTGCAAGTTGTAAATGTGTCTAAGGCTAAGACCCCACGTAGCGAAACGCAGCAAAAAACGCTGCAGAAAAAACCTTGGCAGAAATGCATTGCGTTTTTTACCGCAGAGTTTTTCATTGCATTTTTGCAGACTTTTCCTCTGCGGACATTCTGCCCTTATTATACCTATATGGAGATTTCCGCAGGTATAATTGACATGCTGCGATTTTCAAAAGTGCAGCTGTTTTTGAAGCGGAAAAGCTGCGGATTTTTTTTCTGCAATGTTTGGATGGGATTAGTCAGAATCCCATCCACTTTGCAGGCAATGTAAAATGCTGCGTTTTTACAACGTAGAGCCCCGGCCTTAAAAATGTTTAAGGCTCCACTTAGCAAAACAAAGCTAAAAAACGTTGTGAAAAAAAACGCAGTGGAAACCCATCACTTTTTTCCTTCAGTGTTTATCATTGCATTTTTACTGATTTTTTTTTTCAGCAGATTTTCTTCCCATATTAAACCTATAGAGAAAATGTGAGCGTTTCTGCAGGTATAATTGTCATGCTGCGATGTGGTTTTTTTTTTTAAACGCAGCTTTTCTGCAGCGTTTTTTTTCCTTTAATGTGTGGATGGGATTAGAAAGAATCTCATTCACTTTGCAGGTCTTTCTTTATTGCCCCAACCCACTGATACATTTGTAACAAATGTCTGTGTGTCCGTCAAAACGGACAAAGTTCGAGCAGGTCAGTTTCTTAAATAACCGTTTTTTCTGTCCCTCAAAAAAACAGACATGCAATATGCTCAGTAACCCTCATGGTTTTTAAGATGGCCATTTTTCCTTGCTGTATGAATAAAACTGTAGGGATTGCCTACACAGCGGTACAGATACAGCATGGTATCTTATTGTTATTATATATATTATATCTAGATCATTACAGGTGGGAAGTTACATTGTCATCCGAAGTTTGTTCATTACTCATTATTGGATCAATCCTGCAAGTAATGGAAGAGATTACCCTAATAATACTAATGTAATTCCCTAATATAATCTTTAAAATGACGCACAGCATCTCTTTAGCAAGAAGAATATTTTGCATAACAGGTAAAAGTATATAAAGAACAACTGAAGCTTTGTCACACACTGTGAGAGTTAATAAGACTAAACTAAATGTTAGACACCTACAGGTGTGACTGTGCATTTTTCAGCGATAGATTTCTATTAGTGCTTATGGAAGAATACGATTTTTCCCCCTCAAAAAGCGATTATCACCTTTATTTCACGGCCACCCTCTCTTTTCTTTAACACTGAATATACTATCAAAGTCTTTTTTTAACTAATTTGACCTACTTGGAAAAAGTTTTCACTGACATTGAAATTTTTCTGAATTTCTGAATTTCCGACTTTTGCAAATCTTTTAAAGCTACATTTCCTAGTAGGCTCTAGGATGTTTTTGTTGCAGATTTTGTTGGGCCAGGGCCCCACGTGGCGTAAATGCAACAAATCCTGTCCACACATTACAGAAAAATACCCGCAGCGGAAATGCTGTGATTTCCAAAACCGTCGCGTTTTTAGAAATCGCAGCATGTCAATTATACCTACGGAAATGCTGGCAGTTTCCATATAGGTATAATGGAAGCAGAAAGTCCGCAGAGGAAACCTCTGTGTTTACGCCATGTGGGGCCCCAGCCGAAAAGACTGCGACAGAAACGCATCGCATTTTTTTGCAGCATTTTTCACATAAAGTCCACAGAGAAAACTGATAAAAAATTATTAAAAATGATCCGACTCTATTATACCTATATGAAAACGCCAGCATTTTCGTAGGTATAATCGACATGCTGGTATTTACAAAAATGTGAGCGTTTTTGAAATCGCAGCATTTTCGCTGCAGATTTTTAACTGCAATGTGTGGATGGTATTAGCCAGAATCCCATCCTCCTTGCAGGTAATGTAAAACACCGCGTTTTTGCAATGTGGGGCCACGTCCTTAGGCTAAAGCCCCACATTGCGAAAATGCAGTGTTTTTGCTGCTGTGGAAAAAAAGCGCTGCATTTTAAAATACCTGCAAAGTCAAAGAGATTTTGGCTAATCACATCCACCCATTGAAGAAAAAACCTGCTCCGGTTTTTGAAAATCGCAGCATGTCAGTTATACGAGCTGAAATGCTGGAGTTTTCCCTATAGGTTTAATAAAGGAAGAAAATCTGCAGAGAAAAACTCAAAGCAAAAATGCAATGAAAAACGCTGCAGAAAAAACACGATGCATTTGTTTCTGCAGCTTTTTTTTAGCTGCGTTTCGCTAAGTGGAGTCTTAGACTAAGGCTCTACATTGCGGAAAAGCTGATTTATTTTTGTTGCATATTTTGCTGAGGTTTTGTGAGCCAAAGCCAGGAGTGGATTTATCAGAAGAGAAAAATATAAGCATTTCCTATATATTTCCCATTCTTTTTCAAGCCGCTCTTGACTTTGGCTGAAACAACTGCAGCAAAATCTGCAACAGAAAAAGCTGCGTTTCCGCGATGGTGGGCCTTAGAGTAAAGGGGTTATGCCATGAATAGTTTTTTTCCTTCATCCACAAGATAGAGCACAACCTGATCAGTGAGGGTTTGACTGCTGAGAACTCCACCAATCTCGAGAACAGGGTGGTCTTTTCCCATTGTTGCGCATTCAACTTGAATTTACTAACCCATCTATGCCAGTTTTCTGGTGTAGGTGGCAGTAGATGTGGTGCATTTTTGGCACATGACCCTTTTTTGAGCCAAAGATGTAAGACATTGTTGCACTCATCACTTTTTATCAATTTGGGCAAAGCGAGGGCCAGGGCGGGAAATCCTTGGCCCCAGAGATGTAAAGTGAAGCTGCTGACCCCAATGCAAAATGTATTACAGGACCCCCACCTACCATATGCTACCAGTTTCAGTTTATTTTCGTGTTTGAAAGCAAAAAAAGTCATATGCAAAATAACCTAATTAGCAACTGGACAGTCAGACTAAGCTGAAGCTGGCCCTGCCCACCATGACTACATAGGTTTATTTACATATGACTTTTTGTCTTCTCAGGCTGAGGACCCACGTTGCGGAAACACAGCTTTTTTTCTGTTGCAGATTTTCCTGTGGTTTTTGAGCCAAAGCCAGGAGTGGATTGAGCAGAAGGTAGAAGTATAAGAACTTCCTATATATTTCACATTCCTTTTGTAGCCATTCTTGGCTTTGGCTCTAAAAACCACAGAAAAATCTGCAACAAAAAAGTTGCGTTTCCGCAACGTGCGGCCTCAGCCTCAAACTTCACTTTGCTGCAATAGAAAGATCACAGAGGGGCAGCAATGGAAAGGGAATTGCTTCATCCTGAAACATAATGGGCTCAGTTTATGGTGGAAAAACCACCTGTCAGGTTCCTTTTAACAGATTCCTTGTCATTAACTTGTCATCTATTATCTACAGGAAATTAATTTAGGGGATTTCTATGAGCTATGCCCTTTACAATAAAAATTATTGCAGTTCACTGCCTCATTACTTTCATTTAGTGAGAGACTAGTCCCTTGATTCAGGAATTTTCAGAGAAATGTATAAATGATTTAGAATTAGAATTCATCCAGCCATTATCAAGTTCCTTTCTATTGTCCATTGAAGCTCAGTCTATCATTAGATGAAAATGAAATTACTGTATGCAGATTAAAGAAGCCATTTTTGGGCTCACCCGCAATAGTCTATTATGCTCAGTTGCATCAAATGAAATAATTTAACTATGGTCAGTTCTGTCGTGTGATCCCTAGTCTGACCACTAGTCCAGAGTTTGCTTAATTGTGAAGCGGAACCAGGGACCACAAGAAGGGCCCCCACAATAAATTAAAAAATTACAGACATATAATTATAAGGTTACATTCATACTACTGTTGTTAATGTCCATTGCTGTCACCTGTCATAGGTTGACAGCAACAGACATTAATGGTAGCATATGAAGCCTGTGTCAGAAAAGTAAAAAACATGACGGATGAAAGCTTCAGAGCACCAGAGATGAGTCCGATAAGAATCATCAGACTTATCAATGGGTAAGTACTAAGACTTAAAGAAAAAAAGGGTAGGGGGGATCATGGACTCATTTCTGGTGCTCCCAGAGTCGCTACAGCTCTGCAATGAAGCTAAAGCATACTGCCCGGGCTTTATTGCAGTACTGTGCATGCGCTGTGCAGTCATCTTGTGGTAAATATAAACTTTATATTTTTGAACCCAAGGCATGGACAGGCTTTCTATAGGGATATTTCAGACACTAAGCCTGTCCATGAGGACCTGTTGGTGGTTTAGTATCACAAACTTACCTGACAGATTCCTTTAAATAATAGTTTATGCTAGACTATGTAGGCAGAAAGCAAGTGATGGAGTGATATAAATTATTGATAGGCTCCCGAGTCAGCTCTATACTCTGCACATGTATGGCACTGGCAATTAAAGGGCTAAAAGATATCATCAGAAGACATATTGTGGTTTATTCTCTATAACCTTATAAATTGTTTATAGAGTATCCACACTCCCATGTTAAGTATAGGATGTACTACTGTACAAAACTGCTTCCCCTTCCTAGCCATGCTTCCGATATGATCTTTGCCACATACATAAAATATTAGGGTATTTTCAATTTTACTGTAAACTAAAATCTGAAGGTTTTTTTCCCAAATGTAACTATATGTATATATATATATATATATATATATATATATATATATATATATATATATATAAAATCTGAAGGTTTTTTTTTCCAAATGTAACTTTTGTACATCTCAATTTGGCTGTTGGAAATTCTGTAGCTGTTCATGTGTTATCACTCTTCATAAAATGAATGAAATTCACAAGAATACTAAATACTTACAATCATTATAACACAGAGTCATGTCCTGTTCTGATACAGCAGGGTTTCAGTGGTTACATCCCTTAAAATAAGAATTGTATGTCACACCTGATGAACGTCATCACCCCAAAAATATCTAATAATGAAATACCTTATATATGTTATAAAACCCTCTCTCTTTCTAATATATATATATATATATATATATATATATATATATATATATATATATATATATATATATATATATATATATATATATATATATATATATATATATATATACAGTACAGAACAAAAGTTTGGACACACCTTCTCATTCCAAGAGTTTTCTGTATTTTCATGACTATAAAAATTGTAGATTCACACTGAAGGCATCAAAACTATGAATTAACACATGTGGAATTATATACTTAACAAAAAAGTGTGAAACAACTGAAAATATGTCTTATATTCTAGGTTCTTCAAAGTAGCCTCCTTTTGCTTTGATTACTGCTTTGCACACTCTTGGCATTCTCTTGATGAGCTTCAAGAGGTAGTCACCTGAAATGGTTTTCACTTCACAGGTGTGCCCTGTCAGGTTTAATAAATGGGATTTCTTGCCTTATAAATGGGGTTGGGACCATCAGTTGTGTTGTTCAGAAGTCAGGTGGATACACAGCTGATAGTCCTACTGAATGGAGTGTTAGAATTTGTATTATGGCAAGAAAAAAGCAGCTAAGTAAAGAAAAACGAGTGGCCATCATTACTTTAAGAAATGAAGGTCAGTCAGTCCGAAAAATTGGGAAAACTTTGAAAGTGTCCCTAAGTACAGTGGCCAAAACCATAAAGCGCTACAAAGAAACTGGCTCACATGAGGACCGCCCCCAGGAAAGGAAGACCAAGAGTCACCTCTGCTGCGGAGGATAAGTTCATCCGAGTCACCAGCCTCAGAAATCGCAGGTTAACAGCAGCTCAGATTAGAGACCAGGTCAATGCCACACAGAGTTCTAGCAGCAGACACATCTCTACAACAACTGTTAAGAGGAGACTGTGTGCAGCAGGCCTTCATGGTAAAATAGCTGCTAGGAAACCACTGCTAAGGACAGGCAACAAGCAGAAGAGACTTGTTTGCTCTAAAGAACACAAGGAATGGACATTACACCTGTGGAAATCTGTGCTTTGGTCTGATGAGTCCAAATTTGAGATCTTTGGTTCCAACCACCGTGTCTTTGTGCGACGCAGAAAAGGTGAACGAATGGACTCTACATGCCTGGTTCCCACCGTGAAGCATGGAGGAGCAGGTGTGATGGTGTGGGGGTGCTTTGCTGGTGACACTGTTGGGGATTTATTCAAAATTGAAGGAATACTGAACCAGCATGTTTATCACAGCATCTTGCAGCGGCATGCTATTCCATCCGGTTTGCGTTTAGTTGGACCATCATTTATTTTTCAACAGGACAATGACCCCAAGCACCCCTCAAGACTGTGTAAGGGCTATTTGACCAAGAAGGAGAGTGATGGGGTGCTACGCCAGATGACCTGGCCTCCACAGTCACCAGACCTGAACCCAATCGAGATGGTTTGGGGTGAGCTGGACCACAGAGTGAAGGCAAAAGGGCCAACAAGTGCTAAGCATCTCTGGGAACTCCTTCAAGACTGTTGGAAGACCATTTCATGTGACTACCTCTTGAAGCTCATCAAGAGAATGCCAAGAGTGTGCAAAGCAGTAATCAAAGCAAAAGGTGGCCACTTTGAAGAACCTAGAATATAAGACATATTTTCAGTTGTTTCACACTTTTTTGTTAAGTATATAATTCCACATGTGTTAATTTATAGTTTTGATGCCCTCAGTGTGAATCTACAATTTTTATAGTCATGAAAATACAGAAAACTGTTGGAATGAGAAGGTGTGTCCAAACTTTTGGTCTGTACTGTATATATAAATATATATATATATATATATATATATATACATACAGTATATGTACCATATATTTTTTTTTATATAAAGGTATCATGTTGTTTTTTTTATTGCAATAAAAGCAAAACCTGGCATAGCTGTATATTTTCTCAATTCCATCCCATTCAGAATTTTTTTTCAGCTTTCCGTTGCAGTCCACAGAATATTAAATTGTGCCATTACAAAATACAATTTGTCCCACAAAAAAACAAGCCCTCATATAGCTCTTTGAATTGAAAAATGAAAAAGTTAGGACTTTTGGAATTTAAAAAAAAAAATGAAATGCAAAAAAAATAAAATAGCTGTAGTAGGAAGGGTTAAATAAGGGGTAAGAAAATGTAACATAATGGAGAAAATTAAAATTCAGTTTAAAAAGTGAATTATTGAAGCTATATTAAACAGATGTGAATCCTGTGAAACTATTTGCAGCATTGTTAAAGATAGATTTCCTGTCTGTAGATTGTACATGGTGTGAGACCATGATGTTACTTACGTGTCTTTGTTAAACTGTGAGCTGCTGGTACAGTGATACTTAGCCACGGATCCCGCTGATAGATTCTGTGAAGATTCTAAATATAATCTTATATTTTTATATAAACAGTTTGTTCTATTAGTGATTATGGGAGAGAAAGAAGACATGAAATATAGTCATGAAATATATGAGATTTATGTATTTATTTTAAGAATTGCTGACTAACATTTCCAGTATCATTATTATCATCAGATCATCCTGCACTGGATACCCCCATGTACAGTCATGGCCAAAAGTTTTGAGAATGACACAAATATTATATTTTCACATGATCTGCTGCCCTCTGGTTTTTATGTGTGTTTGTCAGATGTTTTTATCACATACAGAAATATAATTGCATTCATATTATGAGTAACAGAAGCTTATATTGACAGTTAGAATGAGTTAATGCAGCAAGTCAATATTTGCAGTGTTGACCCTTCTTCTTCAGGACCTCTGCAATTCTCCCTGGCATGCTCTCAATCAACTTCTGGACCAAATCCTGACTGATAGCAGTCCATTCTTGCAGAATCAATGCTTTAATTTTGTCTGAATTTGTTGGTTTTTGTTTGGCCACCCGTCTCTTGATGATTGACCACAAGTTCTCAATGGGATTAAGATCTGGGGAGTTTCCAGGCCATGGACCCAAAATCTCTATGTTTTGTTCCCTGAGCCATTTAATTATCACCTTTGCTTTATGGCAAGGTGCTCCATTGTAAGAGACAGCCAATGTTGTCTTAAGCTTCATTTGTCTGTATAAACTGTTAATGTTGAATGTATTTCTGTGATTCTGTTCCTTTAAGACAGCAGCCATTGTAATTGTGACATGATGCTGGAGTGAGACCCCCCCCCCCCCCTTTATGTCAGCCTGCCTGTTCTGCAGACAGAGTGTGAGCAGAGAAGCAGGAAGTGACGAGACAGAGAGCAGCAGCCATCTTGGCAAGTGTTGTATTGAACTGGTGTGGAGATTTTTCTGTACAGCTAAGCTGTATCTTGGTCCAGAGACAAACAGAGTGTAAAGAGACAACAGGACTAGTGAGTCCACGTGAAAGGAACTGTGCTCAGTGGCTGATCAGTGAGACTGACATTGTGACTGTGTATATGGATACCACAGATAGAGACTCGCAGTGCTGTTGATGTACTGGACGGCACCTGCTAAATCCTGCTTTACATCCCAGCTCAGTGTATGGATTCGGCAGGACTGTCAGTGTGCTGAGTGGAATCTGCTGTTGGATTACATTGCATTCAGTTGGTTTCCCTGTCTGTTAAAGAGGACTTCATTTCTCCCAAGATCCTGATAACCGTGAGGAGAGGACGCTTCACTATAAAAGAAAGGACCGACTTTGGGCCCCACCGCACGCTTCTACGGACTGTAAGCGGTCCACCTGGACCACTGGGGAAAAGGGGGTGCACCCAAATGTGAAGTCAGGGTCAGTTAGGGATAGTTTTGAGTATATTGTCCATTCAGTGTCCATACTGCAGAAGTGGACAGAGTAAAAGTAGAAACCATTGCAGAATTTGCCTTGAAATTGTTCATGCTATATTGTATATTTTGCTTGTCTTTAGCCCTGTCATTTTACCTTTAACTAGCCTTTATTAACTTATAGTAAATATATATTTTTTTCTTGAACTACCGCGTGTGCGTTCATTTCTGGTTGCGGAGTCCAAACCACCTGCCTTGCTCTCGGTTCACAAATTGGCATAGTCGGCAGGATCCGCTTACCAGAATGGACGGTGACGCACCCGTTCGGGAGAATGGTGCTGGAGGAAGAATGCCAGCAGGGGCTATAATGAGTCAGTTAGCTAAATTTGATGGCAATAATATGTCAGTGAGTATGTGGGTGGAACAGATACGAATGATACAGCGAATGTACCAGACCGCACCAGAAGTACTAGTAGAGCTAGCAATATTGACATTACAAGGGGATGCTAAGACCACGGTGATACTGAGGCCATTTGAACAAAGGCAGACATTTGAGCAAGTAGTCCAGATTCTAGAAACCATCTATGGAGAAACTGCATTGCTGGGGTCTCTGCAGGCTCGGTTCTTCCAGAGGGTACAACAGGAGAATGAAAGCCTTCCCCAATATGCAAATGCCCTACAAGAACTGCTCCGAGATATTCAAAGGAAGGAAAGAGGGGGCTCGCCAGCCTTCTGTAACCCTGATCGGACTCTCCGTGACCAGTTTGTCCTGGGGATACGTGACGGCAGTTTAACTGTGACTATGCAGGATTTTATACGACGAGAGACTGATGCTAAATTCCATGATGTACAGGTAGAGGCCATCTCCCGTGCCAATAGTATGGTCCCGAGGCCGCAGACCGCAGTTGGAGTTACTTTGTCACAGGGGGCTAGTTCTGGCTCAGAGACAGTAGAAAAAGGGAAGGTTAAAGAAATTCTCACAGTAATGCAGAAACTGCAAGAACAAATGGAACACTTGCACACTCGTTGTGATGAGCAGTCTATGAAAGTTGCAGACTTCCAGAAGACTGGAGATGAAAGGGTGAGCCATCCACACCCAGCAAGTCAGAATCACCCACCACCCCGCTGGAGGGGTGAGGATAGGACCTACCGAAGGGGTCCAAATCATTTAGTGCAGTGCTCAGGAGAAATCGAAGGGGCTTACCGAAGGGGCCCAAACAGATGGCCAGAACGACGGGGGATACGCTGCTGGGAGTGTGGACGGATGGGCCACGTTGCTGCTAGATGTCCAGAGCAGCGACAAACTTATGAGAGACCGCCGTTAAACTGAAGTCCCCTGCTGCTGAAGGGCGTGTAGTAGGGGAGACTGACAAGGAGACTATGTGGGGAGAATGCCCTGATGATGACCTGATCGCTGCAAGTCCTGTCATACAGGTGGAAATGGAGGGTATTCCGGTTACCGGGATGATTGACACGGGTTCCCAAGTAACGACCTTGAGTAGAGACTGTTATGAACGGTACTTCCGGCAACATGTGAAATATGATCCCCATACATTCGTACGAGTGGTCGCAGCTAACCAGTTACCAGTTCCGGTCGTGGGAGTGGCCTGGATGAATGTCCGGGTATGTGGCCAAGATCTAGGTAGGAAAGGCATTGTGGTGGTACAGGAGTCACATGAAGTAAAGGTCCCTGTCATTTTGGGGATGAATGTGTTAAAAGAATTAGATCAGATCCTCTTTGAAAAGAAAGGTCACGGTTATTGGAAAGAAACCACCACCCATCGGCCTACTCAAACAGCTTTCCAGCGGCTGATCCGGACATGTGGCTTACAGAAAAGTTCAGATGCACAGCGTCCTCTGGCTCGAATTTCAGTTCCTTTGCATACAAAAGTTACACTGCCACCCAGTCGGGAGACAATAGTGTCCATGCCCGTAGGCACCTGTCGGAAACTAGAGGGCATAGCTGTGTTGGTAGAACCACTGCAGGCAGCCGAAGGAGGTGTTGATCCGCTAGTGGCCCGTTCCTTGGCAATAGTTCGCAATGGAAGAGTACCACTTCGATGTGTAAACACTCAGGACCAGAGTGTGGACCTGACCCCAGGGAGGCTGCTGGCTAACATCTATGTGACTCCGGAGGAAGTAAGGAAAGTAACTCCAATGCAGCTGAAGCCGACTGAAAGGGATGAGTGGACCGTAACTGTGTCCATGGGAGAAGATGAGGAACCCACCTCTGAATGGAATGGCTGTGCAATTCGAGAACAGATGAAGATGGATGTAAGTTTATGTTCTCTGGAATGGGTGCAGAAGGTAGATGAGCTGTTGTGGGAGAACCAAGCCACCTTTGCATGGTATGCTGAAGATTTTGGATGTACCACAGGGATCTACCATGAGATTCCCACAGGAGACACCCCTCCAATTAGAGAGCGCTACCGACAAATTCCTCCACAGTTGTATCAGGAAGTGAAAGAACTGTTAGCTAAGATGCTACAGGGTGGGATCATCCAAGAAAGCCAGAGTCCCTGGGCGGCTCCTGTGGTGTTAGTAAGAAAAAAAGATGGGTCCATCCGATTTTGCGTAGACTATCGCAAGTTAAACGCTTGCACCGTACGAGATTCCTACCCCTTGCCACGGATTGAGGAGTCCCTCTCAGCGCTAGGGAGAGCCCGGTACTTCTCCTCACTAGATCTGGCTAGTGGGTATTGGCAGGTGCCGATGGCCACAAAAGACAAGGAGAAGACGGCATTCATCTTGCCCATGGGACTATACGAATTTAACCGGATGCCCTTCGGGTTGACAAATGCACCCGGAACGTTTCAGCGGTTGATGGAGAAATGTCTCGGTGACTTCAACTTTGAGTTCACTCTCATCTACTTGGATGACATTATAGTGTATTCTGCGACCTTTGAAGACCATCTCCACCAGTTGGGGCAAGTATTTCGAAGATTGCGGGAACATGGGCTCAAATTGAAACCCAGTAAATGTCGGTTGTTCCAATCTGAAATTGATTACTTGGGTCACCGCGTATCAGGAGAAGGGGTGAGACCATCAAGAGACAAGATAGCGGCTGTTCAAGATTGGCCGATACCAACTACCCTGCGAGAAGTGAGGGCGTTCCTTGGAGTAGCCGGTTACTATCGACGGTTTATTAAGGATTTCGCCAAGGTAGCAGCACCACTTAATGCTCTCCTACGAGGCACATCCGGTGGTCCAAAGAACCGGTCCGTGAAGTGGGGACCTGAACAGGAACAAGCCTTTCAGGCATTGAAGGATGCACTGACAACAGCCCCAATCTTGGCATATGCTGATTACCACTTGCCGTTCCAGCTATATACAGATGCAAGCCTGTATGGTCTTGGAGCAGTGCTTTCCCAGCTTCAGGATGGCCAGGAGAGGGTCATAGCGTACGGCAGCCGGTCTTTGAGAGATTCTGAAAGAAACCCCGAGAATTATAGTTCATTTAAATTGGAGCTGTTGGCACTGGTATGGGCCATGACCGAGAAATTCTCTGAATATTTGACCGGTGCTGAAGTTTTAGTACTGACTGACAACAACCCACTAGCTCACCTGGAAAATGCCAAGCTCGGGGCGTTAGAGCAGAGGTGGATAGCCCGAATGTCTACATTCAATTACCGCATTAAGTATCGGTCCAAGACAGAGAACCAGAATGCTGACGGACTTTCTAGGGTAACTGCCCAGACCCCCACAGAAGACGTGGATCATGAGTTGGAGCATGTGGAGGTGCCCGATTTCAGCAGATTTTCACAGGCCTTGACCGCCACTAATCAGTTTGAGATGGAGGGGACTGAAATGGCTCCTTTCTTTGGTCCCTCACGACAGGAATGGGCACAGATACAACAGACCCATGAGGGGCTGGCGCAGATGATCAAGTGTGTTGAGAAAGGCCAGAAGCCCTGTAGAGAGGAAAGAGAACGACTGACACGTGAGATATTATCTGTTTTGAGTCAGTGGGAAAAGTTGGAGATGAAAAATGGAGTGCTATGCCGAAAGGTCTATTTACCTTCTGAGATCGACATTCGATACCAAATTGTGGTGCCTAGTGAACTGGCTCGCTCGTTGGCAGTTGAGGCTCATAATAAGAATGGACATTTTGGTCATGAGAAGACCTTTCGTTGGTTACAGCGACTGATTTACTGCCCTGGTCTTCGTCAAATGGTCGAAGAAGTATGCCGCAGCTGTCGAACTTGTGAGATCCATAAGGCAATCGAACAGAGAGCTCCCCTGCAAACCATCGTGACCCAGGAACCTTTAGAAATCGTCATGATAGACTATCTAATGGTGGGCCCATCCAATAGCGGACACCAGTATTGCCTCGTAATGGTGGATCACTTCACCAAATTTGCGGTGGTAACCGCCACCAAGGACCAGACAGCTGAGTCAGCAGCTCGTGCTCTGTGCCAAGATTTCATTCGAGTATATGGGTGCCCCCAACGCATCCACTCCGACCAGGGCGCCTGCTTTGAGGGACACGTAATGAAAGAAGTTCAACGTATCTACGGGATAAAGAAGTCGCACACGACTCCATACCACCCTCAGGGAAATGGGGCCTGTGAAAGATTCAACAGAACTCTGCTACAGATGCTGCGGACTCTGGAGGAAGACAAGAAGTTACAGTGGCCTCAGTTCTTGTCTGAAATGGTGTGGGCCTATAACAATCAGGTCCATTCTACAACGGGGTACTCTCCTTATACACTTCTCTTTGGGCGGTCTGGGCGAAGCATAGGAGAATTACAGTTGAATGATGTGGATGGGTTCCCTCCGAGGGATCCAACCTCTTGGGTGCGGGCGCATCGGCAGAGACTTGAGACGATCCATCGATTGGTGCGGCAGCGCCTGCAAGAACATCCCCATCCTGATAAGACCCCAGTGCAAGAAGCACCATTGCAACCAGGCGACCTGGTGCTAGTTCGTGTCAAGAAACCCCAAGGGAAATTGGAAAGCAGATGGGAGGCTTTGCCGTATCGTGTTGTTGGCCGCAAGTATGCGAATGGGCCAGTGTACCAGGTCCAGAAAGAAGGAACTGATTGTGTTCGAGTACTTCACCGAAATATGTTGCGCCTGTGTCATTCTGAAGGGACAAATCACGATGGGCCTGCCAATGTGAATGAGCTCCCACAGTCAGAGAATGGAGGTGCGGAATGGGCCTCCGACGAGGAGGATGATTGTTGGCCGATCCCTGCTCCTGGGGATGTTCCACCTGTGACTACTGTATCTCCGGTCTGTGCCCCCTCTGGTGCGGAATCCGCTGGTCCTTCTCAGCCCATAGCTGCAGCACCCCATAATATACCACCGGTCCTCAGACGGACCACTAGGCCAAATGCTGGTATTCCCCCTGTTCGGTATGCGCAGGATGAGTTTGTTTGGCCTGCCATACATCGGTATACTACCACCCTGTGCATAAAAGTACAACCCTCTGGATATACAGTCATAGGCAGGGACTGCCAATCTTAAAGTGGGGGGGAATATGTAAGAGACAGCCAATGTTGTCTTAAGCTTCATTTGTCTGTATAAACTGTTAATGTTGAATGTATTTCTGTGATTCTGTTCCTTTAAGACAGCAGCCATTGTAATTGTGACATGATGCTGGAGTGAGACCCCCCCCCTTTTATGTCAGCCTGCCTGTTCTGCAGACAGAGTGTGAGCAGAGAAGCAGGAAGTGACGAGACAGAGAGCAGCAGCCATCTTGGCAAGTGTTGTATTGAACTGGTGTGGAGATTTTTCTGTACAGCTAAGCTGTATCTTGGTCCAGAGACAAACAGAGTGTAAAGAGACAACAGGACTAGTGAGTCCACGTGAAAGGAACTGTGCTCAGTGGCTGATCAGTGAGACTGACATTGTGACTGTGTATATGGATACCACAGATAGAGACTCGCAGTGCTGTTGATGTACTGGACGGCACCTGCTAAATCCCGCTTTACATCCCAGCTCAGTGTATGGATTCGGCAGGACTGTCAGTGTGCTGAGTGGAATCTGCTGTTGGATTACATTGCATTCAGTTGGTTTCCCTGTCTGTTAAAGAGGACTTCATTTCTCCCAAGATCCTGATAACCGTGAGGAGAGGACGCTTCACTATAAAAGAAAGGACCGACTTTGGGCCCCACCGCGCGCTTCTACGGACTGTAAGCGGTCCACCTGGACCACTGGGGAAAAGGGGGTGCACCCAAATGTGAAGTCAGGGTCAGTTAGGGATAGTTTTGAGTATATTGTTCATTCAGTGTCCATACTGCAGAAGTGGACAGAGTAAAAGTAGAAACCATTGCAGAATTTGCCTTGAAATTGTTCATGCTATATTGTATATTTTGCTTGTCTTTAGCCCTGTCATTTTACCTTTAACTAGCCTTTATTAACTTATAGTAAATATATATTTTTTTCTTGAACTACCGCGTGTGCGTTCATTTCTGGTTGCGGAGTCCAAACCACCTGCCTTGCTCTCGGTTCACACCATCATGCTGGAAAAGGCATTGTTGAGCGCCAAACTGCTCTTGGACGGTTGGGAGAAGTTGCTCTTGGAGGACATTCTGGTACCATTCTTTATTCATGGCTGTGTTTTTAGGCAAGACTGTGAGAGAGCCGATTCCCTTGGCTGAGAAGCAACCCCACACATGAATGGTTTCAGGATGCTTTACAGTTGGCATGAGACAAGACTGGTGGTAGCGCTCACCTCTTCTTCTCCGAATAAGCTGTTTTCCAGATGTTCCAAACAATCGAAAAGGGGATTCATCAGAGAAAATGACTTTACCCCAGTCCTCAGCAGTCCACTCCCTGTACCTTTTGCAGAATATCAGTCTGTCCCTGATGTTTTTTCTGGAGAAAAGTGGCTTCTTTGCTGCCCTCCTTGAGACCAGGCCTTGCTCCAAGAGTCTCCGCCTCACAGTGCGTGCAGATGCACTCACACCTGCCTGCTGCCATTCCTCAGCAAGCTCTGCACTGCTGGTAGCCCGATCCCTCAGCTGAAACACTTTTAAGAGACGGTCCTGCCGCTTGCTGGTCTTTCTTGGGCGCCCTGGAGCCTTTTTGGCACCAATGGAACCTCTCTCCTTGAAGTTCTTGATGATGCGATAGATTGTTGACTGAGGTGCAATCTTTCTAGCTGCAATACTCTTCCTAGTTAGGCCATTTTTGTGCAGTGCAATGATGACTGCATGTGTTTCTTTAGAGATAACCATGGTTAACAGAAGAGAAACAATGATGGCAAGCACCAGCCTCCTTTTAAAGTGTCCAGTGGTGTCATTCTTACTTAATCATGACAGATTGATCTCCAGCCCTGTCCTCATCAACACCCACACCTGTGTTAATGGAGCAATCACTGAAACGATGTTAGGTGGTCCTTTTAAGGCAGGGCTGCAATGATGTTGAAATGTGTTTTGGGGGATAAAGTTCATTTTCTAGGCAAATATTGACTTTGCAAGTAATTGCTGTTAAGCTGATCACTCTTTATAACATTCTGGAGTATATGCAAATTGCCATTAGAAAAACTGAAGCAGTAGACTTTGTAAAAATTAATATTTGTATCATTCTCAAAACTTTTGGCCATGACTGTACTGTATATACAGTCATATGAAAAAGTTTGGGGACCCCTATTAATCTTAATCATTTTTAGTTCTAAATATTTGGGTGTTTGCAACAGCCATTTCAATTTGATATATCTAATAACTGATGGACACAGTAATATTTCAGGATTGCAATGAGGTTTATTGTACTAACAGAAAATGTGCAATATGCATTAAACCAAAATCTGACCGGTGCAAAAATTTGGGTACCCTTATCATTTTATTGATTTGAATACTCCTAATTACTTTTTACTGACTTACTGAAGCACAAAATTGGTTTTGTAACCTCACTGAGCTTTGAACTTCATAGCCAGGTGTATCCAATCATGAGAAAAGGTATTTAAGGTGGCCAATTGCAAGTTGTTCTCCTATTTGAATCTCCTCTGAAGAGTGGCATCATGGGCTCCTCAAAACAACTCTCAAATGATCTGAAAACAAAGATTGTTCAAAATAGTTGTTCAGGGGAAGGATACAAAAAGTTGTCTCAGAGATTTAACCTGTCAGTTTCCACTGTGAGGAACATAGTAAGGAAATGGAAGACCACAGGGACAGTTCTTGTTAAGCCCAGAAGTGGCAGGCCAAGAAAAATATCAGAAAGGCAGAGAAGAAGAATGGTGAGAACAGTCAAGGACAATCCACAGACCACCTCCAAAGAGCTGCAGCATCATCTTGCTGCAGATGGTGTCACTGTGCATCGGTCAACAATACAGCACACTTTGCACAAGGAGAAGCTGTATGGGAGAGTGATGCGAAAGAAGCCGTTTCTGAAAGCACGCCACAAACAGAGTCGCCTGAGGTATGCAAAAGCACATTTGGACAAGCCAGCTTCATTTTGGAAGAAGGTCCTTTGGGCTGATAAAACAAAGATTGAGTTGTTTGGTCATACATGGCGTCAAAAAAACACAGCATTCCAAGAAAAACGCTTGCTACCCACTGTAAAATTTGGTGGAGGTTCCATCATGCTTTGGGGCTGTGTGGCCAATGCCGGCACCGGGAATCTTGTTAAAGTTGAGGGTCGCATGTATTCAACTCAGTATCAGCAGATTCTTGAGAATAATGTACAAGAATCAGTGACGAATTTGAAGTTACGCCAGGGATGGATATTTCAGCAAGACAATGATCCAAAACACAGCTCCAAATCTACTCAGGCATTCATGCAGAGGAACAATGACAATATTCTGGAATGGCCATCCCAGTCCCCAGACCTGAATATCATTGAACATCTGTGGGATAATTTGAAGCGGGCTGTCCATGCTCGGCGACCATCAAACTTAACTGAACTGGAATTGTTTTGTAAAGAGGAATGGTCAAAAATACCTTCATCCAGGATCCAGGAACTGATTAAAAGCTACAGGAAGCGACTAGAGGCTGTTATTTTTGCAAAAGGAGGATCTACTAAATATTAATGTCACTTTTCTGTTGAGGTGCCCATACTTTTGCACCGGTCAAATTTTGGTTTAATGCATATTGCACATTTTCTGTTAGTACAATAAACCTCATTTCAATCCTGAAATATTACTGTGTCCATCAGTTATTAGATATATCAAATTGAAATGGCTGTTGCAAACACCCAAATATTTAGAACTAAAAATGATTAAGATTAATAGGGGTGCCCAAACTTTTTCATATGACTGTATATGCACCATGTATAAGGCTGCAGCTATACGGTCTTCTGGCCGCAGGTTACAGTGTGGCCAGTAGTAAGGAAAAACTCATTATCATAAACATGAGAGTTCGGAAAGGGATCATGCGGCTGTCCAATCATTGGTGGGTTTGTTGGTTACATCACATCAACATTAAAAACCGAAATTCCTGATAGGAGGCAGTATAGTTCTCAAAAAGAAAAAACAGAAGAGCAGTGAGTCTGCAAAAGTTAGCTGATGATTGGCCAAAAGCAGCCGATCATGCCAAATATTGATATTTTCAGCCAACTGTCTGCAGAACATATCAAGAACATATCAGTGAATGGAGTCTATTCTCATGACCGTTATTTTCATGGTCTGTTGTCCCGGACCGTCAAAATATAGGTCATTTCCTATTTTTGACCACTTTCACGGATCCCTCCATACACTGAAATGTATGGGGGATCCGTGAAAATGGTTGCCGCTTGGGTGCAAGATGGCCGTTTTGCATCTCGGTCATGTGAATCTGGCCTAAGACCTTGCACTAGCACAGACTATACTTCTTAACATTACTTTTTACTTATAGTAGTACTTCACCAAAATTTTTATTCTTTGGTTTTTAGAAAGATACATGATGTACTTATGGGTAGTTGTATTTGTGAATTATCCACTCTCTTTTAGTCCTCAGCTGTGTCATGTGACCAGCATTTAGTCTTTCCAATTGTCACAGCCTCTTATGTGTGGATAGGAAGTTAGTTTCTAAAGTCATTCCTGTTAGATTTAGGCCTTATTCACACAACAGTGTAGTTTTTCGCGGACCTAACGTTTGTGTTGATCTGTCAAAGCCCTTTTAAAAGGGCTTATTCACATGACCGTGAATAATGACTGTGTGATGCCATTTTTCCAATATCCATGGCCCATTGATTATTGATTATACAGTTATAGGGAGCCTGCTACTGTTATTACATGATCACCTCTTTTATTAGGGAATCACCGTTTTTGTAGAATGTTTATGGATAGAAGACATAGGGGTTTATGAGCTCCTTCAGAAAGTTGGTGAACAATAACTCCTTAAGGACACAGACAGATTTTGTTTTTTTGTTTTTGATTGTTCATTTGTTCATCTTCATAAATTTTAATTTTTTTCTGTTGACTTAACTGTGTGGGCTTGTTTTTTGCAGGACAATTTATATTTTTAATGCCCCCATCTACAGTATATAATGTATTGAGAAACTTAAAAAAATATTTGTTGTATGGAATAGAAAAGAATGCAATTACACCAAATTATTTTTGGGTTTAATTTTTACAGCGTTCACAATGTAGTAAAATAATTAATTTTATTCTATGTCTTAGTATGATTTTGGTGATTCCATATTTATATAGTTTTTGATATGATTTAAAGGGGATGTCCGGGATTAAATAAAAATTAACCCCTAAACTAAACCCCCTCCCCCCGCCTAACTTCTAATTTACTTACATTAAAAAAAATCTATAATTACCCATATCACTGGGACGGTCATGTGACCGCCCCAGGCACACTTTCTGACAATCCGGTGACGTTCCGTTTCCCCATTTCCGAAATGGAATGTCACCATTACTCCCCCCTCCACCCCATCATACTTATGTGTCTTCCTCTCTGGGAATGGCTCCTGTTCTCTTCCTCTCTGCTAGCACTTGCTCAGTCTGGAGGTGCCTCCGACACATGCGCAGTAGAGATGGCATCTCTACTGCGCAGGCGTAAGAGGCACTTCCGGTCTGTGCAAGTGCCGTCAGATGTGCCATCTCTACTGCAGGCGTCTCCAACCTGCGCACAGCCAGGACAGTGAGAGAAAAGGAGGAGCTGTTCTAGAAGGGAAGTCTAGAGAGGAAGACAGGTGAGTATGATGTGGCGGGGGGTGGGCTGAGTTAGTTGGGAAGGGCTAGTAGTGGGCAGGATAGCTAGTGAGACAGGGAGGGGGGTGTAAGGGAGTGAGAGAGGAAGGGGGGAGTGAGAGGGAGGTAGTGCGGAAGCTACACAGAAAGCTACACAGCAGGAAGCTACACCATGTAAACCAATGCAGAGGATGCCAGGAGCTTCCAGAGAAACCCAGAAATCACTCAAAACACTGCTAAAGGAATATGGGTGTAGTTATTAACCCATTAATAGCACTAACAGACCTTTTTTTAAAAAAAATATTTTTTTCCCAGAAAACCCTTAATTTAATTAAATTAAAAAAAACCTCTAAAAAATTTTCTTTTTTGTTGTCATATTCTGACATTCATGGCTTTTTAATTTTTCCATGAAATGAGCCATATAAAGACTTGTTGTTTTGTTTGGTTGAGGGATGAGCTGTATTTTTTATTGGCACCATTTTGGATTGTACTGTATATGCCTTTTTGATGACCTTTTATTACATTTTCTTTTTGGAAGGCAATGTTTTTCTGGAAGGCAAAATAAACCGTACAGGATAAGAAATGTTATATTTTATTTTTTGAACTTGTATAGACATGGTGCAACTTTTTTTTTGTTTATATTTTTTACATGATAAATTAAAAAAGGGTTAAATTTGGACATTAACTTATTTTTTTTTACCTTTCTTTTAACCCACTAGGGGACTTGATCAGGCAATTGCTTGATTGCAACAAACATGGCTGAGATGGGAATAGATGGCTCCTTCTCTTGACCACAAGGTTAGCGGTTATGGAAATAATGAAACATATTTGTGCTATGCCCTTTCCGTAACTTTGGGAGTTGTGGAATCAGCATAGCCCACTGTGTTTCAATGTTTTTGTAATTTGTAGTTTCTGTGCTACCTCTTGTGTCACCCCCTCTACCTCATAGATTGTAAGCTCTTGCGAGCAGGTCCCTCAGTCCCAGTGTGTGAATTGACTATTTCTCTATAATGTATCTTTTTGTCTCTATTTGAACCCTACATTTTGTACAGTGCTGCAGAATATGTTGGCGCTATATAAATAAAATTTATTATTATTATTATTATTAATAATCACTATTTCCCACTAAGGGAGTTACGGAAACAGTGCACAACAGCCGCGTTCGTCTATTGCCATAGTTCTCAACCACTGCAGTTTGGTGTAGGCAGGGCTAATCCTTTCTCAGGCCTGACTGCCATGACAACTCATCAGCGCCATGCAACATCACAGGGGGGCCAATTGAGGCCAGAGAGAGCCCCCTCTTTCCAACTATTCAGATGCAGTGGTCACTATTGACCCTGATATCTGATGGGTTACACAGCCACAATCAGATTTTTTTTATCATAGTTGCCAGTTCAATGCCCTACTCATGAAGATGACCATAATGGTAATGATGGTTTTTGGCCCTTGTGCCCTAGACCATTGAAAGGGGTATTCTGTTATACAAAACTTGACTACTGTTAAAAGTTTGCAGTACAATGTAAAAATCCTCAATATACATTATTATAGTTAAGTCTTTTCATCGGTTTCCCACAAATGAGCTGTTTGCATAGTTGAGAAAATCCAATTGACTCATAGCTCCGAGTCTGCAATATTCATGAGAGTCTCCCCCTCCCCATCCAACCAATGATTGTCAACCACTGTGGATGGGCACCTATTGGCAGATGTATTCTGCCTTACTACATTAAGTTTTTGTGCCATTTTTTAGACCTGTGATTGTAATATGCTCCTCTTAAATAGGACACCATATTGTGATGACAGATCCACTTTGTTTTTAGCTTTATAAATAAACTTGCCCCATTTTTGGCAGCACTGTATTTGTTTTTTTAGTGCAGGATGTATTTATCGCCCACAATATACTTTTATCTTCTTGTGCTAATGCTTAGTGCGTTCTCACAATGAATGACGCCATTCTCCATGTGTTCACACCTTTCCACAGCCCTGTGTATAGTAAAACTCTTACCATTTACTGTTCTTCAAAAACTCTCTTCATTGGATTCTAAATATAGAGTCATTACCAATTGAAGTAGAAGGAAGACGGGAATGTAATTATTTTTCTGTGTAGCTTTTAGAAGCAGAACATATAGCACCTTTCCAGCTTCTCTGCTACTTCATCTATTTATTTTTAGCTTATTCTATGACCTTTCCTCACTTCTCTATTTGGCAACATGCTAGATGTGAATATTGGTAAAAATCCCAGCTGAAGTGAAGTTATATGTAAAATCACAGGCACATTGCTATGGACAGAAGAGGCACGAGATCCGAGCCTGGAGTTATTATTCACACTGCATACTTGTCCAGAGGTAGGGAGAATTTATGTGCATTATAATAACAACAGATTATGGAGAATGTTAAAGGGATGAGAAACTAAAATCTTAAAGAGTCTGTTCTTTAACTCTTAACTACATAGTTGTACTAGTGGTATAAAGACTGCACTCTGTTTTATGCTTAGGGGAAGCATCATGCTGGTATGATGGATGACACAAGCATTAGATGTCACCCTCCAAATCAATCACATTACATGTTAAATTACCTTCTGTTTAAAGGGTTAATACTGATGAGCTGTTTAAAGGGTTAATACTGATGAGCTGTTTAAAGGGTTAATACTGATGAGCTGTTTAAAGAGTTAATACTGATGAGCTGTTTAAAGGGTTAATACTGATGAGCTGTTTAAAGGGTTAATACTGATCAATGGGCTGATTCCTAGTACCTCTGCTGATCAGGGGCATGGTGCTGAGGTGAGCGCTACAGCCTTATTGTATCCCAGCCACAGCAATGTACACTGTGTATCAGCTGTGCCTGGTATTGCAGCTTAGTCACACCGCCTCTCTGAAAAAAGATCACAAAATGTTCACATGAAAGATGGACATGGCAATACAGTCTTGAGGTACAAGTGATGTGGCCCCTTCAATCAGCTGATCGCTGGGTGTGCTGTCGGACTTTCACCAATGTAATCCTAAGGATAGGTCATCAATATTAAATTCTCAGAAAACCCCTTTAATATTATGATTATGTCTCTCGTACTGACTGCCTCATTGGTTATGATTTGCCTGTCTGGATTCCATTTCAGTATTTTATTCTTTCATTGCTGACATCATAGCTTTGCTTTAGCCAGTTGTATTCACAGGTCAGTTAGAATTATTACAATAGGAAGAATGTGCTCCAGTTGTATTGAAGCTTAACTTGGGTCCATAGCTTTGCCTTTTTTATTAAAAAAAAAAAACGTGGATGCTGAAGTCCTGCAGACAGTAGAAGACAGAAATATCAAGATAAATCTTTGGGTAGCACTGGGAATCAATGGTTAGTACAGTGATTTAGCTGTTAACACAGTAATTCAGTGGTTAAGTAAGTGTTTCAGTAGTTAGAGAAGTGATTCAGTGGTTAGCACAGTGATTCAGTAGATAGCACAGTGATTCAGTGGATAGCACAGTGATTCAGTAGTTAGGGAAGTGATTCAGGGGTTAACACAGTTATTCACTGGTTAGGGTAGTGATTCAGAGTATAGCATAGTGATTCAGTAGATAGTACAGTTATTCAGTAGATAGCACAGTGATCCAGTGGTTAGCAAAGTGATTCAGTAGATAGTACAGTGGTTCAGTAGATAGTACAGTTATTCACTGGGTAGCACAGTGATTCTACAGTTTGCAAAGTTATTAAGTGGTTAGGGAAGCAATTCAGTGTATAGCACTGTGATTCAGTAGAAAGTATAGTTATTCACTCGCAGCACAGGGATTCAGTGAATAGTGCAGTTATTCAGAGGATAGCACAGTGATTCAATGGATAGTACAGTTATTCAGTGTTTAGCACAGTGATTTAGTGGTTAGCACAGTGATTCAGTAGATAGTACAGTGATTCAGTGATTAGCACAGTGATTCTTTGGTTAGTACAGTGTCTCAGTGCATAGCACAGTAATTCAGTGGTTAGTGCAGTAATTATATAGTTAGTGCAGTGGCTCAGTGGATAGCACAGTGATTCTTTGGTTAGTACAGTGACTCAGTGGATAGCACATTGATTCAGTGGTTAGCACAGTGATTCAGTGGTTAGCACAGTGATTCAGTAGATAGTACAGTGATTCAGTGATTAGCACAGTGATTCTTTGGTTAGTATAGTGTCTCAGTGCATAGCAGAGTAATTCAGTGGTTAGTGCAGTAATTATATAGTTAGTGCAGTGGCTCAGTGGATAGCACAGTGATTCTTTGGTTAGTACAGTGACTCAGTGGATAGCACAGTGATTCAGTAGTTAGCACAGTGATTCAGTGGTTAGCACAGTGATTCAGTGGTTAGTACAGTGGCTCAGTGCATAGCGCAGTGATTCAGTGGTTAGTGCAGTAATTCTATAGTTAGTGCAGTGGCTCAGTGGATAGCACAGTGATTCTTTGGTTAGTACAGTTACTCAGTGGATAGCACATTGATTCAGTGGTTAGCACAGTGATTCAGTGGTTAGCACAGTGATTCTTTGGTTAGTACAGTGGCTCAGTGCATAGCACAGTGATTCAGTGGTTAGTGCAGTAATTCTATAGTTAGTGCAGTGGCTCAGTGGATAGCACAGTGATTCTTTGGTTAGTACAGTGACTCAGTGGATAGCACAGTGATTCAGTGGTTAGCACAGTGATTCGTTGGTTAGTACAGTGGCTCAGTGGATCGTACAGTGATTCAGTGGTTAGACCAGTTGGGTCTCGGGCTTAAATTTGACTGTGTAAAACATCAACAATTTTCATGTTCTTCATGCATTTCTGTGGGTTCTTCTAGGTCTGCCTTTTTTTCCTATGCTACTATAAGGGTAGGGTAAGACGCTGAGTTTGGGGGCATATACTGTAGTTTTCAATTATTTGATGTATCATTTTCATGTAATCTGGAGAAATCATAAAGGAAACTTTGAATCCTGTTTCATGGACTGTCAAAACTTTTATAGTTTTATACTTTACTATCCTTTTTTTTTTTTTTTTTTTTTTACAAAGCTGTTTAGACACTTTATTGACTTACCTAATATGGACCATATTGATTTTAAATGTGGTCCTTTATATTTAAAGGGTTAAGTTTATCTATCCATGTTTAATCAATTCATAAAATTATATTTTAGATATTAAATATTCACTTTAGTTTTGATTCCTGTTGAAGATTTATTTTTCACTATGAACGTGTGAATCTGTAGCGTGGGCTATACCTCCCCCTGCTGGTCAAGCAGGAGATTGCCATTCACAAAATACAAAGCACACTCTGATAAAGATCATCATTTAATGTCAAAGCTGCCGGTAGTTTGAAGTCATTTTCACGGATACTTTGCCATATAATCGTCTTGTAGAGCACTAGTTCCTAATACAAAACTGAAATTTTCTGTGTAACATGATGTTCCTGTATTGCTTATTGTTTTGCCTCTCTAGCAAGCAGTAATGACAGTGGAAAAAAATGGTTTTAGACTCTATGAATATTTTTATCAATAAGGTAGGTGCAAGTAAACCCATATGATATATTTGCTATGAGTAATATGTAATTTCTATAGGCTAGGGCTACATGGCGACGTGCTATGAGACAAAATTGTCACTCAGAAGTTTCATTGTTGCTTTATGGTATCGCATTGCAACATTGGACATCATGTGACTGAAACGTGACAGTTGCAGAAAATTCAAACCTGTTGGATTTTGGTTGCAGTTGAATGTGACTTTTATTTTTTTTTTTTTTACCAGAGACATTGATGATGTCACATGTGCCTGTAACTAGGTTCACACCAACGTTCAGGGACTCTGACGGAAACCAGGCATAAACCCGGCGGTCCGCAAGTTTCCATGGGTAACCGTTTTTTAGGCGTGTAGGGTTTTAGTTTTTTGGGCCCCCTGCACACAGTATAATGCCCCTTAGCAACCCTCCAAACAGTATAATGTCTCATAGTGTTCCCTGCATACAGTATAATGTCCCATAGTGGCCCCATTCACACAGTACAATGTCTCATACTGGCCCCTTCACACAGTATTATGTCCCATAGTGGCCCCATTCACACAGTACAATGTCTCATACTGGCCCCTCCACACAGTATAATGTCCCATAGTGGCCCCTCCACACAGTATTATGTCCCATAGTGGCCCCTGCACACAGTATACAGTAATGTCCCATAGTGGCTCCTGCACACAGTATAATGTCCCATAGTGGCCCCTCCACATAGTATAATGTCCCATAGTGGCCCCTCCACATAGTATTATGTCCCATAGTGGCCCCTCCACACAGTATTATGTCCCATAGTGGCCCCTCCACACAGTATTATGCCCCATAGTGACCCATAAACCCCCCCAAAAAAACAGTGTTACTTACCTCTCCTGGCTCACTCCCTGCTGTTGTAGGCCCTCTTCAATGTCGGCACAGACGTGGGTTATGCTGGGATCATTATGTGCCAGCCTGGCCCACGTGACGTCTGTGACATCACTGTGGAAGTCTGAAGAAAGCAGTGAGTGCGCTGGAGCCCAGGAGAGGTAAGTACCACCGGTTTTTATCTTCGCTCACCCCCCCCTGGGCCTCCGATTATTATACTCTGGGGTCTGAAGAGACCCCAGAGTATAGTAATAGCAGTATTTGTTGGAGTTCACAATAAATAAATGAAAGGATTTGTGCTATCTATTCAAATGGCAAGAAGTAAATTGGATTTGCGTTTTAGGCTAAGTTCACACACTGTGGAAAAGCTGTGTTTTTTTTTTTTTTGCAGATTTTGCTGTGTTTTCCTTTTGTTCCAGAGCCAGCAGAGAAGAAAAATGTAAGTGCTTTTATTTCCCATTCCTTTTGAAGCCGCTCTTGGCTTTGGCTCAAAAACTGCAGCACAATTTGCAAAAAAAACAAAAAAACCTCACAGCTATTTCGCAACATGTGGCCTTAGCCTTAGGCCTGTTGCAGACAACCGTGGGTGAGATCCATGTCCTATCCTTGTTTTTCACGGATTGCACACTGACCCATTCATTTCTATGGGCACATGCAAACGACCATATTTTTCACTGATCAGTGTGCGAGCCGTGATTCCGCACCGCGTCAGATAGAACAGGTCCTATTCTGTTCAGTTTTTGTAGAACGGACTCGCCCATAGAGGCCTATGGGAGAATAAAAACTGTGTGTCATCAGTGTGACGTCCGTTTTCACGGACAAGCTAGGGATATCATTAGATGTCTCCTGTGTTTTTTATGGTGTATCCGAAAACTAGGATCACACACTGATGGCACACTGAAGACACTCTGTCTGTTTTTGCGAACCTACTTCACTGATGCTGAAGAAACACTGAAGACACACTGATACTCTGTCTGCAAAAACTGAAGACTAATTACTAGTTGCAGACCGCAAAATACCCATGGTCATCTGCAACTAGCCTTAGAGTAACTTTGTTATTGAAGTATCTTATGCATATTAACCCTTTCCTGCCGTCAGCGGTACTATTATGGCGGATGTTGGGTCTTTAAATATAGCAGGCGTTCAGGAGCTGATCAACCGCCATAGCTGCCAGGTCTTCACTATATTATGCCCACACTGATCAGACATTAAACCCTCTGATGCCTTGGTCAATCCTGACCAAAGTGCCATTTTACTGACAGTGCCTGGGCGCCACCATTTTGGTGAGGATGCTATTCTCTGGAGCAAAATTCAGGGGCGCCAATCTCTTACCATGACAGCTGGGAGCCTATTGAAGGCAGCTTGTAACAGAAGTACAGCCATTCCACAATACATTGCAATGCATTAGCATTGCAGTGTATGGTATTAGTGATCAGATACCCTGGGGTTCAAGACCCCCTAGGGGGTCTAAAAATAAAAGTTAAAAAAAAGGTAAAAATTTTAAAAAATATATAAAAGTTGAAATAACCCACCTATTCAAAGTTCAGACATAAAAATAATGAAACAAAATAAAACACATAGACATTAGGTATCCCTGAACTCTGAAAATGCCCGATCTACAAACTTAGAAAATAGGTGGCACAAACTTTCTGGGTAGAATATGATATGACATTATGATAAAGGTCACTACAAGGTGGCATAGTGATACATATGTGGCTGCTGCAGTGATTTAAGGGCTTGTCTGTTCATTGTATTATAAAAAAAAATTGATCACATTTTATTAGGGTATGGCTACATGGTGAGGTCATGAATCATGATGATGGGCGGCCATGCCATCTGACACACTATCCCTTTATTTTATCACTGATTGTTTTTTGGGGTGTTTCTAGTTACTGTGCGATAGCTTGTAAACCCACGTTACTATTAATAAGGAACACTCAACAAACAGTCAATTTGTATGAAATTATAAAGGAATATTGTGGCAGCTGCCATGACTGCTTAATTTTTAACTGAACCAGGGGTATAGCCATAGGGGTTGCAGAGGTAGCTGTTACTACTGGACCCTGGACCTTAAGGGGGCCCCAAATGTCCCTCTGCCCCATAAAATATATCATTACAGAAGCTGAAAGTTACACGTCTGAACTGAACCATGGGTGTGTCATAACCACGCCGTGTGATTGTATCCTTATGCTTTGTAAATTGAAAATGCAAATGGATTTTTCTAGATCTCTGTTTACTGTCAGTGATTAGAAATATTCTTGTTTATGTCCAAAGGCTGAAAATAACACTTCATTGACTCTAATGCACAGTTCAGTTAAAGCAGAGACGTAGCTAGCGAGGGGGGGCAGAGGGGGCCACTGATTCTTTGGGGGCCCACCCCGGGGACCGTCATTAATACATGCTTTACTTTTAACTAGACTGATATTTGCAGACACCGATCTAGTTAAAACCCATCCTGCAACTGTCTTGTAAACCGCAAGCCACTTCAGGCCTGTGGTTTACAAGACACACGGCATAGGCGGCGTGATGACGTCATAGCATTGCGTCTACGCCGAGACGCAGACGTCCTATGCATGAATCCTGCGCATAGAGCGTAGGGCCAAGAAGAGGAGATGGCGGCCGCAGCGGCTCCATTCACCAAAGGATCGCAAGTAGGTGAGTATAACTTTTTTTTTTTTTTTTTTTTTAGCGCCGTTGTGGGTGTTTTAACAGTATAAGGGGGGAATTAGGAGGGAGAATTATAAGGGAGGGTTCATTAAGGGGCTTTATGATGATAGGGGGGTCATCTATATAAGGGGGCATTGTGAATGTAAGGGGGGTCATTTATATAAGGGCTATTAGAGGGCATTATGAGGGAGGTTATATAAGGGGTCATTAGGGGGCATCATTTATAAAAGGGGTCATTAGAGGTGCAGTATTTATGTCAGGGGTAATCAGGGGCATAATATGAGGGGGCAATTAATTTCATTAAGGTGGCACTTGGACTTTATTAAGACTAAGGCCCCACATAGCAGGCCGCAGCAAAAAAGCGCTGCAGGGAAAACTGCGGTGGTAACAAATCACGTTTTTTTCCCCGCGGTGCTTTTCACAGAAAGTCCACAGAGGTTTCCTCTGCGGACTTTCTGCTTCCATTATACTTATAGGGAAGCCGCAAGCATCCCATCCACTTTGCAGGAACTGTAAAAGGCTGCATTTTTTCCATGGCATTTACACAGTGGCCACACTACGGCATTTACACCATGTGTGGCCCTGGCCTTAAGGAGTTTTCCACCTCATTTTTATTGATGATCTATCCTCAGAATAGATCATCAATAAGAGATCAGTACCCCCCCCCGATCAGCTGTATGGAGGGGCCATGGCACCTGTTTATATCACACACTGTTTATAGTGACCGTATGATGTAATTACACTCTTGTCACATAGACGTGTATAGGACGAGGCTGTAGTTACATTACATGGCCGCTATGAAATGTATGATGCTATATAAACAGAGAAGGGGTCACGGCGCTTACACAGGTAGTATGGTTCATTCAAACAGCTGATCCTGGGGCTCCCCACTAATTTTTTTTTTTTTTAATTAGGAAACACCTGGGGCATTAATAATAAGGGGCAATATTTAAAGGGGGTACACAGGGAAGTTAATTTAAAGATGCACTTGGGGGTATTATTCATTATGGGGGGATATATTATATATTTTATAATTGGGGTAACAGCAGGATGGGTGTGCAGGTGAGGACAATGTGGGTCAGGTGCCTGGAAAAGTAAGGAGCCAAAGATGTATGTCCGGCAAACTTTACAGAGACTGGAAGAAATGGTTATAGTGGACCAGATAGAAGAACAATTGGAATGGAAATGTGAACAATTAGTCAGAGACGTCACTGGTAAGTCACTAAATGATACTGTACTGTATTCACCCTGTATACAGCCAATCTCTACCACTATACGATCACCGTATAGTGATAATATCGGTATACCTAAGTTGGGGGCCCACTTGAACATGGTCGATCCTCTGTGTTCAACCCCTAGTTACGCCTCTGAGTTAAAGGGATATTCCAAGACAGGTAAATGCATAAAATAGAAAAATAAGCTTTATACAAAAAACAAAAATTGCACCAGTAATGAGGTGGGTGCCAGGGAGTCCCTCTCCCTGCACACTGTTCAGCCCGAGAAATTCGGCCAACACACAGACTGAGTTATTTGTTTATTTGGTTTAGATGAGATTTTGGTGGTGGTAGAATCCAGTATAGCTAAGTAGAATAAGTATAGCTTTTTTAAATGTTATTTTATGCCATTTCCTTTGTTTATCAATTTTTTTTTAATTTATTTTATTTATTTCTATATACGCCTTTAAGTATTCCAGTTTCTCACAGTTTCCTGTTCCGCCATTCAAGCCAAGATCTTAAAATTAGTATATGAAACTTGATTCAGTAGGGGCACTGTGTCCCATTAGGGAGATATACAGGGATTTACTAGTCCATGCATACCCTGTTTAGAATTCTGGGTAACAAATATCCAAAAATGACCTCATTGGTGGAAAAGAAGAACATGCTCTAGAACCACCTTTTGGAAGGTATATATTCCTTATCCAGAATTCTTAGCAGGACATGCAGTCCCCGTACCGTCTCTTCCTAGGGAGACATAGTACCCTTTCTGACCCACATCTAGACCTCTCACACAAACAGTACCCTGCTCAGCACTGATGAGAGATGATAACCTTGAAACAGAAGTCTGTGGATGGGATTGTAATATGATGTTTTGATGTTTTGCATTACATTTCACTGGGGATCAAAGATCCCAGGTTCAAGTCCTCTTGTGGGACAAAAAAAAAAGTTAAAAAAAAAGACTGCGGATAGGACCCTCTTCCCTTTGTAGGAGTTATTCTGGCTTGGCTATTATTCCCAGATTATGCTTTTAATTTTTTTAACCATGCATTAATCTATGGGAAGCTACCTTCCATAAGGTGGCGCTAGAGCACATTTCACTTTTCCACCTATGAGGTCTTCTTTGCATATTCCTTATGTAAAACTCAATACACATCAATAACATTACATTACTTTTCATTATACATTTATGAAGCTTTACTTACATAAACCCATTAAAGACCCTATTATTTTCATACAACATCCTGTAAATCAGACACATTTACCTTATTTCTGTATTTAATTGAACTTGACCATTGATTGTCAGTCACGCTCACTGCTCCTTCTCCCCTGGAAATACACATTTTATGACTAGACTTGGCCTTCCTACTTCAGCTGCAGGGTCAGGATGCTTGATCATATATTTTTTGTCTTGCAGAGAGAAAGATTAGCTTGCCATGAAGATAAAGTGCAGGCTTCTCTGTAGCCGGGGTCAAAGGACACGTCAAACTATTTATTTGCTTTTAAAACTCAGATGGAATATGATTAATGCAGGATATTAGCTTATAACTTTGCAGGTGCTGTCATGGGATACTGACCCCATTCTAATCCCCAGTAGTACAGTGAGCACAAAGAAAGAGACTTTGTTGTTGCCGAAACCGCTCAGTTCTAAGATTCCCAGTGCACACATCTGACAGATTTGTAGTCTCAGCTCCCCTAGCATTCTGTGAGTAATCTGACATTAACTTCTTCACTGACAAATGTCCATTTTTACTTTTTTTTTTTACATTCTTTTTACATTATGTGGTCATTTGCATTGTTTCCTTTTTTGGAAAGTTACATTATTATTTTATTTATTTATTTTAAAATACATAAAGTGTTGTTTCAGCCAAATAATTATAATGCTATTATTATTATTATTATTAATGTTAAGAAAATTAAATTAGATTATCTATCTATTTATCTATCATGTCTTTAGTTATACTGTATGGGGGCATTGTATATGCAGTTTGTTTCTCTCCATTGACAGTCATCTAAAAACTGCACTTTTTTCAAATGCAAATATATAACTTTTCATTCAAGAAATTAACAATTATTATTATTATTTATTATTAGAGCAGCATTAATTTCATGGTGCTGTACATTATTATATTAATTTCATGATGCTGTACATTATTATATTAGTTCCATGGTGCTGTACATAATTATATTAATTCCATGGTGCTGTACATTATTATATTATTTCCATGGTGCTGTACATTTGAGGATTTGCATACAATACACGTCTAGTACTAACAGTGACCAACTGGACAGGAACATCTCTCCTTGAGGAGAGCACCAGTTAAGGTGTGTAGAGTTTTGAGTTGCCTTTCGCCCTCTACTAAGCATCTACATATCACAAGGCATTATGGGAAAGGAGCTGGGAGCTCATGCGCCCTCTGTTGGATGTAACAGATCCTCAATTTGCTTTTGACTCACCGAGTCTTAAGACAGCAAAAGGGATTTTAGCCAAGCCAGTTTCACTTATCTGCATACAGCGCCGTTTCGGGATTTTTGTCCCTCATCAGTGCAGAGCAAAGTGAACTGGCTGGCTTTGTGGGAGGCAATGAGTGGCTTATGGACAGTGGGATAGAGGGCCCTGCATGCAAGGGTCTACAATCTATGAGAAATTAAATATTTTATTTAATACATATATTGTGCTATGGTTCCTTTAAAGATGACTTTGGCTATCTCCTAGACCAGTGGTTCTGCAGTACGTGATGTAGTTTCAGGGGGTACATGCCATGGCTGAGTTCCAATGCTCTGGAAGTGATAGATTTAGCCAGTACTCAAGTTCCAAGGATCCTGGGAGGCTTGTGCTACCCACCCACCATCTTCAAATACTGAGGCACAGTAACTGCCAAGCAGAGGCAGATGTCAAAAGACGTTGGGTCAGTATTAAGGGGTTGAGTCTCTTCTTTAGCAGCAAGTAGCCTGTGCTGATTAGACAGATAGCTTCTGACATATGATCTGATGTGTGAAAAGCTGGTCAGAAGCTAAAAGACCCTCAGAACTTTTAGTGCGTGTCTGCCACCAGTGCCCCCATAAGTGGCCAGGTTCTTCCTACACTCCAAAGACATACTGATAGGGAATTTAGATTGTGAGCCCTATATGGGACAGTGATTAATAATGTCTGTAAAGCGCTCTGGAATATGATAAATAATAAATAAGAAGTAAAGTACCGTAAAAGGGAGTCAGCAAGGTGGAAAAAGCATCCTAAATCAATAAGAGTGCCATGTAATGGCCTTTAATAGAAGAAAACATACCTTTGTGGTGGGGATAGGGCCAGATTTGCCTACAAACAACCAATGGTGACAGAGATGAAAATGTTAAGAGACATTGGGCACCTATTCCAGAGTCAGAGCATTTGCAAATGTCTATAGGTAAATCTGGTAAATCGGGCTCCACCCTAGTGCACTTGAAGCTGATTTACATATCCATGAAAAGAAGATTATCTCTGCATTGCTTCTTTAGTTTGTAGGCCTGAGATATGTTTCTGTGCTACTAAAGTCCCTTACATGGCACAATTATTGGTTTGGGGAGGCAGTTTGGACCGCATAGATTCTCTTTGCTGATGCCAGTGTATGATGAAATAAGGCATGGAAAATAGCACCCTGAGATCACTGTGTACTTTATCATGATACTGTGACATCACTGTGTACATTATTTCCATTACTGTTACATCTCTGTGTGCATTTTCACTATACTGTGATATCTCTGTGTACATTATTACGATACTGTGACATCACTGTGTACAATATCCTCACTACTCTGTTATTACTGTATACATCATCATTATACTGTGACATCACTGTACATTGCAGACAAGGGATTTTCTCCAAGCTCTGCTTTAAGACCCCATTATTACATGTCACATCCCCATTCAAATCTAAGGCTAAGGCCCCACCTATCATCCCGCAGCAAAAAAGCGCTGTGGGAAAAACCACGGCGGCAGTGTATCTGCTGTGTGTATTTACCGCTGTGTGGTGATGGTTTCGCTAGAATCCCATCCACTACACAGTGACTGAAAAATGTAACATTTTTTTCATCGACGTTTCCATCAGGGGCAAACCGCAGCGTTTACGCCATGTGGCGCCCCAAAAGAACCCTACTTTCTCAGGTATGTTGTCTAAACAACTATTCACTTTTGTGTTAATCAATGCCAATGTAATTTAATGTGGTCACACAATAAGGCATGAAAGAAAACATATATAAAGGCATAATATGCTATAATATACCATTTTATTCATATCAATCCGTTGTATATAACAACCTGACAACTATGTGAGATTTGATTGCACAGATAACAAGCATATCAGACATGTAGGGAATCTACCCCCTACCCCCACCCTTTAGTGGCCAGCAAGATAAATAAACCAGAGAAATTGTAAAAACAGGTCACGTCATTTGATCTGTAATTCAGTTCTTGTAAATGGAATTTATCTTTACAGTATTACCAAAGTCCTATAGTTTTACATCTATCTGCATTATTAGATGGCTGCTATGATCTATGGCTATCTTCTATACACAATATGGTTTAAATGTATATAAAACACAACATCAGTCCAGTCCCAGAGGTGTGTAACCTGTTCTGTACAGAGAGGGCCTGATTTTGCCTTCTCTGGAGGGGTTAATCATCTGTGACATGTGGAATGTTCACACTTGAAGTATGACTTTTCCCTGGAGATTCCGCTCTGGAATGTCTGTGTGCAACAGGTTTGATAGGTGGAATGTGCTGCATTGTGCTCAGCTGTCATGATATACCTCATTGCTTGTCCTGCCCTGGATGAAATCTTGCTGGGATCAGTCGCAGCAAACGCATATGGTGTGTAATGGTCACATATTGTAAATTACTTGACATTGGGCTTTCACTTCCTAAGAGAGAAGCACCTGCTCTGCACTTTAACAAGCTGTCTTGTAGGTTGATTCTTCACAGGAAATGACTGCGTGACTTATTAGACGTATAGAATTGTCTTGAAGTTACTGTAGATGGTGTACAGGAATATAAACTGATAAATTGAGTTCATACGGACTTACTGTATATGGTCATATGACTTTTCAGATCAAAAGTAGAAGGGCAATGGAATTATTAAGGAATGTTCCCCCTCTCTCCCCCCCCCGCCTTGATCCAAATATGCTTTTCATCTTAAACAACGTATACAAGAATAGATTTCCAGAACATGATGTGCACCTTAAGGCTGAGGCCCTATGTTGCGGAAACGAGGGGAAAACTGCAACGGTTTTGGAAATCGCAGCGTGTCCGCAGCAAGTATTTTCCCACATTGTGGGGATGGGATTTGCTAGAATCCCATCCACTACACAGTGACTGTAAATCGCCACATGTGAGGCCTCAACCTAAAGTGCTTGTATAGGACTCGAAAACATGCATTCTTTCTTCCAGGAACAGTGCCACTTTTGTCCATGGTTGGGGAGTCTGCTATTGGAGTTCAGCATAACAGAAATGCTGCTGACCTGTAAAGGAAATGTATCACAATTATTTTTTATTATTATTTATTTATTAAAACCAGCTAAATAACTTTTTGTAATCAGTTTTTATTTTCAGATTGTAGATTTTTTTGTATTCTGTTTTCTATACATGATATTGGGGGTTCCCATATTGTCTAAGCTTCATCGCCGTTGTGTTAACAGTGATATGTTTTACAGCAGTTGGTGATAGGCAGCACTAAACTGGAGCTCACTGAGGTCTATGGGATAGTTTTCTTGACATGGTCTGTGCAGGTAGGGGGAGTAATTAAGTTGTGACATCATTTATTGTCAGTAGTGGATACAATGATGGCTGTTATCTAGTGTTATTTGGAAAAGTGTTATTTTCTATTGTAGCCCTGCCTTCGATCTAAAAGAAGTGACTGCTGCAAAGAAAATCTCTACAGAATTGCCAAGTGCCAGTCTTTTATTTGGCTTTATAGCCAGAGTGAAAATTGTAGGCTATAGTACTATAGTTGCTATAGCTAGTAACATGGAAAATTAAAATGTATTTATATATCAAAAGTTCTTTAAAAATGTTTCACATAAAAATCTGGTTTAAAAAATAGATAATTTTCTAGAGACACATTCCCTTTAATTCCAGACACCATCTCTGATGGATACTGACAGCACATCAATTGTCTGTAGTGGCCAAGCACAGTGAATTGTGACTACATGGCCAGTCACTATGGATAGAATATCACTGATGCAGCCACATATCACAAGGCATTGTGGGAAAGGAGCTGGGGAGCTCATGCGCCCTCTATTGGATGTAACAAATCCTCAATTTGCTTTTGACTCACCGAGCCTTGAGACAGCAAAAGGGATTTTAGCCAAGCCAATTTCACTTATCTGCATACAACGCTGTTTCCGGATTGTTGTCCTTCATCAGTACAGAGCAAAGTGAATTGGCTGGCTTAGTGGGAGGCAATGAGTGGGTTAGGGACAAGAATCTCTCACATTGAGGAGAGCACCAGTAAAGGTGTGTAGAGATTTTAATTGCCTTTTGACCTCTACTTAGCATCTACATATCACAAGGCATTATGGGAAAGGAGCTGGGGAGCTCATGCGCCCTCTATTGGATGATATGTAGATGCTAAGTAGAGGGTTGAATCCAACCGTTTATGTGTCTGACCAGATGCATTTCTATGGTAACATCTCTTTGATATGGCCATTGTCAGGGCCAGGTTCACACATGCATGTTCTGTTTGATGTATCTATTAAAAAAACAGCAATAGTGTCCAAATATAGTAACTGCACCTAATACTGCTCAAGAGTCATTTATGGAAGGTATGTATAATGTGACTTGCCTAAAAAAATTGTCACTTATTATTTCAGGTCTGGCGATGTCACTAAAGCCAGGCATATTGGTATCCAAGATCACAGTTTCCTCTGTAGTAGTCTAAACAGTAGTAAAATCTGCAAAACCATAAGTCTACAAAGGAACAAGTGACATAATGATATATAGGAAATAATATTTCAGTTTCCTTTAACATAGCATAAATAAACATGTATTTGTAAGACAATGATCTATGATAAATAGAATGCAATCTAAAGAAGCTAATACAATATATTATACTGTATAATAATATACAAAAGAGTGTCAATGCATAACACATTGTATCATAAATTCTTGTAAATAACAGGTTGAATATCAGCAAAGTACACATTACTACCAATAGAGGGTGCTGGTGTAATGTTTTTTACATCAGGACATTATACAGCTTGGAGAACTAGATACCTAGCTGTTATTCTCTATCAAGAAAGCGACTAAAAATACATAAGTAAATAAAAATGAAGATAAAGTTTTCATATAAGAATGACTATGATGAATTGTAGGACCATCATGCAATTATTGTGATATGCTCCCACTGACAGTACATAGTAACCTATTTCAAGGCTGAAAAAAGACATGTCTATCCAGTTCAGCTTATTATCCTGCAATGTTGATGCAGAGGAAGGTAGAGGACAATTTTCCTAATTCTAAGGAAAAATTCCTTTCTGATTCCATTCTGGCAATCAGAATAAATCCCTGGATCAACATCCCAACACCAAAAATCTAATAATAACTATAACCTGTAATATTGCGGCTCTCAGGAAAGGCATCCAGGTGTCCAGGCCTTTCCTGAACTCTTTTAGTGTCAATTTCCTCTGGCAGAGTTCAAGTCTCACTGCTGTTATAGTAAAGAACCGCCTTCTATGTCTGTGCAGAAACCGTCTTTCCCCTTGTTACAGTTAAAGTCCTGGGTACTTAGAGATTCTGGCAGAGATCTCTGTACGGACCATTGATATAGTTATATATAATTGTTAGGTCACCCCTCAGTCATTGCTTTCCAAAATAAACAATAATAATAATAATACATTTTATTTATATAGCGCAAACATATTCTGCAGCACTTTACAAAATGTAGGGTTCAAGTACAGACAAAAACATATATTACAGAGTAATAGTCAATTCACACACTGGGACTGAGGGCCCTGCTTGCAAGAGCTTACAATCTATGAGGTAGAGGCGGTGACGCAAGAGGTAGCAGGGGAGACATAGGAGATAGTAGTGCTTATATAGTGGTCCAGACATTTTTGTTATGGAGGTTACTCTCATTACACATATATAAAGCTGTATGATTCGTCACCAGTCGTGTCCTTTAACGTGCAGATGGTGCCTGGACATATAAAGTTACAGTCCGATACAGCATCATATCCTGTGGGTTAATGCGGGAGCATGAACAGAGGAGGGTACGTTTTAGGGATTCTAACTGCAGAAGTCTTTACATTAGGAATTGTGATAGGCCTGCCTGAAAAGATGTGTCTTTAGTTTGTGTTTGAAGCTGTAGAAATTGGGAGTTAATCTGATTGTTCGGGATAAAGCATTCTAGAGAAGTGGTGCAACTCAGGAGAAGTCTTGGATACGGGAGTGGGAGATTCTGATAATAGAGGATGTTATACTTAGGTCAGTGAGTGATTAGCAAAGACGTGATTAGCAAAGACTGGGCCCCATAGCAAACTTTTGACTTGGGCACCCCCACTACAGCATAACACCTCATTTTCACACTGTATAATGTCCCAAAGTAGCCTCCAGACAGAATAATGTCCCACAGTGGCCTCTCCACACAGTATAATGTCCTATAGTGGCCCCTCTACACAGTATAATGTCCCATAGTGGCCCCTTCACACAGTAAAATGTCCCATAGCAGCCCTTCCACACTGTATAATGTCCCATAGTGGTCCCTCCAGTGTTCTTTGGAAATTTTGGGGGTTTACTACCCACAAACTATTATGCTCTGGGGTCTTTTCAGATCCCACAGTATAATGATCAGAGGCCCAGGGTATGTGACAAACATAAAAACCAGTGTTGCTTACCTCTCCTCTCCTGGGCCCCAGCGTGGCTCCCTTTCTGTCATCAGCCTTCTTCAATTCCAAAGACGTGGGTTATGCCAGCGTCATCATGGGTCCTGACGTCACCTGACCCAAGTGACATCACTAAAGAGGCCCGTAGACAGCAGGTAGTTGTGCCAGAGTCCAGGAGAGTAGAGGTAAGTAACATTGGTTTTTATGTTTGCTCACCTCCCCTAATCCTCTTATCATTATACTCCAGGGTCTCAAGAGACCCCAGAGTATAATAACAGTAGTTTCAGTATTGACTTATTAACTTGAACAGAACCACCAGGTGGATCTCGCGGGGTTTGCCCAACAAATACTCTTAGGACACTATATACTATACTCAAGGGGACACACTATGTGATGTAGGGATCCACTTGAAGGGACATTATATTATGTGGGCCCACTCACGGAGACATTATATTATATAGAATCCACCTGAGGGGACATTATATAATGTTGGGTCCACTCAAGGAGATACTATTTTATGTAGAAGTTACCCAAAGGAGCATTATATCATGTGGGGGCTTAGGATATGTCACCAGTATTTTTAGCTTAGAAAGCTGCTGTAGGCTGGGGAAACACGAGTTCACAGAGGTTCACAGTAAACCATGGAGGAATTGCCAGCTTCTAACTCACAGCAGTGTGCAGTAGCAGTGTAGTGGATGGGAATTAAAGAAACCCCATCCACACACTGTAGAAAAAATAGAGCAAAGTGAATTGCACTGGGGGTTTTGAATCCACAGCATGTCAATTAGTGTTGCGGCTGCAATGCAAATGCTGAAAACTAGGCCAGCCGCCTGGGAATCATGGATGAAAGCCATAGTGAAAACCAGCCAACTTTGACTGGTTTGAGGTTATCTGCTTTACATATGGGCTATACCTCGAAAAATATTTATACTCTATTCATAGCATACAGGATAAATTACTGATCGGTGGGGGTCTGACTACTGAGACCCCCACCGATCCGGCAGCACTTCTGGTGGACACAGACATGCCCCGCTCCCATTCCCTTCAATGGGAGCACTGGAGATAGTCAAGTGTTGCACTTCAGCTATCTCCAGCACAGTAAGGGTAAACCACCTCCCCTTTAAGGTTTCTCCTCTAACTGTATACTTTATGTTGTCCAAGGATAGCTTTTTAACCCCAAAGATAATAGACTCAAACTAACCGGATTTGTCTATATTCCCTCTCTGCGATTGCTCTTGTTTGCCAGCCATTATTTATTCCCTCCATGCATACTGATATGTCGCCCATAGTGACAGTATGTCAGCTGGCCATGGTGACCTGTTGCTGCAGAAATTAAGCTATGTTCACACCATATTTTTGCATCCTTTAGAAAGGTGCTATTTTTGTTACAATTAGTAAAAAGTACTATTACAGCAAGATCCAGTAGGATACCATTGAATTCTGTTGTACAAAAAAACAAGATCCATCTGGATTCTATTATTAAACCTGACACCAATAATTGCCTATTGCATCCTGGAGTAATTGTAAATGTATTTGTTATCATCGTATTCAAACATTTCCAGGAAGAATAATGGAGGAGTACAGTTTGTTAGTTTTTTTACAATTGTAATAAAAGATACTTCCGAGATGTTATTACTTGGGGAATACATGTATTTACTAAAACTGACGTGCCAGTGGTGGTGACAGGTCCTCGTTCTGAATACTAAAGCTTTCTCCCTCCTCGGCATCCTCAGGCAGGCACATATTGATTGGGTTTCGGTTACACTTTACAGTATCTTGCTGTTCTCCCTATGAAACCTCCTTCAGCCTAGATTTCATAAAACCTACTACCAGAACATGCTGTATAGTGTTGAAAAACTGCACTTTACCAACCCCTCTGACAGCCGAGGTGTTGTGAAGCCCTTAGCTGCTCGCAGACATGTTATTACCCATTCCAGTAAAATAAAACTCTGGATGTTTTTCCTCCTGGGTCTATGTTATAACACACATGTTCCACTATGTAAATTATTATATTTTCTTTGTATACCACAAAGGATTGAAGAATGTTACAGGAATCACTCTTTCCTGACTATCCCTTCAGTTCTTGGAGCTTGGGGACTCATTAAACACAATGATTCTGTTACTGAATTGCCTTCCTCCTACCATCATAGCGTCTTATTCCCTCAGTACCAGTGAGGAAGCTTTTTATGGTATTTGCCATATAGTAGGTATTGAGGGATGTACAGCAGAAGTGAATGATACAGAAATCCTGTGCAGTGCAAAGGAGGTGGGAAAGTTTTCGGATGCTGAGCAATTGTTTTAAGGGGTTTTCCCACAAATAGCACTGATCCCTTATTCACAGGATAGGGGGTAAGTGATTGCTGGGGTCAGATTCTTGCTGATCAAGAGTCCTCATGTCCTATGTGAATGAAGCATTAGTACATACATCTGACCACTGCACCACTCTAAGTTCCCTGTGGTCATGCAGACATTATAAAGTGCTTTGCTTACGTACTTTAGATACAGGCTGTAAGGGAATTGCCAGTTGAGCAATTCTCCAGTGCTGCTGCAAAAACCTGAGAGGAAGGGAATACAGAGACAGTGAGCCCTAAAGTTGACCCAGACCCTGTCCCTACCTACTTGTCTCACTGTCCTAATGACAGGAACAACTTGGAGCCGGTCCCTACTCTGAATAAGTGACAACACAGAACGCAGACAGGACGCACAAACAACAAAGGGAGGTCAGCTAGCCAAGGGGTCGGTAACAATTGAGCAATGCAGTACAGAATCAAAATCCAAGAGAATAGACAAAGGAAAGCCAGTGGTCAGAAAATCAGAAGAACAGGTAACAAGGAACAAGGAGTATAGCCAGTAAGCAAAATGCAATAGCAGGCGCCAATGGGAAAGTGAGCAAACAATAAATAGGGAGAAAGAACCCGCCCCAGACTTGATAGGAGGACAGGCTGTCAATCACAAAGGCAGGACTAAAGTTAACTCTTAGTGGAGCAGGGGGAGAGCAAGGTGAAGGAGAAGGGCGTGGTGGAAAATCAATTAAGGAGGTGAGGGAATAGGACAGTGTTCAGACAATACAAGAAAAACCCAAGGAAAGAATTACAACCGGCACGCCTCCTGCGCCGCAGAGTGCGCCCGGAGGACGGCGCCAAAGCCCGGACAGGCAAGGACGTTACAGTACCCCCCCCTTTTACGAGGGGCCTCTGGACCCTTGCCAGATGGACCAGGTTTCGAAGGGTTCTGGCGATGAAAGAGATTAATTAAACGTGGCGCATGTAGGTCCCTACCAGAAACCCATGTTCGCTCTTCCGGGCCATAACCCTTCCAGTGCACGAGGTACTGAACAGCATTCTGCACCCGACGGGAATCCAGAATTTTTTCTACTTCATATTCTAGTTCCCCTTGGACCACCACCGGCGCAGGTGGACTGGAAGAAGTAAGGACAGGAGAGATATACTTCTTCAAAAGCGACTTGTGGAAGACATTGTGGATACGAAAAGAACTTGGAAGTTGTAATTTAAAAGATACTGGGTTTATGAGTTCAGAAATGACATAGGGCCCAATGTAACGTGGTGCAAATTTCCCTGAAGGAACTCTAAGACGCAGATTCCTAGTGGACAGCCAGACTCGATCTCCCACTCTGTATTCAGGGCCAGGTAAGCGTCTTTTATTTGCCTGCCGTTTTTGATATTCTTGGGCTTTAACCAGGCTCAGACGAGCCTGGGCCCAGACTGTGCATAGTTGCTGATAAGTCTGTTCGGCAGTGGGATTAACAGACTCGGTGCTACGGAGAGAGGAGTACCTGGGGTTAAAACCATAGTTGCAATAAAACGGAGACATTTTAGTGGTGACGTTAACCCTGTTGTTGATTGCAAACTCTGCTAGAGGAAGAAAGGTTCTCCATTTTTCTTGAGCATCAGACACAAAACACCTTAAGTACTGTTCCAAAGTTTGGTTGAATCTCTCTGTCTGGCCATTGGTCTCAGGGTGGAACGCGGAAGAGAAAGACAGAGAGACCCCCCAGACGACCACAAAATTCCTTCCAGAATCTAGAGACAAATTGTACACCCCGATCAGATACAATATTTTCCGGTACACCATGCAAGCGGAGGATGTGATTAATAAAGAACGAGGCTAGACGTGGAGCACTAGAAATTTTCTTTAGGGGTACAAAATTACACATTTTGGAGAATCTATCCACAACAACCCAAATCACAGTCTTCCCTTGGGAACAAGGCAAATCAGTAATGAAGTCCATAGACAAATGGGACCATGGTCTCTTAGGTATAGGAAGGGGATCAAGAAGGCCCTCGGGTAATCTCCTAGGAGTCTTCATCTTAGCACATGTCTCACAGGCAGCAACAAATTCACATACGTCTCGAGACCAGGACGGCCACCAGTAAGAGCGGGAGAGAAGGTATTTAGTCCCAGCGAAGTCGGGATGTCCCGTTAAGGTAGAACAATGAATTTCCTCCAAAACACGAAGACGAAGATTTGGAGGTACAAATAGTTTCCCAGTGGGAGTATTACTGGGAGCAAGATCTTGTGAATTAACCACTAAAGTAGCAAGATCAGGAATAATAATGGAGAGAACCACTCCGGGAGACAAGATTTTATCTGGGACATCCTTAGGGACACCGCTGGGACCAAAACTGCGAGATAGGGCATCAGCCCGTACATTTTTAGAGGCTGGACGATAAGTCACCACAAAATTAAAACGTGTGAAGAATAGCGCCCAGCGGGCCTGCCTAGGAGACAGTCGCTTAGCGCTATCCAGATATAGTAGGTTCTTATGATTGGTGAATACTGTGATCTGGTGTTTGGCCCCCTCGAGGAAATGTCTCCACTCCTCGAATGCCCATTTAATGGCTAGCAGTTCTCGATTACCAACGTCATAGTTGCGCTGTGTAGGAGAGAATTTCCTCGAGAAGAAGGCTACAGGTTGCAAACACGTAAAATTTTCAGAGCCCTGAGACAACACGGCACCAACCCCCACTTCAGAGGCATCAACCTCAATAATAAATGGGCGATCATAGTCTGGTGGTACTAATACAGGAGCCTCAACAAAACACTTCTTGAGATGTACAAAAGCCTCTTCTGCTTCCGGAGTCTATTTGGTCACATCGGCACCTTTCTTTGTGAGATCCGTCAATGGCTTCACTATAGAAGAGAAATTCTTAATAAATTTTCGATAATAATTGGAGAACCCCAAGAAACGTTGCAGGGCTTTAAGGTTGGAGGGGCGTTCCCAGTTTTTAATAGCCATGACTTTTAGTGGATCCATACAAAAAGAATCGGGAGTAATAATGTAACCGAGGAAGGTGACCCTTTGGACTCTGAACAGGCATTTGGACAGTTTGGCAAAGAGAGAGTTTTGACGCAACAGAAGCAAAACACTCCTAACATGCTCAATATGTGTGGCCCAATCAGGAGAGAGCACTAGAATATCATCCAGGTAGACAACCACATAACGACCGAGCAAGTCTCTAAAGATATCGTTAACAAAGTGTTGAAATACTGCGGGTGCATTACATAACCCGAAAGGCATTACCAAATATTCAAAGTGACCTTCCGGGGTGTTGAACGCAGTTTTCCATTCATCTCCTTCTCTAATCCGGATCAGATTGTATGCCCCACGGAGGTCAATTTTAGAAAACCAGCGGGCACCCACAATCTGATTGAAAAGATCAGAGGAAGAGGGTACTGATTTTTAACCGTAATTTTATTTAATTCTCGGTAGTCAATGCATGGTCGCAGTCCGCCATCTTTCTTTTTAACAAAAAAGAACCCAGCTCCCATGGGAGACTGAGACGGACGGATGTGACCTTTAAGAAGACTATCCTGAGTGTAATCCCGCATAGCCTCACGTTCTGGAGCAGAAAGATTGAAGATCCTTCCCTTAGGGTATTTGGAGTCGGGAAGGAGTTCAATCGCACAATCGTAAGGTCTATACGGCGGTAAAACTTCAGCAGCTTTAGGATCAAAATCAACATGAAAATCAGACAGAAATTCAGGAAGAAGCGTCTCCTCACTGAGACAATCGGAGGCATGCAAAGCAATACAATGGGAGGAGCACTGATTCCCCCATTTCACTAACTCTTTTTTGGGCCAATCAAAGGTAGGGTTATGGAGGGCTAGCCAGGGAAGCCCTAAAATGATATCAGACGAGAGATCCTCCATAACAAAAAAAACTCATGAGCTCTGTATGTATTGAGCCCACTTGCAAAGAGAGTAAGGGGGTTTTAAAACGGATTTTACCCCTGGCCAGTGGAGTAAAATCCGCCCCAGTAACCAACAGAGGAGTATCTAATGATACAAGTTCAATATGTAAAGCAGAAACAAACGAAAATTTAACAAAGTTAGTGGCAGCCCCAGAATCTACTAAGGCCTGCCCAGAAACAGATCTGCCCCCAAAGGACAGAGACACAGGTAACATCAATTTGTGAGATTTTTCAGAAGATACCTGACTGCCTGAGTGGTTCTTCTGAATACCACTCAGGCCCTGAAGTTTTCCGCTGGTGTACGTGGTTTGATGGAACAGTCTCGGATGAGGTGACCCGGTTTGCCGCAATACAGGCAGAGATGATTCCGGAGACGATATTCTCGTCTAGCCTTGGTATCCAGTGCTCCCAACTGCATAGGCTCATCTCCAGGGGTGACAGAAGGAGAAACAGATTTTTTAACAGAAAGAGAGGGATAGACAGAAGACTTAGTGGGACCAATCCCCACCCTCTCTTTACGTCTGACCTGGAGTCTCCTGTCAATGCGGACGGCTAAGGTCATGGCCTTTTCTAAGGTAGGGGGATCAGGGTGACCTACCCAGACATCCTTCACTGAATCATTCAGGCCCTGTTTAAAAAGAGCTTTCAAAGCGGAGTCACACCAACCTGCTGTGATACTCAACTTCCGAAACTCAGAGCAGTAAGTTTCAGCGGATAGTTTACCTTGCCGGAGGGTAAGAAGTTGGGATTCGGCAAGTCCAATTTGATCAGGCTCAGCATAAATGGCCCCCAAAGACTTAAAATTTTTTTCCAGATCTGTCCACTCCTCTGCCTCAGGGGGGAGTTTAAGGGCCCAAGTCTGTGGATCCCCCTGTAAGAGGGAAATGACCACCCCCACCATCTGAGACTGCAACGCATGAGGGTTGACTCGAAAATACAACAGACATGATTCCCTGAACGTCTCAAATTTACCTTGGTCCCCTGAAAACCTATCCGGGAGTAACATTTTAACCCTGGGAAGGGAAATGACAGCAGGTGGTGTAGCAGCGGCCTCAGCTTGATTCTGGGTGAGAGTGTGTACCTGATTGGCCAGCTCAGACACAAAACCTGCCAAAACCTCCATTCGAGTCACAAGGTCCTGAATAGAAGCTATGCCAGTAATGAGTAGAAGGGTTAAAGTTTTTTTTTTTGTTGTTTTTTTTTTTAAGGCCTGCTATTCTATAAGGGAATTGCCAGTTGAGCAATTCTCCAGTGCTGCTGCAGAAACCTGAGAGGAAAGGAATACAGAGACAGTGAGCCCTAAAGTTGACCCAGACCCTGTCTCTACCTACTTGTCTCACTGTCCTAATGACAGGAACAACTTGGAGCCGGTCCCTACTCTGAATAAGTGACAACACAGAACGCAGACAGGACGCACAAACAACAAAGGGAGGTCAGCTAGCCAAGGGGTCGGTAACAATCGAGCAATGCAGTACAGAATCAAAATCCAAGAGAATAGTCAAAGGAAAGCCAGTGATCAGAAAATCAGAAAAGCAGGTAACAAGGAACAAGGAGTATAGCCAGTAAGCAAAATGCAATAGCAGGCGCCAATGGGAAAGTGAGCAAACAATAAATAGGCAGAAAGAACCCGCCCCAGACTTGATAGGAGGACAGGCTGTCAATCACAAAGGCAGGACTAAAGTTAACTCTTAGTGGAGCAGGGGGAGAGCAAGGTGAAGGAGAAGGGCGTGGTGGAAAATCAATTAAGGAGGTGAGGGAATAGGACAGTGTTCAGACAATACAAGAAAAACTCAAGGAAAGAATTACAACCGGGCACGCCTCCTGAGCCGCAGCATGCGCCCGGAGGACGGCGCCAAAGCCCGGACAGGCAAGGACGTTACACAGGCATAATGTGAATAGAGCCATTATTAAAGGGTTTTCCTACAAACAACACTCATTTCCTATTATTGGGCCACCGGAGTCTCCTGTGTGAATGGAGTATGCATGCGTGACCACCACACCACCCTCAAGTCTTCTATGTGAATGGAGTAGTAAATATGCATGACCACTGCACCACTCCAAGTCCCCTGTTATAATGCAGACATTATTAAAGGGTATTAAAGGGTTTTCCTATAAACAACATTTATTTAGTATTTATGGGCCACCGGAGTCCCCTGTGTGAATGGAGTATCCGTGACCACCACACCACCCTGAGAATGGGAGTCCTTAAGTGCCCTATGGGAATAGAGCAGTAGTGCGCATGCGTGGCCACTGTACAACCTCAATAGCCCCGTGTGAGTCCATTCATTTGTATAGCACTGAGTGCTTTCTCTATCAGTCCCATAAAAATACCACCACTTCATTCACACAGGGGACTTGAAATGGTGCAGTGGTGACGCATGCGCACTACTACTCCACTACCACATAGGCACTTGAGGACTCCCATTCTTGGGGTGATGCAGTGGCCACGTGTATGCACTACTACCCCATTCACACAGGGGATCCCAGAACCTCATTTTCATGATTGGAGGGTCACTTATAAGTAGGTTTATGAGTTTTCTTCATGGGAAACTCCTTTAATGTTGGCTTTATTCACATGATTCACATTGGTCCTTATCAAAAATAGGTAATATCAGAAAGCAAAGTACTTCATAATGTTTTATTAAGAAGAATAGCATATTATATATAACAATCTAAAGGTTCATGTGGCTAACAGGAAATAACCTATAAATTAACAGATAGTTTGTGGGTATGGCCATGTGAGTCACACAAAAATGATTCAATGCATCAACAATCTACATAACTGCACATGCAAAGCTGGTGTCATGTAAGCTCAGCCAGTATAATACTGTGTCCTACATTTTACTAATGCGTTAACCTAATTATTAATCACCCCCCCCCCCACCTCCCACCTCCGCTCAGCAGCCAGTGCATTCAGCATTATTTATAACCACTTGTGATATATACATTATCTGGTATCTATTCTATTGTTAGAAAGGTTTCTGTGCTAAAATGAATCTATAACACTGAACAAGGTGTCTGATCTGCAGGCAGTATGTTATAGAGCAGGAGGAGCTGACCACACTGTTATATAGTTTAGTGGGAGAAGATTCAGTATAACATGTAATTTCTTCTTTTACGTTCCTGCTCAGCCTGGACTTAGGCGTCAGGGTTGCCTAAAAAGTGGTTTAATGATAAACTGTCAATCACTGAGCAGGACCACCCACTGGACGCAAAGCCCTCGTAATTGGCTAAGACTTCTATTGTGGAGATGACTTTTTAGCTTGTAGGCCAAGTGAACAATGATCTCATCATTACATCAGAGAGTAGGAGTACAATGAGATAGCACCTCTATTGTAAAACTGGAGAGAGACATCACCATGCCACACAACACGCCCACAACGCTATCCTATAGATATCAGATACCTGCTGTTTTGGCAGCTCATACATTATGACTACTCCCATTATCATGTAAAGAAAATGAATAAAATGTATAATCAGAAAATCAGAGCAACTTCATGTTCACCACCATTTTAAGATGGAAGCAACTTTGTTTACTTAAAAATGTCCTATTGTTTTGTGTCCACAGCTCCTATGCAGACCCATGCATAGATAGAAGATATAAAAAATTTGTTGCAAAGGTGTATTTGCCTTTAACATCTAATCTGTTTTTTTCTGCTTCTCCTAAAGTACAAGATCCACAGATGGTGTGGCTGTACCCATGCACGATAATTTGTTGGCAAAACCCCACACACATAGTACAGTATTTGTAGAAGGCTTTTTGGTCTTGTATTCGCTTCAGCTACTGGATTGTCCTGTTGCTACATCTCCCATTATACTAAACTGTAAAGTCATTATAATGACAGACTACTCTGGGTTCCATTTAATGGTCTTGGAAAAATCCATTGACTGTGTATTAATAGGCATTGATCTAAAAAAAAATCACATGGGACCAAAAACTGTTAATCCCATAAAGTAAGACAATGAAAGGTTATATCAATGAAACTGGGTATGAATAGTAATGACTGAGTATAGAGACATGTTGCTTACTGGCTGTACCTAGCACAGTCTTAACTTTAGTACAATAAAGTATTAACATAAAGGATTATTCCTGTAAATCTGGACTTGGGAGCAGTTATTCCCATCTTGGCAGGAATTTGCCAACATGGAAATAAACTTTTAAAGCAGCATATCATTATTTTACTATCTTTATCTCAACTGCTGGAAAAGCAGAAATTTACACTATATCAGAATCAAAAACTAAAGAATATAAAGGGGTATTCCATTGTTGCTAAATGATGACATATTGCTGGAAATGTGAGGGGTTCCCAGCAGTCAGACCAGTATGATCAGTAAGGGGCGACATACAGGTCCCAGGGAAACAAGAATGGAAACATTTATAGCTTCTTATTCTGTATTCTTCTGTATCGCTTCTGTATTCTTAAATAAGCAAAAACATCACATATTGGATTTCTGAAATTTTATGACTGAGCACTTGCTATGATGTTACTTCACATACTTCAGTCTTTGTGTCTAGACCAAGACATGAACAGGATTTAAGGAATATATGTGGGAACATCTCAACCTTAAGAAGGAGGTACATAGTTGTGTGCCCAGGTGCTGGATGTCAAGAAGGGTGCAGTATAAAGATATTTTGATAAAAGCCAAGGGTTGCAAATTGATTCTTTGCTACAAGTGAAATAATCCTAGTTACTCCTCTGATGTAAAGGATGTGTACACTGGTTCTAAGTTCAATTCCATGAGGATTCTGTTGTGTTTAAAGGTTCTAATTAAAGCTAAGACCCCACGTAGTAGTGCAAAGGTGCAGCGGGAAAAATGGCGTAAGAAACACATCACAGTCTTTCCCGCAGCGCTTTTCAAAGTAAGTCCACAGAATTTTCCTCTGCGGACTTTCTGCTTCAAATATACCTATGGGGAAACCGCCAGCATTTCCTTAGGTATAATTGACATGCTGCAATTTCCAAAAACATGACAGCAATTCCGCTGCACATATTTTTCTGCAATGTGTGAATGGGATTGGCATTTAAAATTCCGCTTTTTTGCCGCTGCGTTTTCGCCATGTGGGGCCCCGGCCTAAAGGGGTTTTCTGGGATCAGGACTCTGATCGACTATTATTAGGTAACCCTTCGATATCAAATCAGTGTGGGTCCAACTTTCAGTATCCCTGTTGTTTACCTTGATCAGTCTACATGCACACTTTGAGAATCAGCCAGATTTACGATGAGGTGTAGTGTTCGGGTGTTCAGTGTTCAGGTGCATCCTCCACCAGGCTGTGCTATGAGCTGGCATCTATTTTAGGCATCATTTACGCCAACATCTTTTCAGATATCATTTACGTAAATGATCATGAATCTAGCATAGCTGATGATCCTGCCCACAGCACGCCCTTGTCATGCCCCCTTCCAGGAAAGCAGCGAAGTCAATGTAAACACAGTACTTGCAACAAAAATTGCGGCAAGTGCCAATAGAAAAAGTCAAAAACCCAAGATTTACAGCCCTTATACGTAAGTTTTCTAGGACAGGGGTATTAGTAATATATTAGTATGTATTACTAATACATAGGCATTACTAAATGTACCCCAATGTTTTTTATTTATATATTTTGTACATAGTTTTTATTGTGTTTTCTACATCATTGTAGGGGTCATCGGACATATTTGCATTACAGCAGGCACCTGGACATAAGAAATATCCTAATGACTTCTATAGGTTGTTCTGTGTGCAGTAAACACTGTCTATACAGGAGCGGGGACCAAACTGTCCCTGTCAATAGCACCCATCTTATCTACCTGCAACTTTATATAAAAAGGTGTTACCTATCAGCGTAATCCTGTTCTATGATGATACTAAGTTAGTATCAACTTATTGAGAGTGTTTAAATAATATAGACAGGTACATGAAAAATAAAAAAACTTCCAAAAATTTATTTTAAAAAATGTTCACTATAAATACTTGATTTAAAAAAGTCAGTCATTGTCTAATAATAGATTCCCTATAAGCACCAGATACAGTAGAGACAGTTCATCAGTAACTTCCAACATTTGTGTCACCACTAATTTTACGGTTCGCATGCTTCTGAAATAAAGTTTGTTGAAGGTGTTGCTCAAACTCCCCTGCACTACATCTTGAAAATTACTTCCAGCCTACTGCAAAATCTATCATATGGGGGCCGTTCTCTGGTTGACAAGTACATAATTTTCAAAGCATTTTTGACTTTGACATATTGATTAATTTAGTGTTCCATAATATAGCGGCCCTTGTATTCCCTAAATTGTTTTCTTTCTCCCTTTATGAAAAAAAAATCTTTCTAGTCCATAACTTTTTAGCATTATTTTAACACAGCTTGTAAGTACTCATTACCTAACCTTGAATTGATCAAGAAGTTTATGAGTTAAAGGTAAAAATTACGCAGCCGCTAAAGTATGCGCCCAGTAAATTGTTACGTGAAACAAAACTTGTAGCTATGTAGTAGTCAATAGATTTTGCTGAAAATCCATTTTCTTGGTTTCTATAAAAAATAAAATGTACATTTTTATACATTAGCCAGGTGTGTGAAATGATTCATTGTCTGTAAAAAAAGAAACAGAAAAATACTGTATAATCACAATAATAATTCTGTCATTTTCCACATGTAGCTTTGAAGAAAACTATGCTCGCTTATCATTTTGTAAAGATTTTGATGTTCCGCATGTGCAAATAATTTAGCCTATTATTCTCCTAAATGGGACCAAAATTCTGACAATTTAGAATAACAATTACTTAATATGCCCATTTATCTATAAAGATGCATATCCACAGAATCGGACAGTAATGGTTGAAAGAACACAGATTTGTTAGAAAAATAGGACTCATATATTCCCAAGCTAGGCAGTTTTTTTAAAAAAAAACATTCTATGGTTTACAAAAGTACAATAGAGGAAAAAGCAAGATTTTATATAACAAACAAACCTTAGAAAAAAATGTATCCTATAGTAGGTGTTCTATGTTGCTTTAAAGAGAATTTCCCTCTGACCATTGGCTGACTGCTGAGACCTCCAGAGATAAGAAGAATGGTGAAATGTAAGTTCCTGTGGGTGCTCCAAGTTCTTGCTCAGCCATGGCACCATTCATTTTTGTGGGTCTGCCGGAGGTCGCGGTCCAGCAGTCCACTAGAAGTGAATGAGGCTGTGAGCATTCAGGGGAACATTCAAGCCACAGTTTTCATTAGCCCCCCGCCATGATCAAATATTTATCCCCTGTCTTCTGGATAGAGTATAAATGTCATTAATAATTATAAATTATTACATATAATAAAAGTTATAGTGATACAAATAATATAATATTTTAAGTACAACCACTAGTTATTGCAGTTGACATCCCACCTTTAAGGATATGCTTCCATATTGCAGATATCACAGTCTTTATGCAACTGAAAATCTGTCTCCTTTATCTGAATGGGATTTGTGGAACTCATGTACAGCACATGCTATAGAAAGAAAAAAATCCCAGTCTGATATACTATATCTGCTACAAATTTGCTCATTGTGAACATACAGATGTGGCAAGTGCAAAGTAAAAGTTAATTCTGTGCCATGAAGTCCTAAGCTATGCAAATTGTGTGTGCACAAAAAGACCGTTCCGATATTTGTACCGCTATTTAGAACTCAATGGGGCAGAACTCATCTAGATACACCAGGTTTAGGGATTATTTTGCACCAAAAATTGACACACAATCTTTGTATCACATTTATTACATGTTTTAGACACTTTTCACCTTGTCTTGTAAGGAAGCATGGCTTACACTAGGTTCACACCTGCGCTCGGGTTTCCATTCTTCGGGTCTGCTTGGGGACCCAAAAACGGAAACCCAATCCGCTTAAAAAGCGGTTACCAGCATAACTCCGTGGACCCGATAGACTTTAACGGGGTCTTCCGTTTCCGTCCGAAAAATGCGAAAAGTGAACCCAGCCTTAGTGAGATAGGAGTGTGGCTTAAGATGTGGCAATATATGGCAAAATTGCTCAAAAATTTTAGAAGCATTTTTGGTTCCCAGTAAGCCAACTAATAGGTGGCATAAGCTTAGACTACACTGCCTAAATCTGCACCAAATATATCACCTGGCATCAGCCATCTTGTTAAATTGATCACATAAGTTTGCACCATCTAAATCTTCTCTGTAGTCCATGGCTAAGGCCCCACATAGCGAAACAGCTAATAAATCCTGCATTTGGCATTGAGTTTTTGCTGCATTTTTCTCTGCGTTTTCTCTTCCCCTATTAAATCTATAGGGAAAATCCTTGTGATGCTGCTGCTAAAATTAACATACTGCATTCTTTTTTTAATGCACCTGTTTTTGAAATCGCAGCATTTCCGCTGAAGATATTTTTCTGCAATGTGGGATGGGATTAGCCAGAATCCCATCCACTTTACAGGTACTGTAAAATGCAGCAATTTAAAACTATCTAGTCTATTGTTGCATTGTCTAAAACTTAGAACTATTAATAAATCTGCCCCAATGCTTCTGGGGAAGAATAGTGGTGTATTTTAGCATCTGATGGAGCATTGTCTGATTTACCATCAGTACTCATAGTAAATAAAATGCCACAAGGACTTTCTAAGGCATTGTTCACACAACAGTCAAAAATGGCTATGTGATGTCCATATTAAAACGATGAGAGTGAATGGGTCTATTAACATTAACTGACATGGTCTATCATTGTCCGTTTCAACAAATACAAAAACAGACATGTGAAACGCACCCATAGACTTTCATGGGTTTTAAAATGGCTGTGCAATGGCCATTCAGAAAAGGCCATCATGTGAATAAGGCCAAAAACAGACCTGAAAAACTGATTGATCATGTGAATATGACCAAAGGGCTCATGCACGAAAATGAAAAGTTAATGATAACATAGGATCCATAAAGTGGAATTCCAGTTATGTGATGGGTAAATAATTATTTTAGTTTACATTCTGCTCATTGGACCCAGTGGTCATTGTGACGGGTTCTGCTAGCAGCTGTTTTTGTTGGACTTCTTTGCTATCAAGCTATAGAATATAAGATAGCATTCCAAGACTTGCAAGACACACAATGTAATCAGATATTTTAGGGTATGGTTTTGGTAATATGCACTACATTTCTGGAGAGCATTGCTTATAGTAAGAATGTATAACAACCTTTATAAACCATTAAGAATGTCCTTTTTTTACCTGTTTTTTCAATTATTATTATTATGATTACAATAGCATAAAAACAAGCTTTATCTCACTGTAATAAATATTTTAGGGGAACATTCACTTGCCAAAATTTTTATTTTTTTTATTTTTATTTTTTTCATGTGTTCACTTTTATTTGCAGCCCCAAAATCAAATTTAGGCTGATTAACTAGTCAGTATCTTAGTCCAGAACATTCCTGTCTTTTGGAATTTACAATATGAGAGCAACTGGAGCTGCGTTAATTCCTCGGAGAGTTGCCTTACATCTGGTTTGCTGCAATATGTTTGCATGGGACAGTTTGATTTGTTAAACTGTTCAACCACTATAAACTCATGATTCGCTAGCCTGTACCAAAATTCTTGTAAAGGACACAGAGCGTGTAACTGCTATGGACAACTTTTGTTACATGTAAAAATCACCAGGAGACTCAAAATATTTGGTATACAAGGGTTTCGATAAATTAGTCATGTAATCCACATGCCGACTGATAGCTATGGTTTGCTGACAGGTGAAATTAATGTCTGCATTATTTTGTAGGAAGGAGTCTATTCGATATAGCTACATGTCAGCACTCTCAGTCCACATACACTGATGTCTGTTAGATCCAGTTTGACCATGAAAGGTTCAAAAGTTTTTGTGATTATATTATGTCACAACAAGAGAATGAAAAATTCATGAAGACATTGCTATTGTGTACTAAGATTTATTCTAATTGTAAACCAAGTATCTTTCAGAATATGCAGAAGAAAAACTGCAAAAAGAGTTCTACATTTTCAAACATTCCTACATATTGCCCTGCTACAGTGCTTTACCTGTCTTAGAACTTTTTGAAATGCCATCTAAATATAATAGAATGATATCTACATTGAACCGATGTAGAAAGGTGTTCCCAAATACATGGTGACTGTAGTTTCACACTTGCACTCGGGTTTCTGTTCTTCGGATCTGCTTGGGGACCCGAAAAACGGAAACTCAATCTTCTTACAAAGTGGTTACCCATGGAAATCTGCAGACCTCATAGACTATAATGGGGTCAGTCGGGTTTCTGTCAGGTTTCCACCCGAAAAATGCAGAGATAAAAGTCCTGCTTGCAGGACTTTTTTCTCCGCATTTTTCAAGCGGATTTGGGCATGGCATTCCCAAACCGAATCCAAGCGCTGGTGTGAACCCAGCCTATGATGGTTTTCCCAACTATTTAGGAACCCTCAGATCAAAACCGATGCCTCTGTATAAATCACTTACCAGACCACACCTGGAATATTGTGTAGAGTTAGGGCATCTGTGTAAAGGAAGAACATAGCTGAGCTGGAGTGGGTGCAAAGTAGGACCTACAAGGTAATTAGGGAAATGGGTGGATTAGAATACAAAGCAAGGTTATTAAATGTGTGAATTATTCATTTTCGAAAAACAAGACAAATACTGCTAATGTATAATGTATAATGTATAAATATATGAATAGACAGTATAGAGATCTTTCTAATGATATTTTTATACAGGAGGCCTGTAAGCATGACATAGGGGCATCCTCTACGTCTGAAGGGAAGAAGGTCTTGCCATCGTCATAATTGGGCTTCTTATTCTAAGAGCAGTGATACTGTAAAATATCACAAGTAGAGATGGTCGAACCTCGAGATACTCGGTTTGACAAATATTAGTGAGGTCCATCCCTTCAGTTCATTTTGGGTTGAACTTGAACCGTAGTACGAATCGAACTGCTATTTTATTACACTGAGATCTCCTCAGAGGTGGTCCGGCAACATAACAAACAATTGTGTTTAAGGCTAAAGCCCCAAATGGCATCCTGCAGCAAAAAAGCGCTGCAGGAAAAACCGCGGCAGCAATGCATCACGGTTCTTCCCGCAGCGCCTTGCACAGAAAGTTCACAGAGGTTTCCTCTGCGGACTTTCTGCTTCAATTAGGAAATTGCCACATGTCTGCGTATTTTACCGCAAAGTGGGGATGGGATTCGCCTAGATTCCCATCCACTTTGCTGTGACTGTCAAACACTACGTTGGGCCCCAGCCTAAGTATCATGAAATTGCCACACCCCACGTGACTGCTGACGTTCAATCACAGGCCAAAGCCATGACCAAGGGATGCATGACTTCACCCGGGAGGCTAGAATAGGCTGCAGAAGGACTGTGAGGATACTGGAAGGGATCCCAGGAGAGGGATGGCAAGGTGAGTATAGATGTCTATGTTTCCACACGTGTCCTGGGCCTCCACTTATTATTCTCTGGGGTCTGAAGAGATCCCAGGGTATAATAATGGTTTGTGAGGGATAAAACCCAAAAGTTTCAGGTTGAAGCTGAGCCCAAAGCTTTTGGAAAGCTCAGGTGGAATCTGGCTCGATCCAAAATATTTGGTTCATCTCATTAATCACAAGTTATGGGCACTAGATTTCTAGAGATGGGATGTCATTCCAGGCATATATATGGAGTTGGAAATAATTTTTAACTTAAGGCTAGGTTTACATTGGCGCTGGGCTCTCCGTCGTTTTAGTCAACCGGGGTACCCAAATGACAGAGAGCTGAACCGTACAATGGGGTCAACCAGGTGTCTGCTGTTTTCATATTGAAAGCGGCAGAGAGAAAAGTTCTTCATGCAGGACTTTTTTCTATGACAATTTTTGGTGATTTCTGCATTGGAGTCTCTGGCGTAGATGTGAACCCAACCTAACATGGGGCAATTGGCATTCACCTCATGTTTTTCTTTCTCTTTCGCTGGATAAACATGATAGGATTATATGTTTAACTTGATGTGTCTTTTTATAATCTTATCAACTATGTTACTATGTTACTGTTAGGTATAGTGCATTATATGAGAGGGTGATACATTAAACAGGGAGTCATTGAAAATAAAAGAGAGAATCTCTGAGTCATGAAACTTCAGTCCTTGTTCTAGGTAAGCCATGTGTATTTTGCTTGTAGTGCAACTTTAAACTACTACACAGGGACATCCATTGATTTTAAGGCCGGGGCCCCACTTGGCGTAAACAGTAGTAGAATCCCATCCACACACTGCAGAAAAATACGCACAGTGAACACAATGCCATTTCAAAACCGTTGCGGTTTTGGAAATCGCAGCATGTCAATTATACCTACGGAAATGCTGGCGGTTACCCTATACAGTAGGTATAATGGAAGCAGAAAATTAGCAGTGGAAAACTCTGCAGATTGTCTGTGAAAAGCGCTGTGGGAAAAACAGCGGTGGAAACTATGGATATTGATACCATTTGCTAGGAAAACCCCTTTAAAGGGAGCCTATCACTACCCCAACTACTTTAAACTGTAGGTGCTGTTAGCAGAATAAAAATGATGCCTTTCTTATGTTTCAGAGCCCAAGGGATGCATAGAAAAAGCACTTTTATTCTTTATTCAAATGAGGATCTCGGAGCACAGGGAGAGTTTTCTTCTATTACTGAGCACTGCTGCATCATCAGTAAACACACCCATCCTGTATTCAGCTCGTCCCCCTGGGCAGTGGGAGTTGATCCAGTGTGAGTTGATCCTCCCACTGAGCTGAATGCAGGATGGGCGTGTTTAGTGATGATGCAGAAATGCTCAGTAATAGAAGAAAACTCCCCCTGTGCTCCGAGATCGTTATTTGAATAAAGAATAAAAGTGCTTTTTGTAAGCATCCCTGGGTCTCTGAAACATAAGAAAGGTATTGTTTTTATTCTGCTAACAGCATCCACAGCACTATGGGATTATTTTAAAGTAGCTGGGGGCAGTGATAGACTCCCTTTGATGGTGTATGCTCAAGGTTGCTACATATAGTACACTTGTACAGTACACACAGTAATGTAGAGATTTGCATAACTACAGCTATCACTCATTTAGAAGAAGTATACTGTTGCTCGCCCACGCTATATACACACACATACAGTATAAACATACACACATACCCTACTATTCATGCTGTGATCAGATCCTGTCATCTCCTTGTGCTGGCTGATGTACATCAAATCATTCTTACCAGATATCTCCCAGTATTATATAACTCAAAGCATGCCACAGGAGGCAGGAACTTTTCCTTGTCACTTGTAAGTTTTGTTGATCAGGACACCAGAGCATTCAGGTAAGAGCAGAATGTGGATAGATTCTTATTTGAAGTACAGTTTGAGAGAATGAAGCTGAAGGCAGCCCAGTACCCACAGGGAACCTAAAGAAGAATGAAAATTCTGAGTGTCAGGGAGGATATTTCTGTATTTATTTCTCTTGTATAGCGCCAACATATTCCGCAGCACTTTACATACATTGTCATCCCTAATGAATGGTTAGTAAACAATCAAAAATATTGTAAATTTTATATACAATATTATAAATATTGTAAACCTAATTGTATATATTATTAGAAGTCAGGACTGTATACTGGATAAACTTCTTCATTTTGGTTTAAAACTGGGGTGGGATGAAATTCCTTGTTATTAATTTTTAAAGTGTAACTAAACTTTCAGACAACTTTTGTTTTTCTTGCAGTATTTATGTCATTAATAAATTTTGTAATAAATTTTGTAAAATCCTGGATTTTCCTCTTTCCCTTTTTTTTCTTTGAGAGCTGTTTCTGCCTCTCACTGAATGTTCCTGTGTATGGAGTACGGGCTTGGTGTAAAATGTACGGACGGTATAAAATGTAGAGAAATGAGGATGGGGAGAGTTAGTTATATCTCGAACATTATAAAACATACAAACTTGCTTGGAGTCATATGAAAGAGGAGATTCTATTCTTTCATATGACACTAAGATTGCAGAGCTATCTACATTATTTCCAGAGATATCACTGATAGAAAACACAATCCGCATTAGGATATTTACACACATGGACAAAATTGTTGGTACTCCTCGTTTAATGAAAGAAAAACCCACAATGGTCACAGAAATAACTTGAATCTGACAAAACTGGAATTTGCCAAACTACATGTTGACAAGCCACAAAGCTTCTGGGAGAATGTCCTATGGACAGATGAGACAAAAATTGAAATTTTTGGCAAGGCACATCAGGTCTATGTTCACAGATGGAAAAATGAAGCATATCTTGAAAAGAACACTGTCCCTACTGTGAAACATGGAGGAGGCTCTGTTATGTTCTGGGGCTGCTTTGCTGCATCTGGCACGGGGTGTCTTGAATCTGTGCCGGGTACAATGAAATCTCAAGACTATCGAGGGATTCTAGAGAGAAATGTGCTGCCCAGTGTCAGAAAGCTTGGTCTCAGTCGCAGGTCATGGGTCTTGCAACAGGATAATGACCCAAAACACACAGCTAAAAACACCCAAGAATGGCTAAGAGGAAAACACTGGACTATTCTGAAGTGGCCTTCTATGAGCCCTGACCTAAATCCTATTGAGCATCTTTGGAAGGAGCTGAAACATGCCGTCTGGAAAAGGTACCCTTCAAACCCGAGACAACTGGAGGAGTTTGCTCATGAGGAGTGGCCAAAATATCTGTTGAGAGGTGCAGAAGTCTCATTGACAGTTATAGGAATCGTTTGATTGCAGTGATTGCCTCAAAAGGTTGTGCAACAAAATATTAAGTTTAAGGAAACCATCAATTCTGTCCGTTGAAGCATGGTTGGAAAGCAATGTCTGACTTTCATTTGTTCACTTTCATAGAATTTTTATATACTATTACTTTTGTCAGATTCAAGTTATTTCTGTGACCACTGTGGGTTTTTCTTTCATAAATCGAGGGGTACCAACAATTTTGTCCACGTATGTATATGCAGCTGTATAATATCTAAGATATAAAAATCCCAATCCCAACTGTGTTTTCAACCAGTGATATCTCTGGAATAATATAAAAATCACTGACATCAGTGTCATATGAAATAAGAGAATTTCCTATTTCATATAACACCAAAAGCAAGTTTGTATGTTTTATATTGTCCAAAATATAACTGTTTGAAGTGACCCTCCCCCACCCTCATTTTCTCTACATGTTACATAGCCCTGTACTCCATACACAGTAACATTCAGTGAGAGGCAGAAACAGCTCTCAATACAGAAACAAGGGAAAGAGTGAAAAAATGCAGGATTTCACAAAAATGATCCAAAATTTGTAAGTATATTTACAAAATGTATTAATGCCTCAAATACTGCCAGAAAATCAAAAGTTGTCAGAAAGTTTAATTACACTTTAAAGTGAACCTGTCTGGTGGTTTCTGCTGTCCTATCTGAGAGCAGAATATGGTAGAGATAGGGAAGCTGAGCTGTGTGACACAGTATAGCAAGATTTCTGAGTAAAAAGCAGGGTCAATCCTAACAGGACTCCTAGGAGAGAGAGAGTAAGAGTCTAGATTATCCTACCTTAGCGACTGACAGCTTTCCCTGTATTTGTATACAGATGTAGACATTTTCAACTTGAATTTGATAACTCACAGCACTGTGATAACTCAACTAAAAGTTATTAAAAGCAATGTAAAAAATGCAACTGTTTTCTTAATTTGTTAAAAGTCATATTAAATTTGGCTACATCTGCTTGTACACAGTAGACTGTAGTTCATCCTATCTGGGCTGGGTAAGCAGGACTCATACTGTAACTCCTAGGAATCCTGTCAGGCTTTTTACCAAGAAATCCTGTTCCAAATCATATAACTCTATATATCATAGAGCTCAACTTATCTCCCTCTATCATATCCTCTCAGATTGGGCCACAGAAATGACCTGACATATTCACTTAAAGAGGACCTTTCATGTCCTCATGTATATGCTGTTTTACATACCGCTAGAAAGCCGACAGCACGCTGAATTCAGCGCACTGTCGGCTTTCCCGGTATGTGCCCTGGGGCTGGAGATATCGGCGGTCTTAGTTTCACGGTTTACTGTCAGAAAGGCGTTCCTGACAGTAAACCGTGAAACTTACACCGCCGATATCTCCAGCCCCAGGGCACATACCGGGAAAGCCAGCAGTGCGCTGATTCAGCGCGCTGTTGGCTTTCTAGCGGAATGTAAAACCGCATGTGTCTGAGGACATGAAAGGTCCTCTTTAAAGAGAATGATAAACATATTTTTAAAGAATTTTTGGTGATTTTGCTTTTAATTTTCCATGTCATTTTCTATATTTGAAAAATTCAAATCTTGCCGCTAAACCTAAAGTAATCTGTAACTTTGTTTTATTTGGGATGGACCATTAGCCATAGGCACAGTAGTCTGGAGCAGACTCTATTGACTTCTATGGGAGAGTTTTCTAGGCTTGCTGTCTAAATTGTTCAAAGAGGGGAGCAGATGAGCTGTGAAATCACCTAATATGACTACTGGATTCTGTTATCTTCTCTACATATCCATGTACATTATCATTGTGCTGATAAGTGAGGTGGCTGCTGCAAATAAATCTCCTACAGAAAACAGGAAGTCTCAGAATATTATTGTCTTAGTGGCCAGAGTCAGAACTCCAGGATTTTCAGGATTTTTTTTTCAAATATAGATAGAGTGGAAACATTTTTAACAATTCACCAAAAATTCTTAAATAATATGTTTAACATAAAACTTTATTTAAAAATAGATCATTTTGTTGTGAAAAATTCTCTTTGAAACGTGTTCTTGAATTTGGACAAACCCTACTTTTTAGTATGGATCCTTGACAATAAACTGGTTACAAAGTGTCCCCCTGCTGGAACCCCTGGGGATCAGCTGTAATCTGTGGGAAAATGTATTAAGCTAGGTTCACACCTGCATTCGGGTTTCAGTTCTTGGGGACCCGAAAACAGAAACCTAATCCCCTTAAAAAGTGATTACCCGCGGAAACCCATGGACCACATAGACTATAATGGGGTCCCCGGGTTTACGCCCAAAAAATGCAGAGAGAAAAGTCCAGCTTGCATTTTGCAAGTGGAATGGGGAATGGAATCCCTGAGCGCTCACCGAGCGCAGATGAGAACCCAGCTGTAGTATGTGATAAATTTCTCTGCAGTGCCACCACAGGAAAAAATGCCCATTCAATGGGTTGTCAGTGTAGTGCAGAACAGAACAGGTTCTCCAGTGTGAAATACACTCTGGTCAAGAGATGAGAATCCTGAAGAGTGGACCGCTCAGCTATTAAGGCCCGGTTCACATCTGCGTTTGGGTTTCCGTTCGGGGAGTCCGCTTGGGGACCCCCCAAATGGAACCCTATACACATAAAAAAGCGGTTTACCTGGGAAATGCATATAGGTTTCCATTCGGGGGGTCCCCAACCTGACTCCCTGAACGGAAACCCGAATGCAGATGAGAACCGGGCCTAACTCAATATCCCTATAATAGGGTATATAAAAACTTTTAAAAAAAAGTTCAACCCTTTTAAGAAAAGACAGGCAAGTGTCATTTAAGAAGTGGAGGAAGTGCTAATATGGTATAATGTGTGCGAAGGGTGAAGGTCATGATGTCTGATCAAGAGGAAGGAGATCAACGTGGCAGATCACGGGATAAGAGATACAGTAACAAAACGAAGGCTGGTGTTACACTTACACTTTGATTTCTATTATGGTCAGATCTTCTCTGATCATTCTGTTATTACCTGGTCATAATGAACAGACTATGGAATTGTCTCTAAGAAAAAGATGATAATGATAAACTCAGAGACAGTATTGTATGATATACTGGTCATGATGATGATACCAGGTAAATTAGCAATATTAGGTGAATGTAAATGCTGTGGTCAGTCAGCGGCATATCATAAATAGTGGTAAATGGATTTCTCTTTGATAGCCATAAAAAGAAAAGCCCTGCTTGAAAATAAGAGATGGAATGAATGTGGTGTCCATGACATGAGAGGGTGAGAGAGAAAACAGACAGGACACAATATGTCATTAATATTGTGTATGCTCAGAACCGCTGGACATTTTTGTGGATGCACAGGAATTTCTCTTTGTCTTCTAAGGAACTGTACTTGTAATTTCTCAGCTTCTAAATCATGAGATACAGCCTTCAACCTCGTGGGACTTCTGCTAGTGTTCTCCTCCACATGTCACTCTTTGCTTTCATTGACTTGTGTATATGAACAGTTTAGAGGTCTTCCAGCAGTATGGCTTACAAGGTCCATTGCATTGCATTAACTAATAGTTATAATACAGTACATATAAAAAGTATTTCTACCCCCGTGTATTTTTAAGTCAAAACAAGTTTCTACAAGATCAATGACATTTATTCCGTTATGTAACACAAAATAATTGAATATATTGATTTACTAAATGAAGTCAGGCACATTTGGCAGCAATTATACCCGAGTACATGTAGCTTGTAGGGATCTCCGATTGAGGTCCATCAGGTTATGTGAACAAATATTTCAAGCCCAGCCTTAAATTCCGACATGTAGTGACTTCTAAACTCTATCTTAGCAATTCCAAAGCAATAACATTGGGATAAATTTACTCTTGTGTTTGCAGCTTGAAGGTGGTGTAAAATGTGCCAAAATGTGGTGAATTTCTGGGGCAAGCTTGACAAGGGGGCCTGGCTTACATAAACAGGGTATGGCTTAGAGGTAAGGAAAGGTGGCTTGAAAAGTAACATTTTGGTGGAACAGTTTACCACAGATAAGGGAAAATAATTGGTGGTGTAAAATGTTAGAGAGGTAAGTCTATGCACTATGATGAATGTGCTGGATTGTTAGATTGCCGTCTACGTTAATGATGTCTAACTATTTGTAAATATGGGGCAATTTCATTAAATCATTCCTAAAGGGGTGTTATTCTACTATACACACTTATCCCCTATCCACAGTATAGGAAATATGTCTGATCAGTGGGGGTCAAACTACAGCAACTTTAACCAAGTTCAAGAACTTGAGAGTGTCTCTTCATGAATTAAGCAATGGACATGCATGTCTATTGAGCTCTATTTATCTCTATGAGGCTATCAGAAATAGCCAAGTAGCAGCGCTCTGCCATCTCTAGCAGTGGCATACACATGAATGGAGCACAATGGACATGTGACTGGTGAGCCATGCCCATTAATAGAGACCAGTCATCCTGCTACCATGAGATGCAAGTAAGGAACAATACTTGATGCAATTGGTGTGGAGACTAGAGAACCTCACACCACACAGACTGACATGTATACTGAGATATGGTCAAGTAATTGTGTGACGTGCCTGGGCCTTTTTAAGAGACTATAACCGCAAGCTAGTTGCTTCTTGCAAGACTATTGGAACCACCACCATTGTGGCCTAATTTGTGAGTAGACACCTGTTCAAGTTAATCTGCTATGTCTGCCTGAATTAAAGGGGTTGTTCAGGACTTCGAAATCATGGCTATTTTCTTCTCAGGATTGACATCATGTCTGTTGGTCACATGACCATGCGGCAGCTTAGTCCCATTTATTTTAATGGGATGGAGCTGTGGCATTGCCATCGGACCAATGGATATGATGTCACTTCCTGAGAAGAAGAAAGCAGCCATATTTTCAAAGTCCTGCACAACCCCTTTAATGCACAATTCTGAGGTAGGGTCCAATACAGACCACAGGCCAATAATCCTGAAAAGGACTCACCCTTACATCTACATTCCAGTTTTCCAGGCTCTATACCTCAGTATAATACTTTAACTATCATACTTTACATTGGGAATGTTGTCTTTTCATGCCTGGTGCTTGGCATATATCACAAGTATAACTTAAAGCTCTTGTGCCCCAAAACCAAATCTGTAACAGGGTCTCCCACTTGCCATGTGCGAACTGGTGTCTCCTTATGTGACTGTGTAGTGATCAGTGCCTGGGTGAGCCGCTGCCTTTGCATTCCCTATAACTACCCACATCAAGCATAGCATTATTTTTGCTTATTCAGAGCACAGAACCTTTCACCATTGTGCCTTTTCCTAAACCATGGAAGCTTGTTACCCCTTCTGAGTTTCCAAATTTCCCTTGGTGACCACAATAACTATAGTAAATTGCTTCCAACACAGTAAGAAGGATTCTAAGGATAGCCTCCTTTAAGTAGTTGTTCCATTTTTTAAAGATATTTTAATGCTTGGCTTTCTTTTATTCCAGTAGTTGTCCTTTCTTCTATTCCAGACTGATATTTTTAGCAACTTTGTGAAAGAGCTTTTTTAGTTCCAGCAGTTTCCTCCTCCGCAATGCACTGTCAAATTGGCTGAATGTTTTTATTATTTTTTTTTCATACGGAAAGGATAGGATAGTATTTGTAAACTACTATAGTATCACTCAACTTTCTGGGAGAAAGAAACTAGATAGGTTTAATTTACTTTGGGCCTCCTCTTTCCTCACTTTTGCTCTGTTATGTCATATCTATAGACATTACCACTTTTCCGTTCTGTCATTGACAGCTGGGTGTTACCATACCTCTTATCCAAAGGACTGTATCCCTACACACTGACAGTGTTCAATCATCAATGACAGTATCAAACTGTGTAGGGACTCAACCTATTGACAAGGAGAATGGTAACACCTACCTGTCAATTAGACCTGAGCTACACTATGACTTTCTGTGCATACAAGTACCTAACATGTCTATTAATTATACTTTAACAGACATGTCAGAAGAGGTGACAGATAGATATAAATCCAGTGACTCATGGATTATGTCTTTTCTGATTGCTATTTCTTTTTCTTTATCTGGCCCAGACCACCCTGACTACTTCTACTGACAAATGCAAAGTTTCAGACATCTTTGCTGCCTTTTTTCTGTAGCTATGTCTTGCCTCTATAGTAACAAAAATTCAGACTCCATAATAAATTCAGACGCCAGCCTTTATAGCAATGCCAATTCAGACCACAGACCCCTAAATGAATTCATTGCCACAACCAGATCCATAAGTTATTGCAAACCTCATACCAGACCCCAAAATAAGTTGACAAACTCTCTAAATTTTACAGTCCCCAGACCAGGTTGGAAAAAAAAAATGCAAAGCCTAGACCACAGATGCAATTGTCTAAATAAATATATACCCTAAATACCACACCCCTTAAACACAGGAACCTAAATAAATACAGACCTGAAATTAGACCCCCTAATCAAATATGCACCCCAGTCACTAACATGCAGCTCTCTACTTTGTGGCTTTGCCCTCTGGCTTCAGGATCTGCACACATTTGGTCATGTGACCATATGTGGCAGGCCATTCTACAGTAGCAGGTCCATTATACAATTGTGCTATAAGGCACTGGCTGAAAATAAATAAACTGCTGCTTATTTCCAACGGTAGGTAACCAGCGAATTATGAAAGCAGCAATATATTGTATATGTGAAAAAAGAAAACATTATGAAAGAGTTCAACTCTGTACTAAGGCAGTAAAGCAAAGCAATTGCAAATTTAATTAGATTTTTATTTAGATTTTAATTGTAAAATGTTGTTAATACTAGAATTACAAATACTAATGAATAGATTTAGGTCAAGTTAAACTAGCAAACCATACATATTGCCTGAAAACATACCTTTAATAGAACATAAAAATATAATTGCAGGTATTTCTGTCTTTTGGGGATTTTCTCAAGCTTCGCTAATCCAGTTTATTGTTTTTCACCAAAATGTTTAATTCTGTAATATAACATTTTGTGAAGTTAATTGAATTTATGAGAAAGGGATGACTGCATACTGTAATGTGATTTAATATCTCATGGAACTTCGGCTCAGCGCTGAGCAGTCAGAATTATTTTTACTCTGCATGTTGTCCAAAGAAAATAGTGGCGCTGTATTTGTTTCCATAATCTTGACAGCTGATGATGCTAATGGATGCATTTATACTACTTTAGTCAGCTAGAATCCAGTTATTTAACTCAAGTTCACTTTCATAGATAGAAAACTGTAACCAGGCCTGGCTGTGAGCATGTTAGCTATTATTACACTGTAATTCACAATGAAAACCTTAGCTGTAATAATACATTTTATGGATCTGTTGAATGCTGATAAATTGTATTTTAATAATTAAATTAGGGAAATTGAGGCTTAATATTTTCCTTACATTTGCAAAATGGGATATTTACTGGAGGTGAGATGAATAAGAGGCATGCAGTTAGCTAATGGTGCGTCATACACCGCATTTTTTTAGAAAAATGAAGGAAAAATTCAGGAGTTTTTCAGCCACAAGACAGATAAAGCAAGGACTTATATCTCTACTTCCTGCTAAGTTTATTTCTAAATTTGACAAGAAAAAAAATTCCATCATAAAGTACAGTGGTGATATTCAAAAATATGCTGTGTGTGAAATAACCCATAAACTGGCCATACATATTAGGTTTTCATTGGCCGAAATGGACGAATCTGTGATGTACATGCCATGAACTTTAGTCTGAAAAAGACAAATTTTCACCCAACTGATTGCCAAAAATACCAGTGTTTGGCATGATTGGCTACTATTGCCTCTTTTTTTTTTTTTTTCATGCAGTTTAGTTGTTAATGTTGATGGTGCAATCGATCATACAAAGTATCCCTTCATTATTCAGTTGGCGCATGACGGCCATCAAAAATCTAATGTGTATGGCCGGTATTAAGCTATTGCCAGACATTACAGAAACGCAGCTAAGGCTCTATTCAGATCACGTATTTTATATCCATTTAATGGATGCAAAAAATGGATGCACACGGATGGCCATCGATTTACATAGACATTAATGTTAAAAAACGGATCCGTTGTAGTCTGTTGTCTACAACGGTTTTTTTTATGTTGATGTCTAGGTAAACGTATGGTCATCCTTTGCATTCATTTTTGCATGCATTTTTTGCATCCATTAAACTGATGTAAGAATATGATCTGAATAGAGTCTTATACTGGTGCAGCAAAATATGTACTTGTACAGGCATACATGCAGCATTTCTGCAGGTAAAGTTAACATGTTGTGTTTTTCAAAAATGCACATCGCTGCATTTACCAAATTTTCCCCCAATATGCAAATGAGGTTAAATAAAATTTCACTCACTTTTTTTTCCGCATTGTGTGGCCTTAGCCTTAGGCTACATTTTTATGGGTTCCTCATACATTTGAGTGTATGGAGGGATCTGTGAGAACAGGCAAAAATAAACTATATATATATTGAACTATATATATTGGTCATGTGAATAGCCCCCATTCACATGCATTGAATATAGGGTTAGTCTGGATATTTTTGGAGCCAAACATAGGAGTGAATCCAAAAGGAGGAACAGTATAAAGACTCATGCTTATTTTCTCTTCTGATTATATACCTGTGTATGGTTGCCTAAACTGCATCCTAGATGGCATGTGTGAATCCAGTCAAATGGAAGAGATTGACACAGCCCCATATAAACATTGGAACTAATTTTCAGTGACATAAATTTCTACTATAATTCTGCTGTGTCTAAATATAACCTTAGTTTGGAGGTCACATGGGCAGTAATTATCACACGGTCGTTTTCAGAACAATGAAGGTCTATGGGTGTATTGACACGTCCGTTTTTTTAAACTTTAACTCCCATTTTAATAATTATTTTTTAATCTGCCCCATAGTTTCTAGAACCCACAATGTGTTATTTTGTTAAATAAATTATCGGTATATTTTACAGACAGATGCATTTACTGCAGTAATTAATTCCCACCCCATGATGAACATCTGCCCAAACTCTGAAGGGATTTCCTCACGCAAGGCTATAGCCCCAAAATAACAGCCAAATCAAGAGAGCTTTCACCATTCCCAAGGGTGACCTTTTCAAGTATGGGAATAGCCAAAGCAATGACTTTATCCATCCTGTGGTCACATACAGCCGGAGGATCTATCCAATGCTAGGATGACTGGCTATGAAACATAAAGAAAGTATGACTGACAACACCCATGCAGGTAAAAAAATAAAAACTACATCTTTACCGATGGTGCCAACACATTAGGAAGTAACAATAAAGATGAAAGTTGTTTTTTCACCGTAAGGATGCTGTTGGTCATACTTTTTTGGTCTGTAAGATGTCTATGATTTTAGGACTTTTCTAACTTTGCAACCAAATTTATTAACTGTTCTTGTAAGACCACAAAACATTTTCCCAGAACCCTTCACCAGACTCTACAAAATCACTTATTTATATAGTACCGCAGCACTTAACAGGTGTAAGATTCAGTGGATAAAGGTACCTGACCCTGCTTGAAGAAAATATGTAAGACTGCTGGCTTCCTTTATACAACAGATTAGATGCATCTAGCAAACTGCTAGCTAAAATGAAAAAATAACTCTTCCAATGCAACTCTGCAACTCTTCCAATGTGGGCAACTTAAAGAGGAGCTTACATCACCTCCACTGATTCCTGCATAGTTGAAATTTTTTCTGTAGCCCCCACCATTCCTGAGCAATCAGTGCAGTTGGTTTTGGTGTCTGATATAATATTTAGTCTTTCTACTGCCAAGTGCATGGTCAGAGCAGACAAGGGGTATCATTCTAAACACTGACACTGCCTTTGATTGGCACTCTGAATTATGCTCTCTTGTCTGCTCAGGCTTAAGGCCACTCTCTTGAGAGTAAGTATATCAGACATCAAAACTGGTGGAGGTGACGAAAGGTCTTCTTTAATACTCAACTCCTGGACTCTATATGGAAAAAACTGGATACTCCTACCACAGATTATGAATAAACCGAACAGAGGTAAATATTTAATTTGGTTCTGTCACCCTTGCGATATGAAAGAAATACATGAACATAATTGTACTGGATATCCTCTGTTTTGTACATCTGATTTATGTAAAGCCTATTTTCCATTTTGGATATCAAATTTATTATATCTAGCTATAATGTTTAATACTGCTTATGATTAGTATTAGGATTTTGCAAGAAACAAACAAAAAGCTACAAGTAAACGCAAGCATGATGCCTCAGTGGTTAGCAATGTTACCTTGCAGTGATGGAGTCTTGGGTTTGAATCTAACCAAAGATAATATCTGTATGGAGTATGTATGGGCTTCCTCCCACATCCCAAGAACTACTGATAGGGAGTTTAGATTGCAAATCCTTCTTGGATATGGTGGTTGATGATAATGGGGGGCATTTATCAATTCTCTTTCTCCATTTTCTTCTATTTCTGCTTCTTATAAGTGTTATTATGTATACATTATATTTATGTGTTTGCACTTATTTTTAGGCTTTTACACAAGGCTTGTCACTTTGCTTTTTGTGGCCATGGTCTGTTGTAACATTTTACAATGCATTTATGCAAAAAAGGGACAACTGTACTCCTATACAAAGGCAGTGTAAAAAACCCTGAAATATCTGACAGCCGTGGAATCATTGTTCCCTCTTCCCTTACCTTATATAACTCAAATTTTTTTGTATAGTTTTAAATTTGTGCAGAGGCAATTTGTTTGGCACTCTAAACTTTCTAATATCGTAGTCTAAGCCCTGTGCTATGCCTTACAATAGCCTCACAATAGGAAGCCATTACAGACTAATGCACTGCAGTTGATGTCCCTGTGTTATATCACTGTTAGAGCTCAGAAGTGCACAGTTCAGAACTGAGGGCTGGGTTATGGCCTACAAAAAGACCATGCATAGAAATGTTTGAAACTACATTTTATTGTTGAATTTAGGTCTGGTAATTATATTAATTCTTAGGAATAATGGTCTAGATTGATCATGAGAAAGATTTGTTGAAATGAATGATAAATTACCAAATTTTGTACAAATGTTAAATCTAATAGTTTTGTCCTGATACAGTTGAAACCAGAAGTTTACACACACTATATAAAAAGACACATATGCAGGTTTTTCTCACTATCTGACATGAAATCAGAATAAACCTTTTTAGGTCAAAATTATTTATATTTACCAAATGCATTTTTTACTTTCTGCAAAGTCAAAGGTTTACATACATTTCATTAGTATTTGGTACCATTACTCTTAAACTGTATGACTTGGGTCAAACGTTTTGGATATCCTTCCACAAGCTTCTCACAATAGTTGGTAGGAATTTGGGCCCTTTCCTCCTGACAGAACTGGTGTAACTGAGCCATGTTTGTAGGCCGCCTTGCTCGCACCTGCCTTTTCAGCTTTGCCCATAAATTTTCAATAGGATTGAGATCAGGGCTTTGTGATGGCCACTCCAAAACATTGACTTTGTTATCCTTAAGTCACTTTGTAACCAGTTTGGCAGTATGCTTCAGGACATTGTTCATTTGTAAGACCCATTTGCGCCCAAGCTTTAAATTTCTGGCAGATGTCTTGAGATGTTGCTTCAGTATTGCCACATAATGTTCTTTCCTCATGATGCCATCTGTTTTGTGAAGTGCACCAGTCCCTCCTGCAGTTGTCTCTATGATATGGCAAGTTTAACCCTTTCCCAACATCTGGTTGCTTAAATATGGCAGCCGCTTGGGACCCTAGCAGCCACCATAGCCGTCAGGTTTCTGCTGTATTATACAGCAGACACCCGGCGCTAATGCCCATGATCAGTGCCCGCATTAACCCCTTTGGCAACTCTGTCAAAGCTGACCGAGTCGCCATTTTGCCATTGCTAAGATAGCCGGGAGCCTTGTGAAGGCTCCCAGGCCTGTCTTTCATTAACTTCTATTACAGGCTACACTACACTTTTGCAATGCATTCGCATTCTTGAACCCCAGGGGGTCTAATAAATGCAAAAAAAAATAAAATAAAAGTAAAAAAAATTATAGAAAAAAATAAAAATATTAAAAGTTCAAATCACCCCCCCTTTCCCTAGAAGACATATAAAAGTAGTTAAATACTGTGAAACACATACACATTAGGTATCCCTGTGTCTGAAAACGCCCGGTCTACAAATCTATTAAAATATTTTTCCCGTACGGTAAACACCGTAATGGGAAAAAAAAAATCAAAAGTGCCAAACTGCCGTTTTTTTCATAGTTTTGCCTCTGATAAAAATTTGAATAAAAAGTGATCAAAGCAATATCAATTCCCCAAAAGTGGTATAAGTAAAAAGTACACCTTGTCCCGCAAAAAGAGATGCCCTATGCATCCTCGTACATGGAAGTATAAAAAAGTTATGGGTGTCAGAATATGGCGACTTTTTTTTTTAAAAAAAATATATTTTTGCACAGTTTGGGATTTTTGCTAAGGGGTTAAAATGTAAATAAAACCATATAAATTTGTTATCCCCGGAATTGTACCGAAACATAGAATACAGGTGACATATGATTTTGGCTGTAGAGCGAACGCTGTAAAAATGAAGCCCAAAAGAAAGTCGCACAAATGTACTTTTTCTTCAAATCCACCCCATTCTGAATTTTTTTCCAGCTTCCCAGTACATTGTACAGAATAATAAATGGTAGCATCGTGAAAAAAAATTTGTCCCACAAACATTAAGTCCCCATATGGCTCTGAGAACGGAAAAATAAAAAAGTTATTGGGGAGGGAAGGGGTTAAAGGGAAGGGAAGGGGTTAAAGATTGGACTTGCGTCTTTATGCATTCTCCAAATCCTGGAAAATCTCTTCAGGCTAAGGCCCCATGTTGCAGCAATACAGTGTTTTTCTTGCTGCGGAAACACAGCAGACAAAAACGCAGTGTTATACAATACCAGCAAAGCGAATGAGATTCTGGCTAATCCTATCCTCACATCGCGTAAAAAAACAGTGCAGAAAAGATGGGTTTTTGAAAAACACAGAATGTCAATTTTACCTGCAGAAATGCTCACATTTTCCCTATAGATTTAATAAGGGAAGAAAAACGCAACAAAAACACAATGAAAAACGCTACAGAAAAAACATTTCCAGTATTTCTTAGCTGTATTCTGAAACGTGGGGCCTTAGCCTAAGGCTAGTTGCAGACGACCATTTGTATTTTGCGGTCAGTAAACTAGTAATTAGTCTTCAGTTTTTGCGGACAGAGTGTCTTCAGTGTGTCTTCTGCATCAGTGAAGTAGATCTGCAAAAACAGACAGAGTGTCTTCAGTGTGCCATCAGTGTGTGATCCTAGTTTGCGCATCCACCATAAAAAACACAGGTGACATCTAATGATATCCCTAGCTTGTCTGCGAAAACAGACGGCACACTGATGACACATGGAGTACATCAGTGTGCCCTCCTAGGTTTTTAGTCCCTCATAGGCTTGTATGAGCGAGTTCGTTCCGCAAAAACTGAACAGAATAGGACCTGTTCTATCTGACGCGGTGCGGAATCACATCTCGCACACTGATCAGTGAAAAACATGGTTGTGTGCATGTGCCCATACAAATGAATGGGTCAGTGTTCTATCTGCACATGGATAGCACACGGTCCTCGACCACAGTTGTCTGCATGGGGCCTAAGGCTTAGGCCGGTTGCAGACGACTGTGCTGCAACCGGCCTGCCGTGATTTAAAAACACGGGCTGCACACGGAGATGTCCCCATGTGCTGCTCGTGCATGGGCCGTGCTACCGCGATTCCTTTCAATAAATGACAGTTGGCCCGCACACAGGACCGTGTGTACGGGCCCCTAGAAAAGAATGAGTCTCCGTGAAATACACAGAGCGCACACTGACCCACAGCACGGTCGTCTGCAACAGGCCTTATGGTTAGATTCTACATCTCGACCAAAAGAACACAATAAAATTGGATAAAATATGGTATTTACAAACCATGAATCTTCTAGTTTATGTATTTCTTTGCCATACTGATGGGATACAGATAACAATGCATACTCTTTCTTCCCCCTCTCTTCCTTAAACTGCAATTTGTATTTCCATTTCGATGATTGTTCAGTCATTTGGTTTCTAAATTCTCCGCGCTGAATTCAGAAAGCAGCAAATTGAGTTGTAATTGATGCAATGAAATATGTTGTGCAATGGAGCTTTGTAACAATCTGCACTCTAACTGATCATTAAAACACTTATTAAGTCTCCAGGCATGTTTCTCCTGCCCTATAACATACCCCAGGTGCTGCACCCAAGTACTTGTGGTCAAAACCTAATGAAAACAATAAAAGCCTTTGTTTTAGGCCTGCTGATTATTTAATCTCTAGTTTTCCAGTTTTGGTTTATAACAAACATTAACAATTTTTAGAGAATTGCTTTGATCATATGTGACCCTTTTTTTTTCACTGCGCAGCCAAGCAATCAGCTTTGCAATGAACTGTGGTAAAAAGTTCACTGTTGCTCGAAAACATTTTTTTAAAATGTCATTTAAGTATGTGTTGTGCCGTTCTGGAAGATCATGATTATAAGCTAAGCACATGGACATTTTTGGCAATTTAATTCTGTACATGAAGTTTTGTTTGTTTATATCTACATGCTATAGACTGGGTTAATTATTACTGACGTTCCTTAAGGTTCCTTCCCTAAATGGTCCAATTGTTATAAATAAACACACTCAAGAGGAATCACAAAATGTCTTTTATAACATTCTGGTAATATATTATCCCAAAATACATAATTTCATTTTTTTAAATGTTTATTTTTTTGCTCTACTTTTCCTTTTTTTTTGGAAAACGTTTACAACAAAGTCAACGTGACAAGGCTGTACTAAAATGATATAATGCAATACAATGCATGTTTTAACATCTACAGTATGTTGTTGTTTTTATTGAAAAATTGTTATAAACAAACTATAGCCATTAAACCTTAAAGCGTACCTTTAATTATAGAAGAGTTTCATAAATTCGTTTTTCAGGTGAATATAAGAAACTTTGTATTATATTTTACTAAACCAATATATTTTCTTCTCTACGTATCAGACCAAGATACTTTTTACATAGACATCTATGGAGAGGGGAGGGAGAGGCACACAAATAATATCGGCTGCTAAACTTTACTACTCTGTGCATGAGGAAGTGCCCTGACACTGTTGTATGTTTAAGATATGACTCTACAATTTCACAGAATGAGGCTATAAATCGGCCAATAGCAGCTCCTTCTGTCCCCTGTCCTATCCATAGACTTCTGTACTTGAGGCTAAAGACAGTATGGATGCTATAGTAATGAGTGAAGACTAGAAGGAGGAAGAGAGCAGCCTAATAACAGGAGGAAGATGTAGTGCAAAGTTTCTTATATTCACTTATTCATTTCTGAAAAGTTGTTATACAATTGGAGGTACGCTTTAAGACTGGCTTCACAGATTGAACCTTATGTATTAAAATAGGCTAGCGTGCAAAACCTGGCAGTACATTTGTTTAGTGGCCATTTTATACATCCCTATGCTTGTAACAGTGGGGAAGGTGTGAAGTGAAGCACTGGTCTTCCACTCTACTGACCCATGCGGTCCCAATAATTCACGTTACGTTTTATTGCTGGAAGATTCAGAGTTTCTAATGTCACAGTTCTCTTTCATATTGCAGCATGTTTTCCTCGAGGAAATATTGTAAATGTATTGTGAATATAAATCATATACTGTACATATTCACATAGTATAGAGAATAGAAATAAATTAAGATTAAAATATTAATTATATAATTCATGAGTTCAGTGAATCACTAAAGTGATTAAGTACATCAAATTAATTTAGAGGGGTTATCTGGAGAGTAATAAATTTCACCAATACATTCTCTACACTGATTAAGCTGTATATTAATGTATATCACTGTCCCCAAGAGCCCCGTTCATTACTTTTGTAGAGGGCTGCTAGGGGAAGGCCAGAACTCTGGTTCCTTTCTGCCCTGCAGCTGCTCTGACTCTGGGTCACATGACCAACTCCATTCTACTGAATAAAGCTGTGCCCTATTGGAGGAGGAGTCGTGACATCACAGATTTGGAGCATCTGCAGGGGAGACTGAGGAACTAGATTTAGTAATAAACCTTAACCAGTACAGAGATGGCACTGATAAACTTTATTACTCCGTGGAATAATATTGAAAGTGTCCATTGATGCCAGTATATCAGGAACGGGAGAATGGCTACACCCAGAAATATATGTGAATACCACTGCCTTATGCAGTCTTTCGATATATTTACCACTGTGGTTGTTGTCTCCCAGCGGAGGTAGTTTTTCTGATATATGTATATAGGTGATCAAGGTTCAGCAGGTCTGAAATGTACTATGCATTGGTATCGAATCGAGCTGCTCCTCAAACTACAATTCATGTAAAGATAATACACTTTATTTACATTTAATCCATTCATACAATATGTGTTATGAATTTTTTATGTGGGACTACAGTGGACGTGGATATCTTTCATTTGGACACCAACTTATAGCTGTAGTGCTGAACTACTATAATCAGATGGTGTTTTTGATGGTCTTTAGCTCACCCCAACCACAATTTTTTGATGTCCAGATTTGGATTGAATGTCAGAACTTCTTTTTTTTAATTGATCGGAGTGTCCCAAAAATACCATGTGACAAAGTGAAGCTGAGATTTCAAGTCTCCCTATCTTAAATATGAAAGCATTTAATTTATTAACGTAACTGTACTTCACAAGATATTTTATGACTTGGATATTTTTACTATCCTTACTTTTCAATAATCTTAATGGGACGTTGAGGTTAATTTTTGTTCATGATTTCTGTTCATAAATTTAAAATGAAATTATCAGTAATTTAGGGTGGTACTACCCGACAAGATTTGTAGCAATACATTACTGTGCAAAAGCTTTAGGTAGGTGTGGAAAAAAAGCTGAAGATTAAGGCTGTGTTCACACAGAGTTTTTTGGCAGCGGATTTTGACCCGGAATCTGCCTCAAAATCCGCCTGAAAAAACTTCTCCCATTCATTTCAATGGGAGTCAGTAGCGTTTTTTTTCCTATAGTGTTTTTTTACCAAAATAAACATATGACACACGGATGTCTTCTGTTTTTTTTATGGACTTTCATTAGTGTGATGCATCTGTGATGCAAAAAACATGAATAAGCTGAATCACAGTCAGAGGAAAAAAATGGATGTCTGAATTAGTACATTGAAGTCGATGGATATATTCTGGACGGCATACATATGTGAAATGTGTACATGTGAATAAGGCCTAATGTGTGCTCTGATCACTGCAATTAAAAGCTGCATGCAGATCTTCAGCAAAAAAGTGCAGTGTAAACCCAGCCTTAAATTGATTAAGGAGATTAAGTAAATTACACATGTTACTTTGACTCAGCAAGTGTAAACTGGATATTTAACACATTACATACCACTCAATTCAGTTGAGTATATTGTATTAAATATCAGTTTAATATCTGCTGAATCAATGTAATGTTTGCTGCATCCATAAATGCACCAGAATTTTGGCCAAAAATGGTGTATATGCCTTGCACCTCATTTATTATGTATTGTAGACACTTTTTGAACCTTGCTTGACAATTGACATGGTTTATCTGGAAAGGTGAGATTGGCCTAAGATGTGCCAATATTTGCCAAAATTCTGGCACAAACGTTTGCCTGAAAGTAAATTGATAGCTATTGTTAAGTTAGACAAAAGTTTCTATACATGTAGTAAATTTATTATTCAGTATCAGACGCTGTGATAAATTTAGTGCATCTTTATGCATTTCCTATATGTTGTATGTCTCTGAGTCCGTGAAAAACAAATGGCACACTGATGTCATCTGGTTTTTTTAATGAACCCATAGACTTTCATTGGCGTGATGCATTTCTGAAAAAAGTACCTGCCTCCATTGTTTTTTGGCAGATTGACAGTCCACAAAAAACCACTGCCATCTGAATAAACACATTCACATGCATGGGTACGTATGGCGTCCATGAAAAATGCGGACGCCCCCCGTACGTGAAATTCAGATTTGTGACTAAGGCCTCAATAATAAGCAGGATTAGTAAAACTACCCCATTGTTCTGAATAAAATCATGAAACAGGTGAAAAAAAGAGTTGTTTTCTCATGATATTTTACAAGAAAAAGTTGGGCAACACCTAAAAAGCTAATTTTGGCAGCATAAAGAAATATAGCTTATTTTACAGATATATAAAACGACCTAATGGGGGAAAATAGTAATTAAAGTTTGAGGTGAATGAATAGTTAAGCTTTTGGCCTAATAACATGTTACAAAGAATTTATTATCAGTGGTTAATGCCGCAACGTTCTCTTTTAATTAGACTTTCTGCAACATTCACAGCTTAATAGGATATTATTTGGCACAACATATTGGAATCAAAGATAAGATGCCAGTGACATATGGAGAGCTAAATGTTGATAAATAAGTAGATAAGATGCTTGAGAGGTTTTTTTTCACATACAGAAAATTTGTTGTGTAATATACTTCATATATATATTGTAGATATATAGATAGATAGACATTATATATAAAATCAATTTTCTTCCTGTTTGTCTAAATAAATCTATAAATCTGTGTGATACCCAAAATTACATTGAAAAGTGGCCTTATAAATGCAACGAAGATGAACAATGATCAATGAAGTATGCATAATTTATGATGGAGCTGCAAACTGGTCACAAGATGGCATATCTGGTCGGTATAAGGGTATGTTCATGTGACAAAAATACAGGTCAGAAAAATCTAATGTGTATTTTTCTTGTGGAGCTTGGAGTGAAAGGAATCCAAGGTTGTGTCTTGGGTTTCTGCCGTGGCTTAGAGTTTTGAAGTGCTGTAACTTGGCTCGGTGACTAGCCGCAATCAGCACGTGGCTATCTGCTGAGGTTTTATTGCTGTTTTTGGTGCTGAAACCAAGAAAAGATAGGGCAGAACCCTTGTTTTCAGTGGCGCTGAATTCTAACCTGTACACTGAAAACTCTGTGCTATATGGACTACTGTGCGGATTCCCATTCATAAGAATGGGAGGAAAGATTGAGATGTTTTCCACAATGATTACAAAATGGAAAATGTGATGGAATTAGAGTGCAGAATCAGTATTGTGGATATACCTTATAATATGTCCTCAAGGAGTTGGCTTTTTGGAGACACAAATACAATGAGGGGAATTTCCAATACCTGTCTTAATTCATTCCCCAAGTGGTGCAAGATGCATCAGAATTACTAAGAGTCTCTAGCCTCTTAATAATTCTTCTGGGTGCAGGTGTGCCTGAACTCAAATCTATGCCAATTGGGCTCTGGCATAGATTTATGTATAGCCCACAAAAGTTTTCTGGTGTGAGTTAGAGAAAATCTGATGGATTGGTGTGCCCCCAGCCTGTGTAGATTTCTGTACTGCTCCACCCACTATCTAAAAAAGTGTTGAGCGTGGACCAGGAGGTACATTTTAACATTTTTTAGGTCACTTTCTAGGTGCAACCATTGACTTAACCCATTCCCAACATCCGCCGCACTCTGGATCTCTTCTGCATTATACTGATCGCGAGAAGGTCCCCAGCGTGTCAGTCAAGGGTTTTATGGAGGATTTCTGTAAGCGAGATACGTTGCCATGATTGTTGGGAGCCTATTTCTCTGGTATTAACTTCTTTTACAGGCTGCTCTATGCAGAGTGTAATAGAGATGTCAGTAATTTGTAATGCATTGCAATTCAATAGCATTGTGATGCATTGCATTAATGATCAGACCCCTGGGTTTCAAGACCCCTAGGGGGTCTAATAATTATAATTAAAAAAAAATAAAAGAAATAAAAATTCAAATCATCCCTCTTTCCCTAAAACACATAAACACTAAAACTAAAAAGATAAAGTGAAACACATAAACATTAGATGTCGCAGTTTCAGAATACGTCGTGTCTACAAACTTGTAAAAAAAAATTCTGCTATGGTGAACGCTGTAGCAGGGGAAAAAAAAATCAAAATACCTAAACCGACATTCCCCAAAATGGTATAAATAAAAAGTACATCTGGCCTTGCAAAAAAAGACACTGTAGGCAGAAATATAAAAAAGTTACGGGTGTCAGAATATAGCAACTTCAATAAATTATAATATATTTTTTTTAAGTTTTAGATTTCTTAAGGGGTAAATAAAACTATATAAATTTCCCCGGAATCATACCGATCCATAGAATACAGTTGACATGTAATTTTGACTGGACAATGAATGCCGTAAAAACAAAGCCCCTAAGAATGTTGTACAAATGGTGGCACTGTTGCCTGCAAAGCTGGGAATCTGGGTTCAAATCCGACCAAGGGCAACATCTGCATGGAGTTTGTATGTTTTCCCCATATGGGTGGTTCCTCTGGTTAATCTGGTTTCCTCCCACATGCCAAAATTATACTGATAGGTAAATTGGCTTCCTATCAAACAACTGACCCTTGTGGGTTTTGGGAATGAGCGCCTGTACGGCAGCCACTAACTTCCTGTAAGAAACTCCCTGTGAGAAAAGCGCATTGCAAATATTTCTCCTTGTAATTGATATGTTTACTAATTTACAGTATATGTGGAGCAATGGTGCTCTGTTATGTATAAATGGAGCACTGTAGTCATATAGTGTATTTATACATTTATTTCGCTATTTTCATTTTGTAATTTCAGCATTAGATTTCATTTTATTTTATTTTATTTTTTTTGTATTTAGGATATTTTTAAATACATAATAAGAGACGGTTGCTAATCCTAATCGGGAAGGAAATAAAAGAAAGATAAAAGAGGAAGAATAAAAGACGTGCACTTTAACTTGTCCATCATAGTACATAACCCTTACAGTCCCAGAATCATTGATTAATTTTTTTTTTTATATGCCTACAGTCCTTGCTTATATGACCAGCTGTTCCAGCACTAAGAGAAAATAGTGAGTGAAGTCTCTGCCAAGATTTCCTTACTAAACCATGCAAAAATGAAGTGGCACTTAAAGTAAATACTTTGTGGACAAGATCTTGGCTCTGCTTTTTGGAGCACAAAAGCTTATAATTTATGGTGAAATGATTCAGTCACAACCCAATATAAAAGAAATTATATTTTGATACAATGTATAGCATATTGGATCACATTTTATAATAACAAAATCTATCTATCTATCTATCTATCTATCTATCTATCTATCTATCTATCTTATCCCTTTAGAATTTATTGAAGTGTAAAGATAAGATTCAATAGTACAAGCCAACAGTCTTTAAAATAGTCGCTCCTTTTAGACTTATCTAAAATCTGTATTCTGAACATAGACATCATTAGAATCTAAAATACTTTTTAGACTATTGTTTTCCATGGATCCATATTTTTAGACTCCATTAACTTATAACCAAAGAATATGGATAGTTATTACTTATTCTGCTGCTAGTTCATTTTACTGCAAATTGAATTTTGGAATTGGCAGGAAATTTGATTGTTTCTCTGGTCTCTACTCACAATGGATATGACATCTAGTAGTGTTTATGGTTATTTGCATTATATATGTGATCATCCCTACTGATACTATAGTTCATACCTCAAAAGCTTGCTGCCTGGAGATAACCTTTGATGCCAACCTTTTTTTGTTGATCATACATCCAAGTCTTTCCTATCCGAAAATCAATTTTTGGAATCTTTCTGTTCTTCAACCTTGAAATAATAATATGCTTTTACATGCCTTTGTCGTATCCCATGTAACCCATAGTACCAGTAATCCTCTCTGGGACTTTTCTCTAACCCTCTTGCACTTCTCCAATTCATATTCAGCTTTTCTGCCCAGGTAATTCACATTTCTCTTTACTCTGTTCTCTGTCAGTCCATCCACTGTATACCCATTGCTCAGAATATTCATTTTAACAAATTTACATTGCCATACAAAACTGTCTACAACCTAACCCTTCTATATATCTCTCTGCCCCATCTTCTGAACAATCTCCCCAGATTTAAACGCTGATTCTCACAAGACCTTCTTTGCTCTCCACCTTGTCTGTTTCTCACATAGTCATCTTATAAATTTCTCCAATACAAGGGCATAGCTATAGAGGGTACAGTGGCAGTAGTCTCTACAAGGTCCCAGACCCTGAGGTTCCTCTGCCACATAAAATACACCAATATTCTAAATGGTACAAGGTAGGTAGTACCACCATTACAGATTCTACATTGGAAACTCACCACCCCAACCCATCAGACTCGTTCTCAAATTTCCAAAAGCAACCTGAAAGCCACCTCTGGTGAAAATGCCTACATCCTACAGCAATTCTTTAATCCAACTTTATAAGTAGTGTCTATCCTCATCTACTGTCTTTCTATCTTACCCCCTTAGACCACAGGGGTGGGTCCTACTCTATCACTCTTACTTCTTTAGTTCATGTTTATTTTAATAGCTTCTTTGAAATAATTTTTATGGTATCTACCTCTCTGTATTCAATATGTACAGTAGCTTGGAAGCATGGGAGTTACTACCAGGGTAGCAGACATAGAAGTTGCTATGAGTCCCAAAAACGAAAGGGTATTTTTCCATGAGACCTAGGTGCGGTTAGTGATAACTCTGGATGATGGAAGGGGATGTGGAAAAAAAATGTGCCTCTATTACTTTACTGGTACATCATAATGTTTGCATGTGACATCATTGTAATTACTTTCTTCATATGCTCTGATGTCACAGTGTACACAGTGATCTGTTTGTATGTGCATGATCCCAGTACTGTTATATCCCTGTGTTTATTATCCCTGTACTGTGACATCACTGTATGCTTTATTGCAACACTGTGACATCACTATGTGCAATATCCAAAATGGTCTGCTGTGGTCATGGTAGGGTGGGGCCCCATTACAAACTTTACTATAGGGCCCCTTGGCTTCTTGTCATGCCCCTGCTTGGATGTTAATGTCTCTGTAAGTAATCATACTAGTTGAGGCGTTTTCTGATATTTCTCAGAATCTCGAACCTCACTAATGTTATCTCGGATAACATTAATTACCATTTCTTTACTATTATATGAGTTTTAATGTGAAAACAACCATCTACGCTCTTTGACTTTTTTCTGGAGGTCATACTATGCTTTAAAATTGGTATTAGAGTTTACAATTTTGTTGAAAGCATTCATTTAAGTCACGGCCCGCAGCCTGCCAAGTAATAGTTGGGAGAACAAGACTAAACCGTCTGTTTTTCTTCCATGGCATAAAGTGGACTGAAACAAGAACTGTAATTTAATTTTATGTTTATACTTTCAGAGCCTTGTTTAATTTAGTCAGCGCAGGATTGTGTATTGGAGTCTAAGTCAGTGGATCATAAACAGTGAACAGGCGAGTGCTGAGAAAATAGGCTATTGTAGCTTGTTTATCTCGCCCTAGCTATTTCTTTATAGTGCAGTTGCCTTTCTAGTGTTTCTTAAAGTGCATTTCCAACTTAAAATCAAAATGTCACCAGCAAATGTAAGGACTTGAATCATTTTCTTATATCATGTAGATCAAACTTTAAAGCTTTTTTGTATATATTTTATGTTTCTTTTTAATAATATGTCCAACCACGCACATTTTTTGGGATCCCAAATGGCAAATCTTTCCAGATTTATCACTACCTAGGGATGTGGACACTTGATTGGTAAAACTCTAAAGGCCGTATTAGACAACGCTCTTTCCTGACAACTGGCCTGTGTCATCATGCTGACAATCACCCAATGAACCCATTGGATGATCTGCTGTTTTCAGCAGGCCACAAAAATCATCATCCAGTATAAGAGCTCTGCTGCCGACATACAATGAAAGTATATTTCCTGCATGCTCTCTACATTGGCCGGTGCAAATTGATGGGGAAATAGAATAGACTACTTCATTGAGCCACACCGGAAATTCGTTGTTCAACAGCTCACCAGTCAGTACATTGTAAGACACATATAAACAGGATAAGTCAGTAATAATAGACATAAAGTACATAAGTAACACAATAATACCCCAACATTACTGACCCAGCATTATAATAATAATGACCCAGCATTATTGTTAACGGCACCGTTGAGTAGTGCGATGGTGGTTGGAATGAATGACCTTCTGAGTATTTCACTGTGGAAATACAGCTGCACAAACCTCTGAAATTATTCTGTTGACCTACCACCATTAGGTGGAGTGGATGGAGTAGGTTACCCATGACCACTTGGAATTTCTTAAGAGTCCTCTACATTAAGACAGCAATATCCAACTGATTCACAATCACAGAACAGTTTGTCCATCTTCCTCACATCAGAAACTCTGGCATTGCCACCCCATGCTGTTAGAGCAAAGACCAAGACTCCAGCCACTACTGAGTGGTAGAAGACTTCCAAGAGTCTGCTGCAGACATAAAGGAGAACAAGCCACTGCAAATGTATTTCCCCTGAGAACCAATAGATTGGACTTACTGACTCCAACAGCCAATCCTTTGTTCCCCCATATGCTGTCAGGAGATACTAGAGATACCCCACAGGTTCCTATAAAGATTTATTTACGTTAAAGCAACCCTTAAGACCGGACCAGGGCATTGTAGCCATTTAGTCAGAGCCAGTAGATCCCAAATGGAGAAAAAGAAAAGAATTATTCTACCCTTAGTGTCCACTCTTGCCTTTGGCTAAAAATGCACCAAACTGCCCTGTCTGAACCTGGCTTTATCCATTACCAGAAAAACTATATATACAATATATACACACGTGGACAAAATTGTTGGTACCCCTCGTTTAATGAAAGAAAAACCCACAACGGTCACAGAAATAACTTGAATCTGACAAAGTAATAATATATAAAAATTCTATGAAAATGAACAAATGAAAGTCAGACATTGCTTTTTAACCATGCTTCAACAGAATTTAAAAAAAAGAAAACTCATGAAACAGGCCTGGACAGAAATGATGGTTTCCTTAACTTAATATTTTGTTGCACAACCTTTTGAGGCAATTACTGCAATGAAACGATTCCTGTAACTGTCAATGATACTTCTGCACCTCTCAACAGGTATTTTGGCCCACTCCTCATGAGCAAACTGCTCCAGTTGTCTCGGGTTTGAAGGGTGCCTTTTCCAGATGGCATGTTTCAGCTCCTTCCAAAGATGCTCAATAGGATTTAGGTCAGGGCTCATAGAAGGCCACTTCAGAATAGTCCAATGTTTTCCTCTTAGACATTCTTGAGTGTTTTTAGTTGTGTGTTTTGGGTCATTATCCTGTTGCAAGACCCATGACCTGCGACTGAGACCAAGCTTTCTGACACTGGGCAGCAAATTTCTCTCTAGAATCCCTTGATAGTCTTGAGATTTCATTGTACCCTGTACAGATTCAAGACACCCTGTACCAGATGCAGCAAAGCAGCCCCAGAACATAACAGGGCCTCCTCCATGTTTCACAGTAGGGACAGTGCTCTTTTCAAGATATGCTTCATTTTACCATCTCTGAACATAGAGCTGATGTGCCTTGCCAAAAATTTAGATTTATGTCTCATCAGTCCATAGGACATTCTCCCAGAAGCTTTGTGGCTTGTCAACACGTAGTTTGGCAAATTACTTTTGTCAGATTCAAGTTATTTCTGTGATCATTGTGGGTTTTTCTTTTATTAAACGAGGGGTACCAACATTACCTCTTCTATCTGCTAAAAGAAATAGACAGATAAGAATATTGACTCTGTGTAGATTGTGAAGGCCACTCTGAGCCCCTGACCCCAATGATGCACACGGCTGATGTAGTCATATGAATCAGACATCTCTATTTTTTGGCACGTATATTGTTCACCAGCAAAAACATAACTTTTAATTATCCTTTAATTAATAACAGAAGATTCTCAAGTCATTTGCCAGGTTTTAAGGAAGTAGATTTTCATTATATAGGATAACATATGGCCCAGATTCATTGACACATAATGCACAGTGTGTTCTAGATTCAAAACAACATGAACAGCATTGTAAGCTATTATTCATTTTCTTCTAAGAAGTTACTTACAGTGAATGTCCACCATTGAGCACCATTTTGTATGTATATATCTTTATGTTGAAAGAAATTCAGTTTTACTGATGAATGCCAAACTACAGAATGCCAAATCCTCAGCAGTGAACATAGAGTTAATGATAAATCCAGGCTAGCTATAGGGAAAATAGAAGGTCACTGTTAACTGATAATACTTACCAATAGACAATATCACCATAGGCAGTAAGCGACAGGGATCCCCCTAGTGGCAGCTGCATGCAGCCAACCTGTTACCTTTTACATCTATGGTATGTCTAGGGAGGGGATCAGACAAAAGCAATAAATTAAAAAGTTATGTCACAAAAATATTTATCCTCTATCCATAGAATAAAGAGTAAATTGCTGATTAGTGGGGGTCTGACCGCTGGGACCCAGAGCGATTCTGAGCATGGCTAGTGCTTTAGATTGATTATGAATGTAGCCGCAGTGGACATAAGCACACATCTGCTCCTTACATTTGAATGGGAGCGCCAGAGATAGTAGAATACTGTACTTTGGCTACCACCAGTGCCCCCATTGTAGTGAATGGAGCATGGGCGTGCCTGAATCCACTGAGGGTGCACCTCTGTTCACTGCGACATTCAGCTAATCCTGAATTCTGGTCTAAAATAGCTGAATTTTAGTCACATCTAGTTTTAGACTATTTTTCTGACTAGCTTGACAAGGGGGTGTGGTTTAAAATGTGAGAGTGTGTGCCCCAATTGTCCAAAAACATTTGTGGCCTTATTGTTAAAACTAGTGTAGTGTAATCTGGCATATAGACATCTCCAGCCTGCACAAAATTTGTATAGATAAAAATACCTAATGAATTTGGCACATCTCATCCCAGTGCACCAGCCGGTTAGAAGTGGCATCCTACACACTTAATACATCTGTCCTAATATTTTGGACCTGAAATGACATGTTAAAAGATAGACATTTACTTTAAGCCTGCAGCAAATCAATGAGGTTGTGACTGAGGATCCTAAAGGAAAGAGTATAGTACATAGGACATGAGTATTGGGAAGATGAGCATAATAATAGAGGCGGTTAGAAAATAATAATAATAATAAAAAAAAAAAGCCATATTCGCCTCCGCAGTCCTTCCCTATTCCCATTTCAATGCTTCCTATTTCTCCCAACAGTCTTTGCTTTCTGATCTCTCTTGACATACAACTACCCCGCACTCAGGCGATCACTGGTTGGGGCAGGTCAGCTGTGTGTTCAGTGGGATTGGGAAGTGGAGACTAGTAGGTCCTGAGAAGCATTGGAAAGGGATCAGCATGGAACTGGGGAGGATGGTATGATCATTGAAAAAATATTTTTTTACAGCATTCAGAATTTTCTGAATAATTTTCATTGGCAGGACAGCCCCTTCAAGTGGTATCTATCTATCTATCTATCTATCTATCTATCTATCTATCTATCTATCTATCTATCATCTACAGTATCTCTCTAATTTTCCTCTTACCTGCAGCTGGTATTTATTCCACTCACCCTACAGTCCCTTCGCCTTTTTTTTCTATTAAATGACAGTATAATAGGTAAGTTAAGACTGGTAATGAGCTGTCAGCAGATGAGCGACACTGATGGATTGGCTCCTTTTAACACCTCTGAGCAGCTTCTGTGGTGACTTTGTTGTGCTGAGATTTTGGATCTTTCAAGCTGTAATTGCATAAACAGAGACTCGTCTACTAGCCAGGTGTCACTGTCAATTTTCCAGCTAGTCTATCCCTCCTCGTATACTCTTGCTGTAGATCACTGCTCTACTAGGCTGGGAGCTTTCATGTCCTACAGTATGTCTATCATGAGCACAATCTTTAATTCTGAAGCTCCTTCTTCTTCATTCGTACACTCATTGACAATAAAAAATAACATACCAAGAAACAGGTATTGGCATCAAATACTGTATCTATGTGTGAATGTAATGATGATATCTGTAAGAGATTACAATATTAGAGTGGAAAGATATGTTTATTGAAGAAAACTGTACAATTGAGTGGAGGCTCTAGTACCCTCATGGGCTGCCACCAGCCTGGATGCAAGATGAGATACAGGTTCTGTATGCTATCCTGCAGCACATTTGCCCACAGATGTTGCAGCTGGGCCTGTAGATCCTGCACACTTGTAAGTTGCCTATGCTGGCAATCCCATAAATGCCCAATGGGCAATAAATCTGGCAACCTGGCAAGCATTATCCTGCTGAAAAATGACAGTTATAGCCATAGGATGTCCTGCACGTATCACTGAGCTGTTAGTGTCCCTCATATCACTAGTAGGGGTGATCGAATGTCATCTGTGATGGCTCCCTACATCATCACTTGTGTTGCTCCACAAAAAAAAGGCAAGATTGAAATGATTACCACAAGGCCTCCATACTCAAACCCAAGTACCATCGGATCCCATAGAGAATTCCTGAATTCTTTGCTAAAGTTCCAGTCTGTAGCAGTCCAAATTTCTTGTTCCCCGACACCAAAGCAAATGACGGAAATAATGACTGGTTTTCAATGTCAGGGCACATAATGGGTGCCGTGATGCAAAATTATTTTCTGCTGGAAAAGTGTCTGGAAATGGTCCAGTCAGAGACAGTAGTGTGTAATGAAGATGTTATTAGTGTCTGAATAATGGACAAGTAAACTGCGGAAGTTGTTTGTGCTTGTTGGTGGATCAAGCGAACCTCTCTACTGGTGGTCTGTCTTGGCTGTTTAGAGCCTGTTCTTCATGTGTGCATGCCTTCATGTAACCATTGCTCCCAACGCCTTCTAACAGTTAGGCCAGAACGACCTAGATGATGGCAATTTGTCAATATTACCATCCTGCTTCTCTCAATCATGTGCCCCCTTTCAAAGTCTGTGAACTAGGTAAAATGTCTTTAAGTACATTATAAAGATGTCTAACAGCCAAAAATGTCTCACCAAGAAGTACACTACCTAAAACTTTCTTCTGCTAAGTGCCTGAAAATGGTCCGGTCAGAGACTGGGGTGTGTAATGCAGGTCGCACCTCTGTTTGGATGGTGAACAAGGAGACCGTGGGAGTTGTTTGTGCTTGTCGGCAGATCAAATGATCCTTTCTATGGTGATTTGTCTTGGCTGTTAAGAACCTGTTCACCATGTGTCCATGCCCTCACGGAACCACTGCTCCCAACACTTGCTAACAGCTAAGTCAGAATGGCCTACATCTACAATAAAGCAGGTCATATAGATTTGATTTTTGTCAGTTGAAATGGCTTTTTTTCGGCCAGGATACTAAAAATGTTGGTTCATAACTAGAGATGGGAGAACCTTTCATGATTCAGTTCGGAGACTCGGGTCCCTGATTTGTTTTGGGAAGAACAAGTTAAATTGGTTTAAAACATAGTGTAAAACACTCTAAGGACTCCTAGGGACCTATCTATCTATTTACTATCTCTCTATGGCTGCATTCACACTAGCACTAGAGAAAAGTCCTGCAAGGACTGAAGAGACCCCAGAGTATAATACTGTGGCCATTTTAGTTTTTCGGAGACGAATCTCCAAAATTTCGGTTTCGTAAAAAAACAAACTATTTGGAATATTCCGGTTTAGACCGACTTGGGTTCTCTATTTGTGATAGCCGACTTAAGTATTCCAAAAATAAATTGGCAACACTGGATATTTTCAGCTGGAGAAAAATATAAGTGTTTGGCATGATCGGCTGCTTTTAGCTGATCATCAGACAACTTGTGCTGGCGTACTGTGCTTCAGGTTTTTTTTGTTTAGCTTCTAATGTTGATGGTGGGTCGAGCAACTATTCATCATGCAGCCATCTAAAATCTAATATGGCTGGCTTAAGTCCTTTAAAGGGGGTGTGGCACTAATGACACTCAGCCCCTGTCTACGGGATAAGAGCTAAGTGTCAGATTTCTGGGGGTGACATTGAAAGTTCCCCTGAATTCTCCATGTGAATGGATTGGCAGTGTGCATGAGTGGCCTGTGCTCCATTCACTTACATGGGATATTCTGACACTGCATGCACACCAGGGCTCCATTCACATGGAGCATTCTCAAGTACTTTTAGGCTCCTGTTCTCGCGATCACAGGGGCCCGTCATCAGACACCTGCAATCTGATACTTATCCCCTGAGTACTATTATTGGTACAACCTCTTTAAGTCATATTAATATTTAGTGTGTTTGACTTGCTGTAGTTAGTCTAGTTTACATTAGGTATATGATTTGTACATTGATTTTACCAGAATGACATACTAAAAAAGATGATTTTGACTGTTTTCCCTGATTATTACCCAAATCACCATTGCTATGGCCAGCCCTTCAGTATCAGACTTTTTATTCTTATCATCTAGTGAAATACTACTGTGCGTGAGCGTTTATAGTGGTATATAAACCAGAAGCACAGTCAGATGACTAATCTGTCACCCATCTGTCAGACAATGGAAATCTCATGTCTTTGATAATAACAAAATACCAGGTTTGGTACATCTACCAATTCCGATCTTGGTTCACTCGAGGAGATTTTACACATTTAAGCATGAAAAAAATCCTTTAAAGGGGTTGTCTACTTTGAACAATTTATTTTTGCTGGAGGGATAATAAGCTGATCATAGGGTATCCCACTGCTAGGACCCTACAAAAGCGGCTGTAACAGTGAAGGAATCTGGCAGCAAATGTTTGATTTCCACTTCAGCATCAATACAAGCATTATTCATTTTATGCAAAAGTATAGAAAATCTGTAGATGTTTTAAAGTAATTCCCCATTGGTATTGCCATAGTACATAATTTCCAACTCTCCTGCATGTGTTGGGCTCCCAGTCGTATTATACGTGGCATATGCACTTTATGTGCCAGTCATGTCACAAACAAGGGGAGGGACTAGCACATTTTGTGCCCCAAATGTGATGGGTCTTTAAAAAAGGGGTATTGTCACGTGAAATATTTTCAGTTGGCAAGTGTGGTACAGTCTTTGCTGCTGGGGACAGGCTGTGGACAGAATCAATCTCCTTGCCCTTCTGGCAGCTGTTAATATAGTCCCTTCTTGCCATCTCTGAACATAGGTATTGTGAAGAATATGCACTCCCTAAGAAACCAAGCAGGAAAACAAGCTATTTCTGTTGCCTGCTCTGCAGTGAACAGGATCACAATGCAGAGAATGGGCTGTAAAGAGAGTGACCGAGCATGCACGTCCACCTGTAGTCATTACTACTCAGTTCATTGGGGAGGGGGGCATTGCATTTTTCTATACATTTTGAACAGCAGTTGACACTATGTAAATAAATGTCATAACTTTACTGGATCATTGTGTCGCTTATTATGCAAATAGGAATATTATCTATGCAATAAATGTGATATTTAATGGTGGGGCATCCCATTTAAAGGGATTTCCATTCTAAAATTATTGATGATGTATTCTTAGGATACATCATCAATATCATATCAATAGGGGAATGACATCCTGAACCCCCACTGATCAACTGTTCTCAGCAGCTGATACACATCAAATGATGCAGGAAGCAGACAGCTCCGTTCTCTGTGTATTGGCCAAACCAGGTTACTGCAGATCAACTCCAATTCACTGCTAAGCTGCAGTGACAGAGAATGGACCTGTCTGCTTCCTGCCCCATTCATTGCATATGAGCTGCTGAGACCAGCTGATCAATCAGAATCCTTAAGATAAGTCGTTACATTGTATCCACTGAAATCAATAAACAGTCTGTTTAATACATGGACATAATGGGGCACTTTTACTATGATGGTTGCAATTTGGTGTGATGCCAGAAGTGCAAGATTTATTTTTTGTATTGTAGAGTTTATTATGAGGGCTTATTTTTGTGAGAATCGGCAACTGGATGTTTGATACTATTATATAAAATGTTAAAAAAAAAAAAAAAAAAAAAAGAAACCCATATATTTACATATAGTATATACACTAGTCTTCACTTTTCCAGTGTATTTTTTAGAACCCACCAAGAGATCAGAGGGAGAGACCATAATTTTATCTGGAAGAACACAACCACATTATATAAATAAAAAATAGAAAAAAAAAAAATACAGAGCCTGCAAGTGTTAACCAAAGCGTGTTTATACTACTAGCGCATATGCATATTTCAGTGTAAACGTATCCATACAGTGGATATGCTATGTCGTAGAAAAGACATTCCAGGCACAAATATGTGGCTAGCTTTGAAGGATTCATTAGCCTTGCAGAAAGATTGACATTTGGGTGTTATGAGTAAAAACACAGACTTCCTTGATGCTAAATACATGATGTTCTGTGAACATTCCTGACAGACCAATTTTCACTAAATGCTGTAAAGTGTAAAGTGGAGTGTCAGTTTTGTGAGAAACCAAGTGCTCTTTTTATTTTTATTGGGACAGTTGGAGATGCTTCCTGTTGGCATTATCACTGAACACTTATTATTTCCTCTGTTAGTATTATAATGTGAAAAACAGGGAAAATATTTTTTTTTTTTTACAAAAACCAAACGTGATATATTTATGTCACATTTTATATTGAATAAATACATTTGATAATAAACAGAAATGAAAACATTCAGAATCTGAAAATGTGAATATTAGAAAAAATGATTTATTAACAAGCATTGTCTGTATGCCCTATTAGGGTGTACAGATGTGATACAGTGAACTACCCGTTCAGGGCCCGACTTCTATGCGCCAGAATGGATGACCAACTTGGAGGACCCGACCTCTCCATGCATTGTGTTCATTTGAATTGTCTGCTTATAGTGATACATTTATATTTATATGGCAATTATTTTAAGTTAAATGAGTATTCTCGTGATATAACTATTCTTGACATAGACGAGATCTACACAGGGCAATTCAATACAGTTTTATTGACTTTTTTAGCCAATGAAAGGAATGATATAGCATGAAAAGTAACAATAACATACTTCTCATTATTTTTATATTTTTTTATTTCAGTTTTTAAAAATGCACCTGAGGCCGGGGCCCCACGTGTCATAAATGCCGTGGAAAAAAACGCAGCGTATCCCATCCACACTTTGAGGAAAAATACGTGCAGCAGACATGCTGCGATTTCCAATACCGTTGTGGTTTTGTAAATCGCAGCATGTCAATTATACCTACAGAAATGCCGGCAGTTTCCCTATAGGTATAATTGAAGCAGGAAGGCCTCTGCGGACTTTCTGTGAAAAGCTCTGCGGGAAAAACCGCGTTGCATTGCTGCAGCGCTTCTTTTGCTGCAGCCTGCTTTGCGGGGCCTTAGCCTAAAAAGGCAAAATGTGAATCTGGTCCTAAGCAGTGTTTGCTTGAGGCTGGTTGCACACAACTATAATATGGTCAAAATGTAATGAACGTAACACTCAGGTTGATCTACAGTATATAATTTCAGATCAGGAGAACTACAGTATGGGGGTTGAAATGTCCATAATGGCCATAATATGCCAAATTCTAGCTATGTAAACTGGCCTAGTGCTTCTAAGAACAGGAGCTAAAGCCAAATACTATACAAAAAAAGAGGGCGTCATCTAAAATGTAGAGCAAAGATGGCTTTTCCACAATCAGAGATAAACCTGCCACAAACTGACAAATGCTCCTGATATTATATGTGATATGCTGTCAGTGTGACCAGTGTCCAATAAATAAATCAAATATGAAACAGACCCAGAAGTCTGGTGATATTTACATTTAAAGGAGTTGTCCAAGACTAGACGCTGATAGCCTATCCTTAGGATAGGTCATCAATATCAGATCAGTGGGGGTCTGACACTTGGCACCCCCACCTATCAGCTGGATAGGAGGAGAAGCAATAATAACAAGTTTGTAAAGATTTTATCTCCTCTTTGTCTGTGTTATTATTCATTCTAGGTACAGTAATGTATTTTCCTTTCCAGTATATTGAGTATTTTATCACTATGGTATGAACTTACATTTTTTTTTAAATCAAAATACCCTCTGGGGGTTGTTTTTTTAATCTAAACAACGTCAATTACTGGAGATAAAATTACTGTTTTGGAAACCACTCAAAGTTGTGTTCACAGCTGCATAGGAAGATCCATTTGTGGACTCCATTGCAGATTCCATCACATGTGATGGGAAGACTATAGCTACATACAGTGCTATATTTCCTGTCAGTGTGACTTAAAGAGGACCTTTCACCACCTCCACCAATTCAAGTTCTTACCATCTGTTAATCGGCTCTTCTCCACTGATTCCAGCACAGTTGTACATTTTCTCTCTAGCCCTCACTGTTCCCAAGTAACAAGCGCAGGTAATTTTGGTGTCTGATGTGCTATTTAAGCTCTGTAATGTCAGAAGGGCGGTATCAGGCAGGTGGGGTGTGATTCAGAGCTCCAATCAGAGGCAGCCAGTGTCAGAGCTCAGAATCTCACCCCTTGTCTACTTCTGCCTGACACTGCCCTCCTGACAGTACAGAGCCTAAATAGCATATTAGACACCAAAACTAACAGCATTGATTGCTCGGGAATGGTGGGAGCTAGAGAAAAAATTGCAACTGTGCCACAATCAGTGGAGCAGCAGCTATTAAATGATGTAAAGAGCTGGACTTGTTGGAGGTGGTGAAAGGTCCTCTTACAAAACACAGCTAAACCTAATGCCCTAATGGTAACCGTCTTGTGACAGACTCACATTGCGCCATGGTTTAAAATTTTTTAAAATTTTAACAAACAGGAGTCTTAAAATTACCATTTCTTAGTATTTAATTCATACAACTATTAATAAAATTACCCAAAAAATCCAAAAATCTAAATTCATTTATGCCTGTAAATGAACATAAATGGTAATGAATCTAGAGCAGCCGATGGCCCCGCTCAGAGTGCACCTTTGTCATCCTCGCTTTTTTGTAAGTAGCAAAGGTGGCGAGAAAAAGTACAGTTGCAACAAAAGTTGTCTCAAATGCTGTTTAGGCTAGGGTCCCACGTAGCGGGCCGCAGCAAAAGCGTTGCAGAAAAAACCGCAACGCATCACAGTTTTTCCTGCAGTGCTTTTCACAGAAAGTCTGCAGAGGTTTCCTCTGCGGACTTTCTGCTTCCTTTATAACTATAGGGAAACTGCCAGTGTTTCCGTAGGTATAATTGACATGCTGCGATGTCCAAAATTGCAATGGTTTTGGAAATCACAGTATGTCCGCTGCGCGTATTTTTCTGCAGTGTGTGGATGAGATTCACTAGAGTCCGATCCACTATGCAGGGACCGTAAAATGCCGCGGTTTACGTTTACGCCACGTGGGGCCCTGGCCTTAAAAAGTCACAACTTTTTATGCTGCAAAAGTGAACCGGCTCTTATGGATACTTTTTAATTTGCAATACTATCGCCATGGGTGATGTCGGCATCACAAGAACATGACAAGTTTATAGTTTGCTACTTGTTTGTGTATGTTTTTCTTTTGCCAGTCAATTTCAGCATATGGAGTATAGCACACTCTATTCTTAACCTTGGTAATCTTAACTTTTTTTTTTTTTTTAGGTGAACTGAACTAAAACGTATGTTTTATCTTCTCTTACAAGTGTGCTTTCTTTTTCTAACTGTTTTTACCAATTGCTAGCCTCATTAAATCAAGCACTTTATCTACCACAGAATAAATAATGTTATTCTTTTGATATATAGCCCTCTTCCCCTTAGAGACTCTAACCTATTGACACAACTCATTTTGTTAATGATCCAGTGTGTGCTGGAAGCTTGGTTTCCACAGGTGCGCACCCTGAATAAAACCTCTGTTACTCTCCTAGAAGGAAGGGGGGGTCGAAAACACGTTATGCTGCATACATTAAATTAAAATATTCACGGCTCTGTGAGAATGTCTTATGTGTGAACCTGTTTTCTCATTTTAGCTAATGGTTTGCGTATTTCAGTAACATACAGCGTGGCTCTCTGGACAAGAAAGAATCTTGAAGGCTGTTTTCGACTATATAAAAGAGGAAGAGAGGGGCCCCAAAAAAAGCAGAGGAAAATGGTGCTTTATGTCACAGGGGAATTGGCAGGGATGTGGAATACTTGTAATAACTGTGGCAGCAAAGGGTTTTTATTGAACAAGGGGTATGACCTTTGACATCTTACCTCAATACCTTAAAATTGGAGGTGAACAGGAAGTTAGGGTTAGGTATGCTTTTAAAATTTATAACTAAGCTTTCCTACAAGGTAACACATAAACGTTCAAAGTGACATTCATGCTACTGACCCTAGGATTAGTAAAGGGAAAATGCGCCATGTTCTAATACACATTTTCAGCTTGACAAAGTTGACATTCTTCCAGGCAGGGGACAAAGCATGGCTGTTACATATAGCTGCCTAATAATAAATGAGCCTTCACTTGTGAGGGGGATTTTAAACCAATAAGAGCGATCATTTATCTTTCTTTCCCCCTGAGCTCATTGTGTTCGGCTACGTTTGCACCTGGTGTTTGTGACAAAATCCTGTGAACGTTTCGGCTTTTATTATGGGAATACAGCTGTATTAGGTACTCTTGTTGTTTTATATGCAATGTCATACTATATCTCCCTATATTAAAGCCTGGGTTTGCTGGCAGGTCTTTAACAGGCATGAGAGACACCAAAAAATGTTATAAAGAGTTTATGTAATCTCCGTGTTCATCTGAATGATTGTTCAGAAATTCTAAAGAAAAAGAAGTACTAGATTTGTTTGCACCATTTTAAGGACAATTTGTTACGAAATGTAAGTCCTTCATCAGGCCATTACAGATATGAGTACCCTGCTTTTCTTGAAGGGGGTTTCCAGTAGTTAAATATTTTTTACAAACTGCTCAGAATGGGTTAAATATAATAAAATAAGCAATACCCTGATCACTTGGTCTATTCTTTTTCTGACACTGCTCCTATCACTGCTGGTCTTTACTTGCTGGTCCCCTTGACAACACAATAAATACTGCTTAGCCAGTGATTGGCTGAGAAGGGTCACTGTTGCGGCCAGTGATTGGCTGAGCAATTATTTCCTGTGTGTTGAGTGGGACTAGGAAGTAGAGACCAGCAGGGGGGAGCCAGAGAGCATTGGAACAGGTGCAACAGGTTCTTTGAGTATTACATTTCTTTTTTTGTTAACACATTCTAAGCTGTTTTAATAACTTTTTACTTGGAGACCCCTTTCAAATTCCATGTTAGCCTACTGGTAAAAATGATTAGAAAATGGTCCCTTTCTTGGAACCCTCAACGTACTCCCATTTAAAACAGATGTCAATGGTCTGGTGCTTGCGTGCCACCTTTCGGACTATGTGACCCTTAGGCAGTAAGAAGATAGAAGATCCTATATGGCAGCACACATGGTCTGTATGGCCCTATGGTGCGTGTTTTTGTGCCTGTTGCGATGGGAAGGGGAAATTTCTCCAGATGTTATATGCAAGTGGGTAGCAAGTTGGAGTAGTTTCCATGTTATAAATTCTATTCTCAAATCAAAAAATACTGTCATAGGGTAAATCACTATTGGCTCATTTATTTTGGTGTTTTCCTTTGGCTTCCTGAGATTTAAGTAATCCACTGTCATCTGGGTTCTCTAGTTCCTAGATTTTCAGCTTGTGGTATATGTACTCGAGGGGGTATACAGCACATCTCCAGGGGAGCTCTCACTTTCCTCTTGCCTTCCTTCTAATGTGCGGCACCATGTTTGATCATACCCTTGGGGATAATTAAATGTAGTTTATTTGTGTAATTGGTCCTTGCCTTAGAAACACTGACAAACAATGTATCGGCTTAAATGCAGAGTAGTCTTTATACACGACATCAGCTGCCATTACAGGCTATGGCATCTTCTCCTAAAAGAATGATATTTTACTTTTACTTATATGTACAGAGAGACAGGGCCTTTGTCTTTGTTTCATATGGGACCTGTGATGACAAATAATCCCAGCCTTGACATTCTTAGGACAAGGCTGGGTTTTCTAGAGTTTGTATATGAGCATCTGCAACCTCCAAATACTAGCCCTAAAAGAATAATGAAAGAAAAAGTAAGACTACATTTACATCTACAATGGAGGTCCTGTTAGGAGCCTCCACAGGAGAGTCTATCATAATTTCACTTGTAAAATGGCTCTATGCTATCTCCATTGCTCAGGTCCATTAAGGGATCCTAACAATGGAGAGAGGGAAAGCTAAAACAGTGGTTATACACGGAGCCCGGCAGACCCCATTGTCTATAATGAGGTCTGTTGAGTGTCTGTTGTTTTTAAACTGAAACCGGTGGAGGAAAAAGTCCTCCATGTAGGACTTTTTCCTCTGCTGATTTTCGGGAAAGATACTGCAGTGCCATCTCCAATGGAAAATCTGGCACAGATGTAGGTTTTCAAACACTTTGATACTGATGATCTATCCTTAAAATAGTAATCAATATCAGATCAGCGGGGGTCTGAAAACTGGCACTCCCATCAATCCCCTGTTCTGAGGAGCATCTCATGCTGGAACTATGCAATGTACATAGCCAAAGGCTTTGTACACTGTGTCATGGGCGTGCAGGGCTACTGCAACTCAGAATCAAATGAATTGGGGCTGACCACTAGAGATGAGAGAATCGAAGCTGTAGAAGTGGAATTCGATCCGAATTTCAGGAAAAATTCGATTCGCATCGAATCCGAATTTCCTCACGCTTCGTGGTAACAATTCACATTTAGTTCAAAATGGCTGCTGTTCATATTAGGACATGGGGCAACTCTGGGAATGCGGGATCACCCACAATGCCATGCGTGCAGCCAATCAGCAGCCAGCCCTGTGATGTCACATCCCTTTATCCCCTTCGTGAGCACAAACGACATGTTTGCTGCATCCAAGGTGTTAAATCCCCCGATCGGTTATGGAGCAGGGTGTTCGCTGTAACTGAAAGCTAACATCCTGATCCATAACCAATCGGGGGTTTTTTACACCTTGGATGCCGCGGTCAAACATGAGAGGTTCCCCCATTTTGACGCCCTCCCACCGACCCCGGCTCTCTGCAGCCAATAAATAACTGTTTTTGTTATGTAGCATAGTACTTATATTCTTATGCCAAAAACACCATTCACGAGCATATGTTGTGGATTGGATATGCTACAGATTCTGATGCTGAATCCACACCAAAATCTGTGTCAAATATGACAGTTGTGAACAAACCGTAAAAATATATTATTAGTGAAACTAACCTTCTGTGCCATATTTGAGTGTCAATCTACATTGAGTTCCATTTTTTAACCTGTCATGTCAAAATGTGTAACCTTACTCCAGAGGTGTAGCAATGTGGAGTATCAAATGCATTTGGTCTCTGGTGTTTGAGGAGGCCCAAAGGACTCTCTGCCACATAAGAAGACACCAGCATTTAGTTCATAATTGCCAACACTTTAAGACAGGCCTCTGGAGGAATGGTGCACTTTGTGCCCCACAAACATTTTCAGGCAATTCTACACCCCCAGTAGGCTAGTACACAACTTACCCATAGATACAAAATGTGAGTTCAAAAATTACCATTTTTTGAGAGTGAAAGGTGCTTGTACTTGGCTTTTTATATGCATGATATTGTAAAAAGCAATGGTTTTATATGAAAACTAGATATTTTTCAGATATTTTTCAGATTCGTATAGGCTGTGTCAGTGTTTTGCTATTACAATAGCAGTTTGTATGTATATTAGTTAACCCCTCCCCAAAAAAAAGAATCTTAACAAACTGAGATTTCTCAGAGTAACACAGGCTGAATCTGTGTTTTGTCATTACAATGGCAGTATGTAAACTGGTCAACCAAAAAAACCACATCAGCACTATAAGGTCTCATTATTGACTGAGAGGCTGCCAGGTGATGCCAGGACATCACACTCACATGTCTCCTCTGTATTTTCACTGTGCAGTGCATGTCTTGGTAGCATTTTAGTTTGCCTGAGACAAATCGCAATTTTTTTTTCCTTTTTGTTAAAAGCTGAACAATTTGGAATATTCGGGTGATATCTGGCTCCTAACGAATTGGTTCACCCATCTCTAGTCATCCATTTTTTGAGATCCTCCAGGGGAGTTGGCAAGTGGCAAATATGATTTTGTTTTAGCTAAAAACTGCAGATGATAAGAAGAATGGGACTTCAGAACAGGAGTACTTAAGATTTATTTCCCTATAAAATGAATAAAAGTAAATCTTGGCTGGAGGACCTATATACAAAAAAGTGACAGGTTCACTTTAAATGTTGTTTTCTATTTTCTGGGCTATTATATCCTTGACACAACTCATTTTGCAATTATATGTTCCAGATTAGATAAAGATTTAGTTTTCTTTCCTCGCCCTCATTTGTAATTATTATCACTCTTGAGTGTGTGTATAAAAAAAATTGCTGAAATTGCTGACCCAGCATCTGTGCACATTCCTTCCTTAGTGAAAATAGCTTCAGACAGTCAAATTTTACCACAATCTCTTTGAAAATCTTGGCGGTTTCTCTTCAGTGGAATTACACTTAATTTTATTCATGGCCTCACATGAAGCAAGCATTTTCAGTGGTAACCTTTCCAAGCAGGGAGACAAAGCCCAGTAGTAAGTCATGATGGGAAAATTCTCAGAGCAGAAGTGAACAATAATAACACTGGGCTCTGTTCGATGGAACCTCTGGCAGAATTCTGTATTTCCTGTATATGGTTGTGTGGGTTTCAAAAAATGCTGCATTTGACAGAATAAAAAACTGACAAAATGTTGGAGGAAGAAATGCGTTAGAGTAGCTTATTGGTAAAAATAGCATAGGATCTCCCTGTAGTTACGAGGAGCCAGAACAGTTTAAAATCCTATTTCTTCTTTATTTACGATGCTGCATGCATCGCTGCTTACAATTATACACCAGGATCACATCTAGCAATATTTACACTGATGGATTAGGGTGGAAAATAAACACAGAAATGTAAAGTAATTAAAGGGGCATTATATTGAGAAATAGTTATCACCTGTCCCCTGAATAAGCCTTTGGGGAGAGTGCTTAGAACAATTGAAGCTCCAAACAAATACAACTGACACTGGTCAAGTGGGGCAGAAGGGTCTTGGACCATGATTCCCTTCTCCAATGGGTTACTGTCAGTTGGACCACTACTGATCTACAATTTATGCCTATCCTGTGGGTAATGTTTCTAACACATATACCCTTCAAAAGAGTCAAAACAATGGAAGGGGATTTATTAAGCCCTGTGCTGAAGAATTATGGTATCAAAAAGTTGCAAAATGTTCAACTTTTTATCCTTTAAGGCTACTCACTCTACTGTTGAAACATGAACAATAATATTAGTATAGTTAGCCTGATTTGCACCAGAATTATCAAATGTGACCTTTTTAAAAGTTGCAAAAGTGGTTAAAATATCACTCCAGTAGTGGGTGGTGCTGAAAGTGGATTAACATCTCATAAGTCTTAGGCCACTGGATCATCTGATGCTGTGTCAAACCCCCACTGATCAGATGCTGGAAAATCAGATGTGCAAATTTATCAATTATTATCCGTTGTTTGATAAATTTGGTGCTAGTTATGGCAATGGACTCCAACAAATCTGACTTTCACTCAATAATAAGTACATAGAATAGATAGAAATACTCCCAAAATATACACTGAAAGTAAAAAAAGGCAAAGGTGTCCTTTTGGCATATGTATGTGTGGTTTGCCTGCAAATTTAAGAATTTCTTCATTTCTTTTTTTCAGCTATTACTTTGTAGATTTAAAAAGTTTTTTTGTACCTCAGCTTCTGAGATGGTAATAACTGCTTCCAAATTACAATCCCTAGGGTGGGATTTATGGAGCAGTTGAGCAGTGCTGCTGTGTGCTATTCTTATAGACCTCAGAGTATAAGAAGAGGAGGCCCAGGGGAGGTACCCGCCCACATGACAGCTAAGGCCCAATCACACACTTTGACACTTTGACCTAATCACAGGCCTCAGCAGTGACCCCAGGGCACATTAAGTCAGCCCGAGTTTGGAAGAGGCCAGGAGAGGATGCTGGGCACCATAGACAAGGTGAGTCTTATTATACTCTGAGGTCTGAAGAGCTGCCACCAAGTGTAATGCTAAATCACATTCATTATTTTATATCTTCTGTGCCCCTGATCAATTTTTTTTTTTTTTCTTTTTATATCTGTGATCTGTGCACCCATTCAAAAGATACAGCCCCAGTAGATTAGATTTCCACCCACTCAAAGAAGAAGAGCTAATTTACTTGTATCCTACCAGGGACCATATTTTTTAAACATTTGTACAGACGGAAAAAAAAAAAAAAACAGACAAAAACACCAAATTATCCAGAAGCACAGAAGTAATCAAATGAGAAATGTATCATCCCTTACTTACATACCCTGAAAACCACTATAAAGGCCTGAAAGAATTAGATGCTGTCTTATATTGGAAGGACTGCTCACTTAAAAATTGACCCCTTTCTCTAGTTCTTCCTAATCATTTTAGAAGAGAAAAAACATAAAATTTTCTATACCACTCATCCACATAGAATAAGCACCCAAGCAGAGCGCTCCACAATGTACAGCAATCTAAAGTGAATGGTGGCATAAGGATCCCAAACATCAAGTTATATAACCTGCCAGTTTATCTCTGAATTGTATTTGACTGGTCACACAACTTTTCTCACTGCACTTTCTCTACAACTTCCCTTTAAGCTTTTTTCACCAACCTTACAATACACTTCCCCAAACATTAAGGGTAATCCTTACTTATAAAAGCCTAGAAAGCCTAGAAAATGGTAAGGAACTCAGAGTTCCGTAAGGGAGGAACATAACCCATAATCTACAGATGATAGAAAAATCCAACACCCATAAAATTTAGCAACTCTTTATTTCATATCTATAAAATCACAGAAACAGGTAAAATACCATTGCTTACATGTCTCAAGTTTAATGGATCTTAGTAATAGGCTTCCTTTAATTTACAGATGAGTCCATGTAGCTGGTATCGCATCTCTTTATAATAAATTTCTCTATATGTGTCTCTGTAACACATAAAACACTATCAATGAAATCCACCAAAAATACTTCTCATACTTCTATTTCTTATCTACAAATATGGTTAGATTAGTCAATCTAACTGAAAGAGAAGGGAATCGAGTGCTATGGAGGTGATTTTATAAAAATCATAGACATAGAGGAAGGATCACACAGAACTACAAAGCTTCATAAATCTTTAGATTATGTCTCCTCAGATGTAGCATTTGGAAAATGTCACCTAGACACCCAGAAATTATATATCATAACACCTTAAATGCAGTGTAATTTGCGTATAAATGTCTGCTATCCATTCTGGGAGATGAAACTCAATATCTGCCACCAAACCTATCACATAAATGCCAAGGGTCACAGGATGGGCCTTTATCTTTCCTCTGAATGTTTTGTAAATTTTCAGCTCTGAATACAAATTTATATCACTGCCTTTGGGTCTGCTTGGCTATGAAATTATTCTGGTTAAAGGTATTATCTAAATGGGGATATTTGGGTACATAGGCCCAGTGGAAGTCAAGTACATCCCGGATGCAAAAAGCTGTCGTCTAATGAAAGAAAAACCCACAATGGTTACAGAAATAACTTGAATCTGACAAAAGTAATTTGCCAAACTACATGTTGACAAGCCAAAAAGCTTCTGGGAGAATGTCATATGGACAGATGAGACAAAAATCGAAATTTTTGGCAAGGCACATCAGCTCTAAGTTCACAGAAGGAAAAATGAAGCATATCTTGAAAAGAACACTGTCCCTACTGTGAAACATGGAGGAGGCTCTGTTATGTTCTGGGGCTGCTTTGCTGTATCTGGCACAGGGTGTCTTGAATCTGTGCAGGGTACAATGAAATCTCAAGACTATCAAGGGATTCTAGAGAGAAATGTGCTGCCCAGTGTCAGAAAGCTTGGTCTCAGTCGCAGGTCATGGGTCTTGCAACAGGATAATGACCCAAAACACACAGCTAAAAACACCCAAGAATGGCTAAGAGGAAAACATTGGACTATTCTGAAGTGGCCTTCTATGAGCCCTGACCTAAATCCTATTGAGCATCTTTGGAAGGAGCTGAAACATGCCGTCTGGAAAAGGTACCCTTCAAACCCGAGACAACTGGAGCAGTTTGCTCATGAGGAGTGGCCAAAATACCTGTTGAGAGGTGCAGAAGTCTCATTGACAGTTACAGGAATCGTTTGATTGCAGGGATTGCCTCAAAAGGTTGTGCAACAAAATATTAAGTTAAGGGAACCATCATTTCTGTCCAGGCCTGTTTCATGAGTTTTCTTTTTTTAAAAATTCTGTTGAAGCCTGGTTGAAAAGCAATGTCTGACTTTCATTCGTTCATTTTCATAGAATTTTTATATATTATTACTTTTGTCAGATTCAAGTTATTTCTGTGACCATTGTGGGTTTTTCTTTCATTAAACGAGGGGTACCAACAATTTTGTCCATGTGTGTATATTATCAGAGCTGGCACAAAGGCAATATTAGTTGCATGGTCATAAACAAGTCCCCTTCCCTCTATCCTTTCTGCTTATTACTAGACACTAGACTAGACTCTTTATCTTATAGATGAATTGGACTCACATACAACACTTTTTGAAGTAAATGAGGTTTCTTACAATGCTACCACCAAAGATAAAGCAGGCAATGTATGACCGCTTTCATTTTCTGACTTTTGACTTCAGTTCTAATATGATTGTTCATTAGTTGCCATAATGTATCAGAAGTGTCAGAGGGTCAATCTTGTATTCATACAAAATAAGGCACAACCTAAAGAAAGATAAAGAGCCAAGTATGTTTAATCTGATCTTCTTCTTGCCTTTTTACCTCTTCATCCTCTTTCTCCTATCCCGTCCCCTTCCCTACAAAAGAACGTCCGAGGAGATTGTTATTGTAATCACTTGTAACAAACTCCTTTATTTTCAGTATTCTCAAAATTATTCATTTTACAACTTGTGATGGCATCTTCTTTTTTTGTAAAATTTAAGGAACTTAAATCAAAAACTTTAGATCAAAAATGTGGTCAGCTCTAGATATCTCGTAAAGCTTTACCTAGGTTTTACATTTCTCAAAGAATTTGAATAATTTGTATCTAGAGGAATGTAAGAAAAATAGAATTTTTTAAAACTTGCTCTTCTCTGCCACCACTATATATATTTTACATAGCGAAAAGTAAAGGTTGGCAACGTTATAGATTTGGCAGGTTCTAAAGACCTGAACTGTCAATTCTTTTTTTTTTTCTTAATGCCAATTTAACCCACGTTTTTTAAGACTGGCGGTTATATAAAGGAATACTGGTATTTAAAAGGTAAAATAACAATTATTTTTGGCATGATTGCGTCATAAAATGGTTAATCCTTTTTTCCGTGGCTGTGAATTAAATTAAGGAACTCTTTTCCTAGTGAGACTTTCCCTAAGTTTAAAGTGACTAACTTTGCTGAAAGTAAACCAAAACTCATGGGACTCTGTGGATATTTATTCAAACTTCCTAACATTTTGAGTCATCATCTGAGAATGCAGCTCTATATACTAATCATTATTAATGAAGAAAAATGACCACTTCTTATTCTGACTCCAATAACCTCTTTTCTACAACGCCCTTTCAGCTGAAGGATTGCTGGAAAGGTTAACATCTAAATAAATGAGCCAAACCTCTCTATGTTTGATCCTCCCCAACTGTTTTCCTGTAATGTAATACCTTGAAAATTACTGTTGCAAAATATTCTGATTTGAGAACTATACAATAAAACTTAAGAAATATTATTTTATTTGCTAATAATAAATAAATTAACAACTTAGAGGATAATAAAAATATATATTGAAATAAATTATTGAAGAACAAGATTGTATTGAGTGTTAAAAAAGAAACTTAGTTTACTAGTTTTGCACAAAATTTATTTTAGCCTGCAGCAAAAATTCTTTGTTATAAAAATATTTAGTTTAACTCTCTGAACTCTATGTAGCAACTTTACAATCTGCCTACTCAGAGGGATTGCAGCGTTAGAAAATGATATATTATTAATACAGTCTTCTAATCTAACAATTTTTAAAAACATTTTGATGGTGTTGTTTAAATGTCTAATACTTACAAATTTCATTTTTCATTTTGGCTACTGGAGCACATGCAATAAACTGACAGTTCCAATTTTCTGCAGCTAACTTTTTAGTTTTGCTGTGTAGATTGGAACAAGGTCAGTAGAGTCACCTCATTACCATAAGAGGCCAGGGGATTTAATTACAGATTACTATACTGTTGGGCTGATGGAGGGCTTGAAAAGTAACACTAGACTATAGACGCAGATAAGACTTTGCATTCAGCTTGTGTGACTCTACTTTCTCTTTTAGGGTATGTTCACACGGCAAAATTTGCCACGGATTTGGGGACAGATTCCGCCCTTGAATCTGGGGTAGATTCCGCCCGGAATCCACCTCCTATTGTTTTCAATGGGAGGCAGAGATCGCAGGAGGACGCGAAAAAAGAAGCATCCTCCTCGATCTTGCTGCAGAGTCCGCAGCTCGAGACTCTCTGCTGATTAGGCCCATTCATCTGGACCTAATCAGCAGTGGAAAGCCGCAATGCACTGCATCAGCATCCGGTCGCGGCCAACTGCAGGCGAAAATACCTGCGGCGGAAAATGAAGAGGAATTCCTCTTTATTTTCTGCTATGTCAACATACCCTTAGAGTGTGAATGTGCTACTACTGACGACAGCAAAAATAAGCATCCTGCTTGATCTTACCGCAGATTCTGTCACTGATTCAACCACGGAACCTGTGGCACAAGATATATTCTTCTGAGACGAATCAATAAGTAAAAGCTGCATCAGAAAACCAGAGGGCTGGAATGTGGAGAGTAATTTGAGGTGGAAGCCATGTGAACATACCCTAAAACTGCCACCCCTGAAAAGTAAAAAAAAAAGTAGAAAACACCTCAGAGTATACCAGCGTGAAAGCTGTTTAAGGCAACAAACATCCCAAATACCGCAATTTAGCTACTCTCTGTTCTCAGGTCAAGATACTCTACTGAAGTTTACAGTTTCTTACATAGCACTGGCAAAGCTCCAACAGGTAGAAATGAAGAGGTCACAGTGCTAAATGGGAAAGTACTTTTGGAATGTTTTGATTCATGCACTATATTTATCAAGTACGCCCGTACACAGGTTTACAGAAATATAAAGTCTGGATCAACAGCTGTACCTACAAACACTCCAATCTATATTTTTTCAGCAAATGGTATAAAACTCTGAACTGAACTTTGTAAATATGCATAAATTTGTGTTGTTCAGTAGACTTTAATATTTTCAATTAAAACATTGGATTATATCCATTTACTTTGAAAATGTCAACTAGACACCTGTTTAAATGTACCTTCCCATTCCCTCTGCTCCAGAGCAACTATTTTATTTTATTATTTGCCTGAACTAAAAACCTTTCCCAGAAACCTCATCGCAGGGCAAATTTCTGTATTAACAAAATATCCAAATTCGGCTTGGGTCGTTTTGCTTTAATTGCAGTTAGCAGTTATGTAGGTGTGCGGCTTCATGAAAGCAAACAAAATATTGTCCAACGTTGAAGTTTTACCTAGTTGTTAATTGGCAGGTTAATGTTTTATTAGTTTCTGGTATCCTGGATTCGGGGCTGTTAAAAAGTGCAGGTGGTTTGGAGGGGTGAAGGTTGGGGGAGTTCTTTTCAGAGTTATTACTAAATCATAAAAAGGCATATTTCACCTGCCAATAATGCCAGAGGAAAGTTTAATGCTGCACTATTTTAGCTGATTAAGGAATGTGTATGGAATTCATTACTTGCAAAAACTTTTATTTTTTTTTGTAAGAAATGAGAAAAAAAAATCTGGAACATCCAACAATAATACAATAATCAATTTGGGAAGAATTGTGCAGTCATTGTGCCAGTTCAGGCTGCTAAAGCATTGAGCCTGTGTTATTATACTTGTACTCAGCCTACTTTTCAGTGACAGCGTGACATTGTTCTGAAATGTAAAGGACATGCTTCTCAAGTGGATGAAGAAGGTAGTTGAAGGATTTGACAGAGACAAAACGAAATTGTCTTTTCACAAAATAACCACATACAGCATAGTAGCTATATATACATCTTGCTTTAGAAAAGTGAACTTTTAAAGAGGACCTGTCAGTGTTTTTTGCTACTCTGTCAGAGAGTAGGATATGACAGAGGGAGAGAAGCTGAGCTCTGTGATATATAGGCTTTTGTGATTTGGAACAGAATTTCTGAGTAAAAAGTAGACTAAATGCTGACCGGACTCCTAGGAGAGATATTAAGAGTCCTAATTACTCCGCCCACACAGGATGATTGACAGCCTGTTGTATACACACATGACAACTGTCATTTATCTTGTGTGGGTGGGGTAAGTAGGACTTTCACTGTCTGTCTTAGGAGACCTGTCAGGATTTACTCTACTTTTTAATCATAAATCCGATTTTAGTATAAACCTATATACAGTCATATGAAAAAGTTTGGGCACCCCTATTAATCTTAATCATTTTTAGTTCTAAATATTTGGGTGTTTGCAACAGCCATTTCAATTTGATATATCTAATAACTGATGGACACAGTAATATTTCAGGATTGAAATGAGGTTTATTGTACTAACAGAAAATGTGCAATATGCATTAAACCAAAATTTGACCGGTGCAAAAATTTGGGTACCCTTATCATTTTATTGATTTGAATACTCCTAACTACTTTTTACTGACTTACTGAAGCACACAATTGGTTTTGTAACCTCACTGAGCTTTGAACTTCATAGCCAGGTGTATCCAATCATGAGAAAAGGTATTTAAGGTGGCCAATTGCAAGTTGTTCTCCTATTTGATTCTCCTCTGAAGAGTGGCATCATGCAGTCGAGGACAATCCACAGACCACCTCCAAAGAGCTGCAGCATCATCTTGCTGCAGATGGTGTCACTGTGCATCGGTCAACAATACAGCACACTTTGCATAAGGAGAAGCTGTATGGGAGAGTGATGCGAAAGAAGCCGTTTCTGAAAGCACGCCACAAACAGAGTCGCCTGAGGTATGCAAAAGCACATTTGGACAAGCCAGCTTCATTTTGGAAGAAGGTCCTGTGGACTGATGAAACAAAGATTGAGTTGTTTGGTCATACAAAAAGGCGTTATGCATGGCGTCAAAAAAACACAGCATTCCAAGAAAAACACTTGCTACCCACTGTAAAATTTGGTGGAGGTTCCATAATGCTTTGGGGCTGTGTGGCCAATGCCGGCACCGGGAATCTTGTTAAAGTTGAGGGTCGCATGGATTCAACTCAGTATCAGCAGATTCTTGAGAATAATGTACAGTACAAGAATCAGTGACGAATTTGAAGTTACGCCGGGGATGGATATTTCAGCAAGACAATGATCCAAAACACAGCTCCAAATCTACTCAGGCATTCATGCAGAGGAACAATTACAATGTTCTGGAATGGCCATCCCAGTCCCCAGACCTGAATATCATTGAACATCTGTGGGATAATTTGAAGCGGGCTGTCCATGCTCGGCGACCATCAAACTTAACTGAACTGGAATTGTTTTGTAAAGAGGAATGGTCAAAAATACCTTCATCCAGGATCCAGGAACTGATTAAAAGCTACAGGAAGCGACTAGAGGCTGTTATTTTTGCAAAAGGAGGCTCTACTAAATATTAATGTCACTTTTCTGTTGAGGTGCCCATACTTTTGCATCGGTCAAATTTTGGTTTAATGCATATTGCACATTTTCAGTTAGTACTATAAACCTCATTTCAATCCTGAAATATTACTGTGTCCATCAGTTATTAGATATATCAAATTGAAATGGCTGTTGCAAACACCCAAATATTTAGAACTAAAAATGATTAAGATTAATAGGGGTGCCCAAACTTTTTCATATGACTGTATAATGGAATCTAACTATTTATGTATCTGTCATATCCCTCACTCAGAAAGGATAGTCTAAATCACCTGTGTATAATAATAATCTGGCACTATACATAGTAAAACGTACAAGATATAAGGTACAAAAACTAAGCACAATAAACTGATAAACTGAATGACAGACCAGTACAGTAGGAGGCAAGACTCTTCCCGGGAAGGGCTTACAATCTATATAGGGAGGGGACAATAGGCTAGAATAAAAGCTGGTCATATGGGAGACTCACATGAGGATAGCACAGTAGTACAGCCAAGTAACTGAAACAGGTGTTTACTGAAAAATTGAGGCAGCAGTTTTTAATAGTCTTTCATAGAGGATTCAGGCTTTACTGTTACGTCTTCACAGACTTTTCACTTGTGGACAGAGCCACAGAGTTGGCACACTAGAACATCATATTTAGCAGTAAAATTAAACTTGGGGTTACTGGTAATAACAGCACAAAGTCCAGTTCGAGCCCACCCATGTGCTGGAGGGATAATTTCAAACAGTTTCAAATAATCACCACCATTCTAAAACCTAGAACAGTGCCACATAAAAGAAGAGATTCTCGGCTTTCATATGACACCAAGCTCGCAATTCTGGTTTTAATATACTGTCAAGATTGGTATAATTATATGCAACTACAAGTGTGTGTTTAATTAAAGATCTGTAATGATTAATCTCTGAAAATAATACAGGTAGAACTGTGACCTTGGTGTCACGTGAAAGTTGAAAATATCATCTTTTATATGTCCTAGGTTTTATAATGCCCGAGTTAAAAAAGTTTGAAGTGATATATATATATATATATATATATATATATATATACTAGCAGAAGGACCCGGCTTCGCACGGGTATATATCATTTTTTGTTTGTGTAGTGACCCCATAAGAATTGGCCAGTTTTGCACTTGACATCCAGTATGGCAGTCCAGTATAGGTATAGTCTATTTATGGCTGTGTTGCTATGAAAACCTGGTAAATGAAATGTGAACTTAAATTGGCTGATGCACGTCATATGACTGAATATTTAAGGACCTGTGAACTGATATTGACTCATACAGGTCATAAATAGCTTGGTTGCTATGGAAACCTGGTGTAAAGCTGTGTGTATGTCAAGACCGAAGAACCTGCGATTTTCCATTGGTCCATAAGCTTCATGTGATCATGTGTATCTCAGTTTGGATATCAGTGAAAGACCTGTGATCATTTGTTATGGAAAACCTGGAGGAAAGCTGTGTGTAACAGTGTCATCCACAGCGCCCTGCCCCTTTAAAGCTGACCTACAGCAGTGAAGAAAAATGGCTGGGTTGTTATGGAAACATGGAGTGCAGCTGTGTGCATGTGGCTGACAATGCCTTGTCAGATTGGAGACGGGCTTGGGTCTGCTGGGTTGTTTCAGCAGCACGCTGTTGTCTGTGACATACCTTGTCAGATTAGAGACAGGCTTGGTTCTGCTGAGAGTTTTCATTAGCACAAGCAGCAGCCATACAGGGGGCATGAGTAGTTTAAAAACGTTTCAATTATAAGAATGCTGACATCCAGTATAGCAGTCCAGTCAGTGGCATAAATACTGGGGTAGCAGTGGTAGCGGCTGCCACAGGGCCCGGGACATTAGGGGTCCCGGCGGGCCCCTGATGTTTTTTTTTTTAATAGGCCGTTACCTGCTGGTGTAACACTAGCAGGTAACGGGCCCTATTTACTTACCGATCAGTAAGATCAGTAAGTAAGGGATCAGTAAGTAAGGCCTGCGGGCCACGAACCCGACAAACACTGCTATCATTATACTTTGGGGTCTTTTCAGCAGGCTTCGGGCCTCCTTGGTGACGTCCCAGATGTCGGTGGGCCAGTCCGACGTCATTATGCGTCGCGATGCATGCCTGGCTCACGTGACATCTGGTCCAACATTGAAGAGGTAGCGGGGAGTGCGCATAATACTATATGAAGGGGCCACTATGATACTGTGTGCAAGGGCCACTATGGGGAAGAATACTGTGTGCAAGGGCCACTATGGGGCCTAATAGTGTGTGCACGGGCCACTATGGGGCATAATAGTGTGTGCAGTAATGCAGTCTGTGTGTGGGGGGGGGCGGTTGCCGGGGGGGTCCCATGTCAAATGTTCGCCTTGGGGTCCAGCCTTTGCTAGTTATGCCACGGAGTCCAGTATAGGTACAGTCTATTTATGGCTGTGTTCTTATGGAAACCTGGTAAATTAAATGTGAACTTATATTGGCTGATACACGTGATATGACTGAATATTTAAGGACCTGCGAACTGCTATTGACTAATATAGATCATAAATAGCTTGGTTGCTATGGAAACCTGTGTGTCTAAGGAGAGTAAGCACCTGCGAGCTCTTATTGGCTGATAAGGGACATGTGACCGTGCGTATGGCAGTTGGAATATAAGTGAAAGACTTGCAGGCTTGTATTAGCTAATATTGGTCATTTTTTGGGAATACTGTATCTCAGGAATGGTACATCCTTTAGAGCTGAGACCCGGTCTAAAATATTCCCAGACACCTGATGTACATGTGTGCCAAATTTGGTGAGGATCGGTCCAGTCGTTTGGTCAAACATAAAGAACAGACAGACAGACAGACAGATAGACAGACAGACAGACAGACAGACAGAAACTCATTTTTATATATATAAGAGATATATATGTGTGTGTGTATAAGCATTATAAGACCCATACACCTGTACTCCAGTGAGCAGCAGTGAGTGCAGTCTCGGACTGGCCTATTAGAGTACCAGAGGATCCTCTGGTGGACCCAGGCCCTGAAACAATAATTGTCCAGCAGAAGACAACCAAATTGAGGGGTACTAAGGCCTATTTCCTAAGGGTTGTTTCAGGGGGACCCCAGCGATCAAGAGTCAGTGAACAGAGCTCAGCTTTCAATAGAGAAACATGGGAAAGAATAAACAAGCGCTGGATTTCACAGAAAGGAGACAACATTTGTTAATTAAGAAAATAAAATGTTCAAAACTTTAGTTACGCTTTAAATAAACATGATTTCTCACACTATATAAAACCGATATAACAGTAGATGTATATAAGCAGTTACAATATAACATTGGCAGCAGAAACAAAAGATTACTGGGCCAACAGTTACCAAACCAAAATTTAAGGATATGACGATTGGAACAACAGTTCATCAGGTTTGAACTCTTTTACATGTGCACGTGAGACCATACATAAGAAAATGGCATCCAAGGGTTGACATTTAGTATTGCTTTTCCTAAAGAAAACAGAGCAGAACTGACTGTCCCTTCTATTAATAATACTTCCATGAAATGTGGATACCAGTTAAACTTCAACATAAAGCTATTTCCTTTTAATTATACGCCAGTAATTGATGCCACTTCTTTCAAAGCCATCTGAAATTTCTCGCGGCTGTTTAATTTTTTGTTGTCAGTTTTTACAATTAGTCCTGTCATCTGCCACAACAAAGGCGCAAACCTGACAAGTCCAATATCATCTAGAACTGGATGAAACACCAACAGTACGAACAGAACAGAATTTACTGTGATATAGCTCTGTAAGGTCAGAAGTTCAGCAAAGTGTTAAAGGAAATCATGTCAAATGGTGGAAGTATGTAAAGTCTACTTGCAGCCAAATGCAAAGTTTTGAGTCATACTTACTTGTCTCTGTGATCTAGCTCTCCATAATCTACTTGTACCCCCTGAATTTGTTCTTCTCTTTGCTTCAGATTAGCATACATATATCTGTTAGAAAAGAGAAGCACTGGTTAATGACTTTACCATTTCCAACACTTCCTTTGACAATGGTGTCCACTGAACATCCCCCTTTATGACCTGCAGTTATCCTGAGTGCTAGCCACAGGATAGGGGATAAGTGAGAGGTCATTGCAATAATGGATAACTGAATTGTACACCATCTTCCTTTTTTGATGTGACTACTGTCAGTAAAACTTTTTGCAGATAATGCTCTGGGGTGCAACACAAAACCGCAAAAATCTTTTTCCAAGTATACATTTTTGGGAGTTTGGTCAGTTCCCTTGGTGAACGTGCACCCAACTAAGTTGTGCCAGTCGATTGCCGCCTTGTACCCCTCCTTGCTGTTAGGTCACAGGGGGACTGATCGAAAGTCCCACATGCCTCCTCCTTGTGAATGGAGACCCAGTGCGCTTGCTTGAATGGCGCTCCATTCACTGCTATGGGGTTGCCAGGACTACAATCTCCTGCAGCACCAACAGCTCCATAGCAGTGAATGGAGCGCAGGTCATGCAAGCGCACTGGGTCTCCATTCTCAAGGAGGTGTTATGGGCGAAAGAGGATTAGCCCCATTAAATAACAATAGGACTAATCCTCATACCAATCCACATCAGTGCAAAATGCAGCAAATCTCCTGCAGAAATTGAGGATTTTCATAACCTGTTTTAATTTGTGTGTATATTTTTCATACAATTTTCTTTATATGACTATAATGGTGGACATCTTGCTTGAGCTGCTATCACAGCAGTTCCATAGATTTGATTTATAGCAGGTTCTTGGTCAAAGAGTCTATCAACTTTCATAGAAGAGTGTTGTGGGCATGCTCTGTGATCTGTTTAAAGACAGGGAGAAGTAAGATGTGTGCATTAACTATTTTGTATTATGAAGCCACTACCTTTATAATAGCTGTTTACCTGTAATGTCTGCAGTGTTAATGAGACGACTGCTAATAAGTGATCTCTACAAAACAGGAAGTATCAGTCAGTTAAAAGGTTCAGTATTCAATGTGAAAACCACAAGATTTCGGGAATTTTATTTTAATTTAGATTAATAATATGGATCATAAAAAATGGACAAAATTTTTTAGAAATATGAATGGATCCAGACTCAACAGATCTCCAGATTAATTAACGTGTGCAATTTCTTGTTAAGCCAATGCAACACAATATCACAAGATTGTAACAAAAACCACGAAAGACTGTAGTTCACACCTTCCTCTGGCACCTACCTATAGGTACCTACAATGTAAATTAGACATTGGCTTACAGAGCAGTGACTATGTGGAAGCAGAGAAACATAATGAAGATATATTACATTTCACATTTAATGACCATATAACCATCCAAGATGGAATTTAACTTTAAGTGTATGTTCATGCAGAGGAATTTGGAACTGATTTTGAGGCAGAAATCCACCTCAAAATTGTAGCCAAATTCCGCACTGATTCTGCTTCCCATGGTTACCAACTGGAAAGCTAGAAAATGAAGAGGAATCTGAGGTGGAAACCTACGTCAATTCTTTATTTTCTGCTAAAGGGTTCTTCCTGCAATATACATGTGTCAGGACAGAGGGTCAGTGTGTGACCACTGAGACCCCAGTGATTAGCTGAAATGGGGCTCATAAGTTTCCCTGGGTGTCCTATGCTAATGGAGAACTGGTGTGCATGCTTGACTATAGAAGAGAATCGATCAGCGGTCACTCACATGGGGCACTTGGAGGCACTTGCATGCCCTGATCTTATGATTTCCTGGGGCATCAGTGATTGGACTTCTGACAATCAAACATTTATTCCTTATCCTGTGGTGTTAATGCAAATTTGACCAGACCAGAGAAGGCAAAGACCAGCTATAGGGGATGCAACAGTAACAGTCGCTACCGGGCTCTGGACCTTGCGGGGCTCCAAAGGTGTCTCTGCCCCATAAAATATACAGTTGGTAGGGACTCCATTACAAATTTTGCATTGGAGCCCAGGACCATCCAGTTACTCCTCTGGAAAAAACAGATAAATAGTACTGGAGTCTAGTCACATGCTGAACAGATGGGTACCAATAGATTCTTTTATGAAGTATTCTGATTTTATAAAAACTATATTTTACAGCTTTCAAGTCTATCCTATGTACTGTGTATAAATCAATAAAATTACTCTGAAATAAATGATCATTATTAGTATAGACGCTCCATATTTATGGAAACATGTTCAGGAGGTGAATTTATTATAACTCTTCTATACTTAATTTAGTCTGCTTTATGTAGGTACAGTGTACATTTATTTTAATGTTGCCCTGCACAAGCCTCATTTTATCTGTGATGATATGTCTGTGTGTCAGAAACAAGCGGTGCCATCTATTTTGGTCGTTGAGAATCTGGAAATAGCAGCCTGCACTGTAGCAGCCAGAAGGCAGGTTCCCATTGCGTCACAGTTTATGCTTTCATGCTATTGAAAAATTAGTAACAAATCGTTCACTCCAGTCAAATGCTTCCCTTGTGTATCAACATCCTTCTAGCAACAGTTGCCGTCTACTTACTGAAAAAGCAAACAAGCTAAAAAGAGACGTGGCAACGTAAAATACTCATCTTATTATTAGAAATCCAATGTTCAAATATATATCAAGCAGATATATTAGACTTACAAAGAGACAGCATGTCTTGTAGTAAAACTGAAAATGTCTCTAGGGATTACATACACGCAAAAATATCATATATAGATATATATTATACGGTAAATGTCATTTTGGTATAGTTTAGTTTAGTAAGTTTATTTTTGTTAGGGGTTCTTTACACAGGCAGGTTTGGTGCAGTTTTAACTAAAGCCAAGTGCAACAGAATTGTAATACTTTTGCTTCTTTTTAAGCCTTATGTTTTCATGTGCATTAAAATCAGTATAATATCAGTACATTTTTTAGTATGGTATTCTGTAAAGGTACCATACTGGTTCAGTGTACTTCAGGATATCCTATACAAATACAGTATCCTATGAGTTCCAAAGTATATCTGCTGCAAACCTTGCCTGCAACACAAATATGTAGCAGTAATAGAGATATAGAAACCTCCATGAGATAGCATAACTGCTGCAGATCCTTCTCCTTATCTTTACTCAGTCTGTTTGTTTACATAGAGTCCATCTCCTATTCACTACACACACAGGAGTCTATGGAGAGGGGAGGTGGAGTAGGATGCTGTTAATTAGATTTATTGCCTCACTCAATGCAGAACTGTAATACAGTTATGTGAATTAAAGGGAATGTGTCAGCCAGGGTCAGATTGACCCAGAGGGGAATAGGCAAATCCCCAGTGGGCTCTTGACCAGAAGAGGCTAGTGTGCTCCTTAGCCCCAAACCCTTGCCAGAGTGGTGCATGACATACTACACTCACTGCATTAGCATATAACATCTCCCACAGACTACAGGTGAATCTCAATAAATTAGAATATTTTTGAAACGTTCATTCATTTCAGTAATTCAGTAATACAATTCATAATCAGCGTCTTCCATGATTGTGTGTCCTACTGAACCAGACTGAGGGACCATTTAAAGGATTAGGAAACCTTGGCAGGTGACACACTGAATTTACAATACTGAACTTTTTTACAACATTCTAATTTTCTTAGATTTGGGTTTTCATTACCTGTAATCCATAATCAACATTTACAGAAATAAAACACTTGAAATAGAACACTCTGTGTGTAAAGAATCTAGAAAATATAGGAGGTCACTTTTTAATTTAATTACTGAAATAAATAAACATTTCAAAGATATTCTAATTTATTGAGATACACCTGTATGTGCCCATGTAATAAACTGAGAATAATATTTATCACACTACCCAGTTTATTATACATAGATGCTTTGGGTGGCCGAGGTGACATCTAGGCATAGAGGTAGTCCAACTACTACCCTCCTTTGTGGGCCCCATTTCCTTACTGTCACTGTGGGTTCCCATCACCAATCACCTTGCTGTAAGAACTAAGGGGGCCCTAGTCTAAGGCAAGGGCTAGGTATACAGCTAATATTGAAAAAATAGAAGATAGGTAATATTTGTATTTAGCTGTATAGTGGGCCCCCAGGACTAATTTTACTGGTGGTCCCTAGGCACCTCAGCCTGACACTGGTGTCAGAAAATTACCCACTTTTTATACCAACTTGTTGTGTTAGAAACATTTTATCAGAATGTTTGATGACTTTTTAAAAAATTTAATTGTCACTATATTTTTTAAAAAATGTACTAAATCCTGCAATTTTCCCTCTGGCCACTCGAGCCTGAAAATAAACTGTCACTTGCCATTTCTGTAGGGGTTTTCTTTACAGTAGTTATCTCAATTACAACACAGAGAATACTGACAGTACTACAAGAGAAGATAACACATATAACCATCATTACATCCATTACTGATAATAGATGATGTCCCCCTTCCCTTTCCATGTAATATTTATTCATAAAAGTTGTTTTATAATTGGTGGTACAATTAAATTTATGACAAGGCGTTTGGTTTTGATAAATCTCTCTCAATGTGCTTTAGTTTTGATGAAACTTGTCCATCCAAGAGCAAGAGAGAGTCTCAAACTACCAAAGACTACAGTGAGAATAGAGTAGTCTGAGAAGATTTTCCTTGTGGAGAGTTGCTTTTATGGAGTGTGTGCATAGTATCACTCTACAGTAATTCTACAGTGATTACTATTATAATGATCTGGTCAGCCTCTACAGTACAATACAGGTCTATCGCTTTACAAATTATATATTGTGCATCACCGAGGGTAGAGAACTAACTAAAATGTAACTTTTATTATTTAACATTTAAAAATGGCCTCACAAAATGAAAAAAAAAAAATACAATAAAAAATTCCTTTGCATTTTAAATGTATTCTCTGGTCATTAAAATGCAAAGCTCAGCCTGAGACTGAATATATCCTCTAATTAGCCAGAATGCATTATTTAAGGACATGACCATTGTTATTTCAAAGTCAACCACATTGTAGCATACTGGCTCTCTAGAAGACACTCGAAATGAGGGATTGGTGGTGGATTTAAAAGGGCAAGAGCCTCCTATGCATTACTGGGCCACCACCATTTCAAGTTGGGTCCCCAGAGGAACTTTTTATTGTATTTTTTGTTTTGTGAGGCCAATTTTAAATGTTAAATAATAATAAAATATTATTTTAATGATATTTAAAGTTAAATTTTAATACTAAAATGTAAATTTTAGTTAGTACAGGTAACTAGCACTGAATACAGGAGAGAAAGGAGAAGGCAGAAAAAAATCTGGGTCTGGTGATGCTTCTGATCATGTGACTAGAGGTCGGGACCAGCCTGGAAACTTGTGGTTCATCAGAAATGGAACTCAGGGGAAGAAAGTGTTGAAATACTCCCTGGAGAACCCCTTTAAATAGTATTTTATTCTTTCTTTCTATGGGAACCAAACTCATAAAGCCTATATCACTCCTTAAATACATATTATTTCAGATAATAACATTTGTTAAGTGTTTAAAGTGGCTGCTACAGACCATATAAATTATCCTATATATATACACTCTGTGTGATAAGGCATATTTGCTTTTTTTAGTTTTTTTCATATCCTTTTTTGTATGTTCTTCTGGCATATTGCCTAGTGGAGAAAGCCCAGCACTAAATATTGATGGCCATATGATATACAACTATTGCCTCTCTGACATTTTTTCCCCCCTTGTTTTTACTTCAAGTGCACTTGTATACTTTATGATACCACGAGTTATTGCCTGTATTGAAAGGTTTGTGTGTTACTCAAGATGACTTGTAAAGTTTTGTCAATCTTCCCAACCAACAGCAACAGGAAATACCAGAGAACACTAGACTCAGTAAACCTATAAAATTTCAGAAAGTAGCCCATTATTTCGAGTAACTTTTCACTGAACACATTGGGAAGTTCTGACTAATTAGTTTTTGGCTTTCACAATAACAGTTTCGGGGCCTTTTTTCTTTATAGCGTTCATATTAGGTTAAAGAGGCGGAATGGATCTGAAAGATGAAATATTGGCAGTATATACATTTACCTCTCAGTGGGGCTCCCCTCTTTGATCTATGCTACAATTATTTTCTTACTCAACCTTTATTGCCATTCCACAGAGTTAATAGGCATTGGCATTATTCATGACGGACATAGGCATTACTGAAAATTGATTACCTGAAGGTAATGAAATATGTTCTCAAGCCAGGAATAACCCATCTTCGAGGCATCTTCAGTGTTTACAAGTAATAAATATTGTATAGATAATGCATATACTAGTTTCACGGAATATATACATTTTTTCCATACTAAGCCCAGCAATGCATCACACAACCAGTTCCTTAGGGAGAGGAAAGGTCATGAAAGGGAAATAAAAATAAAGATGGCACATCTTAGGTCATACACAAAGTATGCGAGAACAATCTGTTTCTCAGGTTTATACTGTGATTTAAGCAGGAGACAAGAGGAAAAAAATTACTGCTGTATCTTTTAGAGATGAAAAATGGATTTGAAATGGATGCATTATGATAGTGGCTGGATTATAGTGGATTCGCATTTGGGTGATAAATATGTCATCTACTTTCTAGGTCACACCGGTGCCAGAGGAAAACAATGAACAACATGTATTTTATAATATGATGATCAAAATATAATAAAATGTACTCTAAGTAATTAAATGTCATAGAAACATGTACTGTGCTGCTCTGGGGCGCCTCTTATTTAATAGCATGTGGTATATAGGGAAGGTTTAGTTGTATTTACATGTAGCAAATAGGAAAAAATGTCCAAAAGCTATTTGTAGGATCTACACATGGACGTAAGGAAGAAGGCATAGCAGATGCTAAGGGGTTTAGCAACTATGGTGGCCCATGTACACTCAAACATAAGGTACACTTAATGGAAAAAATGGGAAAATTGAATATGGCCCCATTTTAAGTTTTACTATGGAACCCCATGGTCACCTGTAGTATCGATCCTCTGCAACATGACTTTAAGACTAATAGTGTACTGTGGCAACATTATATGTCTGTTTTATTATGCTGTGAGATTACAAGTTCATGGTGAACTTTTATGTGTACATTATTCTATACTGTAACATCACTGTTTGTTTATACCCTGGGCTGCTACTTTGTTACATTATGCCAATATTGTGACATTATTGTGTGTACTATCTTTGTATCACTGTTTGTATTATCCTTGCATGTGACATCTCTGTGTGCATGATCCATGTGCAGTGACATCACTGTATGTACTATCTTTGTGCTGTGACATCACTGTGTGTACTATATTTGTACAGTGACATTACTATGTGTACTTTCTGTACTGTGATATCACTATGTGCATTATCCATGTATTGTGACATCACTGTGTGTATTATCCTTGTATGTAACATCTCTGTGTGCATGATCCATGTTTTGTGACATCACTGTGTGTATTATCGCTACACATAAAGGAGAGTAAGATATAGTAAGCTTTTTTGTGTTCTCACCATGCTGTTGAGGTTGGTCATAGAGAAGTTTTGCCAGGGGTCCTATGGATACAATGGTATGAACCTGGATCTATACAACTTCTAATGGCAATGAAACATCTCACTCCAGTTAAAGGTGCATAGAATGAAGAGGTGTCAGCCTTGGCTATTTTCAGAACGCTGGTTTTAGAGTGGTTCCATATGTCTGTGAAGTAGGGGTCAGTGGACCACTGTTCTGAGACAGGTGCAGGAGTATTTATGGCATATCCTGTATAAAATGTATAGTAATTTTTCAAGATTCGCTAATGGATTGGACATTAAATAAAGGATAGCTATGTATAGTTGGCACTAAAAAGACAGTTTTTATTCTGTTAAATTAGAACTATTGGCATATTGGTTTTACAATAAATTAATAATAAAATTAATTAAACTTTTAACTGCTTTTACTTTATGTCAAATGTTTCATATATAACCAACTCATAACCAGGGAGGGAGTACCAGCCAACAGCCTCTGGTACTATGCAGGGTCAAGGAACAAGTTGTAAATGAGACTTTGGTGTCATGTTCTTTTATACTGCTAATATGACATACAAACTAGTATAATATCAATATTAACTAGCTGGATAGAACATTTTTACCCTATAGGCTGCATTGTTATGGTCCCTTAGGTTGTATTTTTATTGTCCTTATTAAGCAAAATCATCAGAATTTGACATAGAAACAAAGATAAAACTTTAGATAACAATTTCTGTGCACTGATTCAGGACAGGGAATGTTATGCCTCCAACGCAGAGAACCCAGTGTACTATCAGAGCGCAGGATGGTGACGATGAGTAATTCAGAAATTGTGTAGTGGGATTTGTTCTGCAATGGCAATTAGATCTCTGCCTATCCAGCAATTACCAGTGATATCATTTGTTCACATTTCCTGGAAATATCTGCTCAAATAAGAGAGTTGACAAGGGAACATTGACATTTTGTGATGAGCAGTTCTAGGGTTAGGCATAGTAATAATTACAATGCTTCCAAATTCTGTGATCTACTGTCTCCATCGCTAGGTGTCTTTCTGTAGTTCTAAGTTTACCTAACTTCTAGAAAGTGAAAAATTGAAATGAAATAATAAAATTAAAATTGAAAACAGAAACTCTATGATCTACTAGGCCAATGTATTCCAACCATCAACCATTGTGAGCAGCTCTACTAACCAGGCAATGGCAGTGACACTTCAGGGAAAACTATGACAGTGAGTATAGTGTCTGATCTGCAGGCAATAAGGTATAGAACAGGAGGAGCTGTATAATATGTGTATAGTTTTATAGAAAAAGATTCAGTATAATGTTTCATATTTAGGACTCATTGCATTCCTCGCTGTCTCTACATGCACACTCATAGAAAGTTAGAGTCACAAAGTAGAACCGCCCACTGGACTCCTAAGCATAGAAAAATCAGGAACCTAAACTACCTATCAATCTACTCAGCTCCTCCTGCTCTATAGCATGCTGTATCCAGATCAGATTCTATTTTCAATGTCTCCAGTTCCTATAAATGCCACTGTTAGAAGACATATACAAATAACACCCATTATTTGCCCCAACTGTGGTGCTACAGTCCATTACTCAATCCATCATTTCCAGTATCTCTTGGGGTTAAATATTGCATTGCATTAGACAGATAAGAAACTGATGATTTCCACCATGTTGTAAATCTCAAGTTAACTCAGGTAGTTCTTGATCCCAGAGAGTTATTGGGGAGGCAGCAGAGCCAACCAAAGGCTCTTTATGCTGATATCATATTGGCAGCTGCTATAGAGAAATACGGAGGTGTGGTAGATCTATGGACTTGCACAGAACTTGTATAATGGCATCATAATTCCATGCAATTTCCCAAGGGCTATACTTATCGATCTAGATGAAGAAGACTTTAAAGGGAACCTGACAGGTGGTTTTTCCTCCAAAAACTTGCCCCACATGTGCAGGATGCCCTTTCCATTGTTGCCCCTCTGTAATAGTTTTGCTTCAGTAAAATGAAGTTATAAAAGTTTGAAAACATAAAAAGTCCTATGTAAATTAACCCTAGGTAGTCAAAGAGGTCGGGGCAGCTTCAGTCTAGTCACACTATCCACTTGCTTATCACACCTCCTGGGAACTTTTGACATCTCCCTCATGATGTCAGGGAGTGAGGGGACTGTGATGGAGATGTCATCCACGCTTGTGACTACTTAAGATAATTTACATAGGCCTTACCATGCTTGCAAACATTTATAACTTCACAAGTCCTTCACAACTTCATAAGTCCAAAGTGAGATATAGCCTACTGCAGGTTGCTACTTTAGTCAGAATTACGCTGTTGGTAGTTTATGGTACAGGGTCTCTGAAGCACAAAGGTCTATCATAAAACAGTGCACCATGGTGAGTCTTGCAGGGATTAGGTGGACCCTTACCTTCATATAGAAGCATCAGTCATTATCAGTAGTTCTAGGACACTGATGAGGCTCTAACCAAGGACTGTATCCAGGGGCAGAAGGGTGCAGAGGTAGCAGTTGCTCCTGGGACTGATCCCTGAGGGGGTCCCAAAGGTCCATCTGCTACATAAAATATACCACTATTCCAAATGGCACACGGTAGGTAGGGGCCCCATTACAGATTTTGCGTTGGGGCCCAGGAGCTTCAAGTTACGTCTCTGACCTTAGCAAGAAGATGTGATGTCCATTTGTAATGAAGACCCTATGCAAAAAATACTGGACATGACTCGATGTGAGGGAGACAAGGTACCTTTGGAACAATTCCTAGTAGTTAGATAGAGTTATGAGATCAGTCAACAAGAAATTATTTCTATCTTTCTTCTATTTTGGAACTTTTGGGTCATTTAAAACATTTTATATGTTGAGGTGAAATTGGGTACAGATCTAGAGGTATAAAAATGTCCATGCGTAAAGGCATCACTGTGTTGACATTTTACATTACAAATGTAGCCATAAATGTTACAAACATAACGCGTAAGATATACACTATTTAGGGGGTGAAAAAAACCATATGGGTGGATGCAGCTATTGCTGGGAGCTCAATCTGCACTACTCTACAGCTGTAAGAGAACTCCACTGCACTAAACATCTGCTCTTCACAGAGGTCAATGAACTCCCAGAAATAGGCATCATTTTGGTTGTCCTCCCATGTCCTGAAAATATAAAGTAGTAGAGCAGACAATTCCTACACCACACTTAACACACTATATGTGTCTGCACAGCCTTCATTTTATGAAAACATTCAAAAATGTAAAAAGTGTTCTGCTAGCAACTAGCGAAATCTGATGTACTCAAGATTTAAGTAAAATTTTCATAGTCAAGTTAGACTTGTGTATACAGCAGTGTATGTTATATACTGTTTGCATATTGCTTCTTATGATATCATATCATGTTCCTAGCCTGCTTTGATGGGTGTAAATTAAAGAGGACCTTTCACCACCTTCAACAAGTCCAGCTCTTTACATCAATTAATAGGATCTGCTCTACTGATTCTGGCACAGCTCGAGTTTTTCTCTAGCCCCCACCATTCCGAGCAATCAATGCTGTTAGTTTTGGTCCCTGATATGCTATTTAGTCTCTGTACTGTCAGGAGGGTGGTGTCAGGCAGGAGCAGACATGAGGTGTGATTCTGAGCTCTGACACTGGCTGCCTCTGACTGGTGCTCTGAATCAAACGCCCTGCCTGACACCACCCTTCTGACATTACAGAGCTGAAATAGCACATCAGGTACCAAAACTAGCTGTGCTTGTTGCTCAGGAATGGTGGGGGCTACAGAAAAGATTCCAAATGTGCTGAAATAATTGAAGCAGTGTCTATTAACAGATGCTAAGAACTAGAATTGGTGGAGGTGGTGAGCAGTTGAGTTAAGTTTACATTGGAGTGGTTTAAATCAAAAATGGCATGGATTCCATAGGTGGCGCTGAGTTGGATCTGGGAGTGTTATGCTAGGTTCACACCTGCATTTGGGTTTCCGTTCGGACCCCCCCCCAAACAGAAACCTAATCCGCTTAAAAAAGCAGTTACCCTCAAAAACCTGCAGACCCCATAGACTATAATTGGGTACACCGGGTTTCCGCCCGAAAGGGGCAGAAAAAAGTGTAGAGAAAAACGCTGCTTGCAGGACTTTTCTCTCTGCATTTTTAAAGCAGAATGGGGAACGGAATCCCCCAGCGGAGACCCAGCGCAGGTGTGAACCTAGCCTTAGCTGTGTTGTTTGGCATGCTCCACTTGCCAGCCCATCACAGCTAACATACCCAGAGCCTTGGCATTTTCGGTGTTGCATTGTTGAAGTGGAGGTTAACTTGCCTCATATGTATGCAACCCTAACTCTAATTCATCAGGTTTGATGTGGATATAGCAGGTGTTGCCTCATACTAACAGAGACTACATTGAGTGACGGTGATCTCTGTGCCCCTTATATATTTTATATGTTATTAGATATCTTGTTATCTCTACGTTTAATTAAAAGTTAAGTTTTATTTATTTTTTTCTAACGCATCTACTCGATGAACTGACTTTAGTGTTGGATACCTCATTGGTTTGTTCTGTGATCCCACTCTGTAATTTGGCTGTTTGTGTCTCTCCTACAGAGACTGAATGAAGTGGCAGCATGCATGTGCCACTGTCTCTCCATTCATCCTAATTGTTGGCCCAATACAAGGTAATTTAACACTTTGCTGGAATTTTCAGACTCAGCAACCTTCAGTGCTTTAGAAAACTAAAAACAGTAATTTAGTGCCAATTCTGTAGGTGGAAAACACCTTGATAATAAGATAGAGGCCAAGGGAGACTGATCTGACCTCTTCAAATCAAATACCCTAATACTAAGCAGTCAATAGATTGTCATTAAATGGCTATTCCTGTTAGGATAAACCACATGAATCAAAGGACTTGTCATACCTTATGTTATGGCTTTAATTTTGGCGATAGTGTGGCCATGTGAGGAATGTTTTTTTTTTTTAATACACAATATACAATAATATAATACACAATAACCTTGTATATATTTATTTATTTATTATGCTTACTTATATAGTGCCATCATATTCTGCAGCTCTTTACAGACAGTGTCAGTCACTGTCCCATATAGGGCTCACAATCTACATTCCCTATCAGTATGTCTTTGGAGTGTGGGAGGAAACCGGAGTACCCAGAGGAAACCCACGGAGAACATACAAACTCCTTGCAGATGTTGTCCATGATAGGATTCAAACTTAAATGGGTTATCCAGGATTTAAAAAAAAGGATTTCCTTTTGTCAGTGGACAATATCTGGCATTGCAGCTCATCCCAATTAAAAGGAGTTGTCCAAGACTAGATATTGATGATCATTGGTGGTCAGACTCCCGACACCTCTACTGATCTGCTGCCACAGATGCCAGATCTGCACAGTGTATGGAGATGGAAGCAGATTGCTCCATACACTGCTTAGTGGCCATACCGCACTATTGCAGCCTGTACCACAGCAAGGCCAATGCACAGTTTACAAAGATCTGCCTACTTCCAGCTCCTTACACTGCGCACATTGGTTGGCCATGGCAGCTGATCGGTAAGGGAGCCAGGTATTGGAATCCCACTGCTATGATATATTTTTTTTAAACTATAATTTTTATTGAAGTTTTTATAAATAACAGAACAACAAAATGAGGAACGAAAGCAAAATAGCAAGGCAGAGGCGCAAAAGCCACACCATGTGGCCCGAACGCCCAACAATATAGATATAAACAGCAAATGGGAACACAAAAATACAAAAAGTGGGAGAGATGACAAGGGAAAGAGGGAGGGAGGAAAAGAGGGGGAGGGAAGGGGGAAGGAGTCAGAGACCATGTAAAGTACAATATGTGATCCCAAGATGACCACACAGCGTCAAAAGCCACCACTGTATGATTAAGGGAGGCTGTCAAATACCCCATACTGCGGATATCCTTCATGCAAGCAATAAGCTCCGGACCAGTGGGAGGAGAAGTCTTCCTCCAGTGGAGAGCAATAAGGGTTTTGGAAGCAGTACATAGGCATAGAACACTGCTATGATATTAATGGCCTATTCTAAGGATACGGTGATGGCCAAAAGTATTGGCACCCCTGCAATTCTGTCAGATAATACTCAATTTCTTCCAGAAAATGATTGCAATCACAAATGCTTTGGTAATAATATCTTCATTTATTTTGCTTGCAATGAAAAAACACAAAAGAGAATGAAAAAAAAAGTCAAATCATTGATCATTTTACACAAAACTCCAAAAATGGGCCAGACAAAAGTATTGGCGCCCTCAGCCTAATACTTGGTAGCACAACCTTTAGACAAAATAACTGCGAACAACCGCTTCCGGTAACCATCAATGAGTTTCTTACAATGCTCTGCTGGAATTTTAGACCATTCTTCTTTGGCAAATTTCTCCAGGTCCCTGAGATGTGAAGGGTGCCTTCTCCAAACTGCCATTTTGAGATCTCTCCACAGGTGTTCTATAGGATTCAGGTCTGGACTCATTGTTCGCCACTTTAGAAGTCTCCAGTGCTTTCTCTCAAACCATTTTCTAGTGCTTTTTGAAGTGTGTTTTGGGTCATTGTCCTGCTGGAAGACCCATGACCTCTGAGGGAGACCCAGCTTTCTCACACTGGGCCCTACATTATGCTGCAAAATTTGTTGGTAGCCTTCAGACTTCATAATGCCATGCACACGGTCAAGCAGTCCAGTGCCAGAGGCAGCAAAGCAACCCCAAAACATCAGGGAACCTCTGCCTTTTTTTTTTCCTGTAAACTCTATGTTGATGCTTTTTCCCAAAAAGCTCTACTTTTGTCTCATCTGACCAGAGAACATTCTTCCAAAAAGTTTTTGGCTTTCTCAGGTAAGTTTTGGCAAACTCCAGCCTGGCTTTTTTATGTCTTTGGGTCAGAAGTGGGGTCTTCCTGGATATCCTACCATAGAGTCCCTTTTCGTTCAGACGCCGACGGATAGTACGGGTTGACACTGTTGAACCCTCGGACTGCAGGGCAGCTAGAACTTGTTTGGATGTTAGTTGAGGTTCTTTAGCCACCATCCGCACAATCTTTCGTTGAAATCTCTCGTCAATTTTTCGTTTCCGTCCACATCTAGGGAGGTTAGCCACAGTGCCATGGGCTTTAAACTTCTTGATGACACTGCGCACGGTAGACACAGGAACATTCAGGTCTTTGGAGATGGACTTGTAGCCTTGAGATTGCTCATGCTTCCTCACAATTTTGCTTCTCAAGTCCTCAGACAGTTCTTTGGTCTTCTTTCTTTTCTCCATGCTCAGTGTGGTACACACAAGGACACAGGACAGAGGTTGAGTCAACTTTAATCCATTTCAACTGGCTGCAAGTGTGATTTAGTTATTGCCACCACCTGTTATGTGCCACAGCTAAGTAACAGGTGCTGTTAATTACACAAATTAGAGAAGCATCACATAATTTTTCAAAGGGTGCCAATACTTTTGTCCACCCCCTTTTTATGTTTGGTGTGGAATTATATCCAATTTGGCTTTTTGACAATTCTTTTTGTGGTTTTCCATTGAAGACAAATTAAATTAAGATATTATTACCAAAGCATTTGTGATTGCAATCATTTTCTGGAAGAAATTGAGTATTATCTGACAGAATTGCAGGGGTGCCAATACTTTTGGCCAGCACTGTATACAGTCAATTTCTAGTCTTGGACAACTCCTTTAAGTGAATATGGCTGGTCTTCTAAACCAGACAAATCTGATGAGCAAGAATGGTGCTGTTGGCAGAAGAAAAGCAAATTCTTCAAGACTGATTTATCAAGACTGGCATTTTCCACATGGGTCTTGATAATCCATGCCCCACTGTAGTTTGTGCCTACTTTATGACGAGGTGCACGCCATAGACACATCATCCAGGAATAAATCAGACCTTTTCTTTTTAGTCATGGACAACACCTTTAAATTCTAAATCCTGCCTGGATATTGTTGCTGACTGTATGTCTTGTAATGGCTACTTCCAGTAGCCTCTATAGTCTTAGTATATAACATTCTCCAGACACTGTGTTTATGCATAAATTAAATTATCAAGTTCAAAAGCAGATTTTGTAGCAGCCATACTACATGGTGGATGTCTGTGAAAACTGGAAAGTTGGAGTTTCCACATGCTCTGCCTTCGGTTCCAAAATGTCTAGTGACATCTCTGCAGAATAGCAGAGCATGGTAGTTGTCAGATTGCAGGAAACCTATTCCACTGGTATGAGAATACCGTATCTTAGTATCTGCAGTTTATCCCTGACTTTTATGTAATATCATTTATTTCTCCTACACAGCTTTTTTTCATAGTTATTTGTTTTTAGAAAGCTAGGTGACAATGTCTATTGGACTTCACACACCTTTATCAAACTCTTAAATGCACATGTGTAAATGTAGTAAGAACTTATTCACACGTTACTGTTTTGCATGAGTGATTGTAAGACAAAACCAGGAGTAGAGACAACACAGAGACAAGGTGTCATGGAAAGATCTGTATCTGTTCTGTATTTTAAATCCGCTCCTGGTTTTGGCTTACAATCACTGATGCAAAACACTAATGTGTGAATAAGGCCTAATGCAACAATGCTGGATCGACACTTGGAAGCCTGGGTAACCTTGATACATTTGTGCACAGGCTTGTTTTCTAAATGGTTAAAAAAAAAAACCTCCCTTTTCTGTGGGCTGAAGTGTAATAATGATAGCTGAATCTATATTTAGTGCATATTTTAGTTGATAATATCTTGGAACATTTGTTTTTCTTTAATCTCAGCCCATATGACTATAATTAGATTCCTAATTCCAGCCTTGTGGTTTCTTAATTAAATTAACATACAATTATATTTTGCCATCCTCGGTATTAAATATTGCTTCGGAATTAACATTGTATCTCTGAGAAGTTTTATTAATAGAATATTTGAGAAATACTACAGAAGACTGTACACTTAGTGCACTAAGAACGCTTTCATACGTCGCTACCCCCTAATGGGCAGTATGTCAAAGAAAATTAAAGGGGTTGTCCAGGATTTTAAAAAGAAATTCTAACAGTAGGCAATGCTTTAAAGCATACCTTTAGTTATAAATGACTTTTCATACATGAATAGGTTAGATAAATATTAGAATCTTTGTAATGTACTTTATTAAGGAGATCTGTTTCCTTCACCACTTATTAAGCCGCTTTCCTACTCCTTATCTGTTGTTTACATAGAGATCTATCTCCATATCCAGCTCACACACTGAACTCTATGGAGGAGGAGGAGGCTGCTGCTGGCTGGTTAATTGATTTATTGCCTCATTCAGTGCACTGGTAGCCTTGTGTTAAAAGCGCTACCTAACTCACAAAGTAGCAGAGTGTAGCAGCAGCAATTATTTGAATGTCTTTTCTAGCAGCCTCTTCCTCCCCCTCCCATCTTCATTGACTAATACGTAAGAAGTAACTCAGGTTGAAAAGTGGAGAAGGACACATTATTCTTTAATAAGATATATTACAAAGTTTCTTATTTTCACCTGTACTGTGCAAAATTATTTATCACTGGAGGTGCGCTTTAAATAAAAAGCTACTCCAGTGCCATCTCTCCATTTCTGCCGCTCCAGTGTTCCTCAGCAATCTGAGTTTACATTTCTGCTGTGGTCAAATGCTGTACATGCTGGCATCACTGAGGAACACAGTGCTTGGTTGCAGTGGTTACATGCATTTACAGTATATCAAGACAAGTCAACAAAGACCAGCATAGCCACTGGTGCTGCAGCATTAGAGGGTTGGGGATCAAACTGATGAGTAGATTTTTTTATTATTTTAAAACATTTCCTACTATTAGAATGTTTGTTTTTTTTAACCTGGACAACCCATTTTAAAATATGTATTGGATAACTGTGTGTTAAAAAGACTTGTCCAGCCATTTTGTATTGATGACTTACAGTATCCCAAGTAGGTTTTTTTTTCTCTGCATAGCTAGAAGTATAACCAGCAGAAAAAGGAGAATGTGGTCCCCCTGTGCGGATCTCTTGTGCAACCACATCTGGAATACTGTGGCCAGTCCTGGAAACTTCACCAAGACATAAATAAAATATAGTTGGTCTAAAGGTAGGTTACAAACATGGATCTTAAAGCATACCAGGAGAGATTTAAGGGGATTTTCCAGCCCCAAATGGATTTTTAATACTGATGACCTATCCACAAGGAACGTCATCAGCATATGATCTGTGGGAGTAGTGCTGCATCCCCATCCACTCTACAGTATAGAAGTGGTTCTGTGGAACTGTAACTCTGCTCCTATTACTTGAATAGGGGCAGCCTGCACATGCTCCGCATCAACAGCAGCAGCTTGAGGTTGCCGGAACATCTGATCTTTGTGGGGTCCACACAGATAACATACTGATGACCTATCCTGTGTTAATATGAAAAATTCATTTGGGGTCAGAAAACCCCTTTAAAGAACTTTAATCTGTACAGCATTGAGCAAAGAGGGGACAGAGGGACCTGATAAAAACTATTGAATATATTAAAGGTATAAATAAGGTTCAGGAGAGAAGTATGTTACTAGGAAACTACACACAAGAACAACGGGCACAGTCTGACATAAGCTGAGGGGAAGACATGTCAGAAAACAATATTTTACGGAAAGAGTAGTTGAGACTTGGAACAAACTTCCTAGTTTGTGAACATGCCTGTAATAAACAAAAGTCTATGCTAAGATAAAAATAAAATATTAAGGCAATCTATATGGACTAGGGGGTCTTTTTCTGTCATCTTCTATCTTCCACCAGATTGATGGGAGTCCAACACCCAGCATTCTCGGAGTTGCCAATGACCTGTTCACAACAGCCATCATCACTGGAACTACAAAGTGTATAGATCCAGAAGCAAACAGGTCTATCCATGGTTTAGTGGCTTTCTTGAGTTACTGCACTTCAGTTTCCATTCAAGTGGGACACCTGAAATACCCACCAATCTGCTTTTGATGACCACCTTTGAGGTTACGTCAGCAACATTAAATGACCGGTTTAATAATGGTTATGCACAGAACTATACACAGTCACTCTGGCCCTATAGATAAGCTTGGCATATTCATCCTTAAACTAATCATAACAGGTGTCTAATATGTGCCTCCCTATTACAATGCCTGCCAGAGAGTACCCTCAGAAATACACTGCCAAACAGAAAGTGGTGTCATACATAGAGTGATAGCCGAAGACTGTCCCTAGAAATTTGATCTACCAGAGGTTGACCCTATAAACAGCAGCCTAGTCAAAAAGTCTTAACCATAAACAGTGTTTTTGGCAGGGGAGTGTCCCTATATGCTATGACTGTCCCAGAGTTGCCCAGATACATAGAGTGCACCACCAAGGCCGTGCCTTTGTATGTACCTGTTAGTGCCTCATATACACAGTGCCTCTGAATACAGTGCATGCTAGAAAGTGCCTTTTTACTCAGAGCCATAGCCAGGCTTTCCTTCACTACCCCCACTATGATGTTGCCCTCTTGCTTATGGGAAGACTAGTTGTAGCCGCACATGTATTTACAGGTACATCTAAAATTCTACTGTCACCACGGTCCACTTCTAAGTGACATACACTTGTTAAAGATGGTGAGAGATTTGGGCAGCTAAGGGCCCCCTCAAAAAGGCCATATTATAATCTGCTACTGATTGGTGTTCCCTGACGCCCAGCATTCATTACACATGCACCAGTTGCCCCCCTTCTCAAGCTATGTAATCTACTTTCTAATATTGATGGCTTTAGGCTAGATCATTAATATTAAATATGTGAGGTCCCAACAGTCAGCCCCAGTAATGTTTACATGCTGGAAGCTGCGCAACTCACTTGCTGTATTTAATGGGACAGTGCTGCAGTTCCTAAAGCCGTTGCTACAGTTTGTGAGTTCGAGTGAGCAGCAAAGCTCCTGGCATATAAACATGTCTTGGAGCAGCTGTTGTGTGTGGTTCTTGGCTGCTGGACCCTCATAGATCTAATAATGATGGCCTATCAAATATTAAAAAGTGGATACCTCCTTTAATAATTCACTGCCATAGAATGCATCCAAAGTGCTTGCCGTAGTTTACCCCCATAAAAAACACCAAGGAATACTCACCTTTGTTCCCACAGTATCTAAGTGACCCATAAGCAACCAGTTGGCGACTGGTCCAAGTCAATTCCTGTTCTGCAGGAGCCTAGGATATGATCAGTGATATAGCTTTAGAAGTGTGTCGATCCTGTGGAGAGACACAATTGAAGGAAGTGGTGCCAGAACCCTCTTCCCATTTGAGTCCCATTGACTTTGCATCCTGTACAGTGGTCTTACTTCTCCCTCACCTATACTAACAGTGGTAATTAGAGATGAGCGAATTGAAGCTGATAAAGTGGAATTCAATCCGAATTTCAGGAAATCTTCGATTCGCATCGATTCAGGATTTCCTCACTCTTCAATGTATCGAATCGCACATCTCGGATCGGGGTTTTTAACCCCTTGGATGTCATGGTCAAACATGAGCGCGGCATCCAAGGGGTTCCGCCTCGGCACCCCCCGCGGTGATTAAAAATAAAAATATACTGACACTCACCTGTCTTCGGCTCAGCATTAACTCCGGAGCCGGTGACTGAGGTCCTGCTCCCCAGGCCTCAATGCTGGGGCCTGTGATTGGGCCCCAGCGGTCACGTGGAGGCCCAATCTCAGGCCCCAGTAGTGACGTCTGGGGAGCAGGACTTCAGTCGCAAGGAAGAAGAGGAGCGAGGAGGACTCTCAGACAGCCAGATTCCCAGGAGAGATGAGGTTAAGGTGAGTATAAGTGTTTGTTATTTTTAATCACTTCCCCTGGGCCTCTGATTATTAAACTCTGGGGTCTGAGGGGACCCCAGAGTATAATAATAGCACCAGGTCTGGGGGGGGGGGGGCTTTTTTTTTTTTTTTACATTTTTTATTTTTGTCCCCATAGGGGATTGAAGCAGTGATATTCTGATCGCTGCTTCAATAAGTATACGCTGCAATACAGTATTGCAGTGTATAGGAGGCTGTCAGCTTGTGCAGACGAATAGGCTGATAGTCTCCACTCAAGGCAGGATCAACCAGGTATGCAGAGTGACAGCGATGGGGCAGACCCGGGGTCACTTGTCAGACCACGGGCTGCCAAATAGGAGCAGCGGCACGCCCTGAAAACGTCGCAAGGGGGGACCCCAATATATAATAAAACCCCTGAGATGCCGCGGTCATGTTTGACACATGTCTGACACCTGCAAAGCAGGGTGCGCACACAGTTTCTGTGTGCGCACCCTGCTTTCGCCGTGGTTTGTTGGAAGTCCTTCCCGGCAGCGCCTTACCATTAGGGCAGATGTCGGGAAGGGGTTAACGTGATTCGCTGCAAATTAATTCGGATCGAATCAAATTGTTTTGGAAACTTCAGAGAATCGGTCGAATTGAATTTTTGAAAAGTTTGCTCATCTCTAGTGGTAATATTTTCCTACCTACACATATAACTGAATTGGTCATTGACTTTCTCCTAATTGACTCTCCAGAGTGATTTAACTATGGTACTGAAAAAATGATGGTACAATGCCCATTGTGCCCTAAAAATGTCATTGTTAAAAATTTGAATTCATGTAGAAGAACTTGATTTATAGACTAAAGACTCTTGGCACATCCAATGCAATATATTCAGAAAAGTAAAGTTCCACCTTTATGGATTCCACTTTAAGTACTGTTCAGAATAAAATTTCCCCTTTTAGCCAGCCAATTTAAAGGAAATCGCTAAGTATATTTTTGCGGTTGTTTCTTAATTGTGTGGCTTGATAATTATCATATAAAAATGCTGCGCAGTTGAAAAATGGCAGCGACACATAATACATTATTACTGTCTTGCCAATATAAAACAGAAGTGTTCTGCCAAAATCTTTTTTAAACATTTGGGCTTTCTATTAGGTGAAGGCTTTTCTTTAAATAGACTGTACTTATTATTTTTTCATGTGAAGGGATAATTGTTTATATCCCAGCAGGGAAGAGTGAGTGGTATGACACTGTTAAACCTATTTTGGTTGACTTATCTGTGTAGTGTCGCACTAGCAAATAGCTGTCTTTTCATAGCTGCTATGTTTTTCCTTCTATTGCTGCATAATTATTTATTTGTGTATTACAGCTGAACATTTGCAAATGCAAAGGTCAAATGATTTCCTTATGCTTTTCACAAATTTTAAACAGAAAAGAACAATGGCAATTGTTTGAAACTAAAAACTCGCTATCTCGTTCATCGGCATGCAAGTGACTCAGAAGGGATATTTGTTTTGACTTCCGTAAAAGTCTGTTCTTGTTTTTTTGAATTGTTAATTTGATTTATATTTATTTTTTGTTTTCAGTAAGAAATTTATATTAAAGGGGTTGTACAGGAAAAATTTGACAACCCTTTTAAAGTTTAAATATGCTGGGGACAGTGAAAAAAAAAAAAAAAAAAAATGTATACTCACCTGTCGCCATTGTTCCGGTGACCTCCGCGCCTCCCGGTTCATCTGCTCTGGTGGGTTTCTTCCGGTGTTGTGCTGAAGCCGCTGATTGGCCTCAGCAGTCACGTAACTGCTGAGACCAATCAGGGAAGGGCCTGAATGTCACTACCAGTGACATCACGGGTCCTCTTCCTTAGGCCTGCTGAGGCCGCTGATCGGCCTCAACAGTCACATGATCGCTGAGGCCAATCAGCGGCTTCAGCACAACGCCGGAAGAGACCCGCCGGAGCAGATGAACTGAGTATGCATTTTTTTAAAATTTTTTTCACTGCCCCCAGATTATTTAAACTTTAAAAGGGTTGCCTGGGCAACCCCTTTAAGTGTAGGCTACTTGGACCTCACCACTGCAAATGATTGAACTAAGACTTAAAGGGGATCTTTGACCTCCTCCACCAACTCGAATTCTTTGCATATTTTTTAGGTGCTGCTCCACTGATTCTGGTGTTTCAGTACCCAATATGCTAATTAGGCTCTCTACTGTCAAGTGGGTAGTCTTTGGCTGGAGCAGATGTGAGCCTAGTTAACATATTGTGTACTGACTGCTCAGGATCCATAGTGTATTGATAAAAAAAAAATTCCAACAGCTCCAAAATCAGATGAGAAGCACCTATTGAAGGATGCAAAGAACTGTTGTTAGTGGACATGGTGAAAGGTCCTCTTAAAGAGCGCCTTTAACCATCTTTATCAACTCCAACTTTTTGCATCCTCCATTTGGCTCCACTCCACTGATACTGATGCAGTTAGAATTTTTAGAGAAAAATTTCCAACTGTCCTGGAATCAGTGGAGAGATGCGTATTAAAGAGTGCAAAGAGTCTGAGATGACAAAGGTGATGAAAGATCCTCTTTAGAGTTGGCCATACATATTAGATAGCTATGATAATTATTTGGCCAACAGCTTCCATTCCTCTCATACATGGCTTGGTTTGGCTTGTGCTCTCAATAGGACGAAGTGAGGAAGCCATTCATTGACACCTCTAGCAAAGGCTTATCTCCCTTGACTACAAAAGATCAAGAATGTTGACCCTGAAATGTCCGATTCTTCTTTCTTCCAAAATCTGCCTTTAGAGGGAGAATTGCGACAGCTCCATAGACATTTTGTCTGTCCTGTTAAAATGGCAGTTTTTTCTGACATTTATCTTATGTCCATGGTCACCATTAGCTTTATATTATTATTTATTATTATTTATCATTATTTTTATCATCATGGATTTTCAGCTTCTTATATATCATTAACAAAGCTCAACAATGTACAGAAATTGTTATCCCTCTCATCCCTGTCCCCAATGAGTCTTGCAATCTAACTTCTCCATATTGAAAGACAACAGTAAGACACACTACCAGTTTCACAAAAAGCAAAATAAACAATCAATTTTTTCCATTGTCATAAAAATGGGAGAATACACTTAATGTATAACAGATTAGGGTTTATGCATACAAATGTGTTCCGGTTTATTACAGCTGAAATATGACACCAATTGAAAGATATAGTCCCATACTTTACTTTTTGTTGCAGCTGTTTTTAAATTGACGTATTTTCTTATAAATTCGCATAAAAGGAAGATAAGATTATAAGCCCTTGTGGACAGGGTCTATGAGTCACTTGGTTAGTGTATTGTAGTTGTTTTTGTATTTGTTTATTTTGTGTTTTGTATGTAAAACCTCTTTAAATGTAAAGCACCATGGAATAAATGATGCTCTAAAAATATATAATAGTAGAGTCATTCCGTGTCAAGTGGACCAATTTTAAAGGTCGTCCCCACCTCACCATCTCAGATTTTGATGAAATTTGGTACATAGTTTCTCTATGATATAAAACTAAGCGGTGCAAAATTTTAGTTCAAAAGACTAAAAATTGGAGGTTCTAGGGGACCTCAAGTAAAGGGTTGCAAAACGGCACATAAGCAAAAATGACATTTTGGGCCAACTCCCAGAAGCTGTAAATATGGAAGTTTTAGTAGTATAAGGGGGATATTTGGAGCACCTGCACAACTTTTAGGGCTGAATGAACTGGCAAAACCCTATGTTCCTCGTCATCTTACTTTTTGCATGGTTTAGGCTCAAAAAACTGCAAAAATGAATTTACAGCGATGTTGAGGCTGCTGTAGTGTCAAAACTAGTTGGCTTTTCAGGTTGATTTTTGGTAGGTGTACTAAATACACGGCTGTAATGAGGCCTTCAAATTTGCAGCAGTTTCCTTCAAGTGGTTAAAAAATATAAGTGTTCAAAGTTGGTATAAAAAGCATTTTTGCCTAATTTTGGCTATCTTTGATGCCCTATATCTCCAGTGGGACAGCTTCAATCTTCTTTCTTTTAGCACCTTTAGAAAGAGCAGATTTCCTTCTATCAGGATATGTTGTTTTCATTTTGGAGTCTCTTCATATAAGGATTGAAAAAATGACCTCAAATGTTTGCGGGCAGTACCCTGTGATTTCTTCACTACACCCTTGATACAAGTGTAGTAAAAGTGATTCTTCTTTCAATAAACACCAATTTTTTAAATAAAGAACACATTATGTTATAAAACTGTATTCAAGAAAACGAAAAAACAGGAATGTTTTTTAGGATGTGGAAGGATGAGGCCTGGTTTCATAACAGGTTTAAAGAAAACTGCAGTCAGTTAGGATGACCGACTTGGCCAATTATGATTGGTGGACCCTGTTGCAAGGCGGAATTGTTTGTTTCATTGCCCAATTGCACGCTTCTGGTACCTCCTGGCTCCTGAGTGTCTGTTGCTGTTTCTTCACTGCACCCTTGCTACAGTTTGACCTCTTAGTGAACTGTAGGCATCAAAGTAAGCCTAGCAACAGAAGTTGGCCCAAAATTTCAGTTTTCCTCAGGTGCCGTTTTGCAACCCTTTACTTAAGGTTCCCTAGAACCTCCAATTTTTAGTCTTTTGAACTAAAATTTTGCACAGCTTAGTTTTATATCATAGAGAAACTATGTACCAAATTTCATCAAAATCTGAGATGGTGAGGTGGGGACCCCTGGTCCACTTGATATGGAATGACTCAGTAATAATCTTCCAGGGTTAGATCCTATATATATGGTACTATAGGGAGGAATCATATAGTGGCATGAGTAGCTCAATCTTTAATTTTAATTGCCCCAAACTCAGGGTAAATTTCAGACTGAAAGATTCTATCTATCCATCTTAGGCTAGTTGCAGACGACCGTGTGTATATAGTGGCCAGTAAACTAGTAATTAGTCTTCAGTTTTTGCGGACAGAGTGTCTTCAGTGTGTCTTCTGCATCAGTGAAGTAGGTCCGCAAAAAAAGGACAGAGTGTCTTCAGTGTGCCATCAGTGTGTGATCCTAGTTTGCGCATCCACCATAAAAAAACAATAATGATATCCCTAGCTTGTCCGCAAAAACAGACGGCACACTGATGACACACTGAATACATCAGTGTGCCCTCCTAGGTTTTTAGTCTCCCATAGGCTTCTATGGGCGAGTCCATTCCGCAAAAACTGAACAGAATAGGACCTGTTCTATCTGATCGCACACTAATCAGTGAAAAACATAGTCGTGTGCATGTACCCATACAAATGAATGAGTCAGTGTGCTATCCACGAAAAACACGGATAACAAATGGATCTCGCCCATGGTCGTCTGAAAATGGCCTAAGGCTGAGGCCCCACGTTGCGGAAACACAGCTTTTTTTGTTGCAGATATTGCTGCGGTTTTTTGAGCCAAAGCCAAGAGTGGATTGAGCAGAAGGTAGAAGTATAATAAAACTTCTATATATTTCCCATTCCTTTTGTAGCCCTTTTTGGCTTTGGCTCAAAAAACACAACAAAATCTGCAACAAAAAAAGCTGCATTTTTGCAGCTTGGGGCCTCAGCCTTACAGGTGAAGATCAAACACCATTCTGAATGGTTCCAGTGAAAAATGATAAAGTATTTTTATTCAACCATATACACTGTTTTATGGCTTTCTTTTAGACTGAGGCCCCACATTGCCGAAACTCAGAGTTTTAAGTTGCAGATTTTGCTGCGCTTTCTTTTTGAGCCAAATTGAGGAATGGATTTAACAGAAGGGAAACGTTTAAGAACTTCCTTTATATTTTCCATTCCTTTTCAAGCCTCTCCTGACTTTGGCACACAAAAAATGCAGCATAATCTACAACAAAAAAAACACTTCATTTCCGCAATGTGGTGAGGCCTTAACCCTAGGCCGCAAAAACTGTGGCGTTTTACAGTCTCTGCAAAGTGGGTGGGATTCGCTAGACACATTGCAGAAAAATACCGGCAGCAGAAATGCTATGATTTCCCAAACCACTGCGTTTTTGGAAATCGCAGCATGTCAAGTATAGCTATGGAAACGCTGGAGGTTTCCCTATAGGTATAATTGAAGTAGAAAGTCCGCAGAGGAAAACTCTGTGGACTTTCTGTGAAAAGCGCTTCAGGAAAAAGTGCTTTTCCGCCGCGGTTTTTCCTGCAACGCTTTTTGGCTGTGGGGCCTTAGCCTTAAAGACATTTCTTTTGGGCTGTGTGTCTATCCTGAAACATTAGCAAAAAAGAAAATGTGTGGTCATAGCTAAGAGAATGAAAGCAGAATTGTGAATGCAGCTTTGATTTTAGGTGGAAAACAACACATGATAAAGCTCAAGATCAACCCATAAATTTCTCTTGTTGGTACATTGGCTGGGGTCGCCTTTTTCCAAACAGCTGGCAGACTAACATCATATAAATCTTTATTAGTTCCAAAGTAGTAAGAATACAGTTACTTAAATGTAAATCTTCCAATGAGCTAGGTAAGGCACTGGTCAGGTCACCTGTTGGGCACCATTTCTGCAGTAGATAGCATGTACTATCAATACCATGATGATGAAAGCAGCCTCGGATATTCAGCTGAGCTGTCTGATATTTAGATTAGTGTTTAGCTTGCTTTTCAACATATTTTATTCTCCTCGCACAGCTGATATAAAGCTTGATGATGGCACTTTGCATAAGAACAATCACAACGTGTCCATTAAACAGCAACATCCTGCATCCTCTTTATCTTGTATTAGATTTCTTTGCTAATGGAAACAACAGGCTCACTGTGCGGCTTTGATCAGTAGATTCCACAAGATAGCCAGCTGTGAATAAACAGTACTACTGCTAATGAAAGACATAGAAATGTACTGAAGGGAGCAGTGCAAAAATACCAGGAAAAAAATAACGCTCAGAGTATTTTATTTACCAATCATGGACTTCAAGGATATTGCATGTTGTTGATGGCAGGTTCATTTTTTTCAGTTCAGTTTTACAACACTTTGCCCTTGTTTTATTTGTGGAATAACAGCAGGATATCTGTAATATACCATATGGTTGGAGTAATAATCTGATAAAGGGACATCTATCTACCTATCTATCTATCTATCTATCTATCTATCTATCTATCTATCTATCTTTTTAGCAGCATATTTTATGTTTTTGCGCTATTATTATGCAGATTCATTTAGACACGCACTATGTCTCCATAATGTGTACACTATTTAAGAATTATTTTAATGTATTAGCATTAGCAACTATTATTATCATTACTATTATTGTTTTTTTTATATTGCACTATTAATTCCATGGTGCTTTACATTTGAGGGTTTACGACTATGATTTATTTTAAAAAAATAATAAAAAATACAACACTACTGGAGATAAACAAATCTCCCAAGATTTCAAGCCAGATTTGTTCAAGTCAGCTGGTAGATTAGATTCCATCCGAATATTTTTGGTCCGAATCAAAGGTGCTTCCAATTGTCCTTTGAAGTCATGTCTTTACATTCAGTGAGTGAGAGTAGCCTAATCCACATATACTAAAGTTTAGATCATGTGGTTTAGGTTACTCTAGGTCAGTGGTTTTCAACCTGTGGTACGTGTACCCCAGGGGTATTCCCTGCAGTCCCTGGGGTTATGTGGCGTGTATAAGAACCAGTGATCTATGCTATATGCTGCACTGCATGCATTTTCCTCAGCCCAGGACAGATACCTGCGCATGGGCACGAACGCCATCCTTCCTTAAGAAGCACAGTGAGCACTTCCATCAGTAATGATGGTGGTGATCATTGCAGTTACTTGCACCCCAAGAGAGAGAAGTGGGCTGCATTCTTCACTCACCTCTATGTTCCCCACTTCTACTTTGCTCTGGGTGCCAAATGCTAATGTCACAGAAGGCCCTGAACAAGAGAGAGGAATCATGGAGCAGAGTGGTGAGTAATGAATGCAGCTCAAGACTCGCTCCTGGGCTACCAGTAACTGTAATGGGCACCACCATCAGTACTGATGACATCATCATTGTGCTTTTAAAGTAAGGATGATACTCACAACCATGCACTGGTGTTTGCCGTGAGCAGGGGGAACTGCACACTGTGCAGCATGTAATATAAACACCACTGGGGTGGGGACCACTATGGTACATGTGGGGGCATTGTTGGGGCCATTATGTTATATGTGGGGGCACTGTTCGGGCCATTATGTTACACATGGGGGCAATTATACTACACATGAGAGCACTGTGGGGGCAATTATATTACAGTCACATGGGAGTACTGTGGTGGCCATTATATTACATGTGGGGCACTGAAGGGGCCATAACATGACTGTTATAAGTCATTTAGAAGTGATTGGTTGGGGCTTTTTCTCACCAGGGGGTATTTCACTTGAAAAGGTTGAGAAACACTGCTCTAGGTCATTAATAGTAAAGAAATGTAGGTCACTGACTGCAATTAACTACTGTACACCCGAGCCATTTTCTTGTGCACAGAATATGGAGATGCGTTACAATTATTGAGGTCCTGGATAAAACAGAGAGGACTCCGCGAAACACTGCAGCCACTCTTGAAGAAATATACGGTTTCCTGATTGGCCGCAGTGTTTTGGGACTGAATGTATTATTCAAATCCCAAGTCCTCTTCTACTCTGTATAATAAAAAGAGGCGAGACCCAGGAGAGCACTGGCACAAGGTGTCACCAATAAAGGTGGTTGAGTGTCCCTCTTCTGTGTGTCAAGAGAGACCAGGAAGTAGAAATTGGAGGGGACCCTAGGAATGGGAGAGGTGAGGGATCTGTGAGGTATGGTTTCATTTTTTTTTGCTGCAGCAGTCTAAACCTTTTCTAAATACTTTTTATTTAGAGATGAGCGAATCGATTCTGCAGAAATGGAATTCAATCCAAATTTCAGGAAATCTTCGATTCTCCACGATTCCGGATTTCCTGATGCTTTGTGGTAACGAATATTTAGTAAGAACCTTTGTGACATTAGACGGTCACATGATATTCTCTAGTGATGTGATTGGGTAGGTGTGTGTTTGCTTGTTAGCAGATCCTTCCACATGAATAAAAGTTGTCCGTGCTGAAGAGAGAGAGAGAGAAACATGACTGCGGCATCCAAGGGCTTCTGCCATTTTGCCGGCCACCCCAGTTCTCTGCAGCCCGGAAATAGCTGTTTATTCACCGTGAAGCAATTCGGATCGAAGTAAATTTTTTTGGAACTTCGAATTGAACTGCCGAATCGAACTTTTGAGAAATTCGCTCATCTCTATTTTTATTGTTCATACAAGCACCTTAGGACTGGGCAGAATTTTTTTAAAATTTTTTTTTAACTTTGCTACATTCAATTTCAAATCTGAAATAGGAATACAAATATGTCCAAATCCCTTAAAGGCACTGAAGCAATGATTAGTAAAGAAGGTGAATTTTATTTCCACGTCCTGGATTGTTAATACAGTTGTGATCAGAGGCAAACATTTGACCCATAAAACAGAGTCAGATCATGTTGCTCTTTTTAAGTAGTCGAGATGTATTTGAAATAGTTTTCCTTTATGGTGGTTAGATGCGGGTGATCAATAACACCAATCACTCTGCCTCCATTTCTTTACATATTCTTTGGAGAAAAGCAGGTAGATCCTTGCAGAAATGATTGTGTGGGTTTCAAAACTTTCTATGGGATCCTGTTTCAAAGGCAATCAAAATTGCTGAGTCCACATACAATTATATGTAATCCCATAGACTTTTTTCATTGTAGGGTTCAGGTCAACTTCAATCTGGTTTCCTCTGAAGTAAATTAGTTTTGATTACTTACAGGTACATAATATGTTCTCTGCCGTTCACCTCTGAAATATCAGTTGAACCAATCTGATTAGAATATACATTCCTGGTCATAGTGTTTTTTAGTAGAAAATAACCATGCCAAGGGTTAATTACCCGATAATTCTAAAATAATTTATTGTCTGTTCTACCTTTTTGCCTTCTATGTACTTTTGCTGTTTGTATTCTCTTTGGCAAAGTCTTCCTAGGTTTGCCTTCTTACATACACCAACCACATTTCAGAGCTCCATTAAAGGCAATGTAAAGTTCCAACTTGAGTTGAAGGTAATAAGCAAAGTGCTGTGGGCCCATCAACACTATCTTCTGTCAGAAAAGGCTAGGGTTAGACGGTGGCTTTTCCTGCGACTCCAATTGTGTGAACAAAGATCGCTGGGTCGCATTATGACTCTTTCATTTATGTTACTGAATGGAGTCGCACTGCAACCCTGATGATGCTGTGACTGTAACTTCTAGTCACAAGAAATTCAAACATTGATCGACTTTTTTGTGATGGTGATGGCACCCTTGGGGTCGCAGTGTGTCTCCATTCACTAACATAAGTGAAGGAGTCAAAGCACAGCACAGCGATCTTTGGTTGCACAACAGGAGTTGCAGCTGAAGTTGCTGTGTAGCCTTAGCCTAATAGTGGAAGGTTTCTACTGCCAACCAACCCAAAATAATGTCTGTTTTGGATACCGTGTACTTGTTAGAAGGATCCGTAGACAAAAATTGTTCTCATACTATTTCCTAGCTTAAACCGAAGTTAGGGGAAACCCTAGACAGTTAGTATTACATTTTTCTACAGCTCCACCACAAGAGAAATTAAGCATTGCAGTGTCCAATTAGATAAGTGGGTTGTCTGTTTAATGTAGGACAGGACAGGTCCTCCAAAGTCAAGAGAGACTGTTTGTAACCCCCCTCTTCTCTGACTAATAGATGAGGACTTCCCTCTGCTAACTCAGCCTTAATATGATATATGAAATAATTTTTTTTAACTATGCAACCCTTTAAGCTTGTCCCCTTTTCAGGCTCAGTAGGTGGTGGAATAAAGTGCAGAGAGAATAGACCAGTGATAGAAATAAAGGAATCCTTTATTCCTTTAAAGACTGTATTGTTTTCAAAGGCAACTCACATGGCAAACAAGCAGAATTATAATATATTTAGGCATTTCAACTTAGATGGGGTCTGGAGAGCATTGGACTGACCCACAAGAGTACCACAGGATCCACCGGTGGGTCCAAGCTCTCTAACACAATAATGGTCCAGCAGAAGACACCCAAGTTTGGAGAGTACTATGGTCTATTTCCTATGTTTTGTTGGGGGGTGGGCTCCTACATTCATATTATCTGTTTGGCCCGAGGAACCTCAGTCCGAAACTGGATCTGGATGTTAACAAAGCCTACTTATCACACATATGCCTGAGAAGTACACAAAGTTGCATCATTGTAGCCTTACCATTTATTTCTTATAGCAATGCAGTACTGTTTGGCAACTGACGGGCTTAATGCATTTAACAGCTATATTGTCTTTCTTTTAAGTGCACACACCATCTTTAGTGTTCATATGGTATAAATATTTTTTTTTAAAGTCAGAAATACTGTGATTTACTGTATATACTGTATTTCCTTTTAACACCCCTTTTATATTGGGAACATACTGATGGTCTTAAAAGGATTGCTACTTTCCATGTAGTTCTTGTCTGGATATACAATTCATAGAGAGGAGTCTCAGAGGCCAGAAAAGAAGAAATGTGCTTTTCACTGGGTGGCCATTGTCACTCCTAGCTAACTAACTGACTCAAAATTCTTTTACCACTCCAACAACATCAGAAAGCATGAAGTATAAACACTGTTCAGACACAAAGTTTCAGTGTTTCAAAAGTCTGAAAAAAAATCTACAATCTGATTGGTTGTGACCAGTGTTTCTCAACCTTTTCCACCCATGTACCCCCTCGTGAAAAAAATTACAACCAAGTACCTTCAATGGTCACTGTCTTGTGACAGATTCTGCTCCTGATCTCAAGTAGGAAAGAAAAACTAGCAAACCAAGCAAATCCTTTTGCTTGTGGGGACACCTGTGGCAGAAACCCACTAAAAGTTCTGTGAGTATTTTTGCTTCCGACCAGCTTTTCACTGATAAGATCATAGATCAGAAGTTATTTGTCTATTCAGCACAGACTACCCGCGGCTGTAGAGGAGACCCGTCCCCTTAACCCTGACCTGATGCCTTCTGATGCTTGACTCTGCTTGGCAGCCATTGTGCCTCAGTATTTGAAGATGGTGGAGGTGTGGATGACACTAACCAACCAAGAGCCTCACAACCTGAGCACTCACTGTCACAGCAGTGGTTCCCAGCCGTGGCGTAAACCCCCTGAAACTGCCCAGTGTACCCCCTGGGGTACATGTACTACAGGTTAAGCTTTAGACAATAGTGACACATTATGCATACATGAGGCTATTGTACATTATAATTTCATGACTTTATTCTATAACACTGCCTATTGTGTTTTACCTCAACGCAGTTTGTTGTTTTTTTTTTCTTTTTACCTGATCATAACATTTTCATCTTCAAAAATTTAGCTTTTAATGTGATTTATAATTGATTAAAAGTGGTTCTAAAATAGACTGAATATTATTACATCGCATGCTTGGCGCTCCCTTATTAATTATATGCCACTTGCTCAACACTCTGCCGTAATACGTTTACTAAATAAAAATAGGATTTTAATGGCTAGATTATGCAGCTAAGCGCCGCTAAGCAGAGCACCTGATTCATGTAACATTTCTGTTTAAAGTGCAGCTTTACAATGAAGTCCTCATTTTGTAAACACTTATATTGTCAACTTCTGCCTGCGGGTGGGGAGACAAAGGTATAATTGTATTGAGCGTAGATTTCATTACGTTACTGTTCCCGCAGCTCAGCTGACAACTATTCACAGTTAAAAAAAAAAAAAAGAAAGCTTCAGTTTTACCAAGTTTCAGGATCATATGGAAGTCCTACTATTGTTTTTGCTTCGCACTGAACATATAATCTATAGATAATACCTACCCAAAGATGTGCATTGAAGCTTCTGGGCCCTAATGCAATATCTGTAATGGCGCCCCTTCCTACTAGTGCTATATTTGTATGTGGTAGAGGGACCTTTGGGGCCCCCTTAGAGTCCAGAGCCTGATAGCCACTGCTAACTCTACACCCCCTATAGCTATACCTCTGCTTAGACCTAAACTAAGTTATAGCACACAATGCTAGTCTGCTGCACCTAAAGCTATAAAGATATCTTATTGTGTGAGAAAGGCTATGGTTTCTACAGAAGTCTGGATTTGGGCACCAGTACATAAAAATGGAGGTAATTTTCTACACATGCGGTTACACAATAAAACTGCCACATCTTAGGTCTACAGCCCTTATTTATGGCTAAGATGTGCCATAATAGCAGTTTTTCATCCCACTTGCTACTTTTTAAGACATTTGGAAGAACATGGCAGGAATTTAGATGGACCAGGGTGGGGATAGCTTGGCCCATTAGATTTACTACAACCCTGTGAGTTATTCTAGAAATCTACAGTCCTTAACAGGCATAGATTTCAATTCAATTCAGTACATGGAACTTTCCAAGGTGCTACAGAATTATTAAGAGGCTGGAGCCTCTTAACTGTTCTTGCGCAATTAGCATCAATTGGAGAATGGATTAAGATTGGTGCACAAAACGCCAATTTTAAAAAATCCCCCCCCCCCAGATAACCACATTAATACATGATACTGAAAATATTAGTTATGGAGAAAGGTTGTCAAAACATTTACTTAAGCTAGAAAAGAGAATGGTAAGGTGAGGTGAGATGAGATCTGAACACTATGACAATATGGTAATTAGTACATTTCTTGATCTGAAAATGACAAAGTGTTAACAGGTGAGGATTCATATTATACAACTTAATTCCCCCGCAACAATGGGTAATTCCTAGTAGTCTTCAGTAGTCTGAAGTGGTTAATGGTAACATCCTTTGAGATCTAGAGCAGTAGAGATTTTTGGTAACATCCGTGATAGTCTACAGTCATGGCCAAAAGTTTTGAGAATGACACAAATATTATATTTTCACATGATCTGCTGCCCTCTGGTTTTTATGTGTGTTTGTCAGATGTTTTTATCACATACAGAAATATAATTGCATTCATATTATGAGTAACAGAAGCTTATATTGACAGTTAGAATGAGTTAATGCAGCAAGTCAATATTTGCAGTGTTGACCCTTCTTCTTCAGGACCTCTGCAATTCTCCCTGGCATGCTCTCAATCAACTTCTGGACCAAATCCTGACTGATAGCAGTCCATTCTTGCAGAATCAATGCTTTAATTTTGTCTGAATTTGTTGGTTTTTGTTTGTCCACCCGTCTCTTGATGATTGACCACAAGTTCTCAATGGGATTAAGATCTGGGGAGTTTCCAGGCCATGGACCCAAAATCTCTATGTTTTGTTCCCTGAGCCATTTAGTTATCACCTTTGCTTTATGGCAAGGTGCTCCATCATGCTGGAAAAGGCATTGTTGAGCGCCAAACTGCTCTTGGACGGTTGGGAGAAGTTGCTCTTGGAGGACATTCTGGTACCATTCTTTATTCATGGCTGTGTTTTTAGGCAAGACTGTGAGAGAGCCGATTCCCTTGGCTGAGAAGCAACCCCACACATGAATGGTTTCAGGATGCTTTACAGTTGGCATGAGACAAGACTGGTGGTAGCGCTCACCTCTTCTTCTCCGAATAAGCTGTTTTCCAGATGTTCCAAACAATCGAAAAGGGGATTCATCAGAGAAAATGACTTTACCCCAGTCCTCAGCACTCCACTCCCTGTACCTTTTGCAGAATATCAGTTTGTCCCTGATGTTTTTTCTGGAGAGAAGTGGCTTCTTTGCTGCCCTCCTTGAGACCAGGCCTTGCTCCAAGAGTCTCCGCCTCACAGTGCGTGCAGATGCACTCACACCTGCCTGCTGCCATTCCTCAGCAAGCTCTGCACTGCTGGTAGCCCGATCCTGCAGCTGAAACACTTTTAAGAGACGGTCCTGCCGCTTGCTGGTCTTTCTTGGGCGCCCTGGAGCCTTTTTGGCACCAATGGAACCTCTCTCCTTGAAGTTCTTGATGATGCGATAGATTGTTGACTGAGGTGCAATCTTTCTAGCTGCAATACTCTTCCCAGTTAGGCCATTTTTGTGCAGTGCAATGATGACTGCACGTGTTTCTTTAGAGATAACCATGGTTAACAGAAGAGAAACAATGATGGCAAGCACCAGCCTCCTTTTAAAGTGTCCAGTGGTGTCATTCTTACTTAATCATGACAGATTGATCTCCAGCCCTGTCCTCATCAACAGCCACACCTGTGTTAATGGAGCAATCACTGAAACAATGTTAGGTGGTCCTTTTAAGGCAGGGCTGCAATGGTGTTGAAATGTGTTTTGGGGGATAAATTTCATTTTCTAGGCAAATATTGACTTTGCAAGTAATTGCTGTTAAGCTGATCACTCTTTATAACATTCTGGAGTATATGCAAATTGCCATTAGAAAAACTGAAGCAGTAGACTTTGTAAAAATTAATATTTGTATCATTCTCAAAACTTTTGGCCATGACTGTAGGTTAGTGAAAAGTTTAATAATAACATCCCTAGCAGGTGGTCTAGAATAGTAAAGCAGTTAATGGTAACTTCCCTTTTGATCTAGGACAGTAAAGGGTTTAATAGTAGCACCCCTACTGAGCTCATTTTAACATCCCTGATGGTCTATGACAGTAAATGGGTTACTTATTATTATTATTATTATTATTATTATTTTATTTTTAGAGCACCATTTCCTGGTGCTGTACATTATTATATTAAATCTATGGTGCTGTACATTATTATATTAATTCCATGATGCTCTACATTATTATATTAATTCCATGGTGCTGTACATTATTATATTATATGCATAATGCTGCACATTATTGTATTAATTCCATAGTGCTGTACATTATTATATTATGTCCATAATGCTGTATATTATTATATTAATTCCATGATGCTGTACATTACATTATTTTCATGGTGCTGTACATTTGTGGGTTTACATACAATAAACAAAGTACAAAAAACAAGTACAATACTAACAGTGACCACAGTGTCCAACTGGAATGGTGGGATAGAAGGCCCTGCCCGCAAGGGCTTACAATCTATGAGGGAAGAGGGATAGAGACAGTAGGTGAGGGATAATGAGAGCATCCTTCGTAGTCTAGCATAGTGAAAAGTTTAACAGTCACATCTCTAGTGCTCTAGGACAGTGAAGGGGCTTGTTTCCTATAGTGAAGGCTGCAGGACTCCTTCCTCATGCTCCTCTCTTTGTGTCTCTATAATGCTTAGGGTGGGTTTACACTTGCAGCGGCACTCTGTCCGCCACAAATCTGACCTAAATATTGGAAAACTGGATAGGGAAAGGTTTGCGACGCTTTGATTAAAACCCCATTCACTTGAATGGGTTTTTAAAGCAATGCGCGGGTGTGCGCTTACACCCTCTGCGCCGCAAACCGTTTTTTTTCGCTGGAAACAAAGTCGGACATGCAGGACTTTGTTTCCGACGAAAAAAACGGCTTTGACAAACAAGAAATGTGAACAACCTGTAAACATAAAAATGAAATCAATAAGGAAGTATGACATGCCATAATAGCCTGGCATCCGACCAGGTCTATAAAAATTCCTTAATGTACTTCCTTGCCAAACACACTAGAGCCGTGTGTGCTCAAAAGTGTGAAAGTGAAGTCATGCAAATGTCCATTCATTCTCTGGGCTCCTACGCCTAGTGAGTTTTGGCACCCCAGGGTCATCACTGCTGGGGCACTTTTGCACTTCTGACTTGGAACAGGTGGCCACTGGTCACCTACATGGAGTAGTTTTAAACCCAATGCATACACCAGATGCTTATGATGTATTTGGTGCATCTTCAGCCAAGTACCTGTAGCTTTAGACAATACCTATTTAAGCCATGATTGGTAAATCTGCCCCATTGTACCATACTAGTCCTGAATTATAATCTGCATTATAGTATTGCTCTTGGAAGCATAGGCTTTTTACCAGAAATGAAAAGAACATACACTAGTGAAAATGGCTGTCAGAGCTGTAGCCTTTACCAAGCTTGTTTCTAATGACAACCTGCAGAACAGACTGCAGCAAATTTTCTCATTTTTTTAAATGTATATTATATCTGTATGTAAACTGTGTATGAAGCTGCACCTGCACATTTACTTGCGGATCCCACAAATGTTTCCTCATTCCTTTCCCTGTGTAGTAATGCTAAGTTGAGTAATGATATAATCCTTCCTTTTCATTGTTTCTTACATGATCATTTAACCTCTGCCACATTATCATCACCGTAATATTTGGCTTTATGTGTGACATGTGTGCTCAATAACTGGCCAATAAAAGGGCTATTTCAGCAACACACAATGGTATCCTTCCAGGAAACATGAAATTATTCTATTTATTTCTTAATAGAAGGCCATAGTGCTTTGAGTTATATATGTCACACATGGGAAGGGGTACAGTCAGGGATGGTCAGCTGTAAACGTTTCAGTAGTACAGATGTTTTCACTAAACAGAATATTGTATTGTGCATTCCTTTGAGTTCTAGAATTAGTAAAGCAAGTTTGATAAGTGTATGTAGATTTACATTATAGGATGTACACAAAATTAATTTACTCAGGTTGTATTGTGAGCTGGATGTTACATTATCAAACATATCAGATTGTAGTATATATTTATCAGAAATGCTGGATTAATGGATGGCCATAGAAGAGTATTGGTAAAACTAAAGAAACTTTAAAATGATAACTAACATAAAAGTGATATAATTAAATATTCTAGTATGACCTTTTGTCTTAATATTTTACTTAAATGGTAACTAACTTTTCAATAAACTTTGCATACAGTACATAAATAGTATGGGTGATTAGAAGAAACATTTTAGTATTTCTATATCAGAGAGAAATATCTCTTTCTGAACTTATCAGGCAGTTTCCATGCTAAAATGACTTTCACTCTGAAAATGCCTGTTATATCGGTCTTGAGACAGACGGCAGGTCATGTGACTCATATTATACATATCTATAGAGGTCTATGGAGAGGGGAGGTGAGGGGTAAGCAGTAAGTGCTGCAGTAAGTGCTGGAGATGAGACATTTTGTCTGATCATGGAGCTAAATAGGAGCTTTCTATCAAAACCAAAGCACTTTGCTCATATTGGTACAAGTTAGTGCTTCTTTTGTATGTGTACTGTAAGGTCGTGAGGTTGTTTCCAAAGGAGGGAGAGACAGAGGTGTAGCTGTAACAGGTGCAGCAGTAGCAGTCGCTACCAGGCCCTGGACTCTGAGGGGGCCCGAAAGGTCCCTCTGCCACATAAAATATACTGTCATTATAAATGGCACAGTGTAGGTAAGGGTGCCATTACGAATTTCACATTGGGGACCAGGAGTTTTAAGTTAAGCCTCTGGAGAGAGAGAATGATAGAGTAGATTTATATCCACTTAATATGAGAGGTGTAAGACAGCTAGTCTCCACTCACCAGCTCCAAGAGATAAGCAAACTACAGATACAGCCTGCAGAGGGGAAAATTGCTAAAAAATGAAAAATATAAGTCATGTAATGGCCAGAAATAGTGTTAATTCTAATATACACATACTGTACTAGTGACTTAAAGTTTGTTGAAAAATTAAGTACGCGATAAGTTGCTCATACACATTAATGACTGATTTCAGCCTGGATCACCTAATGTGTACTGGGGTATTCAGGCTTTCCCCAGACAGAGGATGATATTGAGGGAAAAATTGAACGGGCATTTTGATTTTCAGTGTGATCAATGCTTTAGCAGGTCACTCCTCTTCCCAATGAATGCATGTTTCCTCAACCGAGCAGAATATAGATGGGTACACGGGGGTTTGATAAAAATAGCTGTTGACCGAATGAGTTTCCAGCCAGCAGTTATTGAAGATAAATGGCATCTTTAGACTAGCCAGAGGCATAATCTTAGACTTCTGTTTCCTATCTATCACACATTATTTGTAGTATTTATCTTCTGATATGGGGTAGAGTCTTCCCTTATAGCTTGTGGAGACATGTGTTCTCCTATGAGATTCCAGATTATCTTGCAATCGTATGCTGTAACAGTCACAAGTCTATTCAGTTTACTGTCATATCCCAGTGACTAAGTACCACGGCTTGTTGGCGCCTTTATGGTACTCTGCACCTGGGGCACCTACCCCACAACCCTCCTCAGCTGCTCCCCTATGTACTTCTTCCTCAGAAAATCAGGTCATTCTGCTATGGAAAAGGAAAAAGAGAATAGGATACTGCGTAATTTTTGAGCATGGCAACAAAGTATTAGAAGTAACGCATTTTAAGGACACAGAAGTGATCGTGGCAGATCCATAATTATTGAAGATGAATGACTTGGCAGGGTTTGCTTCTGAAGAGAATGCACAGACTATACATGCAGTTATTTGGAAGGGTTTGTCATCAGGATGTGTGCGCCAGGACTAGAGTAGTCATTGCTGCACCTGACCGACGTGGAGTATGCTATGATAAATCCCTTCCTCCCTTATTAGCTATTCTCTATCACTCCATAAAACAAGCAAGCAAATTACTACATCTGTTAAATGAGCAGGATTGAACATGTCTTAGCATTAGTATTCTTTTATACAAAGGAGACAGCTTTCCAATCTCAGTAGCGATACAATTCCATGATTGTATTATAGTTCTCCAAACAAATGATATTGACTCTTGCATCTTGTCAGGAAGCAGAAGGTCACTATAGACGTCAGCTAGTTGGGCTGCGCAAACAAAAGCGGCAGGCTATGCCTTGTGAATGAGAATGGGAGACATTACCATATGATAAATTTCAGCCGCATGTATGAAGTTAAGAGACAGACATTAAAGCTGACAATGTTATGTTTGTAATTGTCTGGGTAATTACTATATGGCATATGCAGAGCTCCAGCCCGACTGATAACTGTTACTCATTATCACTTTGGAATAGGAAATCAAGTCTTCAATAAAGGATCCTGTCCACTAGGCACTTATTGTACAGCTCTTCTGTATTCATGAATGCATCAACACATATAGAAAAGCTTGTTAGGAGAAGTACAATGAATAAAGATAATGACATCTAAAAGCATTGTACAAGGAAGGGAGGTTTAAGTGGAGAGGTTTAAAGGTTCTCTCTATTACTGTTCCTCTTTAGAGTATGAAAATATCTTTTAATCCACTTATTATTGTAATATAAGGACTTTTTATTTATATATATATATATATATATATATATATATATAAAAAATGTATATAGCTAGATAGATATATAGATATACAGGCCACTGTTGACAACAGTCTCTCAGGATACTACTATACCTATTATTATGGTCCTGACAGAATCATCAGGTTTAGTGTATTAAGGCTACATTGCGAAAACGCAGCTTTTTTTGTTGCAGATTTTGCTGGGGTTTTTTGAGCCAAAGCCCAGAATGGCTACAAAAGGAGTAAGAAATATATAGGAAGTTCTTATACTTCTACTTTCTTTTCAATCCACTCCTGGCTTAATCTGCAACAAAAAAGCTGGGTTTGTGCAACATGGGGCTTTAGCCTTAGACAGCTTTTTGTGCAGATGTGTCCACCCTTACCTTACCTCAAGCTTAGTTAAGGACTATAATTTCTGATTTAAAAAAACAAACAAAAAAACATATACATATGGAATAGATATCTAAGCACAGAATATCACAAAATCAAAGCTAATCATCTCATGCCATACATCTCAAAATATCCAAGAGAAAAGGTCTAGAAGGACTAAGGGTATGTTCACATAGAGGAATTTGGAGTTATTTTTTAGGCCTTAAAATCAGTTCCAAATTCAACCTTAATTAAGAGGCATAGGCAGATCTTTTCTGAATTCTTCAGCTATCAGAAAAAGAAGTGTCATGCTGGTTCTTCCAGAGGATTCTGCCTAAAACTCCAACTGAAATGAAGAGGAGGCAGATTTTTTAGCGGTTTTTGAAGCAGATTTTGGAGCTGATTTTCAGAATGAGCATCAAAATCAGCTTCCAAAACTGCTTCAAATTTCTGAACGACATTTTTTCTGCAAGACCAAGTTCATCCATGTGAACATATTCTTATGTGTACTTCTAGTTTCCATTTCAGTAAGATTAAGGTTTACCTAATAGGGTTTTCAAACAGGCAGAATTTTAAAATTTGACTCTGAACTTGCCAAGATTATTGTGGGCCAAAACCATTGATTTTGGCAGGACAGGTTGACTATCTTATGTATGTGAGGGTGTCCCATCTCTCCTTCAGAACATGATGCTAGGGGAAAAGAGAGCTCAGCTTCTAACTCTGATTGAGAATACATTCACATCTAACTAAGCTGGACATTCGTGTGTATGGGGGTGTGATGATAAGAGCCCCAGATATGTATTTCTGGTACTACTACTCGCTGAATTGTGTGGTTCTGGTCTGTTATCAACCATTTAGTTACAGGAGGGGGTCGGGCTACTTTGTGCCCAGACCCTGTGTAGTCCAATGTATAGCCCAATTAGCATATCCTTGTCACACTAATCATCTCCACAGGGGTCCCCTGCAGAGAGGTGGAATCCACAGACAAGTTGGAGCCAGCTACACATCAAAGGGATTATGGTTTTATGACAATATCTGCCCTTGGGAACCTCTTACAGTCACCCCTATAAATTCCCCAGATGTGCCCAGTCAAGGTGCACGTTTCAAGGTCACACATGTTACGGTTCAAAGCCCGGAAAAGGTCCAGACACTGATCTCCTTATCCAAAGGGGATTGGGGTGCCATCCTTGGGGTCTCCACAATGGGGATCTCGCCACGAACCCTATCATACCTCCTGCCCGACTCTACAATCATCGAGTGAGGAGATATAAGGAAATATGGTTCTGAGGGAATTGGAAAATAGGGCGGGGATCCTCCTCCTGGTGACATGACTTAGGGAGGAGACCAGGTTAGTTAAAAGTTCTCAGACCAGGAAGAGGTGGGTCTTTTGTCTTTTGTCGTTGTTGTTGCTGGAGGTGGTGTGAGAGCAGGTCATGGTGGAGACTTCAACTATGTGGCCTAGCAATGAGGCCTGAGACTCTTTGTTCTGGACAGCATGTAGGAAACACATACTCTGTAACTTGCTTAAGGAAGAACCCTGAAGCCTACCACATGGGCTGGGAGTGTGTTTGAGGTTGTGGACAGGTGTCTTTTATACTGATAACAATTTCAAACAGGTGCCATTACTACAGGTAATGAGTGGAGGACAGAGGAGCCTCTTAAGGAAGAAGTTACAGGTCTGTGAGAGCCAGAAATCTTGCTTGTTTGTAGGTGACCAAATACTTATTTTCCACAATAATTTGCAAATAAATTATTTAAAAATCAGACAATGTGATTTTCTGGATTTGTTTTCTCATTTTGTCTCTCATAGTTGAGGTCTACCTATGATGTAAATTACAGGCCTCTCTCAATTGGTGGCTGACTAAATACTTTTTTTCCCCACTGTACAGCTGTGTATAGGAAGGCAGCAGACAAGTGTAGCTTTAACTCTAAGGCCCCATGCACACAACCAAGTATGCTTCTGAAGTGGGGCCGAGTTTGCAGTAGGATACACTCGGATGACACCCTATGACACTCTTCACGTCTATGGGGGCTTATGATCCATTCTATCCTGATGACACAGAGCAGGATAGGACCTTTTCTGTAATCATCCATGTCATCGCAATGGAATGGATCGGAAGCCCCCATAGATGTGAATGCATGGAATGCACTCGGCTATCACTCCAAGTGTCATCCACGTGCATTCCACTATAAACTCAGCCCCACATTGGAAGCACATTTGGTCATGTGCATGGGGCCTAATGCACAGAATTTGATTCTCTATAGTCTGCATAGCATATTCTACATAACTTACTGTGAGTCCAGTTACCGAGATGAGTCCAGGAGACAAGTCATGCAGCCTTGGGAACTTGCACATTGGGTAAATGAAGCTTTACTGTGTATGTGCAATGAAGTGAGGTGTACTGTCCTTGGCTTTATCCGTGCAATGTGTATGCGCCTGACTTGGCTAGTCTAATTTTCTGAACTCATCTTGATAGTTTATACCTTTATTGACTACCTGATGTCTAAACGGACAGTTTTGACAGGGGCAACTTCAGAAAGCTAAACCCCAACTGTCCATTGAGATGCTGATTTTTTGTCCCAGACCTAGCGACAGTCTCCCTTTAAAGCAGCGTAGAAGTTTCCTTCTTTTGTGCAACATATTTCTGTATTAAACAATGCTTCACTATCCATAACCTGCATGTTAAGCCACAAGCCAGAGCACAGCAGTGTTTTCGCACTATGCAATATTCATTGAAGCTATGCCTATGAATACATTGAGATATAAAGTGAGTGACATTCTGTTCTGGGTTTTTAATATAATTCGGAGGCGCAGTCTATTTATAGGTGAGGACTATTAGCCATGCGCTGACACTTAATACCATTGTACGCGGTTTACTATTCCCATCGGTAAATAAATAATTTCTTGTACTTTATCTCTGTCTGTTATCTTGAGGTATTTCTATTCATGTATGCTGATGCACAATCTACCATTTCATTATTCTTGTCCAGATGACGGTCAGTCTAATCTCAAGTGTTCTATGTAAAGTGTGGGGGTTTTTACGTATTTGGTACTGTGAGTAATTACTAGTCATGAATCTGTACCAGTGGCGATTTTAATTTATGTAATGATTATAATCATATGGCTTAACGTATTATTATTTTCTGTGATAAATTAAATGGTTCAGGGTGGTAAATATATCTTATTTATTATGTTGTGATAAAATAAAGCGAGTGATGATGTGAATGCAGACTTAAATCGGTGATGGAAATATACAGCTTTGGAGAATTTATACACAGTCAGACGCGTTGAATGTCCTATATTGTGCACATTCACATACACATTCAGACGTCAACTCTTTGAGTGGTGTTAGTCCCTTAATACATGGGTGAGGGGTGCTGACCAGGATATAGGACAAAACCCCTTGTTTCCTCCTATACTGTATAGTTTTCTCCTTTACTCCTAATACTGTCTTAAGGCCAAGCTCGGACTGAGTCCACAGAGGAACAGGTGAATCTTCCTGTAAGACCTCTGGGCTAGGTGGTCCCCCAGCTCACCCTGGTATGGCACAGTGCACTCACTGTACTTCATACAGATACTATACTATATACTGGGTAGATTGAGAAACTATCCAGCTAATTTTTATATACTGTAGACAAACTGGGCAGCTACAGTGACATCATGGACAGAGCCGGTTTTAGACAAAGTGGGGCCCTGGGCAATTTTACAAGTGGGGCCCTAAATTCTAAGACATACCCAGTGGTGGAACTACTGTCATAGCAGCTGCTATGGGGCCCATGAACATAGGGGGCCTGCTGGGCCACTGCTGCTTTTGTTTTTTAAATAGGACATTAACTGCCCCCGATTCCCCTTCAGCCCCCCAGGGGGCCCCATGCATCTTATATCACTCTGAACAGCGTCAGGACTTTTCTGACAGGGACGTGATATGGAATGCACAGGGATCGGTAAGTATGTCTGTGGTATTTGGTATTTGTTGGGCGAACCTCACAAGATCCGTCTCACAAGGTTTGCCTGGCAGTTTCGCTCCAACAAACTTCTATTATTATACTCTGGGGTCTTTTATGACTTTATCTGGCTTCATCATTTACATATATAGCAAGAGTCTTAGGAAATGTAGTGCTGATCACCCTGACAAATCTAATGCAAAGCTGCAGTGAATACTGACAGCATAGCAAAGCAAATATATTTGAAATTCTGGTTCAAGTTTTGGATCCCATAGGGAATCTGTATTACTACACATACACACAGACATACACACACAGACACAAGACAGAACATGTGTACACACATACACATACAAAGACACACAAAGAACATGTGTACACACACACACACACACACACACACACACACACACACACACACACACACATAGACACATACAGAACATGTACACACACACGACAGAACATGTACACACACAGAGACAAGACAGAACATGTGTACACACACACACACACACACACACACGTACATACACACACACATAGACACACACAGAACATGTACACACACAGAAGACACAGCACATACCTGGAGCAGAGTCAGGGATTCATTACACTGGGCTGCAGCAGCCTAATGTAATGGATCATCCCCTGCAGTGCAAGACTCCAGGAGGAGGAGGAGAGGGGGCTGTCAGCTTGCCCAGACACTTGGTAAGGGAGAGAGGAAGTCAGCACCCAGTGGGCCCCCTCAGAAGCTTGGGGCCCCAGGTGCTGATTCACAGCTAATACTGCTGAAGTCAAGGGGCCCCTTAAGTAGTGGGGGCCCTGGGCTGTTGCCCAGTTTACCCACCCGCTAACGCCGACCCTGATCACGGAGCAGAGTCAGGCCAACCATTATCCGTATTCCCTTGGCCCTATACTATTGGTGACATTCCGTGACAAACGGGGAAACGGAACTTCACTGGTAAATCAGAAAATGTGCCTGGGGTGATCACATGACAGCCCCAGTGATCTGGGTAAATATACATTTTTTTTTAACGTAAGTAAATTAGAAGTAGTGGGGGTGTTTAGTTTAGGATTAAATTTCATTTTATCCTGGACAACCCCTATAAGGCCTATTAGCCTATTAGACAGCCAATTGTTAGGAAAGAACACTTGTAAAAGCACTTGTTCCCAATCACTAGTCTGTCTAATAGTCTGTCTAATAGGGCCAAGGCATTTGTTCATCCATCGGGTGACCTGCTGAAAAAATCAGTCTAATAAGGACTGTGCAGCTGGATTACAATGAACGTATATGTATATTTACTGCACTGGCCTATTACAGAACAAGCGCTGATCAGCATGTTTTGTAGCCGATCAGCGCCTATTAAAAAAATCTTTACGTGTAATACCACATTTAGGCTGAAGTCATGTGTAATTGCTAGTGGCTAACCTGATGCAATATACCGTATCAATCTAGTGGATGGGATATACAGTGGGGAAAAAAATATAGTATTTAGTCAGCCACCAATTGTGCAAGTTCTCCCACTTAAAAAGGTGAGAGAGGCCGGGGGCGCCTGTAATTGACATCATAGGTAGACCTCAACTATGAGAGACAAAATGAGAAAACATATCTAGAAAATCACATTGTCTGATTTTTAAAGAATTTATTTGCAAATTATGGAGGAAAATAAGTATTTGGTCAATAACAAAGTTCAAACGTTTTCTGTAAGTCTTCACAAGGTTGGCACACACTGTTGCTGGTATGTTGGCCCATTCCTCCATGCAGATCTCCTCTAGAGCAGGGATGTTTTGGGGCTGTCGCTGGGCAACACGGACTTTCAACATCCTCCAAAGGTTTTCTATGGGGTTGAGATCTGGAGACTGGCTAGGCCACTCCAGGACCTTGAAATGCTTCTTACGAAGCCACTCCTTCGTTGCCCTGGTGGTGTGCTTGGGATCATTGTCATGCTGAAAGACCCAGCGACGTTTCATCTTCAATGCCCTTGCTGATGGAAGGAGGTTTCCACTCAAAATCTCACGATACATGGCCCCATTCATTCTTTCATGTACACAGATCAGTTGTCCTGGTCCCTTTGCAGAGAAACAGCCCCAAAGCATGATGTTGCCACCCCCATGCTTCACAGTAGGTATGGTATTCTTTGGATGCATCTCAGCATTCACTCTCCTCCAAACACAACGAGTTGTGTTTCTACCAACCAGTTCTACTTTGGTTTCATCTGACCATATGACATTCTCCAAATACTCTTCTGGAATATCCAAATGCTCTCTAGCAAACTTCAGACGGGCCCGGATATGTACTGACTTAAGCAGGCGGACACGTCTGGGACTGCAGGATCTGAGTCCCTGGCGGCGTAGTGTGTTACTGACGGTAGTCTTTGTTACATTAGTCCCAGCTTTCTGCAGGTCATTCACTAGGTCCCCCCGCGTGTGGTTCTGGGATTTTTGCTCACCGTTCTTGTGATCATTTTGACCCCACGGGGTGAGATCTTGGGTGGAGCCCCTGATGGAGGGAGATTATCAGTGGTCTTGTATGTCTTCCATTTTCTAATTATTGCTCCCACAGTTGATTTCTTTACATCAAGCTGCTTGGCTATTGCAGATTCAGTCTTCCCAGCCTGGTGCAGGTCTACAATTTTGTTTCTGGTGTCCTTCCACAGCTCTTTGGTCTTCACCATAGTGGAGTTTGGAGTGTGACTGTTTGAGGTTGTGGACAGGTGTCTTTTATACTGTTAATAATGTCAAACAGGAGCCATTACTACAGGTAATGAGTGGAGGACAGAGGAGCCTCTTAAAGAAAAAGTTACAGGTCTGTGAGAGCCAGAAATCTTGCTTGTTTGTAGGTGACCAAATACTTATTTTCCACCATAATTTGCAAATAAATTCTTTAAAAATCAGACAATGTGATTTTCTAGGTATGTTTTCTCATTTTGTCTCTCATAGTTGAGGTCTACCTATGATGTCAATTACAGGCCTATCTCATCTTTTTAAGTGGGAGAACTTGCACAATTGATGGCTGACTAAATACTTTTTTCCCCACTGTAAGCAAAGTCCATCCACTTACGGCTAACAAACCAATAGCGCACAGTATCCCTGCAGCAGATCAATTTCATGCTGTGCTATGTATCCTAATACATGAAGAAGCTTACTAAGGCTCATCTGCCTCAGTAAATGTGAAGGATATACCTAAAAATCATGTGTTTTGTAATGGCCAGTTTAGTAATCTGTACCTTATAACCAATGGGGAAATTATCTCTCTATGCTCTGACTTCTGAGGATGCGATACAATTGTGGTTATACACAGCAGCCATCTTTTGGTACTTACATGTAATTTTTGAGATTACGACTGGATAGTTGCTTTAAAGGGGTTGTTCCATTAGAGATACTTATCCTCTGCCCATAGGATAGTTAGATAGATTGCTGAGGGATCAACCACTGGGACCTCCAAGGGTCAGGAAAACAGGGGCCTAAAAGTCTCCCTGAATCCTCCCTGTGAACGAAGTGCCAGTACTATTACATGACTGGTGCTCCATTCACTTCTATGAGACTGCTGGAGATTGTAATACCCTGGTCCTTCAATTGGACAAATCTGAAATCTGTGCCTACAATACTTTAGCATGGGCCTAATTCATATGACCACAATTCATCCACAATTTATTGTCCATGTTATGATGTTAAACTGGATCTAACAGCAGGTCTGATGACCTAAACTAATATCATAGATCTCTATAATACTGTTAGCTTAAGTAATAAGACCCGTGGAAGGGCCTAGGTATGCATCTATGGTACAAGGGCAAAAATTCACCCTAGCTATTGTGTTTGTGTGAAGCAGACCTTAGTTAGAAATCATAGCTTATGGATATTTCCCTAGAATAATTTAATGGCACATCGATATTGGAATAAAACACTCCCAGAAGGCAGACCCTTAGTTTCAATTATAAAAAGACCACATTTTATAGAACATTAGATTTATGAGATGCCGTCCTCTAACACTACTAAAGATCATAAGCAATATGATGATAAATCATGCTATATAACACATCGTAACAAATGCAGAACTCCACTTACATTTTTTTTTCTTTTACCCATGGACTAGTAGTCTCTGACTATCGTCCAAGCGCTGCACATCATTTAGCAACACTAAAATTGACTATTTCAAAGCTGGCATAGAAGAGAACTAAAGTCTTCATTTACATTGTTCCACTATTCGTGCCATTATTTTCAGGAGACAATTATTTTTTTATTATATATTTTGGAATACTCACAAAAGTTTCCTAATAATCACAAAAGTATTACAACTTTCAGTGTATATTTTTCCATCCATTTTGACCAAAAATATTCCAAATTTCAAATACTGAAACATTTTAAGTTACGCTATTGAAAGTCAGCTTTTTTTTAAAAAAAAGAATAAAAAAAGTGGACATATGTCAAAGTATTGTAGGCACTTTAATGTATAAAGTAAAATATGATATACAAAAAGGTAGCAGATCATTATAATGGGAAGGTTAGCGCATGCAAAGGAAGCCATTATTCAAATACATAAAGACACAGACATGATAATATTCTTAAAATATCTTTGTGAACACAGAGAATCTTACAAAAAGCAAAGGAGATATGCTAAGACATGCATAGACCTTAAGAGAATCCAAGAGGAAAAGGATAAAAGATTAAAAAACCTGCACATTAAATAGAGTCATAATGGGAAAAACATGTGCAAAGAATTCTGAAACCATACAAAGTGAAAACCAAGGTCCATCATCTACATCGACAAGACTGATACACTCCTTGGTATCTGAAACCATAGCTTATATTTGGACATAACCATGGACATAACCACCAGGGTAGCAGGCATACAGTGCCAGCTGCTATGGGACCCAACAAATAAGGGGCCCATTTCAACTTAGACCTTAGGTGCACTTAGTGATGATGTGTCTATGGTTGCTTGGAAAACTGAAAATGGTCTCATTCCAAGTTTTACTATAGAACCCCATTGTTCCCTCTGCTATGCACTTTATCACCTACTTTTTACATTATTCCTGCGCAGTGACACTACTACATTTTTCTGTATTGTGCAATACATCTTGATGTGACATAATTATGCTGTATTTTTCCAACTCTTTTAGGTCATAGTAACATGGAGACCTTGTTACCTTTGTCTCTGATGATATCATGATGTGCACTATCCTTGTACTGTGACATCATTGTGTGCATTATCCCTGTGCATTAGGGAGACCAATAGAAAGCATTTTCTGGACTTGCTGCTGGTGGTTATGGTGGAGTAGGCCCTATTCTAAGTTTTGCTTTGGTGTCCTATACTTAGACTATAGTTATAGAACCATGTTCATTTCTTGGTGATGAGAAAACAGACAAATTGCTCCATTTTTAATGCCCGTTTTGCATCCAATTTGCTTCCATTCTGTGTCCTTTTGTCCACTGTTGACGGCTCATCCTTGAGTATCATCCATTTTGCATCTCTTTTTAATTGACAGTTGAAAATGAATGAATTTCATTTGTCTTCTTTTGACGCAACCCACTAATTATTTTTTTAATGGGTATAACTCTTTAATCTGTGTTACATCCATTAATAATGGATTTCTATTGTGTCCATTAAACCATACACATATAGAATGTGTCAGTTTTTTTTAACTGGCCATTTTTTTCTGTTTAGAATCAGAATAACCAACGTGTGAATACATTCCCTCATTTGAATAAGCCCTTACTTGCTATCACGCCTGCAGTGTTTAATGGGATTCTGACTAGTGATGTGTTTATGTATAATGGGATCTCATGGGTTGGATGAAATATGATGCTATCCCTACTTTAGATCCCAGTACTCATATACAGTATAGCTCTCTTATTGGGTATGTTGCAGTTAATCTAATGCTGACATTGTATAGTTATTTCATTGTCCCTGGGGTGTACATAGAAGAAGTTGGGCTACTGAGCTGGTGTTGGTTAATGACATCTGTCATGTTAAATGTGTCCTCTGATCTGCATGCAAGATAGTATAGATTGGAAAGAGCTATGGCTATTGAAATATCATTTTGCTGCAAAAGATTCAGTATAACTTGCAATTAATCTATTGCAACTCCGGCTATGACTGTGCTTAGGAGTCCTGTGGGAGGTCTAACACAATGATTGACAATGACTGAATAAGCATGCACAGAGCTAGAGAGTAGCTGTCCATCCTGAACAGGATCATTCACTGGACATACAAACCCTGTGTATCAATATGCTCAGCATCTTGTGTTTGACATATTGGACATCATATTTACACAACAGGTATCCTTTAATGCTACCACAACCTCCCATCATACTAGGGGCCTGGACCTTGTTTGTCCCATCTTTTCCATATCTTATTATATAGAAGGACAATATCCCTCATTATGAACTCCCAAAGTCCCCTTCCCACCACTTCCCCCAATTTACCAAAAATTCACTTTTTTAAATTTTGGCATCTGTAATTTGTTGCAAGTGATCCTCCGATATACAATAGGTAATAACCAAATCAATATATGTTAAATTCTCAAAATCATCTTGTATGGTTTGAGTAACATAAAGAGGCATCTAAACCTTCATGAGAAATGTCAAAGTGCAGGTGGTATTAGTAAACTGTGTAATATACTTTATAAAATGCTTCTTTCCCCTGTTATATCCCCCTTCCCCCTGCACTACTCACTATTTCTGAATACACTTTTCAAATCTGTACTTTGGAGTCAGTACAAAGAGAACTAAGTGACATCCCATCGAAATCTATGAGGGGCAGAGAGAACTGGGGCCGTAGCTTCAAGTGAGTGATCTATCTCAACAGAGAAATGGATTATCAGCTGAACTATTATGGAGCTCAGTCACAAAATAAAAGTGTTGCAGCTGAGGGTCATTATCTGCATGTTTTTGCCTTCCTCTGGATCAGTGTTTCCCAACCTTTTCAGACTCCCTTTTTCTAGGGCACCCCGGGAAAAGAAATTCCTTGGGAACTCCTACCAAATAATTTTTACTGAAAGAAAAAAAAAATCTTAGGGATGCAGATTATGTTGCCTGAAGACATGCAGTTATCTTCCCAACCACAGTCACAGTCCCCTGGTGGGTATCCAAGGCACACCTTGGTGGGAATTGTCAGTCTGGATCAATGCTGTAGGATTATAGGTTGATGGGCCTGTGTCTTCTTCCAACCTCATCTACAACTATGTTACGGACTCAAAAGTTGTTAAAAAGTTAGGTAAGCTATACAATATATATATATATATATATATATATATATATATAAAACAAAGTTTACTATTATCACATATACTAGTGATTTATGAAATTTATCATAAAAGTTTTGGGTACCTTAAATTACTTTCTTTAAGAGCCACTAAGATGAGTAATTAATACTTATTGACAGACATTATAATTGCACCCTGCAAAGACATTACATAATTTGTAATGTAATTAAAGGAAGACACACTGAGGTAACATGAGTAACAATCTAAATGACATGAAAATGGCAGTCACTGAACCATGCACAACTCATCCCACGAGCCGTAATTTCGACCCGCAATGTCGTCCTACGCCACTGTGACATTTCGTCAATGCAGACGTTTCCAATTAATTTCCATGACCTCATCTGCAATTATAGTGTGTAATTTTCAATGCAATAATAATTGCATAGTGAAAACACACACAGAAACACCAGCAGCAGTAATCTATTCTCAGCCACGGTTAAAAACTGAAACTGCAAGACATCAAGCGTACAGTGCATTAGCCAACTGCAGCGCAGCTAGAGAAGCAAGCAACGAAAATAGAATAGCAGGATGGCAGTGCGTGGGCGATACTCAAACCACTTTATGAGCAAAAGCTTCCAGTGATATTTTAGACTTGACATAGATGACAGTTCCTTTTCTCTATTTACTATTCTTATTTTGGAAGGAGAACATGTATATTTATATTAAAGCAAAATCCCAGGAGACAGCATTCATTCCTACATACATAATACCTTATACTTTACATAACTTTTTACCCTCAACTTAGTGTTAGTTTACTTTCAGAAAAAAAGTTTTTGGGACTATCTGCAATGTTTTACAGGGAGAATATTAAGAGAAAATTATTATTATTATTATTCTATGATTCTCTTGCTTTACTTTCATCATACTATGTATTATACATTAAATAGTTTCCAGAATCTCATTAACCTAAGCAAATAAAAAATGATAGTGTAGATGGGATTTTCCCACCTAGACCAAATGGGAATCAGTTCATTTTTCTCACAACTGAAGTATTTTGTTACTGCAGAAGATATGTAATAACACATAGAGCCCACTGAAATTAAAAAGGGAACCATGATATACAGTAAAACAGAAACAGCTGTTCTGTTTTTTGGTTAACAAAGAGACATGTCAAGTTGGAGAGCCCTTTTTATAAATCCATATGTCCTAATAGGCCATGTGAACAAGCAGAATCAAAGATAGGTTCCTAGGGCAAATATTCATTTTGCCATCCTCACCATGTAACTAAGTACCTTGGGCAAGGCAGAGTGGCTTGTTGATATCTCCCATATCCAGCATCTGGATCACATGCCCACCGATCCACCTTAGATATTCCCATGTCAGGGACATAACTTAACGGGGTACAGAGAGTGCAGTCGCACCTGGGCCCAGGAGTCTTAAGGAGCCCATAATCGTAACTATAGGGGTCGCAGCCATGGGGCCCTACAGGTCACCCTGACCACACCAATACGGATTAAACATCTTTAATGTTCATTCTGATTTCTTTTGATGGCTGCCAGTTTGTGCCGAATAAATTTATCACCCCCCTGGCCATGGTGCACTTGAGTGACACAGGGGAACATGATTTATAATGCACAGTCTTTCAATGCCAGCAAAGAGAAAAATAATTATTTGCTGTGTTTTGAAAAAAAAAAGCCAAAGAGTCATAAAGGCATATACTGTATATCAGGATTCTCATATTTTACTATTGACTAACTTGTAATATCTGGATGCTGTTTTTTTGTTTCAAAAAGAGCCCTAACAGAAGTCAATGGGTTACAGCCATCAAAATGGATTCTCATCTGAGTGAAAAATGGATCAGTGGGTTGAGTCCAAAAACACCAATGTAATTTATCAATTTTCTTAATGGTCCATTTAAACAAAAAAAACAAATGACAAATGTCTGTTAAAAAGAAGTGCAAAATATGTGACACTCAGATGCAAAACAGCATAAAAAGCTGAGAAACGGTCATGATCATGACAATAAGGCCTTAAACTCTCAGTTGCATCATTCTCCATATGCAGCCTCACAAATAGAGCTCTATGGAGCAGGGAGCAGTTGAGTAGGATTCTCCTGCCAGCTAGATAATTGATTTATTGCCTCATTCTGTGCACTTCTAACCTCTTATCTATAACCTAGGCGTGTTAAAAAAGAAAGGAACAGCAGAGTGTAATAGCAATAATTATTTTAATATCCTTTCTATACCTCTTCATAGACCAGGGGTAGGCAACCATTTTTTGTATGGCGTGCCGATTTAAATTAAAAATCAAAGATGAGGTACTTGGAGTGCTGTGCAATAATTATAAGGCTGACGACCTCTAGACTAAAGTCATATACCACAAACCATAACACAGAAGTGTTGCCACAAGATGCTTCTGGACACATGCGTTTACTGCTATTTCCTGGGACACTCCTGTATTTTTCCATTAGAAGCAATGAAAGTTCATGTGCAGCCCCCAATTAGTGGTAAATGTATGCGTCCAGAAGCAACGTGTGGCAGAACCCTTAAGGTGGTGACACACTATGTTTCTGGATACAGCTATGGCTGCATCCAGTCCTAGCCCACTGGTACTTTCACTTCAATGTAAAGCTGTGTTCACATGGTGCATTTTTGCACAAAAATGCATGCACTTTTATTGGAAAGCTGCCTGCTTTTTTTGTGCAAAAACACACACGTTATATAGAATAATGTCCCATAGTGGTCCCTCCACACAGTATAATGTCCTATAGCAGTCCCTCCACACAGTATAATGTCCCATAGTAGCCTCCACACAGTATAATGTCCCATAGTGGCCTCCACACAGTATAATGTCCCATAGTGGCCTCCACACAGTATAATGTCCCTTAGTTGCCTCCACACAGTATAATGATCCATAGTGGAACCTCCACACAGTATAATGTCCCATAGCAGCCCCTCCACATGGTATAATGTCTCATAGTGGGCCTTCCACACAATATAATGTCCCATAGTGGCCCCTTCACATAGTATAATATCCCATATTGGCCCTTCCTCACAAAATAGTATGCTATTTGGACCTAATGAATTTTTGGAGTTAACCACTCACAAACTATTATTATACTCTGGAGTCTCTTAAGACCTCAGAGTATAATAAGCAGAGGCTCAGCAGAGGTGATCAAACATAAAAAAACAATGTTACTCACCCTCCGTGGACTCCGGCGCAGCTCCATGTTCTCTTTGCCACTTCTGCCTGACGTCAATAACCGTTTATTGGGTCTCAGGGGTCACATTGACATCATTATGTGTCATGACGCCGATGTAACCCCTGAGCCCCAGAAAGAAGCGCCGAAGAGAACAGGGAGCTGCACCGGAGTCCAGGAAAGTAACATTATTTTTTATGTTTGATCACCTCTCCTGGACTTTGCATATCATACTCTGGGGTCTGAAGAAACCCCGGGAAGATATGTCTCGCGTGCCAAGAGTGCCTGTCATAGACTAATATGGATAAAGTAACTCTGAAAAGTGGAGAAGAAAACATATTATAGAGTTTCATATCTTAACCAATATTATTCATTTATAGAAAGTTTTTTATTACCTTCCCTGCCTTCCCTATCACTGTGTATACAGCTCTCAATGAGCACTGTATACACCGCTATGGGCGCTGCCATCTTGTGTCTCCCCTCTGACCTGGTGGTCACCTGATCCGCCAGGATCAGCGTCTGTAATAGCTTCTGGGTCCTACACGACCCAGATCCGCTCTATAGTAACGGGCAGGAGGCTGTATTCCTCATGCAACTGGGGCTAAATGAACCAGACCCAGTTACAGGGGAAATCAGCCTCCCCCCCAAAAAACAGTGATCAGATGTCCCCAAAGGTCTATTATGACCTTATGGGGACACAATGTAAAAAAAAAAATTTTTTTAAATGAATAAAAAAGTTTAAAAAAAAAAAAAAAAAATGTAAATAAAATAAATAAATAAAATAATACGCCAATAACACAACCTTATTAAAGGTTATAGCTCCACCCCCGATGACACCATAGAAAATAAAAATTACTGTAACGAAGAGTAAAAACTATTTTAGGCTAAGGCCCCACGTGACATCGCGGTTCTTCCCGCAGAGCTTTAGACAAAAAATTCGCAGAGGTTTTTTAGTAGTATTTTGTGTTATTAAATTAAAAATCATATGCAAAAATAAAAACAACATAAAAATAAAGCCCTATGTGTCACCGAAAAAAGACGCAGAAATTAGTTGAATAACCCAAATGATAAAAATGTTACAGCCCTCAAAACCGCACATACAAAAAAAATCCGAAAATGTGTCTGGTCCTGGACCAGAAATTGGCCCAGTACAGAAGTGGATAAAGCGAAATCCATTATCATGTTCTTTGTATTGTCAAGCAAATTGCCCGGTGTAAATGTGCCTTACTCCTCCCCCTCTCAGGTTCATGTCTCTAAAGGCTCCTTAATTTATAGGAGCCCTAGGAACTTTCTTTTTACAGGAAAACTATCCCTGCCTTTAACATCATATGATTTTGGCCTACCTTTGATGATAGAGAATTACTTGAATAGCAACTTCCCAAAATAGAAATTTATTAACAGGAGTCCATGGTCATGTGATATACAGTCCATAGTCATGTGATATACAGTCCATGGTCATGTGATATACAGTCCATGGTCATGTGATGGATACACAGGTGCACAACTCGTTACTAAGCAGGTGTCTGAATACTGTACTGTAATGAGCTGTGCATCTGTGTATCCATCACATGACCATGGACTAATTTTTATCCACTGGAATTAAACAAAGAACAACAGCAAGGATAGATCTAGAAAACTGAAGAATTGACACAAAAAATATATTGAAAATTATATAACTTTTGATTATACAAATAATAGCATTTTTCTCTCAATATTGATCTGACACACACCGACTTCTAAATTGGATGTTCTATATCTGAATCTATCACCGCATGTTATGTGCAGACTGGATATACAATATTCTGCAGCTCTTTACCTTATATGGAACTCTGAATTACTGCAAATAAACAAAATAAGTAGCAAGCTCAAAAGAGTTAAGTTGGTAATAAATTTGTCAGACCGAGGTGTAGATTTCAATTCTGGCATACAGGGGCCAAAGCCTCTTAATAACTCAGGCACATCTCCCACCGAACCTATCCATTTCAGAAGTTATCAGGCGTATTGATACAACCATGCTGCTTGAAAAGATCAATGCTACCATAAACGACACCCGGCTGCACTTTATTAAGGTGTGGTCCCCTAGGATTAATAGAACGAGTGCCCCAGGCTTGTCATACTGTATTAAATTGTGACCCTTGCTTGCGATTGGAGAGACCCAACTCTCCCCCACAAACCAAAATCACTTTGTTGGAGACAGTGCTGTTATTTTTATTCCCATTTCAGGTTGTTTATTACAAGCATTTTTATTACACAGTTGTTATTCTTTTCTTTTTTTGTCTTTTTTGGTTTCTTGCTCATATACCTTGATTGTACATGTAGTATATAATACTTGCATTGTATACAGTACTTACTTACATACTATGTCAGTGATCGAAACGTTGGGCTTCTGGCTTTCTTTATCCTTGATTTCATCACATAATATTCGCTACCTATTTGATCACTGCTATGTCTTTGTGTTTGTTACCCCTGTACCTATTATCATTCAATAAATACCTTTGGGCTAAGGCCCCATGTAGTGAGCCACAGCCGAAACACTGCAGAAAAGACCGCGGCGGAAACGCATTGTGTTTTTTTTCCCGCAGACTTTTTCACAGAAAGTCCTCTGCGGACTTTCTGCTTCTATTATACCTATAGAGAAAACGACAATGTTTCCGTAGGTATAAATGACATGTGATTTGTAGAAACACAAGCGTTTTTTAAATCGCAGCATTTCTGCTGCAGATTTTTTTCTGCTGCAGATTTTTTCTGCAATGTGTGGATGAGATTAGCCAGAATCCCATCCACTTTGCAGGTAATGTAAAACTTGGCGTTTTTTGCCACAGCGTTTCCCGCCGTGAAAAAATTCCCCTTATGATAAATCTCCCCCATAAGGTTGTCTTTCATCCTCCACTTCTATTGAATTATTTTAATTTTTCAAGTTATTATTGTGCTTTATAAAAGTTGAATAAACTCAGTTCTGCTACATACAGACCTCAAAATCCTTTCTCATATTCAACTTCTGTAAAATTGTACAGGGCTGTCAACCTTACCCAACCATCTTTAGAAACATCCTTGAATAAGATGAACCTGTTTCTGAAAATGTCATCTTCCTGAAATGAAATTTGGCATAAGCAGAACACAGTCCCATTTTACTTTAACTTCACCCAGAAAAATCACAAGCTTTCCTTCATTTTATACTGGGCTGTAACGGAAGGCTTTTCTGCATATGCTGGAAGAATATTGTACAGTCATGGCCAAAAGTTTGAGAATGACACAAATATTATATTTTCACATGATCTGCTGCCCTCTGGTTTTTATGTGTGTTGTCAGATGTTTTTATCACATACAGAAATATAATTGCATTCATATTATGAGTAACAGAGCTTATATTGACAGTTAGAATGAGTTAATGCAGCAAGTCAATATTTGCAGTGTTGACCCTTCTTCTTCAGGCCTCTGCAATTCTCCCTGGCATGCTCTCAATCAACTTCTGGACCAAATCCTGACTGATAGCAGTCCATTCTTGCAGAATCAATGCTTTCATTTTGTCTGAATTTGTTGGTTTTTGTTTGTCCACCCGTCTCTTGATGATTGACCACAAGTTCTCATGGGATTAAGATCTGGGGAGTTTCCAGGCCATGGACCCAAAATCTCTATGTTTTGTTCCCTGAGCCATTTAGTTATCACCTTTGCTTTATGGCAAGGTGCTCCATCATGCTGGAAAAGGCATTGTTGAGCGCCAAACTGCTCTTGGATGGTTGGGAGAAGTTGCTCTTGGAGGACATTCTGGTACCATTCTTTATTCATGGCTGTGTTTTTAGGCAAGACTGTGAGAGAGCCGATTCCCTTGGCTGAGAAGCAACCCCACACATGAATGGTTTCAGGATGCTTTACAGTTAGCATGAGACAGCTGGTGGTAGGCTCACCTCTTCTTCTCCGAATAAGCTGTTTTCCAGATGTTCCAAACAATCGAGGGGATTCATCAGAGAAAATGACTTTACCCCAGTCCTCAGCGTCCACTCCCTGTACCTTTTGCAGAATATCAGTCTGTCCCTGATGTTTTTCTGGAGAGAAGTGGCTTCTTTGCTGCCCTCCTTGAGACCAGGCCTTGCTCCAAGAGTCTCTGCCTCACAGTGTGTGCAGATGGACTCACACCTGCCTGCTGCCATTCCTCAGCAAGCTCTGCACTGCTGGTAGCCCGATCCCGCAGCTGAAACATTTTTAAGAGACGGTCCTGCCGCTTGCTGGTCTTTCTTGGGCGCCCTGGAGCCTTTTTGGCACCAATGGAACCTCTCTCCTTGAAGTTCTTGATGATGCGATAGATTGTTGACTGAGGTGCAATCTTTCTAGCTGCAATACTCTTCCCAGTTAGGCCATTTTTGTGCAGTGCAATGATGACTGCACATGTTTCTTTAGAGATAACCATGGTTAACAGAAGAGAAACAATGATGGCAAGCACCAGCCTCCTTTTAAAGTGTCCAGTGGTGTCATTCTTACTTAATCATGACAGATTGATCTCCAGCCCTGTCCTCATCAACACCCACACCTGTGTCAATGGAGCAATCACTGAAACGATGTTAGGTGGTCCTTTTAAGGCAGGGCTGCAATGATGTTGAAATGTGTTTTGGGGGATAAAGTTCATTTTCTAGGCAAATATTGACTTTGCAAGTAATTGCTGTTAAGCTGATCACTCTTTATAACATTCTGGAGTATATGCAAATTGCCATTAGAAAAACTGAAGCAGTAGACTTTGTAAAAATTAATATTTGTATCATTCTCAAAACTTTTGGCCATGACTGTAGATTGGATTCAATACCAGATTGTGGACTCCACAAATACTAAATACTAAAATTACAAGCATACAAAAATAGTCAGCACTGCCAAACAATATGAACTATAAGTGCACATTGCCATGCGTACAATAGAAATGCAAACACAAAAAACTGGAACAGCAATCTTCTGGCTCTAAGAGTCATTACTGCTGTGACTGCTCTATATATAAATACATGAAAATTAGGTTCTTGGTGCACATTTTGACCAAATTGTGTAAGCCCATCTGCCAGCGACAAGGTGACCATACATGCTTATCATACACCACAAATACTCTCCTCTCTCTGAGCTTGAGCCTCCAAGTGAATTCAGATGAAACCTCTTTAGATGGGGCCCTACTCTACACCTCTCTCTGGGCATTACCATATCAAATTAAGGGGAAATTACAATTCAGGGGAAGTGTAGTTGAGTCATATTACACTTACCATACATTACAACACTCTCTTCTCACAAGGCCTGGGCCTCTGAATTTGGGGGCAGTGTACTTCAACTATATTAGACTCTAATTACAATTAGCATTGGGCAGATAGGTGTGCACATAACCAAAATGGAGTCAGCCACACCCCCATATGCACATTATACTACACTTCCCCTAAATTCATTTGGAGGCCAAGGCTCAGAGAGGTGAAACTTTGTAGGGTCCCACCTAAAGAGGACATATCTGAATTCACTTGGAAGCCTAGGCCCAGAGAAAGGGGAGTATTTTTGGTGTATGGTAAGCATAATATGGCCCCTGAATATATCCCCTGAATTTTTTTAGAAGCCAAGTACCAGAGAGAGACGAGTCATTGTAGTGCAGGATCCCATCTAAAGAGGTCGATTGTCACTGGTAGATGGGCTTACACAATTTTATCAAAATGTGCACCTAGACTCATTTTCATGCACTTATATATACCATAGGCATAGCTGTAATGCTCATGGTGCTAGCAGAATGCTTTTGCAACTTTTTGTGCTTAAATACTAAAACTACCATTATAAGTTCTTTCAATACTACGACTGCTAGTAACAATGATAATAATTATCATCATCATCATCATCATCATCATTTGAGGGCATTCATTTTAATGGCAAAATGACCCGGAAATATACAGTAATGTCTAGGTCATGGGCTAAATTAGCTTTTAGATACTATATGGAGTCAAAGTATCCTTTACAGATTTACTGCAGAATAAGACCTCATACACACTAAAGTATTAAAGAGGTTATCCAGCTTACAAAAATTGATGGCCTGTCCTAAAGATAGGCCATTAGTTTTAGATTGATGGGGGCTTCCCAGAGGGCACAGCTCCTGCATTGTTTACATGCTGGGCACTGTGCTGCTATTGCTGCAGTACCCATAACCAGTGCTACTAAAAGTATGGCAAGTGAGCCGCATAGTGCCTGTCCTGTAAATAATGCTGTGAGCTTTGCTTTGAGAAATAGTTGGTCTGTGGGGATCCAGACAGTCGGACCTCCGGTTATTACTGTGATTATCAGATAATAATTGCAAAACTGAGTAGTCATACTATCTGTATAGTGTAGTGTACAGTATATATTCTACATAGAGGTAGTCGCATACATTGGCATAAGATGTCAGTAGCAGGAGGTGGTGGGTCCAAGGAGTATTGTTGTTAAGTTGAATGAACTAATAGTGCAGGTCATGACTATAAATACAGTATTTTATAGTCCTACTGGGTTCATGAGCTATAGACATACATGACTTATACTTATCATCTTTATACTTAAAATATGTTTTTCTATTTTCCTCATAAATGTTTTGTTTGTCAATAATTTTTCCAAGTTGTTCAGAAGAAACAAGAGTTTGGGAGCCTTGGTTATTGGTCCCAGTATTAACCTTTTCTTCAAGATTCTGCTTTGTAAAAGTGAAACTCCAGCAGAAACGGAATTTCCCATGAATAGTGAATAGATGTACTTTCATGTCACCATCTGTAGTAGTGAAGACCCGGTGATGCCATTAATACAATAGTTCAGCAGTTCTGACTCAAGGTTTACCAGAATAGGTGTGGAGCAACTGAGTTGAACCAGATTTGGGTTAAATCCAGGAGCAGAGTCCAAGAGATTGCCTGGTACTCATTATTTATTCCTGGGAATCCCCAGGTTGCTTTGGCCGCAGGAGTAGTCTCCATTAGCAATAGTTGACATGATGACACCATGATGTACTACTGAGTCAGCAGGTAGGAATCATAGTGATTGCACAGGGGCCAAGACTTTCAGCATACATGCTGATCTATAGACATAACAAGGTTTGGGCTGACTGTGTTTATGTAACAATGATGGACAGGAGGTAGGTCAGGATAGGTAGAAGGGGCCAGAACACAAGCTGGTCAATGTCTGGTTAAGGGAACAGGAGAAGACCTTGTCAGCTTCAGGTACAAAATTAACTTATTGTTAAGGGACCAGAAGGTTGGGGTGGGGGCGTAACTAGCAAAGCCTGGGCCCCATAGCAAATTCTTGACCTGCCACCCCCCCTCCCCCCACATGGCATAGCACCCTCTTTCCTGGTGCACACACAGTAAAATGCCCCCTTTACTGGCTCCCACATGGTAAAACATTGCCTTTACTGGCCTTACACGGTAAAACGCTCCCTTTACTTTCCCCTGCACGGTGTAACGCCCCATTTACACACAATACAATGTCCCACAGTGGCCCTTTCACCAAGAATAATGTCCCATAGTGGCCTCCATGCAGTCATACAGTATAATTTCCCAAACTGGTCACCATATAGTATAATGTCTCACAGTGACTCCATCACATAGTATAATGTCCCATATTGGCCTCCATACAGTATAATGTCCCATAGTGGCCTCCATATAGTATGATGCCATAGTGGCCTCTCCACACAATACAATGTCCTGTAGTGGCCCCTACAATGTTTGTTATGAATTTTGTAAAAATTTCAGGTTCAGCTGAGCTTGAAATTTTTGGGGTTCACCACCCACAAACTATTATACTCTGGGGTCTCTTGAGACCCCAGAGTATGATGAGAGGAGACCCAGAGTAGATGATCAAACATAAAAAAACTGTTTTACCTCTCCTGGGTTCTGGTGCGGGTTTTCGGGCCTCTTCAATGATGTCACAGACCGCTGAGGCCTGTAATGTGTTCGGTTTGAACGAAACCACTTCATGAGGTTCACCCAACAAATAATCTAAGTGCTGCGGCCCTACTTACTGATCACTGCTCCTGCCTATGGCCACCAATGCTTCTCCCTTCAGCCTCCAGGAGGGTCTGTGCACCACGCTGGCATCTGCGACTTGATGTGGGATCCCTGGAGGGCTGATGGGAGAGTGGAGGTGGCCGTGGGCAGGAGCAGGGATTGGAAAGTAATTAGCGGCCATTATCTGCTGGAGTAATCCAGCAGGTAACAGTTTATTAAAAAAAAAAAAAAAAGTAGAGGGCCCACCGGGTAGCAGCTGCTAAAGTGGCAGTTCTGCCACTAGTTGGGGGGTGGGTAAATTAAAAAGTCTGCTGGGCATTACTAAAGAACAGAGTCATTGCCATGTGCTGGCCCTATAAGAGCAGAGGGTCAGGACATGCACACTTGACAGGCAGCTTATGTACCTGGGAGCCACTGCTAGGAGGAGGAAGCTGAGTCCAAACACCCTTAGAAAGAGAGCAGTTTGGATGACCATGCCATGGAGGAGATAGTCTCAAGCTCTGTGTAATGCTCCATTTTGCCTGTGGAGGCACTGCAGAGGAACTGAACATTTTGCTGCTAGATTCCCAAACAGATTACAGCTGACTGCTGGGGGCCACCATATGACAACCCCTATAAATTCTGCGTTTGCATAAAAGCATTAACTTTATTAAGATATGCATTTTCCCCTACATTGGTAGCCACACTTTAGCTGTAACTCCATTAAAGATTGAAAGGTCTCTGTGATAAACAAGTCTGAGTCAGTTTTCATGTCATATAATTTCCTAGAGAGAGAAAACATGACATTAGCATAAACTGTACACGATTTTATATGAGGCCAAATCACAAGTAGAGGTCTGCTCGGCACGCTCTGCTCCCATTGGCCTAATTCTAACCGGTGCGTTATTAGAGGTGACTGCCTGTGAGTGAGGAGACAAGATGATGACATGTTCTAACCATAGGTTTTTGTCACATACTTAGCATGCAATTTGTGTGGGGGAGAAGAGCATTGCATCCATGGTTTTATGCACACAGCCCATAATTTGTAATGTGACTTGCTGACAGACTTCTGTTGTTTGGGGACTCCATTCCTGCAGACGTCAAACTGGGAATTACTATAGCGTTTTATTGTAAAAGCCATACAACCTTATCTTAGTAAAATTCCTATTTGTTTTAATCCTCCCCCATCAATCTTTGTTTTATTGTAAAGTGCAGGTGAACATATAATAAGTGGAAATATACATTCTCCCATCCTAAACACTTAATACTATAAAGAATAGAGTCACACAGTTATTTTTTTCAAGGAAAGCCAGGACTGTATAAAAATCTAAGTATATACTTTATAAATTACAACGTTTTAGGTTCCATGCTTGGTTTTGGATAAAAGCAAAAAAAAGGATTCAAACTGCAGTCTGAGGTCTTAAGGTCATACACATTAAATAAGCTACGTCCGAACCTGTTGGTTGACCCTCAAATGTGTATAGGAGTGACCAAACTGATGGATGAAAAGACACAGCTAGAGATATCTGGCATCTGCTTATTCCCCCTTCCTTATTGAAATCATATGCATGCTCAACTGAGCCAAGCATGCATGTGTATGGGAGTTTGGGAGGAATATATGTGCATTAAACAACCATTTGGCTAATAGCTTTGTTATATTGCCATCTTCTTCAGGATATATTCAGATTTATTGCAGAAATTATGTGACTGTTCCATTTATCAGAATGGGACTTAAAAAGAACCTAACCTATCATATGACTTTTCACGATAAGCTGCCATATGTGTGCATAAAGAATAACACTATTACATGGGAATGTATGACTTACATCTTGCATTTTTGGCACTGTATTCACTATAGTTCATTGGTCTGCAGTTTTTCTTGGAAAACCAAGATGGATTTAACAGAGATTTCAGAGTTAATGTCAGTTTAGGAGGGATAGAGAGGAGGAGCAATAGAGTCTGGTAAATGAAGAAAAAAGGCATCATTCTCTAATAAGATATATTACACAACCTTTAATTAATTTAAAAAAAATATATTATTTTATACTATTGATTTATATAATTTTTTTTTCCCATTAGAACAAATGGGTATCAATGGCTCCTGCCCTGGGAGAGTTGCCCTGTCTGTATTCATTCAGTAGTCATTCAGTAGGGATGGTCAACCCTACATTTCTCATGCGGTGGCCTACCTTTGGACTTCATTTACATAGGAAGATTCTGGTACAATAAAAGATTAAGATTCATTGCTGCTTGAGAAACTGCACCAAAAATCTGGTCTTGTCTCTTGATTTAGCAACAAAACGCATGTAATGACTGCACTGTGTGAATAAGGAGAAAGCATGCTGCTCTTTAATGTACCCTGTCACGGGCTCAGATGTAAAACACATTAAAATTCCTTTCAGCCTTCCAATAGAGAAATTCCTGATATGATAAGGAGTTGCTATTTATGCAGTTCTCTAAAATGCACATAGAATGCCAAAAGTCATACCATAGATGCCATAAATATCTTTAAGATGCTGAATGTTGGCTGGATCCATTTTAACTGGATCACATTTACTAAGGCTGTCTATTAGACAGCAAAATCATTGACCCCGCACTCACAAGATGCGCCAAATTCTCTCCTTATATTAATCCAACTCTTAGTTGTTATTTCCTTCTTATGTGACAGAGCTTTTTCTGGGTCCTCATAGACTACAGGGCCCAGGTGCCACTATGTATTTCACCTCAAACCCCTATAGCTGTGCTCCGTACTTATGCAAATGTATGGGGTTTATGTGTGTTTTTTTTTATACTGTTTTACTGCAAATGAGGCTTTTTTTGGATATTTAAATAAATGTTCCTTGAACCGTTTATTATGATATTATATGTAAAACCAGATTACATTAAACACCATAAAAAGATGCAATATGCTCCAAAAATAAACAATTTCTAAATTCATTGTGTAAAAGTGAATCCTGAGAGGTGTTTAGGACTATAATGTTGATGACCTATTATTAGGATAGCACATTAGTGTCAGATTGGCAGGGGTCAGACATTTGGTACTTCTGCAAATCAGCTGTTTGAAGTGGTCACCTTGCTCGGGCCAGTGTCACTTCCACTTCACAGGCCAGTGACATCACGCTCTACAGTCAAATGGCCTGTTTGCTGTCCAAATGATTCTAACTTCGCTGCAATACCGAACATAGCCACTCTATAATATATGGCACTGCGCTTGGTAAGTAATGAAGAGGGTCTGCGCTCCTCAGCCTCTTCAAACAGGTTAAAGGTGTGGATGTCAGGTATTGGACCCCTACCTATCTGACATTGATCACCTATTGTGAGCCCTGGAAAACAGCTGAGGGTATCAGTATCAAAGTCCTTCAAAACAGTTGAAAAGCAGGGGGTGCCGGGTGTTGGATATTGATAGCCTATGTAAAATCTGGCCAACATGGAACACAAATAGTTATATTGAAAGGGTTTTCAAGTTCCTAAACTTTGTGCACCTGGCTATAATGTGAGTCAGGGCTTTCGAGGCTGACATGAATTAGGGTTAAGGTGTGTACCCTTGAAGCTGCGGTATAGTTTTCATATCTATATGTGTCAGGCCTCAAGCTGTCAAATCTGCAGAGGTATAGGGATCATTGAAAGCAGCAGTCCTATAAGCAGACCCAGAAGTTTGGGAGCCCTGCTAAAGAGTTTTTGGGGCCCAGGACATTGAAGCTACACCTACATTTTACGCAGAGATATTTCTGGCTGTGGCCGCTGTTAGGATTGGCTCTTCTGGTCTGACTAGTAGGACTATTTGCTTGTACAATGTTAATGATTGCTCTGAACCTTAGAGGGCTGGCTGTGTTCCTCTTAAGACAGGGACCGGACAGCTGTGTTTGCTGTGATATTTTTAAATACATTAATGTAGGCTCCGATCACTCGGCCCTGCTTGACCTATTTTTGGCTCGGGCTGGCCATTGTTCTATTTTTGGACCCTGTAGGCCACGCTGTTGTTGATTCACATGCAAATGAGTTATCACCAGCTTTAGCCAACTTTACTGTAGAGCAAGGCAGAGGGAGAGAGACAGGGTGAGAGAGAGGAAGCACATGCAAGGAGGAAAAGGCACAGATACAGGACAGGGCTCGCACTTCCTTAGGGTGCTGCTGGCTGTGACATTGTTCCTCTCTCTGTACAGCGGACATATTTATTCATCCTCAGCTTTATTTTCACGCTTTCATCCTCTTATTTCATGCTGCCTTTCATTACTGAGACAGAGCAGAACCCTGAGGCTCAAGCCTCCTGTTGCACCTGCTCTCAGGACAGGCAGTGGCAGTGATACTAGGTGTCTCCTGGGCTCTGACAGCAGGCAGCCATAAGGGTAGTTAGCACAGTAAATATGTGTATGAAAATGGAATAATTGTCAAAGTGTATGAGTGCCTCCTCCTCCCCCTGTGGAGGAGTTAACACTGCTGAAGGGTCGCTTCCATGCAGAAGAGTGATGAAGCTTTCATGTGTCTGAGCCACACACAGTGACTGGAATATGCTGCAGACAATTTATGAGAGTGAATCATGTTTTTCCTCAGATGGGGTATCTGGTCGTGACAAGCTCCTGGCACAGCACAGAATGCATAGTATGATCAGCCCAGGTAAGGAGAGATCGCTGCATGCTGCCATAATAACACACCACCTCTCGGAACTTATTATTTATGGGGGATTTCTCATCATCCTTTTGTTAAATTCATACTGTCTGAAATGTATACAATGTATCACACTGAATATATATCTATCTATACAATGTATCGCACTAAACATATATACATATATATGTAATGTATCGCACTGAATATATATATATATATATACTGAATATAAGGTTATATAGTGTATGGAACTGAATATATATCTACATACATATATAAAATAGTTCTATGAATATACATTTATAAAGATATAGTGTATATATATATATATATATATATATATATATATATTACACAAAGTCATGTGTCTATATCTATTCATAATGTAATATATATATATATATATATATATATATATATATATATATATATACTCATACAGATAAATGGGTTATTTCTAATATCTGTCATCAGAAAAGTGAGGGCGTGTGTGTGTTTTTCGTCCTGGTCTGGGGGTGCCCTTTCTTCCGTTTTTTTTTTTTTTTTTTTTTTTTTTTTTTTTTTTTTTTTTTTTTTTTTTTTTTTTTTTTTTTTTTTTTTTTTTTTTTTTTTTTTTTTTTTTTTTTTTTTGGTTTTTTTTGGGTTTTTTTTTGTTTTTTTTTTTTGTTTTTTGTTTTTTTTTTTTTTTTTTTTTTTTTAATTTTTAATTTTTTTTTTTTGTTTTTAATTTTAATGGGTTTACCAAATTTTTTGTAAAATTTTTTTAGTTTTTTGGGGTTAATTTTTTTTTTTTTTTTTTTTTTTTTTTTTTTTTACTCATACAGATAAATGGGTTTTTCTAATTCTTCATCTGTTATCTGTGATTTCCATAGCACTGCAGGTGAACCATCTGGACTATGACAGAAGTTCACATAGTCCAGCCCCTAAAAAGCAGCTCAGCTCTGCTACATCTATACAGCAGTTACATATTGCAGTAAATAGTAATAGTTATAAGAACATTACTAGTCCATGGGAGAGGTTCTATAACATATACACTTATAGTTACGTTACATTGTGATTGGGTAAGGCCTAGAAATGCCTCAATGTAATATCTGTTACCTACAGTGGAGATTTAGTTTCTAACCCTGGAAGGGATGCAGGTGGTTTCAAGTTAGTGGCCTTGCTTTTACATACTCTCAGTATTAGTAGGTGCTTTAGAGGGCTGCAGCAATAACTGTGCCGCTTTGTGGAGACATTTAATACACAATAGTCTCTGTTTTCTACTTATAAAGAATGAATATTTCTCCCATTGTATCAATGCTGAGTATATATAGAGTATACAGTAGTATACACAGTGCACATTATAATAGTTCCACATCATAGCCACCCTTGTAAATGAATCTTATTTTACCCCATATGTGTCCTATAGTATTCCACCTGCTTCTAATAATATATTATTGAAGTATATGGAGAACCCAAAGCATCACTGCCTGCTAAAAGAATGACTTGAGATCTCTGCTATAGAATCTCAGTGTGATATGTGTGATATATACATATTATTAGTATTAATAGGATTCATTCACGCTGTGATATTCATATACATATATTATTACTCTATAAACTAAAGAGGTAAGTACAGGTGTGCAACAAGATACTGTAATACATCCCATAGCAGAAACTACTCATAAAAATCCGTCTTTCTCTGACAATCTCTTATTGTGGATTTTCCATTTTGCAGAGTAGTATATACTGTAGCTGAGTATTATAGAATCTGTGTGGGAATGAGTTGGGATAAATGTAAACCATGCCTCAAAACATTGGTAGGAAACAGGTACCACGTTAGGAGACCCTCACTCCCATCATGCTGGTGCAGTACTTACCCCGTCATTCATTTCTTTAATGCAGTCCTACTCGCCACCTTTTGTCAGTATATCTGTATGTATTCCAGGCATGTCTATTCATCTATCCAGCTCTGATATCTACTGTGAGATAAGCAGCGCCAAAGATATCTGACAGCGTCTTATCCTTTCTACTCCCATAGACACTAAAATAAATAATATTAATATTCATCTGAGATCAACATACAGTATATGCTTACATAGTTGGTCAAAAAGGCTGGAAAGACTTTGCAGAATACTTATGGATTGTTTATTGTTTTATGCTTTGGGTTTGGCTTTAATGGGATTATTTCATTGCCTTTAAATAACTTTCTGAACAAGGTTGTATATAATGTCTGAGAACACTTCCTCTTTTATATAGACCTTACTCCTACAGATGTATATGGAATAAGCCTATAAAGTCATAAAGAGTGGAAATATGATAGGGAAATGTGTTTTTGTGATTTGCCGACAGATGGACGAATAGGTGGAAGATAGATCAAACATAAGTGCTCGGTGTCTTATATTCATTAGTGCCATTGAAGTCTAGCCAGGGGGCGGCCATGTTGACAGTTCTAGGACGTTTAATGTATAAGCAGCGATTTGTATGACAAGTGATGCTTCAGTGGGGCTGATGGAAAAGGTCATCCTAAAATATGGACAACTATTGGTGAAAGAGGGCTATGGTGGGCTATAGACTAAAACGCACTAGTGATGGAGATCAGATAAGGTTACGTTCACATCTGCACCAGAGTCTCTGTTGGAGACAGCGTTGCAGTGTCTGCCGAAAATCTTCGGAAGATAAAGATCTGCATGGAGGACTTTTTCTGCCACTGGTTCAGTTTAAAAACAACAGACACCCGATGGACCTCCTTATAGAGAAAGGGGTCTGTTGAAATCCGTGTGTTATCACTGTTTTAGCGGTGCGCCCCTACGTTGTTCAGGTCCCCTGATGAACTTGCGAGTGTGAACCAAGCGTAAGCCTCTGATCTGCGCAGGTCACCCTCAAAACTGAAACATTGCGCCCAGATGATACGTTTGAAGCAATTCCCAATCTGATGGCAGATTTATCAAACTATACAGATGAAAAACTCTCTATGTTGCTCATAGGAGCCAATCACAGCACAGCTTTCATTTTTCAAGAAAACAAAACAAAGAAAAAAGAAAACAAAAAGAAAGTTGCGCTATGAATGGTTGCTAGGAGCAACACAGATAGTTTTTCTTTTTAGACTGCCCTAGCACAGTGTGAACAACGTCCAATCTGTGGGGATGTGCTTTACAATCTTGGCTGTAAACATGATAAGCCTGAATATTGGCCATATTCACCCGACTTTGTTCAAAAAATAGCTGAATATATATTAGACAGAAAGGTAAAACTATATAATGTATATTTGCAGATAGTTTATTGGTTTTAGGATAAGCACATATGAGTTTTCCAGGAGTTGAATATTGATGACATATCAGGATAGATCATGAATATCTGATCAATGGGGGTCCAATACCTGGGACACCCACAGATCAGCTGTTTGAGGCAACAGTGGTGCTCAGGTGAGGGTTGCTTCTCCTTCACAGGTCAGTGGCATCAGGTTCATTCATCACATGGCCTGTTTGCAGCTCAGTCCCTTCAAGTGAATGGGGCTGAGCTGCAATATCAAGCACAACCTTTATGCAATCTATGGCAATGAACTTAATTTTCAGTGAGAAGGCCACAATGCTCACTGAACGTTGAGATCTTTTACAGCTACTGATCTGTGGGTGCACCAGGTGTTGGACCCCAACGATCAGATATTGATGATCTATTCTAAGCATAACAGCAATATTCAATTCCTGGAAAATTCCTTTAGGCCAGGGTCTCATGTAGAGTAAACACTGCGATTTTGCCGCGGTGGAAACGCCACAACAAAAGATGCGCCATTCTGGCTAATCTCATCCACACATTGCAGAAAAATATCCGCAGCGGACATGCTGCAATTTCAAAACCATTGCGTTTTTGTAAATCCCAGCATGTCAATTATACCTACGGGAACGCTGGCTTTTTCCGTAAAGGTATAATTGAAGCAGAAAGTCCACAGAGGAAAACTCTGTGGACTTTCTGTGAAAAGTGCTGCGGGAAAAACTGCATAGGTCCAGCATATGTGACTACAACCATAAGCCCTCTTTAGTCACACAGAAGTGAGAGGGTTCCTAGTCCATGTCCCTAAGGTAATACAGACATAGAAAGTCTAATATGTGATGCATGAGCCAACACACCTACTTGCTGCTGCTCCTCAAAAATTCTTTTTAGTGGCATCCTATAGGTCATGTTTATCAATGTTTGTATGTTATATACCCCATACTTAAGCTACATTATAAACATCCCCAAAGCTATTATCATACCCTGAACTATACCTATTCAAAAATGCAGTCTGAGGATAGCGTCAGTGCCCCCTAGAGATATGGTGTATATTGATGTACCACAGGGTAATAACCTAGGATGTACTCTATAGAACTAAAATGAAAGGCTCTGTCTACTGATAGATGAAACATGAGAAGGCTTCTATTTCTTGAACCATTTGGCTTCATGCACATGACCAAGTGTGCAGACCAAAGCTACCCAATGGGGTGCCCGATGCATTGTTCCGTTCCGATGATTATAGTGCAGGTCCTATCCTGCTCCATGATATTGGTACGGAGCAGAACGGAACCCCACATTGACGTCAATATGGAAGACGGATGACACTCTGATGTTATCTGAGTGCATTGTGCTATAATATTGTTCCCCCTTGGCGTGCACACACAGTACATCCTTAAGATTTCTTAAAATCCCATCCACTTTGCTGCTACTGTAATACTCTGCTGAAAATCCACAGCTTAGTCTTATCTAAAATGCTGCTGACTTTTCATACAGAAGTTCCACAGCAACATTTTGCCAGATATTACTATATTGCAGGTGACATTCAAGACCAAAGATTACAATTATAAAAAGTTTAATTGAGAAATTTTATTCGGAGGAGTAAGGGGTGTTGCATTGTTAAGAGGACCCGCTTCCAAACATTTGCTCATTGTACATCTTGACACTCACGTACACATACGTTCCTATTGCTGCTCCTATAATTACTGCTTTGCCTCCTTCAATTTTTTACTGAAAAGGCTTTTCCTATCAACAGGGTGGTTAGAATCTGTAATCTAGGAGTCATATAATTAGAAACACCTACACGTCAATGCTACACTATAGAGAGGTAAAAATGAACAACCTACCACGCATCTTTACACAGACTCAAGAGTGACTTAATATGTAAAAATTAAGATTAGTCCATATGTAATGTATATATGATAAGAAAATATTCTGTTACTGCCTTATGTGTTGATGTACAGGAGGTAAAATGGTGGAACATTGAATTTACTATATGAGGATATCATCACTTGATGTGAAATAACTCTGGATACCCCTGTATTACCTCTTGAATATTCCACCAACTATTGCATCATGCAGATGCCCCATCACCAAATTTTCAGTGGTGCTGTGTCCTGAAAATACCATCTGTCATCTGTAGGCCTAAAATAATGGCTAAAATAGGCCAACAATTAAGGGGGTCCGTTTCCACTGAGACCTAGGGTGTAATAAGTGATAACTATGGATGAAGCAAGGCAGTGTGGAATACTGAATGCACCTACCTATCATAACTCCTGCAGGTGACATCATTATAATTACTTTCTTCCTATGTTGTCATATAACAATGTACACAATGATCATTTTGTGTGTGCATTATCCCTGTGCTATGATGTCATAGTGTGCATTATCCCTAGACTATCACGTCACTGTGTATATAATCTCTGGAATGTGATATCACTGTATTTATCATCCCTGTACTGGGTGCATTATTCCTGTACTATGACATCACAGTGTGCATTATTTCTGTACTGTGACACCTCTATGTACTGTACATTATCCTGGTACTATGACATTACTGTGTGCATTATTCCTGTACTGTGACATCACTGTGTGCATTATCCCAGTACTTTGACATCACTTTGTGCATTATCTCGATACTGTGACATCACTGTGTATATTTTCCCTGTACTGTGACATCACTGTGCACATTGTCTGCACTGTAAAGTCACTTTGTAAGTTATTTCTGTGTGTAAAGGAGACCAAAATAATCTTCAAGTTCTGAACTTGAGCTTAGGACGGTCATGTTACATCAAGGCCCCATTACAAATGTTGTCATGGGGTTACTTGTTATTACCCTGAATACTACATAATCTTTAGAAACCCTCTCCAGAAAAAAAATCATCTTTTTGCCAGAGTTGTGTGAGATGCAACCCTGGCAAACAGATGTCCTGATATATCTGTTTAGTAACTGATTGTATACCCTTCACATAATAGTACTGGAGCATCTTTTCTTAGAGGGTATCAGTCTGTGTATGGACACTGTCTTTTAACAAGGAAATTTGTTACCTTCAGTTATCAAATCTAAGAAAGTTCTAAGAAAATGTTCCAATTACGCCATTAGTGGTGATGGTCTATTAAAGGGATTGTCCTTCTTAGGATAGGTCAGTAGTATCAGATCAATGGAGGTACTATACCTGGCACCCCTATCAATTATCAGCTGTACCCGCTGGATCACAGTGTACGGAGCAGTTTTGTACATAGTGAAGTGGCCATGCTGGGCTACTGCCATTCAGCTCCCATTCAAGTGAAGCACAGCCAATTTCTGGATCCATACTCTGTGCAGACCGGGCAGTAATGTTGGGCCTCCATTATTCTGATAATGGCTACTGTATGTTGAATAGGCTAGACTAAGAATAGGCAATCAATATAGGCAATCAATAGTCTTGGCACAAGCCCTTTAAAGAGGACCTTTCACGTCCTCATGTATATGCGGTTTTACATACCGCTAGAAAGCTGACAGCGCGCTGAATTCAGCACACTGCCGGCTTTCCTGGTATGTGCCATGGGGCTGGAGCTATCGGTGGTCTTAGTTTCACTGTTCACTGTCAGAAGGGCGTTTCTGACAGTCTAGCTGCACTGTGAGTAACGCCCTCCCTGACAGTACTCGTCCATAGCCCTGTACTAGAGGGGCGTTCCTTACAGCTTAGCGTCTTCAATGGGCTGTAAGGAACACCCCCTCTGACAGTACAGGGCTATGGGACGAGTATAATCAGGGAGGGCATTCCTTACAGTCCAGCTAGACTTTCAGGAACACCCTTCTGACGGTGAACGGTGAAACTAAGACCACCGATAGCTCCAGCATGCTGTCGGCTTTCTAGCGGTATGTAAAACCGCATATACATGAGAAAGTGAAAGGTCCTCTTTAAAGGGGTTGAACAACACTTTGAAAACATGGCTACTTTCTTCTTTTCGGGAAGTGACATTATATCCATTGGTCACATGGCCATGCTGCAGCTCAATCTCATTCATTTTAATGGAGCTGTGGCATTGCCATGTGACCAACTGACATGATGTCACTTCCTGAGAAGAAGAAAGCAGCCATGTTTTCAAAGTCCTGCAGAACCCCTTTAAATTTTGCTACAGTATAACATATGGCCTGGCAGCCACTTTGAGCATATCTGGTATTGGTACATACTGTATTAACTCTGAGTGGGTGCATGTATTTTTAGAGTCCACATATTTGTAGGAGAACATACAGACGTCTGGATAACTTCCTCTTATGTTTTGTGTGAGCGCTGTACAAGATTTGGACAGTATACTGCACACAGAGTCACTTCTGGTTTGCATGTATGGTATTTATAGAAGTATTCTTATTATAGCGGTGTATTACTTCCCTATTTTATGTAGTTCTGTTTTACGTTTTTTTTATACTGAGAAGTGAGATATAACTGTAGGTTTCTTGGTTCTGTCAGAATTATTAATATTCTTCTTCCCTTTTAATCCAGAAATAGCATAGCACTATACTTGCCGTCAAGAACAGAATCCTGATGAATCCAATTATGAGTTAATAAAATCAATCAGATTTCAATGAAATCTGTATAAATACACATCAATAACTGTCATCTCTTTATGAACAGAAGAAATGACACTAATATGAACAGTCTACAAGACTCAAAAACATTTTAGTGGCCCTTTAGGCCTGATCTTGTAGATAGGACAGCCACTAAAGAAAAAAAGCTCTGTTGGACCCTATGTATTATATGGTCATCCATTAGTTTGCTGCATTTTGCCTTCAGTTGCAACAGCCTAGGCAGTGACAACAGATCAGCAGAAGTTTGACAGTCACAGTGAACAGCTGATCACTGGCATAGCTATAGCTTTATATGTTGTCATATTGGAGAACGCCTTTTTTAGGAAATGATCATTGTATCACTATTTTATTATTAGTTCTGTAGACGATTGAGTACTTGGGTCTTTGCACTTAAAGTGGCTCACCGTGACTTGATGGCCTGTCCTTAGTCCAATAAGAACTACTCGAATTAACACAATGGTCATGTTTCAGTGTTACCTTCTCACTATTATTTAAATATGTGTTCCCATTCACCTTTTAGGAATCACATTAAAGGGGTTTTCTGGGATAAAGTAAAAATTGGGGGCTGGGGTAAAATAAAAAAGAAATGATACCTATCCCCTGCTGCTCCTCGGTTTGGTCAGCATGTTCCTTCATTGGAATGGTATGTTCCTTCCACTCTACCAAGGCTGGAAGTGTCGAGATTCATGTGACTGCTGTGGCCAATGTTAGGCACTGATGACATCACTGCTGAAACGTCATTGGTACCCAACATGGGACTGCTGATGCCAGTGATTGGCCACAGTGGTCACCCAACCCTCTGCACTTCTACCCTGGCCACTCCATGGAGCGCAGAGAATGAGAGACGCCCTGCCCAAAACTAAGAAACCAGGGGTTGGCAAGTATCATTTCTTTTTTTACTTTACCCCACTCCTGGCCCCCAAGTGAGTTTTCAATTTATCCCAGAAAATGCCTTTAAGTTGTACAATTTGCCATGATGCCAATTCATTAGAATATTGGTCCATCCAACTAATAAATCTGCATTATAATGATATACATATTTTAATAACATAGGAGATTATGGGTGACAGATGACCAACAGATGTCATCTGTCTCATCCAATAAAAATACAATAAATGTGTATCGTTTTTTAACATGGAGGCATGGATGACAGATGGCATCCATCGAATGTATATGTTTTTTTTAAGGTTTGTTTAGCATCTTGTATCATATAGCTTGCAATATGTCTGGTTTGGAGACAAGTTATGGAAGGATAACTCTGTATATAGGCACAACACCTCATTCATATGAGTGGCTGTACTTGTTGCTGCAGCTTGTCTCATTCACCCATTCTTATTTGTGGCCCCTTCATTTTGCTAATCAGTTAGTGTCCAGGAGGTCGTCCTCAATTTTCAAGTCCAGGGAACCCCTTTAATACCAGCATACAGTTTGGCATACACCATGACTGATACCTCTGGATACAGTCATGAGTCCTGTATTTGACGTAGAGCAGATATTATTTTACTTTTATATTATCTTAAACATGGCTGATTTAAATAGGTTTTAGATTTTATAGAGAAAAGAATAAACTAAATGATATTAAATCTATGTATGCTTTTCTGTGTTTTATCAGCCGGCACTTAGTGTGGCTTCTGCATGATTTCTGGGATGAAGACATTGTTATAGTATAATGAAATTCTTTTTGTTAACCTTCCACTAGACAAAAGAGGACAATCGCCCTTTGTTCAGCCCCTGTTTGTGCTTACTCATGCTCATACTGTTCCTTGCAATCATCATTTTTATAAATAAAGTGATTATTTTAAGTTACCGTATCCTCTGATACAATGAGATGTCACTTCCTTTTATACTGGATTATTCTGCATTTTGTATGAACTAATTTATCACCGCAGTATAATTCTGTGGTTACTTTTTTGTGTCATTGTATTTTGTGTAGTGAGTGGCTCAGACTGGCCCACAGATGAACAGGTGAATCCCCCAGTGGACCCCCAGCTAACCTTGGCATGGTATAATACACTCACAGTACTTCATACAGATTCTTATCATACAGCATCTCAACTGTGGTAGATTATTACTGTGGTAGAAACTACCCAGTTTATTTTTAGATACTGTAGACATACTGCGAGGCTGAGATGACATCTAGGTACAGAGTTAGGCCAACCATTAACCTTCCTTCCTGGGCTTCACCTTCTCAATCACACTGCAGGGGCCCCAGTCACCAATCATCTTGCAGTTTCTTGCTGCTGCCTGAGGTCTGCTGTTATGTGGGCACCAGGTCACAAAGCGAAGAGAGCCTAATCCAAGGTAAGAGCCAGGCAGCAGACTACTGAGAGGTCCCTACTCCAAGGCAAGAGCCAGGCAGCAGACCACTGAGTAGTCCCTAGTCCAAGGTAAGAGATCGGCAGCAGACTACTGAGGGTCCCTAGTCCAAGGAAAGAGCCAGGCAGCAGACTACTGAGAGGTCCCTAGTGCAAGGCAAGAACCAGGCAGCAGACTACTGAGAGGTCCCTAGTCCAAGGCAAGAACCAGGCAGCAGACTACTGAGAGGTCCCTACTCCAAGGCAAGAGCCAGGCAGCAGACCACTGAGTGGTCCCTAGTCCAAGGCAAGAGCCAGGCAGCAGACTACTGAGAGGTCCCTAGTCCAAGGCAAGAGCCAGGCAGCAGACCACTGAGTGGTCCCTAGTTCAAGGTAAGAGCTCAGCAGCAGACTACTGAGAGGTCCCTAGTCCAAGGCAAGAGCCAGGCAGCAGACTACAGAGTGGACCCCAGGACAGAAACAATGGCTAGGCAGCAACAACTGTCAGGTAATATTTGCATGTAGATGTATAATGGGCACCCAGAATGAATTTTACTGGTGGGCCCTATAAACCTCAATCTGACATGGCTTTTTACCTTCATATTAACAAATATGCAACGTGGAATGTGAAGCACTGGTACTGAGAGTCAATAAGTAGCTCTCTCTCCCTCCCTCCCTCTCTCTCTCTCTCTCTCTCTATATATATATATATATATTTATTTATAGATCCTTTACCTACCAGTTAGAGCTGGACAAAGAGCTCCAAAGAGCCTCATTCAGTCATATTAGTATTATAGTGTCTATATGACACGTTATCACTTGGAACAACTTTTTCCTTTCTTCCGAAAAATGAGAAAAACCCTCCAAATACTACATTTTGAGAGGGACCCAATATTTTGCCCAGGAGCTACAATACATGCTGATAAGGACAGCAGCAGATATAGATAGACTTCCAATATGGTGCCCCAACCATCAGTTCCAGTCAGTAAAGTGCCTGGAGTAACTGTGGTTTGGTGCATTTTGGTGCTGGTAAAGTTTGCTAGCCACAACACTAGATTTTCTGCGTTGCACTATAGCCAAGATGCTGCAGACATTCCAGTTTATGAAGGAGTTTTTATAGATATAAGTTATATACTGACACATACTGTATTTGATGCACAATTTTGCTTTATTTGATGCACAGTTCAGTCCATTTCACCCCCCAGCCCACCAACAGTGCAAGTAGATAGAGGGGGGGGGGGGGTTAGGAGAGTGATTTACCTATCTGCTGTATAAGGCCAACCTTACTTGGCCAATGTAAATGAGAAGATCAGCTACGAGGAATCAAAAACTAATAGATGACAAGAATTATAATATAACTTGAAACTTAACCGAGGTTCAAACTAGCGTTCGGGTTTCCGCCCATAAAAAGCGATTGCATGTGGAAACCCGTGCTCCCCATAGACTATAATGGGGTCTGCCGGGTTTACGCCATTTTTATACTGAAACTGGCGGAGAGAAAAGTCTTCATTGCAGGACTTTTCTTTCCGACGATTTTAGGCGGAATCTGGGACGGAGACTCGAACGCTAATGTGAACCTACCGTTACTTTGTCATCATGACTGTGATATCAGATGATTATTACACACAAAGGATAGTAGTCATTATCAGTGGTCATTGATGGCATATACCAATAACACTGCCCGGGCCAACTTCAGTTAGATTATTATCAGTATCCTACTAATAACATAATAATTTTTCTGTGGCATTGGAGATAACATGATTTTATTCCGTTATTCTAGATACATTGTTATCCCGGATTCAAAAAAATGTATGAAAAATTGTCACCAAAAATAATGATTTTTCATCTGTGTTCAGTATATCAATGGAAAAGATGTGTTTGGAGACCATAGGACAATTATTTCCAATTTCTGACCACTACACTCTAATTTTTGCAGACAGATCATGTAAAAAATGGAAAAAAAATGGTTGTGTGACTAGCAGAATTCACTACTGTGGCTCGTGTGGTGTCTGTATAGGCACATGGCACATGGACCAATACATTTGTATGAATTGGCCCTTAATACAATCTACTGTTCTGTATGGGGGAAAAGCGGTTGCGTGTACGTGAGTAACAAAATCGTCAACACACATAAAATGCCCAAAAACAAATATTTGGATCTTACAATTAAAACCGATATCGCCCTCATTAATCTCCCCAGAAATTCATTAATAATGCATCACAAACCTCTGTTCCACCGTAGTCTGACATTTACAAACGCCATGGCCTGAGAAAAGAACATGGATACAACAAATCAATATTATTCGCTAAATGGAAAACGACAAATTCTTTTCAAGGAAAGCTTGTTAAAGATTATTCTTAAATAAATTAAAGCGTAAGCAGCTTATGTCTATGGATATCTTTAGCAGGCTGGCTCCCCTGGGTCAGCTATTCTTAGACAATTATTTTCATCTCATGCCATTGCACGTCTAAGATTAGTCTCTTAGGTATTATCATGCCATCCAAGCTACCTCCTAATATAACTGTACACCGGAATGACTATTTATAGCAAGCAGCCATTCTGTCATATTTGGTTTATTTGTGGTCGCTATGAAGAAAACCACAAATTCCTGCCTGCTACCAAAACAACTCTGATAAGACGCTTGGATGGGGGGGAATAATCGTGTTAAAATGTACACATGGGATAAGAGAAGTGGCTTCTATATTCACAAGCCAGAGTGAAGATGCAAGCTCTGGGGCAATTCTGACTCGTCTTCTGTAGGACCCACCTTGTCACACAGGATACGAATACTTGGGTGACATTAACAAGAGCAGACAACGAGATTCTATTTATAGGTGATTTGTTTCAGAATAATCTGAGCCCAGTGCTAGAAGATCACTCAGACGCAAATAGCTCAGAGGAAAGTGTTTATCATTGTCAGTTATTGCATTAGTTGGAACCTTTAATAGGCTTAATTGCTGCTAAAAGCACTACATGCAGATGAACCGCAGCCAGATATTATGTAATATAACATTTCATATAAATCTTCTAAGATCTCTATGCAATCTGCATCAGACAGGTTTATATACAGCATAGCCTGATGATGATTTATTGTGCAACTGATGAAGTGTATATGGGGCAGGCTGGACAGCAGTGACCTGTCGTAACATCTAATGGGCTTTCCAACTTATATAAAAACTCCCACTGCAGGGAAGGAGTTAAAAAAATTAATAAATCTCTAGCTACCTGTCCTCCCGCCTGCCCCCTCCAGCGCTGCCCTCCAGTCCTCCTTGCCAGGATTTGTTTACATGGCTGTAGCAAGGAGGTGTTTGTGTATACATGTGACCGCTGCAGTCAATCACTGGTCTTAAAGGAGTTTTGTCATTAGAGACACTGATAAATATCAGATTGCTGGGGGTCCGACCACTGATCAGTGATCTGGAGAATGGCGACCTGATAGACCCCCTGCATCTTCCATGTGAATGACATGCCAGTGCACTAGCCTGACCGGCACCCCATTCACGTCTATGGGGCTTCAGGAGATTTGTGGTCATAGAAGCTTCGTAGAAGTAAATGGAGTGCCTGTTGGGCAAGAGTACTGGCGCTTCATTCATATGGAGGATGCAGGAGAACTTTAGGGCCCCCATTATTCTGATTGCTGGAGCTCTCAGTTTTCTGACACTTATCCATGGATAGTGGATAAGTGTCTTTAATGACAAAACCCCTTTAAGGCTAAGGCCCCACATAGCGAGCAGCAGCAAAAAAAAACAAACAAAAAAAAAAACGCCTAAAGGGGCTTTCCAGTTAAATTTTTTTAAGCTCTATTCTTAAGACAGGTCATCAGTATCAGATAGGTGTAGTGCCAGTTGTGAGTGCTGCAGATCAGGTCCCATTCAAATCAATAGAAGCTGAGCTGCAGTAATCTCTCCATGCCACTACATAGTGGATGGAGCTGTTTACTTCTAGGGCTATGCACTATGATTGAACAACACAGTGGCTACTGATATCAGCTGATCGGTAGCGCTGCTGAGTGTCAGACCCCAACAATCAGCAATTGATGACCTATCCTAAGAAAACCCCTTTAGTGGTCTTGAACCATTTACCTCTAAAGCCAGTGATTGGCTGCAGTGGTGACATGTGACTACAGATGCCTCCTCACCGCTGCCAGGTAAACAAATCCTGGGTGGAGGATCGGGGTAGGGGGGCAGCACTGGAAGCGGATAGCCGGAGGACAGGTAAGTATGGGTTTACTCCCTAGACACATTTTTATGTAACTTGGAAAAACCCTCTTTAAAAGGAATGTTTCACTGATTTATTTATTTATTTAAATAATTTATATATTTTATTTATCACTTTTCCTAATCATTTTTTATTTTCAATTTTTTTGTTCTCTTTTCTGTATATGATTATGGAGGCATCCATCATGTCTGAGCTTCTCCTCTGCTCTGTTAACAGCATTTAGTAATATGCTTTACAGCATAGTCATGGCCTTAGGCAGCAATAGTGTGGATTCGACTCACCAAGGTCTATAGGAGACTTTTCTAGACATACTCTGTGCAGGAAGGGGGAATAGATAAGCAGTGACATCATCTATTGTCAGTTATGTAGTGTTATCTATAGAGGTGTTAACTTCTATTATAATACTAACTATCTTGTTTGTGCGTGTCAATCTATTATTAGGCTTAGCGGTTAGAGTGAAAATTAAAGGATATAGTCCTTTTTGAAAAATATAGATAGTGATGTATAAAATATTTTAGTGGGGCTCAAAAGTGAAATGTCTCCATAAAATGAGATTGGAGGGAAAAAGAAGCGAGAAATCATCTAAATGACTGAATGCTGAGCACAGCACTAGCATGATATTAGTAGGAGTCTATCCCGATCAGTACTTGAGACTCCTTGTATCACTGTTATTTACATGCAATGAATCTGTGAAGAAACTACATTTCCCATCATGCATCTGCCTGCTCTCACTCCCTGTGTTTGCTGCTCACAGGGGGTGTGAGCATCCGAACGAAACATCACCGCATGTAACCGCATATGGGAGTAATTTACTACCTCTGATTTCATTGGAGGGGAGAGCAGGCAGCTGCATCATGGGAAATGTAGTTTGTTCACCTGTAAATAACATTGATATAAGGAGTCTCAAGTAATATAAAGCCAAGAAAAGGGTGCACAAGGAAACAGTGAGTATTTAGCACTGCAGTGAATGTATTTGCAGATAATTTTAGGGAAGCTGGATAATCCCTTTAATATAAAATATGCTTAAGGATATGCATAAGGCTAGAAAAAGACTCCAGACACAGGTTAGATAATTTCTGGTTTCTCTCCATCTAGTATACATTTACAGATACCTGTTTTGCAAGTTTTCTTGCCCTATTACAGTACTTGCTGCAAGCAGCCAAGCACAAAGGTGGAGGAAGTGTTAAGTCTTTGTACAAAGGTTTCAACTTTAATCATGTTTATTAATCACAGGATAACATGCAGATAATAATAACTTAAGCAAATTGTTCCCTACTTGCTAAAAATATTTTACTAAAATGATTCACATTTTACCAGAGAGAGACATTTTAAAAATAAAGTTGTTATTCTCGACATGCACCATCATTAGGCACGAGGCCCAAAACTAATTATTGCTTTTGTGTTAGCGGAATATTAATAGAAACATGGGAGTCACGTCAACTGAATTAATTAGGAAAAATAATATTGAAATCATCAGCAAGAATAAAGATTTCAAATGGTAAATTTCAGTTTATCTCCCAGTCGAGTTTGATACAATTCATGACTATGTTCAGAGTTTGTCTTCAGCTTTAATTGGTCTATGGAAACGAATTAATGGAAACTAATTGTGTAACTGCTGTAAGGGCCAGCCAACTGTGGACGTGCCACTTACACCACACAGTCTTTATACCGACAGAAACTCGAACAATGTCTTCTATAGCCCATCAGTTATTGTTAGAAGATTCTATTATTCGGAGATAAGGAAGAGCGTGCCACTCTATAATGAGGCAGCAAACAAAATCTAAGCGCCACCTCAAGGAACCCATTGAAATATTTCTTAAAGGAAGCCAATCTTCAGATATTTATGGCATATCCACAGTCTAAAGATCCCCATACATAAAACAGAAAAGTCATCCAAACCCGCAGATTTTGGCTGAACAGACTTAAATGCCCTATGTGTTTGAGGGTCTCCCAACTCTCTTGGGGGAAGGAAGTATCAGGCATGTTCATTTTATTTTGCCCAACCCTTTGTTCCTCTGACACCTGTCTGGCAGCAGTTTTTTTTTTACTTCTTGATATTCAAAGCATATGGTCGCCTGAGCAAACATTTGGCGTACAGGGTCATCGGGGGGGGGGGGGGGGTACCTGCTGAGCATTTGACAGATCAGTAACTGAAGTGTATGGTTAGGCTTCAGTGGAAAGAACCAGAAGATGTTCTTTCCTTCCAGGCATCCACCCTTATCTTGCTTTTGCTTGCCCCTGTTCTCTCCCAGTAGTTGCTACTATTCTTTGGTCAAAATGTCCCTTTAACTGGCTATTTAATGCTAATACCAGAACCACTTCCCCTATCTGTAGTAATAATCTGAAGATAAGTCTGTGCTCACATTTGTCTCTTCGGGGTGTTCCACTACTGTTGACAGCAAGGATAGAGCAGCATGCAAAAAAAATCTTTGGTGACTTACAACCACATTATAGGTCAATGAGACCTTTTGTCCACGATACAGACATGATCATGCTGACAGTTAATTTGTTTAAAAAATTTTTTAGAACCCTTTTAGGCTGAGGCCCCACTTTGTAGAAATGCAACTTTTTATGTTGCAGTTCTTGCTTCGGTTTTTTCAGCCAATGCTAGGAGTGGATTGAGCAGAAGAGAGAAGTATGTGAACCTCCTATATAGTTCCTATTCCTTTTGTAGCTATTTTGTGGCTCTAGCTCAAAAAATCGCAGCAAAAAAGCTGCATTTCTGCAACATTAGGGTCTCAGCCTTAGTCAGTACTATCCACTACGAACCAGGGACACGCCAAAAGATGTGCAATTTTAGAGATGCTGTGTCTGAATTTGTTATCCATTACAATTTGTCAAAGTTACTCAGATTCTTACATTTACCCATTGTTTTCAATTTCTCAGTTTAAGAAACAGGGTTTTTTTTTTTGTTGTTGCTTTGTCCTGTATATTCTGCCCCTTTGACCAGTACCATTGTTATGAAATATTATTCACTTCATCTGCCACTGGTTTTAATCTTATGGCTAGTCTGTAAATATAGTACTATGCAAAGGTTTTAGGCACATGTGGAAAAAAATGGTGCAAAGTAAGAATGCTTTCAAAAATAGAAGTGTTCATTTTTGTCAATTAACAAACTGAAGTGAATGACAAACGAGAAATCTAAATAAAATCAATATTTGGTGTGACCAACCTCTGGAGAAAGAGTCCTGGAAGTGATGATATAGCCCCCACAGAGCCCTGATCTCAACATCATCCAGTCTGTCTGGGATTACATGAAGAGACAGAAGGATTGGAGCAAGCCTACATCCACAGAAGATCTGTGCTTAGTTCTCTAAGATGTTTGGAACAACCTCCCTGCCGAGTCCCTTCAAAAACTGTTCCTTCAAAATCTAGAAGAATTGATCGAAGGCTAAAGGCGGTCACACCAAACATTGATTTCTCTTTTTTTCATTTACTTAATTTTGTAAATTGGTAAAAGTAAACTATTAACACTTTTATTTTTCAAAGTATTCTATGTAACATTTTATCACACCTGCCTAATATCTTTGCCCAGTAATACACAAATATATATGAATATACTTTCTGTAGAACAGAGATAGAAAACTGTGGTAAGAGCTGCTGCATCTCACTGATTGAAATGACATCTCCAGACCACGCACTACAACTTTTGGCATATTCGAGAGATACATGAGAATGTCAGATGTGCATTTCCATCGATTTACTACGCTGGCTATAAATAAATCATGAAGATTTCAGATTTGTAATTGGAGGCATTTTAAATTAGTCATCATCTTAAATATATTCATTACGCACTATGATGTTCCCTCCGGTTGAATTATATTCCTATTATTTTTCTCTATTTGCCTCCACCTAACATGAACATGTCTCTTTCAACTTACTCATTATATCTATTCACCAGAGACTGAATCCATGAACATGCAATGAAACGTGATCTTTTCAGGTTCATGGGAATTACATGTAAGCCTTGTTAAGCTATAAATGTTATATCCAGGTGTACAGTGGCAGTGGCTGCGTGAGGACTGAAAAAAGCAAAAATCTGAAATCATCTGTAGAATCTGAATTATGAAGACAGTGCCCATTGCTAGGGCGGCCTATTATGGGTCTAAATCCAAGTAGTGACTGCTTATGAAACATATGAAAAAATAGAATAGTAATATGGTGATGGAATAGTATACTCATGTGCTTCTATAGGCTTAAACATCAGCAGTGTTAAAGTGGACCTTTCACCACCTCTACAACTCCAACTCTTTGCACTCTTTAATAGGTGTTGATTCATTGATTCTGGTGCAGTTGATATATGTTCTGTATCCTCTATCATTCCTGTTAGGTTCAGCACAGTTATGCTCTCTAATGTCACATGGGTGGTCACTGTCTGTCTGCTCCTGCCTGACACCGCCCATCTGACCGTAGACAGCATTATTGTTACATAGTTACATAGTAGATGAGGTTGGATGAAGACACCAGTCCATCAAGTCTAACCTATAACCCTACAGTATTGATCCAGAGGAAGGCAAAAAAAACCCCATGAGGCTTATGCCAATTGCCCCATTTCATGGGAAAAATTTCTCCCCAACTCCAATCTGGCAATCGGTATAAAACTTGTACTTAAAAGACTTGTACTTAACAAAATCTAGAACCTATAACCCGTAATATTTTTCTGTTCGACAAAGGCATCCAGGCCCTCTTTGAACTTGCGATGAGTCCACCATCACCACTTCCTGGGGCCCCACTGAAAACTCTGCGGACTTTCTGTTGAAAACGCTGCGTAAAAAATACGTGATGCGTTTCCGACGCTGTCTTTTCCACAGTGCTTTTTGGCTGCGTCACTACTTGGGGCCTTAGCCTTATGGTTGGACATTGAATTATAGGATTTCTAGCTTCTAATTGGTTTCACTAGGAGCATGGTTTTCCTTTTTCAGCAAGGAGAACGTATTTGCATACATTTTCCCATCCATACACAGAAACTTAAGCATATAAATATCCCAGTCCTAACTGTCTTTTTAACCGGTAATATCTCTGGAAATAATATAGGTAGTACTGCCACCTGTGGCATATGACAGATGAAAATCTCCTCTTTCATAACATCAGAAGCAAGTTTCTACATTTTATAATGCCCAGTACACAAATATTTGAGGCAACCCTTCCCCACCCTGATTTTATTTTCAGTTCACGCAAACCTGTACACCATACACAGTGAAAAGCAGGGACAGCTCTCAATAAAGTAGCAATGGTAAAGAAATGCAGGATTTCAAAGAGTGGAATCAACATTTTTTAATAAATTATATTACAAAATGTATTCAGGATGCAGATATTGTCAAAAACTCTAAAGTTGTTTGAAAGTTTAGTTATGCTTTAAAGCCCTCCCAAATCTGTATGGGAATGACCACAAAACTACCAAACAAAATCGGCATAAAACCCATCACTTTTGTTGAAAAATTGGACTGTTGGTATATACCTGGGTGGATTCATCGTTCCTCTATGCCATTTTTCTGGCGTACAGGGATGATATTGAGGCTCAGGCTTGATGCAAGCCTTTTCTTGCACCAAACGTGTGCCACAAGCCTTGATCCGCGTCTTGCCCGCCACATTGTGCGCTGATTTATTATAGCGCACACCAATTTTCTAGCATGAATAAGAATGAAAATCTATGCCAGTTCCTACCTGACATTGGTTTCCATTCTTGTGCCAGGACGTCCAATGGATTTATGAAGAGGCCACAGCCTTTTCATCAATCTCCGCTTCCCTGCGCTAGTTGGGTCATTTATTAAGAATGGCGTACAATACTCCAATCTTAAAAGATTTGTCCCTGTAGGTTACTGGTTGGAGGTACTGAATAACACAGTAAAAATAATCATAATAGTAATATGCATAGTAGAAATGGTAGTTAGCCTTTCCCGCTATATAGGCGCCAGCTATTCTGCCCAAGCACGCTATTTTCATCATTAATATCTAACACATTAGTCATGTCCATAATATAGGACTCTATAAGTCACATGTGTGACGCATACAAATTGTATATCTAGAGCTTTAAATTTAGGGAGGTCTACATTAGAATAGCCACATCAGAGCAAATATCATGCTGGGAACTCGCACCTAACACCAAGTGATTGACTTTACGTAACAAGATAGCCTATTAATTGAACCTTTGTTTTGCAGCGTTGACATGTCTAGAGCTTAGAATAAATTTCGGTTTCCTGCTTTAGCTCTTAGCTGTAGCTTAAAATAGCTAAGAGAATTTACATTGAAAGCACAGGACTTAAAACACTCTTCTACCAAAGCTACAAGGTGACAAGTCCTTATCACCTGCAAGCCTTTTATTACTGCTGTACAGGCAAAGGAGAAAAATCAGGGGTGAGTACCATTACTTCATTACTGTAACCGTGTAGAAGAGACTATATGGCACAGGGGTATAGTGAATTCTCAGTGCTAAGGCTTCATTCATACAGTAGTGGCAAAAACCAGAAACACTACCCCAATAAAAATGTATATATGCAGATTATACCCTGGGTTTGCCAGAGGGAAATGCTTAGCAACCCCCAACTGATTTTATTAAAAATCCCATTCACTACAATAGTAGACCTGTCCACTGAGATAAATTACTCTACCTCAGCAGGCAGACTGCAAAAAACCTGTGTGAACATGTCCGAAGCCTGGTTATGCATGGAACCAGATCCTATAACAGGTGTCAATTAGTTCATCACAGTTCTCGGTTACTCTTTTTTAGACCAGTTTTTCTCTTTTTTTAAAACATTAAAGAGGTTGTGTAGGCAACTGGAATGACGCAACTGCACCCTGGGCCAAGAGAACTGTCAGACATCCAGCAAGTATTGTGCATGGGTCCTATTCTAATTCTTTTTTTAGACCAAATTTTTCTTTCTTTTTTTTAAGCATTAAAGTGGTTGTGTAGGCAACTGGAGTGACGTAGCTGCACACTGGGCCAAGGAAACTATTTGACATCCAGCAGGTATTGTGTATGTGTCCTATTCTAATCAATGGGACCAGAGAATAGTACTTGCTAGGTCTCTGCAACCAACCTGCTGCGCGTGTTGTTGTCTTTCTGCAAACCCAATATGAGAGATTTATGAAAGCTCCTAAAATAAAAATTATATTTTTTGGCCATAGGAACCAATCACAGCTCAGCTTTTATTTTTATAGCGCACTTGAAAAATGAAAGCGGCTCTGTGGTTGGGCATCAAAGGCTGTTTTTGTTTTCATAAATTTGTGCTATTGTCTTCCACATGGGTTAAGTATCGTAACCATAGAGAGTGACAACTTTTAAAGAGGACCTTTCACCACCTCCAATAAGTCCAACTCTTTACATAATAGGCGCCACACCACTGATTCTAGAGCAGCTGGAATATTTTCTCTAGCCCCACCATTCCCAAGCAATCAATGCTGTTAGTTTGGGTGCCTGATATGCTATTTAGACTCTGCCCTCTGGAGGGCGCTGTCAGGTAGGAGCAGACAAGGGGTGGGATTCTGAGCTCTGACACTGGCTACCTCTGATTGGAGCTCTGAGTTACACCACCTGCCTGACACCGCCCTTCTGACTTTACAGAGCTTAACCACTTCCATACCAGATGCTTTACCCCCCCCCCCCCCCTTCCAGACCAGACACATTTTTGTTTTTTTTTGTATGTGTGTTTTTGAGGGCTGTAACATTTTTATCATATGTGTTATTCAACTAATTTCTGTCTTTTTTCGGTGACACATAGGGCTTTATTTTTATGTTGTTTTTATTTTTGCATGTGTTTTAAGTTTTTTATATCCGGGAAAATCTAAACAAAAGAGGAGGGAAAACGTATCTGTTTTTCACTTTTCTTTTCTTTTTTTTTTAGCACAAAGTGCTACTAAAAAACTTTTTAAAATAGTTTTTCCTCTTCATTACTGTAAATGTTATTTTGTATGGTGTCGTTGGGGGTGGGGCTATAACATTTAATAAGGGGTTGTTATTGTTGTATTATTTTATTTTATTTTTTTAATTAATTAACTTTTTTTTTTTTTTTTTTTTTTTTTACATTGTGTCCCCATAAGGTCATAATAGACCTTTGGGGACATCTGATGACTTTTTTTTTTGGGGGGGAGGCTGATTTCCCCTGTAACTGGGGCTGGTACATTTAACCCCAGTTGCAGGAGGAATTCAGCCTCCTGCACATTACTTTCATATTACAATAGAGCTGAACTGGGTCCTATAGGACACAGCAGCTCTTACAAACGCTCTTAAAAACGTAAATAACCCTTGTTATTTACCAGCCAGTGATCATCATAAAGCTCCTTTACCATTTAGCAGTTTGTCAATTTATGTATTTATCTGGAGAATTGTGGTGAGCCACAAGAATCAATAAAGGGGACATGTCATCTATCCTCAATTATTTTTTAGTAAATGCGTGTATTGCCTTTAAAATTACAGTTCTGGAGCATCTTTTCTTAAGGCCCTTCCAAATGGCGGCATAGCCACTTTCACATTAGCACTGAGATTTGGCAGCATTCGTGTCTGATGAAGGTCCTTGACCACAACGTCATATCTTTTGCCATTCAATCAATAAAAAGCCAACTAGCATCTGACCTTTCGGAGTGTGTGAAGTTCATTACCACTAACTTATTGGGTTGGGACCCTACTTCAGCACCCCAGTCCAGACAGAGTGCCTCTGACATATTCTGTGTCAGTAACAGAGGAACGGCACATCACAGATGTCTAAGACAAGTTGTCCAGATAGCTGACAGATCTTTTTTAACACATCAAATCTAGTAGATATTTGGAAGTGCTATTGTTTTCTGGTTATGGTGAAGACATATCCTTTTCCTTATATAAGCTGCACATACAACAATGACATAAAGATGACTTATATTCATTGAAATTTATACCGTCCATTCCTTATAGAATGTACCCAGAGCTTGTGGGATTGGTGTGCTATAGAAATGATCTAACTCAAATAGCTCTATGTGTGGGCTCCTCATGCCCTGTAGGTTGTGTGCAGATACTAGATCCCAGATGATTCTCCCCGTCCATGTTTATACTAATTCCTAGAAGCAGTGAATCACGCTTTAATACTATATCATTATTAAGTCTGGTGACAATAGGTAATAAAGCGTGACAGTGTAGAAGACATCTAGATAACATGTTATTGCTTTTAATATTTTGTGGAGCACTACAAGAAGATGATTTTCTACCAGGTTTAATAAGAGACCTTGATATTAGGTACTTGTAATTATTTTGTTTCTTTGCTTAGATTTGTCATTGTCACTTGTTTCCGTTTTCTTTTTCTTTCTCATCACTTGAATTTTTGTTTTGAAGACTTAAACCTCAGCCTTAAATATATGTATGAATCTGAAAAGGGCCTGTATAGCCAGTAAAATAGTGCTATTGACCTGACCTATCATCGACACGTGAAAAGATCACACTGGTGGAGTCCTAGAGTACAGGCTACCACCTGTTTCCAGAACAAAGACTTCACAGACCTCTATAGTGCATCTGGGCACTTTTGGCACCATTGAGAGATTTCACTTAGTGGAAATAACCGACACAACATTGTGATAAACCCCATTGATTTGAATGGGCCTTTGTTTAGAATGTAGTGTTGGAAATTCTCAGCAATGGAAATTTAAATGAATCAATAGAGTAAGATGAAGCCCACCACCACTAAAATGGCTTTTAAAGTTACATGTATTCCATATGAAAATGAGCTGTTCTGTGCAACTGAGATGAGGCCACACCTGCCAGAGCACACATTTCCTTTTGTGATCGCTGTCTATGTCAGTCTTTCTGTTTTGGGGGTTGGCACTGGGTAGTGACTACAAAAGAAAATGATAGGTGTGAGTGCACCAAACCACTTATTTGCATATAGAATAAAAGTTGATTTCTTCTTCCGCAAGATTGGACTTTAATACAAGAGTTTGTTGGTTATCCCACAAAGAGGAAACTGCAGGACCTTTCTCCCATTTCACATTCAGCTTTTCACATTCAGCAGGACGTTTCTTTGGGTGTGTCTGGTGGTGGACTTTGCTCCCGATCACTTCAACAGGATAGCTAAAGATAGCTGAAGTACAGCACTCATCTACCTCTGCGCTCCCAATGAAGTGAATGGGAGCGTCGTCCACCACCAGACACACCCATAGAAAGGTCATCATCGTGGGATAACCCCCCTAATTAGTATATAATGTGCCCATAACAAATATCCTTCGGAAGTAATTTACACACCAACAATTGACACACCTATATAATCTTTAAAAAATTCAGCAATGTTTGATGTCTCATCTGAAAATCACTAGTAGTTGACTGTATGTTGGTTACACGGCCTATCCACAAACCAAACAATTGACTTTTACTCGCCCAGTGACATCACATATATATGGCCAGTTGAGTAACTGTAAGCTCCACTCATCTCCCTTCTAGCAGAAATTATTTGTTGTCAGTAGCTCCTATTCCTGTACTGAATAAGAGGGTTACATGTAAGTAGACTGACTGTAAATGAGAGGAGCATTGTGGCTGGCACTGTATGGAGGCACCTTGTGGCTAGCACCTGGTGATTTGTACTGGTTGGAGTTTTTATGGTTGACACTGTATGTGTCCACCATGGATGACCCTATAATACACACCTTAGTGGACGCAGGTCTCATTTTAAAGAGAAAACTCCTGTTCAGGCTATTGTAAACTATAGTAAGTGTGTAAAACTGGCACAAACAGTTTCCACTAAAACATTAAAGAACATTGATCTTTTTTTTTTTAAAAAATTGGACCACAAAATAGTAATTTTTCTTGGAGCTCCAATCTCTCGCACTCTCCTATACAGCTGACAGTGGGAATGGCCTTGTGAGCCAAGTTCTATAAACCTCAACTAAGGTAAAGTGACAGAGTTTGTAGATATGAAAAAAGGGAGCCATATAGTTTTCTGAAGGACAATAGACATAACCTTGATATATCGGGGTTGCCTCTCTGTAACCTGTAGTGAGCAGTCACTTGTTCCCTGTCTTTGATCCTTGCTAATCCCTCACTATAATGCTGAATACCAGGACAAAATCTGTACGCTGTACTCAATTTTCTTGACTGTTTTACTGTAGCACTAAAACCTGATTCCTCTCCAGGTTTGGCTCTCAACTCTGTTTATATGCCTGCGGTAAATTTTATTGAAAAAAAAAAAAGGAAAACATTCCAGGAATCCTGCAATTCATGAGTATTGGAAAGACCAGAATCACTTGAACTGCTGAAAGAGAAATAAATAGTTCCCTATAGAATTCATTTTCATTATATTTGGATGGTAATTGCTGTACATTAAACATCCAGCGCAACGTGTGTTCGGAGTGCAGCACTGTTAATATTCTTATGTTCAAAATATCATAACCAAATAGCCTTGTAAAGAAAACGAAAAATCTGGATATGAAATCACCCGACTATAAATCAAATCAAATGATTGTTCTGGAAATAGTTCTGTACTTTCTGTTCACTCAAGTTTGTGTAGAATTTAGTCAGCTACGTACTCCACCATTACCAAAAATCCACGCACAGAAAACCCTTTAAAGGGGTATTCCCATCTTGGACATCTTTGGGATCTGCACTAATCTCAAAAATTGGGGTCCTGTGGATATGCCATAATACCCCTTTATGCTTCTAGAATCCATGCCTTTAGGCTGGATTTACATGACCATGATAGGTCCATATTATACAGCCTGCATTAAAGCCACAAATCCCGTCCTGAAAGGGATCTATGATGTTGGTTCAAATCATTAGACCTGTGGCTAGGATGAAATTTGCATCCGTAACACAGTCTGTATAATATGGACATATTATGGCTGTGTGAATCCAGTCTTGTGTTTGTAATACTGTACTTGTGAAGGTATCAGACCTATCCACCAATGAGCCATAGCAAGAATACAAAATATTTATTTGTGTATGTCCGCCAAAACAGTTCTGACCCATGGAGGCATGGACGTACAAGAACTCTGTGGTATCTGGCACAAAGATGTTAGCAGCAGTTCATTTAAGTCAAGTAAATGGTGAAGTGTGGACCCTATGGATTGTTTTTCTTGCACCTCCCAGAGATTCTTGATTGTATTGTGATTTGGGGAATTTGAAAGTCAAGTCAACACCTTGAACTCTTTCTCATTTTCCTCAACCAATTCCTGAACATTTTTTGAAGTGTGGTAGGGGGAATTATTCTGTCGAGAGAGACCACTGCCAGCAGGGAATATTGTTTCCATGAAGGAGGATAGTTGGTGTGCAAAAATGTTTAGGCAGGTAGTGCATGCCAATGTACTATCCCCACAAATACAAGAAACAAGGATTCCCAATAGAACATTACCCTGAGCATCATACTGCCTGCATCCCATAGTGCCATCTCTTCCCTAGGTAAGCAATGCAGAGGCACAGGCAGGTATTTGGTTCCAAAATCAGCTCAAAATATAGTTGCCTTCTACTGGAACTTTGAAACCTGTTATTCTGTCAGCACCAGGTCCTACCTGTTATGTTGATGACACTCAAATATATCTGCCTGGCATTGCCACTCTGCTATCCAGAGTTCCAGAGTATCTATCAGCTGTAACCTTCTTCTTGTCCTCCTACTCCCTAACCCTGGGTAAAACAAATTCATCATCTTTCCCCCATCTCACTCAACCCTCCTACCTGGCCTATAAATCATAGTTGATGGCTCCACTCTCTACAAAATTTCTAGTCCATGGCCTTATCATCTCCTTTCTAGACCACTGTAAAATCCTTATCTGTGGCCTCCCATCTAAAGCTCTGGCTTCCATCCAATCCTGTTTAATCCACCTTTTCCCTTGCCTACTCCTTCACAGGCTACTCATTGCCCAACTAATTCAATTCAAGATATTAGTTATAACATATAAAGCCATTCACAACCTGCCCTCTTCATACATCTCTGACCTATTCTCCTGCTACCTCCCCAAACATAATCTCCCATCTGCACAAGACCATCTTCTTCGCTCTACTCTGATTCACTCTTCTCACAACTGCTTCCAATATTTCCCATATGCATCGCCCATATTGCGAAACTCACTACCAACCTGCAAACATAACCTGAAAACCCACCATTTTAGAATAGCATACAAAATGCATTAGTACTTCTGCCGTTATGTTGTGATTTGAGTAACTTCTACCCTAACCAATTGTCTCTACCTACCTTCCCTTATAGATTATAAGCCCTTGCGGGCAGGCTCCTCTTTCCTGCTTGTATCAGGTTAGTCATCTTGTTAGTTTTGTGTTCATTGTATTTCTTGTTGTTCTTGAACTATGTATATAAACCCCTTCCTAGCTGTAGAGCCCCATGAAATTACAAGTGCTATATAAATTAATTCATTAATAATAATCCTCTGATATTCTGGTGGGCCTGTAATGTAGACACCTGACACATTTTTAGAAGAATTCTAGATTTTGGTTTTGCCATTTGAACTTAAAAAAAAAAAACGGTCACTATCCTGTCATTGCCATAAACCTGTCACTGCCATAATTACATCTTCCCAGACAGCGCAAACTATATGGAGTTGAGTGAAAGCGTATTCCGCCCTCAGAAACTGAATGGGCAGTTCTACTCAATTTCCTTAAATCCCATAGAAGTAGGAGTTACAGAAACAGCATTGCTCAAACAGTTAGGCTACTCAAGCCTTAGCTGCTTCAAGTTGTGTATTTCCATCTTAGACAAGACTGACGGAGATTGGAATATCCCTGTGATAATGATCATTTGTCTCCATACTAAAGATGATTGGCGCATGTAGACGGCAGTTAATAGTATGCTATATTGTCAATTAGTGCTCATTAGCAGGCTCAGACTGACATACAGGTTAACAGTGAATTCCCGGTGGGCCCCAGACCCAACTCAACCTGGCATGGGACAGTACACTTATTGTTCTTTTGCTTCTTTTATTTCCACTGTGTTTTTGCTGCAGTTTTTTACTGCAGTATTTTTTAGCTACGATTGGCTATGTGTGGCCTTGCACTATGGGATTCCCAAGCGAGGAGAGTATCCACCTTATAACAAATAAATTGAATAGACAAGGCCAAAAAGATTTTCCTGTTTAGACTCTGTATAATTTTTGGAGGAATTGGGTGTTTTAATATGTGTGGGATCCTTTATGATGTTGCTTCCAACGCAGTTAATAAGATTAGAGGTAGATACATAAACTCATACATGTACTTTACAATGTCTGTCTGCCGCGTTCATGGAAATAACTTTTATTTTTACCACACTTGGGCATAGCAAAATTGATTTACGCAAATAAAGAATTTCATATATCCCCAGTACCGTCATACTGCAGCTTTAAAACCAGCAAATAAAATCCAGTTCTTCACATGAGACATACATTACAGTTGTAGTTTCCCATGCCATTAGAAAATAAGCATGTAAAAAAAAAATAAATCGGGAAAAGAAAAGAAAATAGTTAGAAAACCTCTTGACTCTTGAGTTCGCAGCCAAACCATTAAGAACACGCTGTGCTAAAAATTACAGGTATATGAAGGCATTAATCATTATACTTAGCGACTGCCATAGTGTGGGTTTATACCTTTGTGCTCGGTGGAAGGTGGTTTTAATTCCTGATGGTCTTTGTTGGTAGTGAATCTGAGCCGCAGTAATTTAACAGGAAGGGTGCGTCACATAGTGAGGAGCGACATTGTGCATTACCGTCATGGGCAGAAAACGGCAGGAACACAATTACCACTATTGTCTCACATTGTATAAACTAATCACCTGGCAAAGACCTATATGTTATTTGGCGGCAACAGGGAAGCAACATGTGAATCATCACAAGTCATAAGTGGCTTTATAATATATACAGCATATATGTATATAGAGACTAGTAAAGCATTAGGAAGAATTATCAGAGAGTGGTGTCAGAGGTTAGCCCATGTCGGTTTAGGTAGATCATATAAAATCCTTTACTTCTGCACTTGCAGAGAACCTGTAATCTGTCGTAGATTGATCTGTGGATCTTCAATATGTAGCTAGGACCCCAGATCAATGACAAGTTAGCTGTACGGAATTACTTACTAATGATTCTATCTATCTATCTATCTATCTATCTATCTATCTATCTATCTATCTATCATCAATTGATCTGTGGAGTGCTGCATTATCTGTAATTTATACTGTAGCTACTAGGACCCTAGACCAATGACAAGTTACGCTAGGTTGACAACTATGTTGGGGTTTCTGTTCTCTGGATCTGCTTGAGGGCCCGAAAAATGGAAACCCAATCTGCTTAAAAAATGATTACCCACGGACCCCATAGACTATAATGGGGTCCGCCGGGTTCAGCCTGAAAAATGCGGAGAGAAAAGTCTGGCTTGCAGGACTTTTCTCTCTGCATTTTTCAAGCAGAATGGGGGACGGAATCCCCGAATAGAGATCGAGTGCTAGTGTGAACCTAGCCTTAGCTGTAATTGTCTGTCTGTCTGTCTGTCTGTCTGTCTATCTATCTATCTATCTATCTATCTATCTATCTATCTATCTTCCATCTATCCATCCATCAGATACATTTTTTATCTACAGTACATATCTGATAGCTGTATACAAATGTAGGCACACATTTTCTACATCGTGTACACCAGTTTTTTGTAAAAGTGCAAAATGTTACAAATGTGTGCAAAACTGGCAAATTTTGTTATCACTTGGCAAATCTGAAAAGACAAAGAAATAATACTACTAAAAATCTTGAAATCTGAAGACAGCTTATCTTCAGTTAAAGGGGTTGTCCAGGCTAAAATTTTGTTTTTTAGTTAGGCCAGGGAGGTGAAAAAAGTAAAAACAAACCATACTCACCTGTCCCTGCTGTCCCTGGTGCTCCGGTGCCTCCCAGGACGGTCCGGTCCTGCTGCTTCTTTGCTTTTTTCCGGCGGAAGTCCCATCTACACGTGCTACTGAGGCTGATCACTACCCGTGATGTCCCTTCCAGTGACCTCGGCAAAAGGGACCCAGGACATCACAGCCAGTAAGGACTTCTGCAAAAGAAGACAGGTGAGCAGCAGGACCAGGCCATGCTGGGAGGACACCGGAGCACCGGGAACAGGAGAGTATGTTTTTTTTTTTATCTCCCTCAGTCTATTAGATGTTCTGATATTAAGGGCCATTATCAGCAATGAGTGGTCCTAGGAAAGCTTGTGCCCGATAATAGCCCTGTCTAATAGTGATGCCGATCCGATGATCCATGAGCAAATGCTTGCTAGCCGGCTGATCACATCTTTTATGCAGGTTTTTATGCAGATAATCCTTGGAGCCGAATGGGGGAAGAAGGATAGTGGGATATATTATTCCTCTCACATTCAGTTTGCAACGTTCTGTATGTTTAGGCCGAAGCAAACACGTTCCGATCAACATGTTTCTCCCTGATCGGCACTCCTATAGAGCAAGATCTGGCTGTCTAATACATCCTTTTGTTAGGATCCTCCATCACAGATGCTGTCAAAAGTGCGGGATGATGCTACACTATTTTGTAAAGTAGGACCCCATTGTAACCATTGTTTCTCTGTTCCTAAAACAAAACTGTAAATGATGGCACAAATGTGAACATGGCCTTATTCTTATCTGAAACTGTAAAAAGCCTACAAAGTTCAGCCATTATTCATATTTTAATCCTTGCAGTTATTTTGGCCAGAAAACATTGCATTCATCCGTATCTTTATAGCTGGGAACCTCCTCCATACATTACATTCCAGTGACCAGAATATAGATGTCATGTGAATAGGAGCAAAGGAAATGTGAAGTGAAATTTTCTTTGAATGGAGATATTATATATCACATCTGTCATCTTGAAAACGCATGAATTTAAAAAGTACACTACTTAAGAAACCAATACCTTCTTACTGCAAACTGAGTTCTGCTAAATCTCAGCGCTGCTGACTTGTGTGGAGTTCGCTTTCACATAATGTCTTGTGTGTCAAACACGGAATTATGTAGAAATCTTATAGTATTACAGTGTATATGCCAATGCTAATAACTGTGCATTAATATTACATTACATTGGTATTAATAACATGGTTTTCAGAGGGTGGTCCAAGATCAGAATTACAATTGGACAGGCTGTGAATGCAGAATCTATGAACCTATAATTAAATAAATCCTGAGTGCTTTAAAGCGGAATTTTCAGATTCATTTTTTTATATTCTGTTTAAATAGATTTGATCTTCGTAATTGTACTTGTAAGAAGTATTTTCTTTGTATTTTAGATATATGTTTTATTAGTATTCTAACATTCTCTGAATGCAGTAACTAAGTATATATATATATATATATATATATATATATATATGTATTCTCGTGATGCAAGCTTCACTGTGTCACGGATAATTACATAGAACATGACAGTGCTATAAAAATATCAGATTACTGTGAATATATGCAATTAATAGATTTCCTCACACATCTTATTAAAGGGGTTGTCCAGCATTTAAAAAAAAAAAACTCAGAATAGAGTAAAATAATAAAATCAGTCAAATTCACTTTACCAGTCCACTGCTGCTTCCATTCCAACGCTTCCCTGTCACCCAGTTCTTGGGGACTTGCCTCAGCCGTTGCGGCCAGTAAGTGACCAGTAAGTGGTTGTTTCCTGGGTGTAGAGGGATCATGACTGGTGGAAGACCCATGAAGTATTGAAACAGGAGCCTCAGGAATTGATAAGGTGAGTATGACTAATACTATTATTTTATACCATTCTGACGCTAGGTTTACACTTGTGTTCCGGTTTCCGTTCTTCAGCTCCACTTGGGGACCCAAAAAACGGAAAACCAACCTGCTTAAAAAGCGGTTACTCGCAGAAACCCATGGACCCCATAGATTATAATGGGGTCCGCCGGGTTCCCGCCTGAAAAATGCAGAGAGAAAAGTCCTGCTTGCTTGCAGGACTTTTCTCTCTGCATTTTTCAATCTGAATGGGGAAAGAAATCCCCGAACAGAGACCGAGTGCTAGTCTGAACCTAGCCTGAACTTTTTTATTTTTTTATGTATTGGCCAGACAACCCAATCAAAAGGTTTATGTTAGAAATAAAACTTCTATATGCCATAGGGACCAGGTTCAGAGCCAGTTATGTGTTATATATACCCAATATGGTAAGGTATTTGCAGTACCCTAATACTGTGCTTTTTATGGGCACTATACAAGAGTACACATGTGTATGATTACAACCTTGGGGGTACTTTGGTTTAACTTATATTAGTTAAGGGTACATTCTTAGAAACACTGCCTGAAGAATACTGATGTGATAGAGAATGGGCCCAAGCAAATGTTCCCCTCTGTGATCCAGAGTGGCTTTTGCTTTGATGGTCATGGCCCATGCATGTAATTCATTTGAGTGTGTATCTAGCATGTAGTATTTATTTTTGCTACACAGGAAATCTATGGCCAGCTGTAACTTCCCTCAGTGATAAAAACTGCTCCTTGTAGGTTACAGAAGCCAGAACATAGTGATTAGATTATCACTATGGCAGCTATCTTTCGAGAAGGTGTCAAATATAAAATTGCCACTGTAAGCCATGCATACATTTTTGGAAGCTACTGGTTCTTCTTGTGGACAAGCTGGAGGATCTTACAGGCAGTGCTCCCTGGGGCAAAACTATGCATAATTAACTCTCCTCCAGAAGGAAGAAAGCAGTCTCTCTGGTGCCACCTATAGGTGACTACCCTGTAAGTCAATGTCCAGTTCAAAGAGCCTTTAAACATCCAGAGACATCAATCTGTAGACAACACTGTTTCAAAGTTTTAGCTCGTCTTCAATACAGAGTAGGCTTCTGGTTAGGTGGGAGAGAGCCCTTGAATGTAACTCTTGGTTTGATCATGGTTCAAGCATTTTTAATGGGTTTAGGTCAAGGACAAAGTAGCTAGCTACCTATAATTGTCATTAGAAGGACAGTTTTATTTCTTCTGGAGAACGTTCTCCAGTGGCTTCCAAGGCATCTCACCAAGACAAAACCTTATTCAATCTGTAGTTGACTGTCTTTGGTTTAGATCATATGCCAAGTCATGTTGGACATTGACTTATGGAGTATCTATCGGATCAGCTAGCCCTACTGGAGCAGAGCCCATTTGGATATATTTTTGTATTTAACCTCTAGATTTGATAATAGTAGGACAATTTCTATGTGGAAACTGAGATGTTTTATTTTGATACTGGAAACTGGATTCATATTATAGTGTAGTGTTAAACTCCATTTTATCTCCACTCCACTTACTATTTTATTTGTATCTACTGTACTTTAAGGAAGTCATGAGAGGATAGTGTTTCTCAAAGTGTTCACAACAGTGTCATATTCCCTTTACATTCTTAGGGTGAGCTAGAATATAAATTTACATCTCAATCACAGATATTTTTTATTAATTTGAAAAGAAAATACAAAACTTTACAATTCTGCAGAACAAACAGAAGAGAGAGAAAGCCTATATGTTATTTTAAGGTAATGATGCCTTATTTCGGGCCTACATTCCTGGACTTTGATCTGCCATGTTAATGCCATATTATACTTAGGCTTAGGGTTATTTTTCAGTTACTTTCAAGTCCTTCATTAAAAAAAAAAAAACCCACTCTATTAAGCATTTTATAGTATTTTTTTTGGCAAGTCACTAAGTGTCGCAAACAAAGAATGCTTTTCCCATCAATTTCTTATAGATATTGTCCTATTTGCATATTTTTGCACCGTTTTGCATGTTGTTCTTTGAGGTTATCCACACAACGAGTCCATCATATGCTTTTAACCCTAAAGTTTGTAAACTTGAAGTATGCAATATTTGGATAACACTTGTACACCGAAATACCCAGGAAAGCAATACTACGAAAGCGGTAGATTTAACTTTGAACAACTTTGCCTACAGTAAGGGTATGTTCACATGGAGTTTTTTGTAATCTGAAAAAATCTGCTTCAGGAATTAGGAAACTTTTTACTGGGTTTTTTTTTACATGATGCGGTTTTTGTCGCGTTTTTCAGCGCGGTTTTTGCCGCTGCTTGTGTTGCGGTTTTTTAGTCCAGCACACTGTATGGACCTGGAAACTTCTCTCTAAAAAAACGCTAGCAGTTTTTGATGCGGTTTTTGTGTTTTTTTCGCCTCCCATTGATTTCAATGGATTTTTCAAGGCGGAATGCGTCTGAAGATAGGACTCCCATTGAAATGAATGGGAGGTGTTTTTTGAGGCGGATTTTTAGGTGGATTCCGCCTTAAAATCAGCCTGCAAAAATCTCTGTGTGAACATACAATTTCAGCTAGTCTGAATGAGAAAGTGTTAATCGCATGTCAAGCCTAAGGCTGTAGCCCCACGTTGCAAAAACACTGCGTTTATGCTGCTGTTGCAGAAACGTTGTGGCAAAAATGCTGCATTTTACAGTACCTGCAAAGTGAATGGGATTCTGGCTAATCCCATCCACACATTGCAGAAAAAAATTCACAGCGGAAAAGCTGTGTTTTCAAAAACTCCTGCGTTTTTGAGAATTGCGGCATGTCAGTTATACCTGGCGTTTTCCGTATAGGTATTATAAAGTCCGCCACATTTTTTCCATCAGCATTTTTTGCTGCGTTTTGCTACATGGGGCCTTAGCCTAAATCACATTAGATAAAAGTAGGTTGATGGTTTAACAATTGTTGAATGAACGATTGTCAGGCGGCTGATATATGCATAAATGCTGATCCACCTCAGAAACGTCAAAAGTAAGGTAAAGTTTTTACGTAAACATTTTGATAAATTCCCTTATCAAATTTGTATCAGTTTTCAACATCTTCACTTGCTGTCATTAAATAGATACTTTAGTTTGGCCTCACACAAAGTGAAATATGGACGCCTGACAGCCATTTTTTCCAACGCATTGATTTAAATGGGACTGTTCACATGTCCAATTATTTAAAGTCCGACTTTTTCATGTGGCGGTTTCAGTTTAGAAGAAAGGACACCGACGCATGGATTGCATTATAGTCAAATGGATCCACTGGGCACCGTTGGGTTCCGCTATTTTAGCGGTCCATGTGTCTTTTGTTCTGGTCCTCCAATGGACTAACCAGAACAACGGACACAGCGGTTTAGATGTGAACATAGTGTAAATGAGTTGAAGCCAGTGCTACACAGTCTTCATGAAGGACATTACCTCAGACCAAAAAGGGGAGACCCTAAAGCCCGATCATACACAATGCAATAAGGTACCCGACAACGCCTGGCAATGAAAGATCAGAGGTTGAGACACCCATCCTATGCAGTCGAACCGGTGATTTATTTTTTTTTATTTTACCCAACCCCTAAACCCCAGTTAGTTTTTTATTTATCCCAGAAAACCCCTTTAAACTGAGAGCTAAGAGTTCCATACACTTGTACCCATTCTATCCAGTCCACTGTGATCTAAATACAGCACCATAAATCTCTCTCTTGTCCTGATATTTTGCCACAATGTATCAGTGGAGCTTAAATGTCTTAGGCTGAAGTCCAGGCTTTCTAGCTTACGGTGGGGGTCTCTGCTCCCACATCCCAAATGTTTGCTTAATATTCATATATGATGACTACATGGAAATGATGCCAGCTTCTGTGACGGGTGCCCAGTTATCGACAAAAATGCCGCTGGTGATAATGTCATCAGATTTATTCCATTTGACATATTGTACCATGTTTGCATGACAAAAGGTTATTTTACGCGAGAGCAATATCTGCATCCTATTCACGCCGTTTCGTGATGCAGGAAAGTGACAAAGGTTAAATGTTTGGCTACTCTCACATACAGACAGATGGTTCTCCTCTGGCTAATTCAGAGGTTGCCATGTTAATTATTGTAATTAAGTTGTGTATGAAAAGCTGTGCCCCTTTTGTTTGGGATTTGGTGATGTGGCGTAGAGTACAAACACAAAAGAGACAGGCGATCAGCGAGCAGTATCGAGCTGCTATTATTGCTTCTCGCAGGGCATATTATCCTGTCATAGGAGATGTAAGAAAATCTATCTCTCACTTCAAGATGATAAGGCTTTGTCACTTGCAACACAATTACTGTTAAAAATAGAAAGACGCATTGAATCGGATTGTGACTTGCAGGGAGGAAGCCATTGTCCAGCTTGGTGTGACTCATCGGTGGGGCCACAGTCAGCCCTCACATAGCTGTCAGTTTACTGATTGCCATCATTCCCTCACTCCCTGCCTTTGATGAAATATTCATGCCTTTGCTGTGCTCTCAGCAAGTACTATTGATTTCTTGTGTAAACGTAGCTATATTTAGTCTAGACAAATGGAATGTGGATTGCTGCTGAATGAATTGGATCGAGGGCTGGGCTCTCGCCTGCTTTTAGCTTCCAATTCAAGTCTATTATTTATAATCAAGAGTAGTTTTTGTGAGCTTAAGAGCGATTTTTCACCATTTAATGATTAGTCTGGAAAACCAAACCAAACAGTTTAGGAGGAATTATTTCAGCAGAGTAAAAAGTCGACCAATTTGTCTTCTACTTTTTAAAGGGCAGGACAATAGGACGTTGTCTTCTGTTGACATTTGAATCTTTGCTAATGTCAATTGTTGAATTTTTAAAATTTTCGAAATTGTTGTAAATTGTGAACTATAACCCCTGTCATGTCCTACTGTAAAAATATGGTGCACGGAACAGAGTTGCTTTTTTTTGATGATGTAATGGTCTGTGTTTATGCTTTAAGTATTACTGTGACCAAGAAGTTATGGCTGAGGTCACACACTGAGGACAAGCTGACGTATTTCCGTGTTTTCTTGAAAGCTACTACATATTAAGACACTAAGGGTTTATTTACAAGTCCGCATTTTGACTTGTAAATGACTTCTGTGCTGTCCATGGATTCACAGCAAGAATAGTGCAGCATGCAAAAATGAGACACCCTGTTGGACCTCACAAGGGGCTATCTAGCTTTTTTTCTCTCCTTAAGATAGGTCATCAATTTCAGATCCAACTGTCTGGCCCCCCCGCAGATCAGCTGTTTCAGCATTGTTTACATGTCGGTGCTGCACTGCTCACTTGCTGTACTTTTCATAGGAACATTCATGTCCATGGAACACACTGCAGTACCCATAGCCGCCACTACTAAAAGTACAATGAGCGTGCAATTCCTGGCATGTAAACAATGCCAGGAGCTACATGCTTCAGGAAGCAGCTGATCTGCAGCGGAACGGACTGTCGGACCCTTGCCATTCTAAATTTGATGGTCTATTTTAAGGATAGGCCATCAATTTATAAAAGCTGAATAACGTCTTTAGTGACAGTTTGGCTCTGACAGATGGATGGTTATAAATAAAAGCTCTGATGCCACAATAAACACAGCCTATATGGTGATATTAAGAAAGCTCATCGAGACGACCACGCAAAATTGCCTCTAGAGATGTGTTCTTCTAGAGCAGTGGTCTTCTCAGAGAAGATGGCTAGTATGGAAAACTGAAAATCCGTCTAGGTAAGGAGGTGGTCTTCTCAAAGAGGTGGTCTTATGGAGAGGTTCCAAATGTATATTACTTAAACGAACAGGCAGTTTGCTTGAAAAGTTCCCAACACAGATGTACAAGTATATATACACCGATATATAGTATCCAAAAAATGGCCATAGGTTGAAAAAAAGGAAAATAGACTTTATTCACCCATCTGTGCAATGTTTCATTTCTATTTTAGACTAAAGAACACTGGGGTATGGGGGAGGTCGATTAGCAATGGGGGGGGCTTGGTAAGCGTTGTGTCATACAGTATATAATCACTTACAAATTACAATTTACATATATTACAACAGGTTAACTGTATTTTTACTGTAATTGAGAACTTTTACATTAGGCGACTATTGCTATCCTTTGTGGTCATTTGGATCCTAACAATAATCCCTGTGTACAAACTAGCTTCACATATTGGCCCATTTTGTATTTTTATACGGTAGATTTGATAGCTTTGAACTACTTCCCAGGGGCTGGGTACAAAATGCAGAGTGAGTTCTTCAGAGATGATTTCCCTAAATTTGTCACCAGGTACAGACTGGCTCACAGATGGGCACCTGGGTCAGGGTGAGCCCCCATCCCACTACCCCCTGCATAAGTGGTGCATAACATAATAAACTCACAATCATACTGTGTCTCAACCAGCCTATGTGTCCATATAATACATTATTATTATTATTAGTATTATAATATAGTGTAGACGTATTGATCAGCTGATGCATATAGGCCTGCATCCTCTTTCTCCTTAGGCCCCAGTTGTGCTGCTGCCTGAGGCTGCTGCTATGTGCACACATATACAAGTAAACAGGCTACTGATAGGACCCCTGTAACAGAAACAGGTTGAGGCAAGGACTAGATAGCAGGCTACTGCTGAAGAAAAGAGTGTTGGTGCAGTTTTAGAAATTTGCAAACAGATTTCAGGTAGGGTTGGGCAATTAATCAAAAAATAACAGAAAATGACCTTCAATTCGGAAAACTGACGTGATTTTGTGCACGTTTTTTTTCGGTTTATTTCAGTATTTGTAAGTTTTTGCCTGCAGTTTATTTCATAACAAAAACTTCCTAACCAGAACTGCTAGTATACTTACCACCCATGTGTGGAGAGCAAACATAAAACAATCTCACTCACCTCACCTATGCATTGGTGCTGCTCTTATTCCTCTTCTGGGCTCCTGAATAACGTGACACAAAGAGGCAAGAATGATGACATCGTCACGTTTGCGTCTTTGTGTTACAACACCATGTGACCACTGAGGTCCAATCACAGGCCTCAGCGGTCCCTGATGTCATTCAGGAGGCTTGAAGAGGACCAGGGGCAGCACCGGAGTCCAGGGGAGGTGAGTAACACTGTTTTTTTTATATTTGATTACCTCCCATGGTTCTCCTCCAATTATGCTCTGTGGTCTGAAGAGACCCCGGGATATAATAATAACATTTTCGGTTCGGACGTTTTTGATCCAAACGAAACCACCGGGTGAACCTTACGAGATGAATCTCACAAGGTTCTCCCAATATATACTGTAAAGGGCTTAAATAATCGCCATTAATTTTAATTGAGGTAAAATGCATGATTAGTTGTGATTTTGATTTAGGTCATAATCTCCCAGACCTTATGTCAGGTAATAATTGCATGTACATACATATATTTATAGAAAGTGAAATCTTGTTTTGGACTTTTCAGTAGAAGATAATAAGAAATGTGTTGTTTGTATCATATTGCAGATATCAAGTCTGAGGTTCCTACAGGTTTGGACCCTGTCACACCACTGGACCTAAGGACAGACCTAAGAACAGTGATGCCAATTTTAGATCCGGTGTTGCGAGAGAAGCAGCTGCAGCAGGAGCTCCTACTAATCCAGCAGCAACAGCAAATTCAGAAGCAGCTGCTCATTGCTGAGTTCCAGAAACAGCATGAGAACCTCACTAGACAACACCAGGCCCAGCTCCAGGAACACCTCAAGGTATCTGTTTTATATTGTGCTAAACCACAGACTGATGTGATACCAGCTCTGGGCCTGTTTTCATTTTTACAAAGTGGGGTTGCCACAGGCCAGAAGTGAACAAGAGCAATCTAAACTGCACAGTTACAAGTGAACCTAAACAAATTCTCTTCTGTCAATGTTAACATGAAAGTATTAAGGTGGACTTCAAGTTTCAAGTGCAGAAATTCAAGCCGCTGTATTGCAGGCGGCGCTTACCTGTTAGTTATTTTCTTAAGTATTACCAACTTTTTTTTTACAGCACAGCCATGATCAGTGACTTCAGATTAGATACATGATTGCCAAAGCTCCAAGAAAATTCTTAGTGTGAAATCCCTCCAGTTTCTTCAGTGTTAGGCTGCAGTATATCTTACCCATGCTTTATACTACAGCCCTTTGTGCTCAGGTTTGCCACTGTGTATAAGCACAAGCTCACTAGGGAATGAGTGACTGTAATGCTGCCATTCAGTGTTGGACTGAGGTTCCATGGTCCCTCCGGATAAAATGATTCTGGGGGTCCTTCTTCCAACAACCCCTAGGAAATAAACAATAGCTCTCTTCAAGTTTGGGTGTCTTCTACTGGACCATTATTGTGTTAGGGCCTGGGCCCAGAGGATCCTCTGGTACTCTGGTGGACTAGTCCAACACTACTGATATTAAATAGGTTTTTCAGTAAAATTATTGATGGCTTATCCTAAGGGTGGAGGTTGGAAGTCCAATACTCGGCATGACAGCACTGCTCTCTGTGTACAGAGTGAAAGGGAGCTGATCTGCAGTAACCTGGTCTGGCCACTACACATGGAACAGCACTGTCTGCTTCCTTCTCCATTCTCTCTGCTGAGAACAACTAAATGGTGGGGGTATAGGGTGTCAGACCCCCACTATTATGATGTTGCTGACCAATCTTTAGGAAAGGTTATTAATAACTTTATCACGGAAAACCCCTTTAATAGCAAAGATAGTATAATTATAAACTATAAGTAAGAAAGCCACCTGGAAGAAGACTTTTTTAAGATCAGGTTTTACCTTATGTGTTTTCTAATTTAAAGTGATACTCCAGTGTTATTTACTTATTTATTTTTTAGCTATACAAGCTACATTTTGAATTACATATTTATCTCTAGTACCAATAGCCATGTCTAGTACCTATAAACATCTCAAGTATCAGTAGCCATGTCTAGTACCTATACACATCTCTAGTGCCAGTAGCCATATCTAGTACCTGTACTCATCTCTAGTGCCAGTAGCCATGTCTAGTGCCTGTACTCATCTCTAGTACTAGTAGCCATGTCTAGTACCTGTACTCATCTCTAGTGCCAGTAGCCATGTCTAGTGCCTGTACTCATCTCTAGTACTAGTAGCCATGTCTAGTACCTGTACTCATCTCTAGTACCTGTGCTCATCTCTAGTACCAGTAGCCATGTCTAGTACCTGTAATTATCTCTTGTACCTGTTGCCATGTCTAATATCTGTATTCATCTCTAGTACCTGTTTCCATGTCTAATACCTCTACTCATCTCTAGTACCTGTAGCCATGTCTAGTACCTTTACTCATATCTATTACCTGTTGCCGTGTCTATTACCTGTACTCATCTCTTGTACTTGTAGCCATGTCTAGTACCTGTACTTATCTCTTGTACCTGTTGCCATGTCTAATACCTGTATTCATCTCTAGTATCTGTTTCCATGTCTAGTACCTTTACTCATATCTAGTACCTGTTGCCATGTCTAGTACTTTTACTCATATCTAGTACCTGTTGCCATGTCTATTACCTGTACTCATCTCTTGTAGCTGTAGCTATGTCTAGTACCTGTACTTATCTCTTGTACCTGTTGCTATGTCTAATACCTTTGCTCATCTCTAGTACCTGTTGCCATGTCTAATACCTGTACTCATTTCTAGTACCTATAGACATGTTTTTTTTTTCCTGTTTCTATAAAACGCTGCAGAGCTATTATTATAATATACCTTCCAAGACTTTAGACAATGAGGATGATGTCACCATAGGTCCTGAAAGTTACATTGACTGCTGCTGATAACGTTGGGGAAGGTAATGTGGGCATGGTGACCTGACTGTGACAGAGGAGGCTATAGGTAGCAGATTATGTGAATGGCAGAGGAGAAGCATGGAGACATTAGCACAGAAGAAGCACAGCAGAAGAACAGAGGGGCAAAACTTTAGTGAATCTGAGGTCACATGGTAGTTCTCAATAGTATCTCCATGCAGCCGAGAGAAACCTCCTGTTTGCATAGCAAATCATGCTAGAAAAAGAGGTGACCCTTTGGTCATGTGACTTAATAAAGAAGGTGAAATCAAGATAAGGAAAGACACTGAGTAGACAACTATTACTTTTGAGTGGATATTTCAGACAATCTGTCCCTTTAATTTAGGTTGACTTCAGTCGTACAATATTCAAGATATCTGACATATTCAGTGCACAAGGTGCAGCAATAAGTTATAACTATTTACTGTACTTGTATAGCACCAATGTATTCTGCAGCGCTTTACAGATCGTGTCATGACTTACAGTTGTGCATTTGTTTTTTTTCCTTGACTGCTTGAAGCCAGATGCACAAATTCAGACTGCAAGCTGCCTGCTCACTGACTGCCAGTGACTGTATGTGATAATAATAATAATACATTTTATTTATATAGCACCAACATATTCCGCAGCACTGTACAATTTGTAGGGTTCAAGTACAGACAAAAAAGATACATTACAGAGTAATAGTCAAGTCACACACTGGGACTGAGGGCCCTGCTCGCAAGAGCTTACAATCTATGAGGTAGAGGGGGTGACACAAGAGGTAGCAGGGGCGGCAACAAACGTAGCATTGCTTATACAATGGTCAGACAATTTTGTAATAGAGGTTACTGTCATTACACATATATAAAGCTGTAGGAGCCGTCACCAGTCGTGTCCTTTAACGTGCAGATGGTGCCTGGACATCTGAAGTTAGTCTGAAACGGCATCATATCCTGTGAGGTAATGTGGGAGTGTGAACAGAGATGATGTTATATAGAGATAGATGCAGATATAGTGTTATAAAAAGATAGGTATTGATACATAGTGCAAACAGCGGATAACTGTTACACTTAGCTTGCAGCCATTGGAAAGATCGGAGGCATACACTCCTGCAATTTCAATATCATAGTGATCCTCTCCGTGTACATTGCCACCTCCTAGATAAGCACAGTTGGCAAGGCTCATGGGTCAACTGGTGTTCTACATTTATCATTTATTTCTACCGCACTGTCTTTTGTAGTTGTTACAATGTGCTATAATGTGAATTTTTTGCTTGCTCCTCTATTTTGACAGAATTTTACACCTAGAAAATGTCCCCTGGAACCCATATATATATATATATATATATATATATATATATATATATATCAGTGCATTAGTTCCTGATTAACATGGTTGTTAGTAAAAGTTGGTTGTATAAGACATTTAGTCACAGTCACAAAGAGAACTGGAAAATCTGCAGAATAACAAACTTGAGCATATTTATTCTCTTGAACTTTGAGTCACTCAATTGAATCTTCTCCAAGTATCGAAGCCAAGAGATCAGATCCTGCAGCCGGCTAATGCCTGTATATTGACCCCTAGATCATCTCATGGCCATGTTTATTCACTTGTAGAAATTGAAAGTGGTCATGTGACAACGGTCAGACACAAGAGAAGCGAGCTGAAGGATTCATGTATAAATCAAAATAATTAAAGTCTCATTGCCAGCCAATATTTATGTTGTTAAGTAATGGCTCTGAGTGGTCAGGGAATAGTCTTAAGCCTCCAAACACCGGTTGTTATGGAGCCTGTTAATGTCAGCTGGGAGCCAATGCAAATTGAAGTAGAAGGGGAAACACACCAAGCGTCTGTGTGAGACGTCGGCCTTCCAGGAGCTGTGTGGTCTATGGGACTCTTGCTGTGAAGTCGTGTTTACTCAGCTACATTAAGTGTAGGACGAGGATGTAGCCCATTATTAGATAATGTTAGATTTAGTCTTGTGTTTAAGGGCCACAACCAGCTCATATTTCAGTATGTCCTTTCCTGAGTACAAGTTGTCATTTTGGTATCTACATGTACTAAAGCTGAGATTATTATTGCTGCAACAACAATCTCTATATCTACATACAGATGTAGTAGAGTTAACCTGAACTGGTTAACTGAATTGGTTAAACTGCAGCAGTGGAATATCTTATCACCAATAAAAAGTCATCGGAAAAACATTTTTCAATGCTTTTTCACTAGTTTTTATTGTCATTAGTCAACTGCAGAAGTTCAGTTAACTCTGCTACATCTATATATATATACAGTATATATATATATATATATATATATATATATATATATATATAGTCAATAAATAATGTCATTTTTTTAAAGAATGAGCATTCGAGTATTTTTATATCTTCTGCGATGTCTCGTACTCTTTTGCCTGTACAATTTTATGACAGTACTACAGTTCTGTCATTCTATTCATAGATGAAGAAAAAAGGAAGATCAGAACCAACAGTACCTTAGGTCTTTTTTACATAAGGAAGTTAAAAAGAAAGAAGAAAATAGCACCTTGTATAATGCATTGTAATAAAATAATAAGGCTTACTACAAATTGTAAGAGTATCCGTCACCTTATGAGGTACAGAAAGCCTATAACCCATTACAGGGTGAACCAGAGGGACTGCTGAGGAAAGACGTCTTTACAACTCAACATCAAATCAATAAGACAACACATTTCATTACAAATGTATCATATAGGAGGAAAGTGACTGACATTAACAGCAATAGAGTGACAGATGCAGATGAAGCCGCCTACATATACATCCGCTCCCATTGACTCTTATGTAAAAAACATGATGGCTGGCTAGTCTGAATGAGAAAGTGTTAATCGCATGTCAAGCCTAAGGCTGAAGACCCACATTGAGAAAGCGCAGCGTTTTGGCCACAGCAGAAACGCCGCAGCAAAAAACGCTTCATTTTATATTACTTGCAAAGTGGATGGGATTCTGGCTAATCCCATCCATACATTGCAGAAAAAAATCCACAGCGGAAAAGCTGTGTTTTCAAAAACGCTTTCATGTCAATTCTATCTATGAAAACGCTGCCGTTTTCCATATAGGTATAATAGGGGCAGAAAGTCCACAGAGGAAAACGCTGCAGAAAAAAAAAGTGATGTATTTCCGCCGCGTTTTTTTTTGCTGCATCTCGCTACATGGGGTCTTACCTGGCAAAAGCTTTCTACCGTCATGTTTATTTAAAAAAAAAGTCCTGCAGGAACGACTTTTTCTTCTGTCAGAAAAGTAACAAACATGACGGTAGGAAGCTTCCATCATGTTTTTTACATTACACTGAAGGGAGACGGACGCCATGCGGAGGGGGTTCCATCTGCATCAGTCACTCTACTACCGTTAATGTCCGTTGCTCTCATCCTATGGCAGATGAAAACAACGGACATTAAAATTTATGTACCATTAAAGGGGTTGTGCCACTATGGACACTTATTCTCTATCCACAGGACAGAGGACAAGTGTCCAATCGCTGGGGGCCAGTCTTGCAAACGCACTGTCACTCCATTTACAATGAGGCCTTAGGGGAACTTTCACTTGAGCCACCAGTGATCGGACACTTATCCCCTGTCTTTTGAATAAGGAATAAGTGTCCATAACAGGACAACCCCTTTAAGGACACAGGTCACTATCCACAGGATTGGGGATAAGTGTAAGATCTGAAGAATGCAGAAACTACTGCAAACTGACAAATAGCGTAGACAAGATTATTTCCTGTTTAGTTGTGTCTTTTATGTCTAAGGTTTAGTTTTCTTTAAAGAGGTTTGTCTACAAAAGCAACTTTTCTTCTATCCACAGGATAGGAAATAAATGTCTGATTTGTGGGGATTTGAACCCTGGGATTCCCACCATTTCCTAGCCTATTTCTGAAAGCCCCATAGAGATACAGTAGAGGATAAATTGTCTAACCCCTTCACAGTGTTGCTTCTGCCAAAGTGCTGTGTTTTCGCAACGTTGGACCCTGACCTTAATGACTTTGCCTGGGCCTAGTTCTAACTATGCCATGTTAGGAGTCATCGCCAAACCTCCATTCTCCAATGTTCCTGGAGCACTGGCAAGGGACTGTACTGTACACCTGACCATGTCTAATGCCATAAATTAAGGATCCACATCTTATGTTTGTTCCATAATAAGCAAGCTTGAAGAGACAGGTAACAAGATGCTGTCTCATTGGTATGAAGTATCAGGGTGAAACTATAGTACATGCCATGATGCGCTCAATCCCAGATACCTGCTGGTGACACTTGGATTCAAGGAGTTTGATCTTACCCATGGGAATGTTCTGTTTGGCCCCTATGTTCACAGATTTTGCCCTCCTTCTCTCCAGCACTCTTCCTATTGCACTATAGCAACATACCTATGAAAAGGTAGCATGTCTCAATTTTGAGACACCTTCTGAGCTGGGTGATGAATATAAATCTATCATTGTTCACTGAGTGGACCATTGGCTTCTTCCTCCATTTGTGGCCATTGGAGTTGGTTGGACTTTAAAAGGTTTTTGTTGTGTTCTGTGATAAGAGCGGCAAGTTATAATTGACAAGTTAAACTTGACTTCATCTGTAAATATAAAAGAAACAGAGAAAGGTTGCCAAACTGCTGTATATGGGGGTATGTAACTGTCCATTTAAGAAAAGAAGGGGGAAAAGTAGAAAACCTTGAATCTTTGGTCTACACCGCCATCACTAGATGCCGTCCAAGAGGCAAAGAAGGGAATAAACTAAGCAATTAGGTTATGTTGACCTCATGGTAACGGTTGGACATAATTTGTCCCATGGGCGCCACATTAAAGTAAAACTCATTAAATTATTTAAGGAGAGTGCTTTGTATTCTTTTGTCTCTTCGAGCCATTCTTTCAATACAGTGATAGACTGTTTAGATATTATACTTCTTACTGTTGCAGACTTAGGTCACTTTGTTTTACTGAACTAGAGGCAGAATTAGTATTAGGCAGTATTAATGAAGCAATAACTTTGGTGTCAGTCACAAATTTAGTGTTTAGACTTTTATGGTCAGTGGATGTGTAGGTATTATCTCAGACAGTTCCTTTACATTTCATTGCACCTCTGAGGTCTAGTGAGGATACATATTGTGCTTCCTTATGCAGAAGATAAATGCCCATAACTGGAGTAGTGATTTATACATGTCCCTGGAGTAGTCATGGCAACTAGAATAAAATCATCCGTCTATACATTGATGACTGTAGTCAGAGGATGCTGCTCAACAGGTAGCATACAGCCTCGTATATTTGGTTTTGGCTGTGCCTGGTACTGCTACTCAGTCCTGGTCACTAGATTAAAACTAAGATGTCATGAGCTATAGTACAAGGAATGTGCACAACTAAATGTATGACCCTGTGCCAGAGCAAATAATGAAGGGGACATGGTGCTTGTTGGAGTGATATGACCCCTTTATTGAACTGAGAAGCCAAAAATTTGATCCTCACCGATCAAATATTGATGGCATATCCATCAGCCATCTATATTACGTTCTTGAAAAACTCTGTGTCATGTACAGGTGTATGGTCATCAAATGGAGACCTTAACTTTATATTGTTTCCAATGTTAAAGGCAAATTGCTAAAAAATGAGGATTGGGCTCAAACCATATCAGAACTAGTCAAGATTGGGCGCTAGTCAAACTGCACTATATAGCAGCCATACTGGCAGATGTAATTCTGAATGAGAGTACTTTGCCAAGATGATGATTTTACATGTCACATTGCCACGATATATTATTGTATGTTCATTGTTTAACTCTTTAGGTGTCCAAGAGCTTGCATTATGCTATGGCTTATTTGTAATGTTCAGGTTTTTTCAAACCAGGGATCTGATCAAAAGGGAAGCGACAAATAAAATAAGGGTTAAACTATTCTTCATTATCATATGAGATCCTGGTTTAGGTTAAAAAATGGTAAAGAAAAATGAAAAAATAATAAAAAAATGTGTTAAGCCTTTCAAACTCAGATATATCTGATAAACATACTGTAGCTCTGCTACATCCGTATCTTCTGGAATGACAATTTGCATTGCCATGGTACATTTAACTTCTACTGTGTATTTTGTGGCTTGGATATTGGGAATTTCCATAGAAGCATTTATAGGATCTGATTCTTTATAAGAAAAATATAACAATTTGTGGCAAATATTTTTTGACATTGTGATGTTGCTGTTTTATGTTACACATAATATAGAATCTTATCTAGTCCTTACCATCTCTACAGAGGTGAACAAATGAATGCTAACTATTATAAGCAGAAATATAGCTATAGAGTGTGCAGAGGTAGCAGCTACACATGGGCCCTAGTACCCGTGGAGCCCAATGGCCCCTTTGCCACATAAGAAGACATTAGTATTATAAATGACACATCCTCCCATGGGGAGGCCATGGTACAGGATCTTCAGGTTACACCTTAGATCATATTCGGCATAAAGACTGGTATTGTCTCCTGGGGAAGAAGGGCTAGGAGTGGAAAAGCCTGAATCATTTATCTTCTTCTGACTAAATGACTGGTAACATGATATATTACTTCCAAAAACGGACCCTACACACTTAGGATATAGTCATATAGTAGCTCTGACAGTTTAGTATAGATCCAGTGGCAACACATAGACAGTCCTATTGTTAGGTTTGGAGGATGAAAAGTCTTCAGGTAGCCCTTTAAGGACGCAGGGTAGCGCATTTTGCATTCTGTTTTTACAGTGTTCACTCTGTATTAAAAATGACATGGCAACTTTGTCCAGCGGGTCATTATGATTACCGCGTTATCATATTTATATTGCTTTTATCATATTTTAACGCTTTTATCATGTTTTGAAAATGAACAATTTTCTTGGTCACTGTATTCTGATGAATATAACTGGTATTTTATGACTCCCGTGGCAGGTTCCGAGCTTCAACTGTGTGCCGGAAGTATAGCCCCTGTGCCTGCGGCATTACAGCACCGTACTATTCTGGCGCTGAGTGTTAACTATATGCTTAGCGCGACGTAATAGTACAACATAGAGCAGAAAAGGAGTTAAAGAAGAGAGGACTTACTTTAGTTGCAAAGGGCTCAGAAAGGTTTAAAAAATAAATGAAGCTAAACTCACCTCTCACCTATCCGATCCTCTGCTGTTCCTGTTCTGATGCTTACAGGGTGTTGGGTGGTTTCTTCTTCCTGGTTCCATCTTGACACACAGGAAATGTCTCGAAATGCCCACTGTTCCCATCACTGGCTCAATGATGACCCACCTGAGTAGGTATTTCCTGCAGCAGTGGAGAATCACTGAGGTATCATGTCTTTTTTATTTTTTTAAACGCACTCTGAGCTTTTTGTTACCAATTTTTCCCATTGGACAACCCCCTTAAGCATTTTGCTTCCATGTTTACTATGTATATATTTCAAGAGCCATATTTCAAAGGCTTCTCACCCAATTAGCCAGTACTTTACTCTGTACTGGTGAAGGGTAAGAACCACCAAAACAGCTATCTTTTGAAGGGTGCTACTGGTTTAGCTAAAATCCCTAGTCCTTTTTACGACTAATGGGTTGAATGTTGACTTATGGGATAGCTGTCTACAATAGGTGGCACTAGACAGAGAGTTTCCTTCTTTCTGGAAGACAGCTAATTTACATACCTTGTCCCAGGGAGCTTTGCGCTTGTAGACAGCCAACACCAGATGGTGGTCTCCTCAAGGAGAAACAATACCCCTGAGAGCAGTTTCACAGAGAGCCGCATCATGCTGAAAGTTGTAGTTTAGCAGCTGTTAAGGCGCACTGGGAGTTATAATTTTGTAGCATCTGGATAGCCCCTGGTTGGACACCATTGTATTATAATTCCATGTATCATTTCTCTTTATACAGTTTAAGCTGTGTGGAATCTGGTGTCATCGATGTGGCGGTCACATGTTACATTATGATTCACTGCGCACAGTTTAGCAATAACATTGGTTGCCGCTTGGGGCATGATTAATGTCTCTCCACTCCTCAAAGGTTAATGTTGTTTTTGATTTTGGTCAAATTGTCCCAGGGCCACCCTCCCTAAGCAAGCAATGGGGCAGCAGATTTCTTTAATTCAGCAAATCTGTTTCCTGCATAGTTGAGTAGATTTTTCATATTAACAGGGCTTCCATTGTCATTCTTCTTGTCTGTTATCCAAAGAGGAAAAGAGTGACTAGGAATGTTTCTCTTAAGAACATTTACAACTGACTGTGAATGGTTCCCCGGGGCATTGCTTCCATTAAGTTCTTTACAAAGAAATGTGATTTCCAAGAAAGCTCAGGTTTTGCAATATGAGCTGCTGGGGATATGTGTGACACAGTGTACCACCCATTGCCCTGGCACAGGACAGGTTAATGTCTGCATCGCTGTGAACTTGGTGGGATCTAAACTCGCTTTTAGAATGAAATGATCACATTATTTTCTGGTTCAGACATTACACGGAGAGACTATTTGTTTAATTGCCCAATTTTCCTCTATTTGATTCCTTAAACTGCATTTTTTTAATGACTGTAATTCCGTCTTTTAGAAACTTGCAGCTACACATTGCCTGGAGCATCAATAAATTATTTACCATGTTTGTGTAAATACAATAGAAAAAGTGGGGTCATTCAGTACTAGATCAGACAAGAACATTAGTATCGTGAGGTATAATTCAGCTATATCAAGTACTAAATGTGCGATACTCAGTCCAATGACCCGCTCAGGATCAAGTTGGGAGTGCAGGCAGATATGTCTGATTTAACTTCTTTATTGTCAATGATGTAACTCCTTTTTGGAACAAGTAAGGCCCCAACCTATTGCTACTGGGGGAGAGTAATGTTTTAGCAATGGGCGACAATTCTCATTTCCATACTTTGACTCTGCAACCTCTCAGTTGTACTGTAACTGTACACTACATATGTAAAAGCAAATAAAGGTTCTTTTCTGTTGGATTCATACAAATTCTGATAAAATATTGCATCCTGCTCGATTAGATGCCATAGTACTGCTAGATGCCAATGTGGTTTTCCACCTGCTGTCAACTAACAGACCTCACTGACCACTGTGTTAAGGGGTAATTTCCATCATTTTAATTGAAAGAATAATGCTACATAAAAAGCTACTCATCTTATCTAAAAGCTATGAAAATTGTGATGAAATCTTCTTATAGATCCTCTAATACAGATGTGAACAGGTCCTATAGTATGTACTATAATCAAGGCTGTCTTACACATTACATTGGTCGTCTGATATCCCAGTATATCTTCTGTAGTGGAGTTACAACTATTATTTGCTCCCATTTCTAAGGGTCATTTGGTAGTGTAGGTTCTTGTACTTAATTATTCTGTTTTAGCTTTACTACTAATATATACCCCAGTCCCCCACTTACTATCTTTGCAGAGGGTGGCTGGGAAGGCCAGAACGCTCATTCCTCAGCCTTCTCTGCAACCGCTCCGACTCTCAATGACTTCAGTGGCTCCTGTTTAATTGGGCCACTGGTTTATTGAGTAGTGTGGAATTGGTCATGCGACCAAGATTTGGAGACGCCAGCAGTGGAGGCAGAATAACAAGAGTTTCAGTCTCGCCCCCCCCCCCCTCTTCTGGGTTCTGGGGGACTGGGGTGTATATTAGCAATAAAGCTTAACCGGTGCAGGGATTGCACTGGAAAGCTTTTTTTTCCCTGGATAACACGTTTAACTTCTTCGTAAAAAAAAAAAAAATAGCCAAGTTAAAGCAGAGCTGCAGTATAAAGCATGGGAGAGGGAGATAGCAGACATCTGACCATTTGACTAGATAGTAGATATGGCTAAGCTGTAGTCATCGATCATAGCTTTACTGTAATGAAACCCAGATACAAAGGTAGTCACCGCTGAGGAATAACATGTATATGGGGGCCCTTGTATGTGGGGGCTGAGATTAATAGTGTGCACAGCTCCTTATCCCAATGTATATAATCTTATTGCTGTGTATACACTGTGTTCCAAATTAATATGCAAATAATATTTTCTCATATTTTCCAAAATTACCTATATGAATTGCAGTCATTGTAATTTTCCAGTCATCAACTATTCGAGTATAATTGAAAGGTTTTTGAACAAACTGCCTATGATAACAGTATATTTTTTAAAAAAAATAAACACTCAAAATGCATGTTTTAAATTATTATGCACAGCAGAATTTGCAAACTTTTCATTTTTATTAAGAACAAAAAAATGGTCATTGTGAAATTATAAGCATTAGCAGGTTATTAGAAACTGAAATCAGTTTTCAAGCCAAAACTTTATTTGAGGTGATGTTACATTTGCACATAGGACCTCTTGTTCGAAAGAAACTTCTGAACTCTCTCGTCCATTGAATTTGTCAGTTTTTGGATGGTTTCTGCTTCAATTGTTTTGCATGAGGACAGAATACCCTCCCAGAGCTGTTGCTTAGATGTGAACTGCCTCCCACCATCATAGACACTCCTTTTGATGATGCTCCAGAGGTTCTCAATGGGGTTCAGGTCAGGGGAGCATGGGGGCCACACCATAAGTTTGTCCCCTTTTATGCCCATAGCAGCCAGAGATGCAGATGTGTTATTTGCAGCATGAGACGGTGCATTATCATGCATGAAAATGATCTTTCTGCAGAATGCATGGTCCTTCTTCTTGAACCATGGCAGGAAGTGCTGTTTGAGAAACTCCACATACATTATGGATTTCATCTTTACCCCTTCAGGGATCCTAAAGGGGCCGACAATCTCTCTCCCCATGATTTCCAGCCCAAAACATTACTCCACCTCCTCCTTGTTGGCGCCATAGCCGTGTTTGCATGGGGTGTCCATCAACAAGCCATCCTGCACTCCATCCATCTGGACCATCGAGCGTTGCACGGCACTCATCGGTGAACAAAACAGTTTTGAAGTCAGTCTTCATGTATTGTTTGGCCCACTGGAGTCGTTTCTGCTTGTGTGCAGTGGATAGAGGAGGTCGACAGGATGGCTTACGCACAGCTGCAAACCTCTGAAGGACCCTGCATCTTGTTGTTTGGGGGACGTTGGAGGCACCAGCAGCTTCAAAAACTTGTCTGCTGCTATGACAAGGCATTTTTGAAGCTGCTCTTTTAACCTGACGTAATTGCCTGTTGGAAAGAGTCCTCAATTTTCCCTTATCAGCACGCACACGTGTGTGCTGTGAATCAGCTACATACTTCTTGATTGTGCGATGATCACGATGAAGTGCCTTGGCAATGTTGATTGTAGTCATGCCTTGACCTAAACACTCCACAATTTGTTGCTTCTCAGCAGCCGACACATCCCTTTTCTTTCCCATTTTGGCTGAAAATGTAGGCTGCTTAATAATGTGGGACAGCCTTCTTAAGTAGTCCTGCCTTTAATTGGACACACCTGCCAAACTAATTAGCACAGGTGTCTGCAATTGCTTTCAGTGATATAAAGAGCCCTGACACACATCACCATCAATGAGTTTAACTGACAAACAAAAAAATTCTTACCTTATCACTCCTAAACACTTTTTGCATAATAATTTGGAACACAGTGTATATAAAATATCATTTTCATATAAATAAATTTTTCTCCTTTCTTGTTACAAGTTGCAGCAGGAATTACTGGCAATGAAGCAACAACAAGAAATCTTAGAGCGGGAGAAGGAACACAAATTGGAGCAGCAGAGACAGGAGCAGGAAGCAGAGAGGCATCGGCGGGAGCAGCAACTTATCCATCCACGTAACAAGGAGAGAGGCAAAGAACGTAAGTAGCACAATAGCCACGTGTAGTCATAAAAAATATCCTTTATTTCCACTGTAAATTACTTAGTTTTAAGCTGCAGGGTTGTCGCTGGTCAAGAATGGATCTCTACTTCTCAAGGAATCTTGGGTTGAGGTTAAATTTTTTTGCACTATTCTTGTCAGGAAAGCCAACAGAACCCCAATAAAGCAAGAAAACGAGACAATGTGAACACAGCCGAATATGTAAATTTTCACTAGTTAAAAATTATGGAGAAGATATATGAAGCAGTCTAAAAGAAAAAAAAACAGTCTTTGTTGGCAATGGCAACCAATCACAGTACACCTTTAATTTTATAATCTGCGCCGTGATTGGTTGCTATTGCAAACAGACGATTTCTCTTTCTGGCCGGGGCTGCACGTGGTGTAAACGCCTTGGCTTCCCGCAGCGGAATCGCCGTGGAAAATGCTGTGGCGTTTTACAGTCACTGTATAGTGGATGGGATTCTAGAGAATTTCATCCCCACACTGCGGGAAAATATGTGCTGCGGACATGCTGCGATTTCCATAGCCATTGCGGTTTTGGAAATCGCAGCATGTCAATTATAAATACGGAAACGTCAGTGGTTTCTCTGTAGATATAATGGTAGCAGAAAGTCCGCAGAGGAAACCTCTGCGGACTTTCTGTGAAAAGTGGTGCAGGAAAAACAGCAATGCATTGCCGCCGCTTTTTTCCTGCACCAATTTTTTTGCTGCGGGACGCTACATGGGGCCTTAGCCTCAGACAATATTCAGAATTGTCTTACAAATTTCAGATAAACTGGTCAGTTTGCCCATGACAGCCAAATACTGTTCAGGTTTCACTTCAAGAAACGGAAGCTGGGTTTTGTTTGGTTGTTATGGGCAACAAGGCAAGGTTTTTGACTTACAATAAAAATTTTGATAAATTCTGCCCATGGTGTGCTGTTGAGGAGTATTCACAATAAGGACAGCAATTTCCATAAAAGGGATATCTTCATAATAATCTTAGTGCAACTTCTTATAGGGAGTCTGTCAGCAGGGAGTCTTATCGGACTGTTTGAGAACTCACTGACTTTGACTACTATGCACACAGTCCAGTTTGGTCCAGGTCCTACCACCCACACACATGTTGTTTCCCATGGACGGGACATGGTCGTGTGAAAAGGCCCTAAAAATACAGACCTTTTTTTTCTAAAGAAATCTGCCTTGTGCACTTTTTGAGTGTTTCTATTTTGAGGAACATTATTAACTGCATGAACACCAGTAAAAATAGCAAAAATATGGTACATGGAAGAACAACCCCACAAGTGCTTACGTGTTTGGAGCCTTCAAAAATGGTTCTTAGTCATAGTGTAACTTGTACACTGAACTTCCTGCGTAAAGGTACAACACCTCCTACACACAGGGGGAGCGGAAGTCAGCTAGCAATTAACCCTTGGGTGACACTACAGTTTAAGAGCTATATACTCATTCAATATACATTAAAACTGATAAATAAAACCCAAAAGATATATATATATACACATAAATGTCAGGAACAAGGAAAAACAACAAGTCATTTATAAATCATGTTCCATGTTTTAACTGAAGGAATAGAAGTAGAGATTTCCTCTCTCTTTGTATATAAAGCTATTTACCAGAGCTGGCATGATGTTTTCACCAGCCACATACTGTCCATGGATCAGCGTGGGACCATCTTGCTTTGAGTTAAAAATGCATTCCTTTTTTTTTTTTTTTTTTTTTTTTCTGTATTTGGAAAAACATGTCAAATGCGCTCCAAAAAGCAAACCTATGCGAATTGTATTTTGTGCCTTCGACTGATTTAAAACGCTACAGGAAGTGATATGTCACCTTTGTATTTTTATGCAGATTGCAAAAATACACTTTGTGTGAACAATGATGCACATTTACCATTAAAGCCAACATAACAATGTTTGTAGATGTATGCGTATTACAGCACGTAAAATGCATTGTGAAGTGTTATGTGCACACAGCCTAAAGATAACTTTATTGATTAAGAATCAGCTGGCTTTACACTACTCATCTTTGATATAGTCTAAAGCTATAGTTACATGACAGTGAATAATGGCATTAATTTCAACTTCTTTGAATGGGGGCTATTCACATGACCGTAATAGGTAATGACTTATTTATGTCCATTTTAACGGATCTCTCCATACACTGTAATATATGGGGGATCCATGAAAACGAGTGCCCCTCGGGTACAAGACTGTCTTAAAAAATATACGTTTTTCACTGCCGTTTTACACCCAGGTCCCCTAAATGTAGCCTAAGGCCCCATATTGCGGAAAAGCTGTTGAAGATTTTGCTGTGTTTTTTGAGCCAAAGCCAGGAGTGGATTGAGCAGAAAGGAGAAGCATAAATGCTTCCTTTATATTTTCTATTCCATTTGTAGCCACTCCTGTGTTTGTCTCAAAAAAATTGCATTAAAATCCACAACAGGAAAAGCAGATTTTCCGCAACATGGGGCCTTAGGGTGGGTTCACCCTACCGTTGGACATCCGTTCTGATAGAGTCCGTTAAAAAAAGAGGAAAAAACGGACGACTATCATAACAGACATTAACGGACACTAACTGATGTTAATGTGTCCGTTTTTTTAACTGATCCATTTAATGGACACATTAGCATCAGTAAGTGTCCGTTGAGCATGCGCAGAAAAAAAAAGAACAGTAATAACAGACAGTATAATGGACGCCCGTCCGTTACTGTCCGTTACCCATAGACTTTAATGTTAAAAAATAACAGACGCTTGATGTCTGTCATAAAACCGTTATTTTTCGCAGACACAAAAGTCCTGCAGCCCGGATTTTTGTGTCCGTGAAAAATAACGAACATGTGACAGATTTGGTGCAAACGGACACCAACGGTCACTAACGGACAACAGATAAAATCCCATTGAAATCAATAGGATTTTTAGCGGATTTATGATGGTTCTGCTAGTGTAACGGACATTAGCAGCGGACACTAGTGATGGTCACCAATGGTAGTGAGAGTGCCCCCTTAGCCTTCGGGAGGTTTTCAAAAGTGAGGGAGTCTCTTAAAGAAAGCAAGCTATGAGGTCACTAAAATCAGTGACATCACTAAACCAGAATATATTTTGTAGTACTCTTTCATGTCCTATAGATGTCACTTTTACTATACTATAGATTTCAATTGAAAGGAAATGGGGCTTAGTATAGGGGGCCACAAGCAATGATTTCCATGCATATCTAGAGTATGCAATGCCTTTAAATCTCCAGGTATGGTAATAATTCTGGACAGCAGCAACTATGTGCTGTATACATTTCATTTGGTAATGCATAGTAGTAATTTCCTATAGTCGCTTGTGTTGCTATTATGATTATTTTCATTATTAAGGCAAAAAAAAATCAGAACATTGGAACACACTTTATACCTTAAAGCTATTCTTTCATTTGTTTTTTTTTTGTTTTTTTTTCTCTCGAAATCAGCATCTATTACAGATTGTCACAAAGAACCATCCACCCTACATTCACAGAGACAAATTGCATATGGCAGCCTGACCTTCATAAAGTTGATCACATTTCCTATAAATCCACATTCCTCTTTTCCTTTTAATATGTTAGCTGGCAAGAAATATTTTATTGTTAAAGTATTCTCTTCTGTGGATTAAATGATTGCTTTCTATATTTTAAGGCAGAATAGAATTGTTATAAGAAAGTCTGCCATGAATAGTTATCATGTAATCTTATGTGCTCTGGAGCTTGAGATACCAATTCACTATCTATGGGACCAAGAGACACACGGAGGGGCTGCATGGTGCCCAATTAAGTCATATAGCCCTGTGAATACATATGTCATACCTATCAATTTGTTGTTGGTAAAAATTGGGGCATATGAGTCCCACCCCTGGGACCCCTTCAGACTTACCTAGAACTACTACTTTTAGATCTAGACAAGCCAAATTTGCCAGGATTGTCTTTGAAAATTCAGGACAATCCCAGAAAATTCGGGATTGTTTGCTAGTATGCTTCTGGTCATGAGAACCATCAGTGAAAATAACAAAGGGGATAATACCTTACCAATGCCTCGCCCCTCCAGTTCTGATGCTTCCCTGGTCCCTCATTGATCATTGTTCTGGTTCCCTGTTGCAGCGATGACATGTTGACATAACATGTGACTACTACAGCCAATGACTGGCTGAAGCAGAGACATTTCAACACCCCAAAGGTCATCAATGTGACCATTGACTGGCTACAGAGGTCATGTGCTATTACCGGGGACCTGCGAAACTTCAGCAATGGAGCGGCAGAATAGTGGTAAGATGAGTAAGCTATTTTCCAGAAATGTCATCGGATTGGACATCCCCTTTAAGTAAATAAGAACTTTGTAATATGAGACATATTGGTCATTAAGACAAGTCTATGACAGTGGTCGCCACGATAATAAAGAATGATGGCATCAAATTCATTTCCTGATTCTACACTTCTTGACTCACATATGGGTAGAGTAGAAAATCCCCTATTTTTATGAACTTTTAGTTCATCCTGAGGTTTGATAGGCGTTGAGAAATCAATAAATATAGGAAAATAGATTAATGTGTAGGAGGACAACCCATACCTAGAGGTAGAGCACTTTGGTTTATGAAGCTCAGCAAATTCAGAATATTGCAATATGACAGTATTGTTTTTTACATAGATACCTGTGCCTTACATCTATTATTTTTTTTATCACTGACTCAGATAAAAAAACGCAGATAATTTTAGCACCATTGGACACTTCCTTAGACCTCTGTCCTACTGTTTCCTCACATCACTTGTATTTTTAGATGTTCCTTGAGTAGGATGTACTGGTTTCTTTAGACACAACAAACATATTTAGTTCCTTTTGAGCAACCTTGAACATATTTAGAGGTTAACAAATATCTGCAGGATGTTTCAATGAAGAGGAACCAAAAAGATCTGAAGCTATTCTTGACCAGTGTTGTATGTGCTTGCTCACTAGAGGGAGACAAATACATGCAGTTCTGTTTGAAGATGAACATTTCTTATCTTATATCTAGTATGGAGGAGACCATACTTCATGCTTCTGTATACTAAATAAGAGTTTTACAAAAATCATACAATGTGTAGTATTACACATTTTTAAAATCATGTATATAGGAGAAGTTGTGTATTATTTAGTCATGTTTCTCTATTTATGCATATTATTAGTATAATTTATACAATGCCATAAAGAAAGCATAATGACAAAGGCTGGACAAACATGGCCTGATATTTCCAAGTCATGTAAATGGTTCTTTTCTTTGAGTGAGGAAAGGATTGCCTTTCCAGTGCTGCTGACTCTACCAGCACAGCAGAGGTTCCTAGCACGTCAATGAGGGATATTTACCTATGGCCAAACACAGTAGATAAAAGTTGGTTGATAGCTGAATAACCATTAAATAAGTTACACCATTGCCCCCATACACATTTTAATCCATGTGGACCATTACATTTGATCAAGCTGTACATAGAGTACATGATAAATGACAATTGGTGCAGGATGAGCGATCTTTCACTGTGGATGGTTCTTTTGTGTAATGGCTAATTCAATAATCATCGGACAAAAATTTTAAACACGATCAACTTTCCATTTGATGATGGTCTGTCATCGGTCAGCTTTGGTCAGGTTGGCAGAGGCATAAGTTGAAGCTCCTGGGTAGAGATGGGTCAGCCTCAAGAGATTCATTTCACAAATATTCACGAGGTATGCCCGCCAGTTCCAGAAGTGCTATTATTATACTCTGGGGTCTCTTCAGACCAAATAATGTAATAAGGCTCATGGAAAGGTGTAGAAATATATTCAACACTGATACTCACCTCTCCTGGACTCTTCGGTTGTCTTCCAGTCTCTTCTGGCCTCCTAGGTGACGTCACAGACCCTGGGAAACCACTAAGGCCTGTTATTCAATCTCAGTGGTCACGTGGGATGCACCAATGTAATGACGATTTCACACTCTTGAAACTTGAAGAGGCCAAAAGATGACAGAAGAAGACCACAAGGGAGCCCTGGAGGGGAGAAGGAATGTAAGCATCAGTGTTTTGGACTATACAAAATTGGATCGCTTAACTCTACTTCTGGGCCACCATTGTCTCCCACCTACCATGTGCCATTTATAATATTAGTATCTTCTTATGTGACAAAGGTGCCTTTGGGACCCCTAAGGAATCAGGGGCAACTACTACCTCTACCCGACATATAGGTCTATCTATCTATCTATCTATCTATCTATCTATCTATCTATCTATCTACATAAATTAAATCTGTTCCACTTAGGGGGCAAATGACAATGAAGAAAATAAAAGTAACATGTAGAAATGCAATTTAATTACAAAATTAATTTCTTATAAGTCACTGTGTCCACGCCACTGTAGGTTTTCTTTAGTTCTAGGATTGTTTTTTTTTTTTATCTAAAGTTGACCATACACATTCAGGTAAACGCTCAATTGGCATCTATTATCAGCTACGTATTCCTCCTGACTCCCCCATACACGTCTGCTTGGTTCATCTGAGTGTGCATGTGTTCTCAAAGGGGTAAAGGTTGAAACCTGCTTCCAGACACCTCTGGATGCTGCATATCCCCTTGAGAACAAAGACATGTTAAAATTCATCATGTATTCTGCGGACTTTCGCAATGTGTTTCCACCGCGGTCTTTTCCGCAGCATTTTCTGGCTGTGGCTCGCTACGTGGGGCCTTAGCCATAATCTGTCTATGAAGAGTAGGCACACCCCTATACATATAAGGTAGTTTGACCAATTTTACTCTTTTCTATATGGGCAACATAAGTGACAGATTGAAGTTTGACCTCAGATTTCTTAAATTAAATCTTTTACTCTGACACATCAAATTCTACCAATGTCTCTTATAATTTCTTAAATATAAGATTAGTTGAATGATGTCAGTGATCATAGCTCATCATGTGTATGTCAGTATTGAGATCTTAACAATTCTTTCAGACCTTATACTCATAGAAAGTTTAAATTTTAGGATCAAATGACACGTTTTCAGGGTTGCTAGTGTAATATGTGAACCACTTTGTCACTGGTGACTGCCAGAGAGGAACCACCAGGTAGAATGAAACCAGCACATATGTTCATGTAGTGTATGTGGTGCTCTTCATTCTGGCAGGTACTTTGGGGGTAGATCTTTGATGTCATTGCAGTCAAATTTAGATTAGCCAACTTTGGTGACAATTTCCAGGTCAACAATGAAATAACCACCAAAGATGTCTATTATTTTGTTAGAAACCGCACTGATTTTTGCTGTAATGGCCGAGTTTCTTGCTCTCATCCCACCATGTAGGTGCAGCAGGTTTTTCATTTAGCACTCAATAAGTACAAACTGAGGTTTAATTGACCTTAGGGGAGAGCATTTAATCCATTTTCCTACAGCATACTCAATGTATTTTATGTCTTTGGAGCCACAATATTAATCTGAAATGCTGGCAGTAAGTAATTTCACAACTACCCTATGGGTAAACAAATAGTGTGGGAAGCTAAATTAAATTGTCACTTTTATAGGAGTTTCCTCCTCGCTGAGTGTATGCTGTGTGAAGCTGTTACCTAGAAACAAGCAAAATGAAGTCACACTTCCTAAATCATATTTAACCCCTTCTCCACCTTTACCATTAATATGTATTTATAGGTTAAGATTTCTGGCTTGTGAGCCCCTCAAAGTATTCAGGTTTTGACTAGAGAAGTCTTTTGCTGCTATCAGTTTAACATCAATGATCTTTTTGTTTTTTTGGATTGTAGGAGCTGTGGCCAGCACCGAGGTAAAGCTGAAACTGCAGGAATTCCTCCTGAGTAAATCTGCAACAAAAGATACTTTTACAAACGGAACCAATCATTCCATGGGCCGCCACCCCAAGCTTTGGTACACGTATGTCAGATCTCAATGTCTTATTTTTGCAAAGAATTTGGTTTATTATGTTACACATATTGTTAAGATTTTGTCTAGGTTTATAGCAAAAAGGACTCAGATATAGGTCAACTGTAGCTTGGACATTAACATCTGTACCAGAGGTGTAAATAGAGCTGCAAAAGATATGGACCTCCTGCTGATCATAATGTCTTTGTGACCGATCCTTTGTTGTAGAGATGGTAATGCTTAGGATGAGATATGGCTTATTGATGTATATAATAAAAGAGAATATACTGTAAGGTTGTATTTTTTGGGGATTTCAGTGGTACTTACTTAGATACTGTAAAGTTGTAAATGTTCTGGTTTTCAGTGGTACTTACTTAGATACTGTAAGGTTGTAAATTTTCTGGTTTTCAGTGGTACTTATATACTGTAAGGGCGTAAATTTTTTGGTTTTCAGTGGCTTAATACTTGTCTCACATCTTGTTGTTCATGTTGCAGGGCAGTACATCATACTTCATTGGATCAAAGCTCTCCTCCACTAAGTGGGACCTCCCCATCATATAAATATCCTTTACCAGGGGCTCAAGATAACAAGGATGATTTTCCTTTAAGAAAAACTGGTAGGCTTTACATTTCAGTTTTGCTTATATGTTCGTGAAGGCTATTCCTGTGTGGTTCCCTTTTATACACTGTTGTGCAGCAGAAATCACATTAGAGAGGAGTAGTGGGCTATTTCCCTGTTTTGGGCCTCATTCACACATGCTCTGTGGGGTGACATTTGTCTTTAACTATTCTCCCATTGATGCAATGCTCCTATGGCATTTGATGGAATATGTCACCATTTTTTCTGTTAGACCTATACAGAACCTAGCAGAAAAAAAAATTATGCATTACTCTATGAAATTGGAGACTTACAAAGGAAATGTGAGGCCCCTTGCATCCCTGTTGGTGGCTGTTGTAATACAGCTGTGTGCATAATACTGGCCATGTACATTAGATAGCAAACAGCTATCCATCCCAACCCTCTTATACACATGCACAGGCGTTTTCAGGAGGAAGCTGCTGTCTAAAACTTCTTTGGCAAACATTTATTTCCACTTTTGAACAAAAGGATTGGGCATATTGAAATCTAACCGCAGCTTATGTCCTCTGACATCTGGCATTGGGGGAACGCCTTGAGGGCATACACAATGGATAGTCATATTTTCTTGTTGAAATTGGTTATTAATGTAATATTCATTTCAGTATGTTACTTTGTATAAGACCAGTTTATGAAGCACAGCTTGGCTTATGTATATCCACTGAAAAAATGACTAAAGTGGTTGTCCAGTTGGGGTATGTTCACATGTGCAGGAATTTCTGCAAATGAAAATCAGCTCAAGCTTAAGTCATTTGACAGTATGAATAGTGAACATGTACGACAAATGCTGGTGGCTATGTGGTTAACCCTGTTGTATTACAGATCTGGGGTCCTGGGTTTGAATCTGACCAAGGTTAACATCTGCATGGAGACATAGATTTAAAGAGTTTATATCATACTTGCTGAAAGAGCAGGCAAGGCTTCAGGGCCTAGTAGCATTCTTCCTCTAGGCTAGGAGTCATTTTGTATGTGATGTGGGCACGTTATGTACTGGTCACATCCCGAAAAGAGGGCGTGACCAGCACTTTTCATGGCTATGTCACAAAAAGGGGGTGCATCTCATCTGGAAAGTGGGTATGGTCTCAATTAAAATTATTAACACCTCTTTGTTGCCCATAGCAACCAATTACAAAGCAGTTTTAATTTTTCAAGAGCAGAAATTTTTTTTATTTTTAGTATATTTTTTTAGTTTTTAGTAAATCTCCAGTTCCAGCTGAATCTGTAAGTGTATGCACAAATTTAAATTGATAAAAAAAACTTTAGCCTAGCTTTTTAATAGTTACACATACATAATTTCTTGCATAGCCTAAATCCTTCTGGAGAGAAAAATATTCCACTTTCCAAGCATCCCGTAGTAAACACATGATATCACCTCCCTTTGATGTCTAATCCAGGATAAACCCTAGCTGTTTTCCTTTGGTTCCAATGGGAATCAGGTTCTGTCCCTCTCTATATTTTCTGATGGACATCATGTTTGCATCAAGTGAAACCTACTGAACCCCTGCTGAGAACATGAAGTGGTGGAGAAATGTCTGTACCCTGAAAGAAAGGCACACAGCTGCTATTGAAGTGTAATGGAAGTGGCATTTGAAAGGAATACATGTCCCCATGGCAGCCCTTATCAGAATCTCGGAGAGGGGAATTTACCCTTTAGCTTTACCGTGTCCATTTCTATTAGATATAAAAGGGCTGATATCTTAAACAGATGAGAAGACGTAAATACTGCAAATGAATCTTGAAAGATGACTACACATATAGTTGGGTAAACATGTGGGCAGGCAAAGGCCTGGCATTCCTGCTGGGAGACCGAATAACTATCAAATCCTCCCACTATTAACTAGTGTTCCCCTTAAAGGACCCCTGTAGAGTGTGGTTTGTTATCATTGGCCACCAATTATAATATTACATGGGATATTTCCTGCAAGTAAGGGTGGAAAACACTGCAGTCCGAGTCAGCGATTTTTACTAGGTGGAATAATAGATTGTAAATAGGGTTGATGGAGAAATTAGATTGTAAGACTCAGTACAGACAGCGATATCGCACCCAATAAAATAAACTAGCAAATAATTATGTTCTACTATACTGTATTTTCATCTAAGATGTGTATTTATATATATTTGCAAAGATAGGAAACAGTGCTTCAGAATGGGTTAATTCCTTAGATGGAAAAGTGGGCACACATTTGATCAAATTTTGGTAAAGCTCAACATTTTGCAAAAAATGTAAAATTGTGTTATAATCTGGGAATTTACACATGCAAAATAAGTCCATTGCACTAGACATTCATTTTAGTTTCTATTCATCTTAATATTGATTTATAAGTATTGATTAAAAGTGCCTGAGCATCAGCAATCCTTCACCATCATTCCTGCAAAGTGGTGCTCCACCTGGCTGTGCAGGGAACTGCAGCTACTCCCTTTCCTCTGAATGTGACTATGCTGCAATGCCCAGGCACAGGGTGGCACTTTGTAGGGAAAACTTAGGGAACACAGTGCTAGAGAAGTACTGCGGCCCGTTCATTATTAGAATCAGTGGGGTCGGATGCCCACTCCTCATAAAGTGATGGCTTGTCCAGGCAATAGCTGGCAAGACCTGGAAACAACAGAAAACTTGTTATTGCTTCAATACACCTAAAATAAAAAAATTAAAGCGCCATTGCATATATAATTATTAAAAATTTTCTACCATTTCTTATGCAGATTTATGTGTGTAGTCTGATCCTGCAGTCAGAGCTGATCGAGCATGCAGGTGTATGGGGTTTGAGAGGGATAGCTGTCATCTGTCTAAGCTATGTAAAATGTATGTCCGGCTTTAGTATGGCGCTACATTAAACCTTTTTGTAGTGTACAATATCTTTCTAGTGTTAGTGACAGCTTTGCACTGAATTGCATGCAACTGCAAGTATTCTACAGGGTCGCAGCAGTAGCTCAATAGCTATGAAAAAGGCACCATATAGCCGGAGCCTTGTTTTCTTTAAGGCTAAGGACCCACGTTGCGGAAAAGCTGCTTTTTTGCAACAGTTTTTTGAGCCAAATCTAGTAGTGGCTACAAAGGAAATAGAAAAGATAAAAAATCACTTATACTTCTCCCTTCTGCTCAACCCACTCCTGGGTTTGGCTCAAAAAACCGCAGCAAAATCTGCAACGAAAAAAAGCTGCTTTTCCGCAGTGTGGAGCCTTAGCCTATATCTATCCTTTCTCCACTATCTCTAGGTTCAGAGGAAACAGGAATGGAGTAACACAGACTACTCCTTGGGCCCCTGCAAAAACTTGAACAGACAATAGCTAGAGAAGCTGCCGATAGCATCAAACCAAAATTCAGATGTTATTCGTTATCATAAAAGGTCTTAGTCAATATAAAAGCATTGGACTACATGTACATGACCCTAGTTGTTTGTACAGATCCGTATTCTGCAAGAAACATGTCCGTATTGCATCCGTATGTCATCTGTATTCACAGATTCACAAAAAACACCGTATGTATGTATGTTTTGAACCTGTGCCGCATATATGGACAGGTATAGGACCCAATTCATATTTTGGAGATGATTTCTATGGCCCGAACACTGATCTGTAAAAACTAAGCATGCGTAATGAATGGGTCCATATACTATCTAAGTACAGCTCCATAATTCTTGATAATTTACGGTAAAGAACTTTGTCCATAAGCATGGGGCCCTAGACTGGAAACACGTAGGAAAGGATTGCAACAGGTTAGCCAATGCAATCTAGCCGGCAGCTGACCCATTGTGATCTACAGTAGCAGCATGTTATACTCTATAACTAAAACTTTCAGTGCAAAACTTTAAACCTGCACCAAATTCTGCAGGTCATCCGTTGCCTATTCCCGAATTTGTTGCAGTTATGAACCCCTCATGTTCTTGCCCGGACTAGAGCAGTTTTCATACACGAGGTCCACAGGGCTGCAAAGGTACATATAATACACAAGGAACACTTGTTATATCTGTGTCCAAATATTTCTTTCTACTGGCGGTAAATAAATTGGAATGTAAAGCATTGTACATATATAGAAATTATAGATGATCCCACTGAAACCTTTAGAAGCCATTCTTCCCTCTTAGGTTAGTAATGCATATGGTGTCTATTTTCTATGGGGTTAATGATTTACCAGCTCCACCACATTTCATTCATTAACATGACGGTTTAACAACATCCAGGAATACCCTGTTTACATATTAAATCACAGTAAGTACAATAGAGTTAATTCTAGCCCTCAGCTACATAACCCGTATGTTTTTATGCTGGTTTTATCAGGAAAAGAAACAGGAACCCCGACACGAGTCAAATGACCCTTGCTTCATTTAAGTAGCCAGAAGGCTTTGCTGTAGGCCTTGGGGACAATGAGGGACTGTTGTACTACTTTGTCTATTGGACATACAATGATGTCCTGTATATCCTTACAGTGATAGACAGGCAGAAATCTCTCACCTTTGCCCTTGAGGTTAAGCCTTTTTTTCCTTTGCTATGGGCAACATGGCTTTAGACCATTTTAACTCATTCATATAAAATGTAGGATAGGTTTGTATAAAGTGAATTTCCCTTGTATTGTTCAAATATTGGGTTTGTTCCCCTTACATTCCAAAAATACAGGCAAGAATAATTTTCCATAGCTTTTCAGTCATCCCATCAGTGGACTCTGACCATGTTAACTTGATGCCTCTGGGCCCCAGTGAAGATCTGTAGCAGGGCCTCTACATACTGTACCATTTATAATATTGGTGTCTTATGTAGCTGAGGACATTGGGTATGACTGCCACCTCAGCATCCCATATAGCTACATCCTTAGAGGGACATTTGTACCCTCCTCCAGGTCCTGACTGCAACCACAGTACCCTTCATAGTTACACACAACCAGGGGGGTTGTGGTACATAGACAACAGATGATATTCTGCTAATGGATGAAGCAGGGTTTCTAACGTCCCTATAAACCTCCAGTATGATAATAAATGTAATAATATGAATTTATACATTGGCTCTGATTTTTTTTTATCTACAGTACATTAATATATTAAAGAATTGCTAAAATGGTATCTCTTTAAACTATATAAATAAAAAATGTACTCCCCCATTGACCTTACTGGTCTCAGAGTTTCAGATAAGTCCTCTTTCATGTCACTTCTCTCCTGTATGTCCTTTTTGATCAAAAGAAGACAATATAAAGGAAGTTTTCTCTTTTCTATTGTGTCGAGATTAAATTCTCAGGTTGATCAAAAAAGTGAATTTCCCAAAGGTGATGAGAAAAGGACCTTGTGTAACTAGAAATGGGTGCCCAAGTCACCATAGAGAGGCTTGGTCGGAACACACACCAGCTAGGATTGGTAAATTTGACCTGCAATATTTGCTTGATATTTAGGTAATTCCCTAATCTATTCATGCAGCTTCCACAAAGGTAAGCCTGTATGTGCCATCATGTAAAATTACATAGCCCTCATTACACTTGCAGGACATCAGATTTCACACAGCCCTTCTAATGGTGTATCTACAGCAGCATCACTTTGATCCCTGTCTGCTACTGACATGCTAATTTGCACTTAATGGTCTCTTCTCACTTTTACATTTACAATTGTAATGTCTTTATAGAGGCAAAATGTGTTTTTTATGAGTTTTTTATGAGCTTATGGCTCTTTGTCTGTTGTTCAACCTTGAGGTCCAGACGTGCTCTGGCAAGCTATTGCTAGGTTTTCTAGAGTACCAATGGTAGGGTATAGGTTAGAGGGCAGTGCTGGATAGTCCAGTCTATGAAGTTCACTGATGCTTGATGTCCATCCTGGCTGACATTAGATCCTGGTGACAACCACTAATTACACTATTACTTAGTTGTCACTCTGCTTTCCTCTTACCCTGCACTGCACAAACTGTACTATTAATCTATTACAAAACCAACACATCAACTCTTCTTACTTCTAGAGTTCTAGGTAGAATTTTCCTACTCAGGATAAATATTCAGTTCATTGCCTGAAAGGGATTTTCCAACAAACATAACCATAATTAAGTCTGTAGACAATTAAAAGTTAAACATTTTTGCAAATATAATGAAATATTTATCAGAGTTTTAACAATTTCTCACCATCTTAGTCACACAGTCTTTTGTCTTGGTCTGATGCCAATGGTTACAACCATGAATTAAGAAAGTCTCTTCTATGTGTCATGATTTCCTTATTGTAAACAGTTTATCAGGCAGGGACACTACATGTTTGAGAAGATAACTACAATAAGTAAATCTTGGCTGGGTTTCTGAAAAGTCCCAGACCATAGAAAGTTCTTGTATTCATGGTCGTATCCATTGGCAACCTATTAAGACAATATATTGTCACCACTAAAATGGTTAGAGAAAATCCTTAAAACTTTACAACATTTTTAATTATTTATATTTGCAAAAATATTTAACTTTTAGTTTTCTACAAATTTAAATATGGGATCATGGGAAAACCTCTTTAAGGTGGCCATAACTGTCAATTTGGTGGACCAGCCGACTATGTAATGTGTATGGGGGGGGGTCACATGATGGATCTGGCACTGCATCTTGTTTTCCATTATAAATTAAATCCATGCAGATGTGAACAGAGCCTACACGTATGTACTCTAGTACCACCAGTGTTCTTGCCTTTACCTGTGACTTCTGCTGGCTTAAACATCCTGTAATATTGACTTGGACCATGGTTGACTATCAGGTCTAGTTAGCTAAATCAAGGCCTGTGGAAATGTCATCTCACATCAAATGTAATGCTCATTTTACCACACACCCTTTGTTTTAGTAAACCTATATGGATCTAGGATTGTTAGCAGTTGCTTGTTGTTTTCCTGTCACTGGTTGTTAATTGTAAGTGGATAATCGATACAATCATTTGGTGAGGTCACACTTCACTGTTAATGCAAGTGGGGAAACTAGCCATAGGAAATAGGGTTAATGTGGTGCATTAAACATCTTTAGCAAAAATGGTCAACATCATGCAACATGCTTTAATGGTCTAGTGTGATGGACACTCACGCTTAGTAGCTATAAGGGTGAAAACATTACAATGTAAGGGATACACTAAAAACAAATGCAAATGGATGCCAATGGAAGGACCCCTGTTATACAAGGAGTTTAAAGTAAAAATAAGTATCCATTTTTAATTTTTTTTTTGTTGAACACAAAAGCATGTTAGATTATGATATTCTGTATGTAAAGATATGTAGACAGTGACAGATATATATTTTTTTAACATTCAAGTTTATGCAAAATGGATTCCCTTCTCTTCACTTGTATCCATTTTTAGTGTATTCATTAAACAGATAAAAATATGAAAGGAACTGCTTCCAATGCTACTGCCTGCTTCACCCACTCCAAGCCTTTGGTCAGTATGCTATATAGTGATATGGCATCCATTGAGATATCATGTGACATGACTATGGCAGACAATCATGGCACAGTCCTATGCACGCAGTGTCCTAGTGCTCTGCCATGATTGACTGCCATAGCCATGTGATGTAATGAGTCAATGGACTTCACATGGGGGAAAGTCTTTTTTGAGACTGGAAATATATTGAAAATATTTTTAGGCTCATAAAGTGGTTTTCCAACATTCACGCAGAGTAAACCAACTGTAACCAAACTAATATATCACATATCTGCCACACATACCCTGTCAAACATCCTACAGAGTGCCTGTGGGGTCTTTATATTAACAGAGTATATTAAAAATGTGAGTATAAAACTATTTATACTTATATTTACCCCTATGTGTTCCCTAGCAAGTTCCTTTAAGAAATTTACATTAGAAAATTACAGAATTTATTCCTAAACAGACTGTCTATCCAATATCCCCTCCTATGTGAGACAGACACATTCTCTAGATAATAAAAGGTGGTTTGGTGGCTCCATTTTGCCTTAAGCTCCCAAGGGAGTCTGTAGACCCTAGAGGTCTGGCAGTCCTAGACTTTACAGAAGGAATAGTCCAGGAGACATCACATTCCTTACGAGCTTCAGTGGACCATGTCACCTACTTGTCTAGGTCCTATCTGTGAGAAAGGTCAAAACACATTAGGATATAGAGCAATAAATATACAATCATAAAGGGGGACAATAAAACTAAGAGCACTTAATCCCCATTCCCATTGCTGACAAGCCTTCTCAAAACAACAATACTACAAAATAATTCTTGACCTTTTTATACATGTTAATCCGTCTCTTTCCCAAGACACTTAATACTACTTTAGGATTCTAAATCAGTGCCACAAAGATGTCTTCTCCCTGATGGTATCCATCCTAGTTCACTGAAATGAGCTGACCTTTTCTGTAGATCGTGAAAGACAGTTTAACAACACATTAAGTGCAACATAATTTGAGACTTTGCTTATAAACAGCTTGGAGCATACGATCCTTGCAAGCTAGGCAAAGCTGACATAACACAGCGCCTCGAGATCCAATAAGCAATATAATGATTTACTTAGATAAGCTATGGACTTGCACTCAGCCATTGTTCCATGAGTGCGGTTACTCTCTGCCAAATGTATTTTAAGTTGGTATTGTTTTTGAAAAAAATTTCAGACTATGAGAGGGGTCTAGCAAAGGCTATAGTATAGTTAAGACTTCTTTACATTTAGTTTCATTCATCAAAAGGAATTGTATTTACAAAACCAAAATAAAAGTGAAAAAACCTTAAGTGATCATCTCAGAATCAACACTCATTACCTATCCTGTGGTACTTGGCTGCCTCTGTCAGTACCATAGTCTATAAATGGAGCAACAGCACACATGTTACACTGCAGTCTGTTTAAACAGGGACACAAGTCTCTTGAGCGGTGGGGGTCCTTGCCGTGGGACTTCCAGGGATCCCTTATTACCTATCTTGTGGATGATTCAGCGACAACCCTTTTAAGTCATCTTTTATCTCAACATGATCTTCTAATGTACTTTGTACTGAAGTGAGCTATGGCCCTATCCTAAAGGCTTTATTAAATTGCCCGATAATCAGGATAATTATTGGAAACCAGCATTCCGAGGAACGCTTGTCCTAAGGGTGGTGCCATACCATGTTTTTCAATCCTTAGTTCACCGGGGCTTTCAATTAATGAGACATCAATTAATTTCTGCTGTATATCATTACTAGCCAAGTGGTTTTGCTGTTACCATTCAAATACATGAAATTAATTGGTGTTTCCCTTATTGAGAAGTGAAAGCACCAGCGGGACTGGATGTACGTTGTATGGCACCACCCTTATTTTGTTGTCAATCAGACCAGCAATAGGCACAAACTCATTGGTTGGCTAGTTGCATCTTTTATGCAGATTGAGGATTCTACAGCATGGCGTTCCCAGCTGCAGCATAGCCACTTTCTGGACTAGGGCTGCCAATGCAGGGGGTTTTCCTGTTACTGATAATAATGAGAAATAACCTGTAATTATTCAGTATTTCACTTACTTCTATGTGGAAGTCCCTGCAGCCCTAGCCCAGAAAGCGGCTATGCTATTGTTAATAATAAGTGCAGCTGAAAGGAGAAGGATCAAACACATTAGTGCTCATTCCTCCCCCTATCACTTTGCATTGAGCAATGCAATTAGGCCCCTGCAAACAAGCACCAGTCGTCATATTTCTCATTGATCGGCACTCTTCCTAGTTGGGATCACCCAGTATTGGCCTTGATATACAGTATATGTTAAATGGAGGCCATAAAGGTGATGTGAACAGAGACTTACAGTCCTACTATTCAGGCAGTTATATGCAGCTGTCATGGCTGCACGAATGAATCACTTCTCTCCATACAGTTACACAGAACAATGCACTCCCGACAAATAATGATTTATAGGGCAACATAAAGGATGTGAACACCTGACAAACAAGCATTTTCTCATCTGTCAGGTGATCATTGGCTCCTTTACACGGACAGTTATTGGGAATGACAGTTCCTAGGTATGGTTACGTTGGTCCCCAATAACTGGCCCTTACAATCATAGTAGGAGAGTTTTAGTGATGTTTATCATGCCGCTGTATAGATGGAGGGCCATATTGTATACGTGTCTTGTTTTCCTAGTAACGTTCTGTACTTTTTACATTACGTGCTAGACATACTGGAAGGTAAAGCAGTGAATGGAGGTTTGGGAAACAGTAATTCACATGAGCATGTTACACTTGAAATATCGGAATGATAATAAACAAAGCATCGAAACCTTTATATGTGGTTAAATGCTTTCCTCTTGGCAGACTTCACAGTCTCAGAGTTCTCCATATCTCGAAATCTCACTCTTTATGAGAACTTCTTGTCCTTTGTTACTTTTGATTAAGGAAATGAAGATTTTATTTTATTCTTTTTCTAAATTTATAGACATTGAAATTGACCCATAGAAACCGGGTTTCCAGTAACAGCCATATTGACAAGTGCTTAATGTCATAGTATTTTACTACACAATGGATGCAGTAGTGTCTGTAATAGTGTCTACAATTTCTACACTATTATTGACACTACCTAGAAATATGTCACTGATATTTCAATAATATTCCAACTATGAAGATGAAATAATATAATGTACAGGAACTGAGTTTTATACAATTAAAAGGAAATTGGATCATATGTTATATTTCTTTTGTATTGTCTGTAAAACTCCTTAAACTTTTTCCATATGGAAAAATAGCTTTTTTTTTTATACCCAAGCATTGCAAGTGCTATATAAATCCTTACATGTTCATGGTGCTCTCCTTAAAGGGGTTATCTAGCTTCCAAAAATTATCAGCAATACATCCACTGCGGTGCTAAATACGCGCTGTTCCCTTGTGCAGCCTTTACTTTGCTTTATTTTACTTGCTGCTCCTTGTATCACTGTTATTTACATGCAGTGAATCTGTGGACAAACTACATTTCCCATTATTCATCTGCCTGCTCTCACTCTCTGTGTACCCCTCCCTTCTCCACTCTCCCCTGAAATGAAATCACAGGTAATAAATCACTCCCACATCCGAGGTCACATGATGCTGTGATATTTCGTTTGCATGCTCACTCCCCCCTGTGAGCAGAAAACACAGAGAGTGAGATCAGGCAGATGAATAATGGGAAATGTAGTTTGTTCACAGATTCACTGCATGTAAATAACAGTGATACAAGGAGCAGCAAGTAAAATAAAGCCAAGAAAAGGCTGCACAAGGAAACAGTGAATATTTAGCAATGACGTGGATGTATTTGCAAATAATTTTTGGAAGCTGGATAACCCCTTTAAGGACAAATGGTGCACCATTAATTATTTTACATACGTTGCTCCTAGAATGTATAACATGACTTTGCGACATCCCCTGAAACATCTTCATTTTAAAATAAAAAGCAACATCCAAAATAACATTTTTTAATCAAAATGAAAACATTTTAGAGAAAAGTCATTTTTAATTTTTGATTCTCATTTGTTTTCATCATATGTCATATTGTTTACTACTTCACTGGATTGTTAAGAATTAAGGATCACGTCTCTACATAAAGTTTCTAAAATATAATTTTAATATAATAAGAAAGCATACTAAAAACATGAATACTAAAAAAAAACCTAAAATAATATTGGCATTATTTCTGCACATTAAAGAGAGATTCATAATGAATTTCTTTAATAAAAATTAGACCTAAATGGGAAAGACTTCAACACGAAATGTTATTTTCTGTCCAAAAGCAAAATATTTGAGTCGCTCTTGAAAAATTGCACAAGCTTTATTCTCTGCTGTTGGTGTCCTCATGGGAAAGTCATATAAATGAGAGTGATACCTCCCCGTTGGTTTTAGCTGTTAGAAATTCTAAGCACGCTGAAATTGTACATAATTCTCTTCCAAAGGAAATAGCATTTCAGTAGTTTTTCCTCTGTGCCTCATTGAGTTATGGTGCTGCAAAATTATCCCTGTTAAATGACTCTACCAGATGGAAGGTTGCATTGTATATTTGGTTAATTAAGTTGTAGGGGACTGGAATAATATCCCCGAACATAACAACCGTGTTGGAGATACGCAAACAATTAACATCAATTTCTAATTACATTTTAAATACAATGTTAAACAGGTGTCGTCATCTATAATTTAATTAACAAGACAAATAAAGTTTCTAACTTACAAATAAAGAAATCAAAGGTTCTAACTTTTTCCCATGCAAATAGCTGGAGTAAACCAGTCAGCAGCATTCCATGATTTATTACACACTCCTATTGACATTCATGCCTTATTATATTTTATGTATATATATATATGATGTATAATGTATTTTGCATATATTAAATGAGCAGCATACATGATAAATTTTCAGAAAAGCTCAATACTCATGAGTTTCTAAAATATCAGAAATTTGGAACCGCTAGAAAGTTAGATGTATACAGTATATTTACCAGTGTTGCTTTCGTGTTTTTTTTTTCTGCCTCATGTAGAATCTCTATGGCATTATACACAACCTCCACAAGTACAGACTTTATTTCTATGGAACCCCACTGTTCTTCCCTATGCTTTCAATATTATATGGAGGCATATAAATCTGAAAAAGGAGTGGCAGATGAGCTTTATGGAGCAATGAGGGTGTTGCCACTTACCACTTTGGAGCAATGGCAATGGCCTCTTTGCTCTAAAGAGCTAATTTGCATATTGACAAATACAGTGATATCTTGGCAAAAGAGGCAACAATCCACAAGGGGAGAACACTGTTTGATTTAGGGGACCTTAACCTATTAAGTCTATCTGCGGGCCTTGATTGATATGCTGGGTTCTGGTGACAGACTCCCTTTAAGTGTATAGGATACTTCTAAACTGCCCCAACAGAGCTTCCCAATAGCCTGATATTGGGACTGTTTTTGTCAAATGTTATATTAGCAGGAAATCAAGACCATTCTTCATCAGATTAAAGGACTTTTACTGTCTAGACTTCATTCCTCATACTTGCCCACTATAAATGTGTGTTTTATTAGTAATAAAACACATGTGGGGTGACACTACAAGGTATATTCACAAGATTTATTATAGAAACTGTGACTATCCCATGCATTTGATTCAGACTTGCAGAAAACCGTGTCCTTCCTGCCCCACTCAAATAAATGGATTTTATCAGTTATCAGTCTGCAGCTTGTGAATATACCCAAAAGTTTCTGAAGTTGGCTAAACCTGACAATGTCCAACTTTACATCTTACTTGGAATGAATTAATCGATTCACTACTAGATAAGGTCAATGCTAGTAAGATTATTTTTTATCAGGCGGTTTAGGATATAATCCTATTAATTAAATCTCATTGTATTAAGAGCATGAGTCTAATACCTTCTCCGTAAACCTGCCTGCCTATATATATTATATAACAGGAGCACTAATTTTCTACAGTCCATACAATCTACCTATTTCATGTACTGTCTTACCACGGGAGTAAGAATAAAGGACCTTGATAAGAAAAGAGAAGCATCACATACCCCCAGGGATAGAGCAGCACTTCTGTAATTTGTACTTATGAAGAACAAATGTGCGTCTTTGTCTAGGAACCATATGGTTTCATTGTGTAACGTTCACACATTACGGCTAATGGCTGGTTAGTTACTAAGGGTTTCACGTTTACATTTTATTAGTTAATCACCCCCTTGTCTCCTAAAGGAGCCTTGTAAGTTTCCTGCTTCGCTGGAATCTTGTGGTGAAGATGGTAGTTACAAATTACAAGCTTATATATCTGAAGTTAGACCATGAGTGTTTGGTAAAAAGTTGGTGAAATGGGGAAAAGCACTAAATCATGATTATTCTTGCATGGTTGTGGTGTTATGGTAATGCGTATGGTTGTGACTGTCACCCATTGCAGATGAGATTGTCTTTAATGGAATTGGTTTTGTTGGCTAGTAGATAAAAGAAAATCACATATACTTGGCATATTATTATTATTATCATCATTATTATTATTATGACTACTACTATTATTATTATTATTATACTATTATTATTAACATCATTATTATTATTTTTAGAACACCATTAATTCCATGTTGCCGTACATATTAAAAGAGTTAACATACATAATATAAAACAAGAACAATAAACTAACATATTCAAACTAGTTCAATGGGAGAGAGGACCCTGGACTTGCAATCTACAAGGGACGGGGGAGAGGGGCAGTAGGTAAGGGTAGACCTCGGTCACATGGTTATTGATGGTTGTAAGCTTTCCCTGATAGATGGATTTTCAGGTTGTTGTTAAATCAAGCATTTTGTGGGGGACATTCTTATGTTTCATGGCAGTGAGCTCCAGAGTATAGGTGATACACAGGAGAAGTCTTTGAGGTGGTTGCGTGAAGAGCAGATAAGAGCAGAGCAAAGAAGGAGGTCTTGAGAAGATCGGAAAGTATGTATGAGGGGGTAGCGGGAGATTAGGTCAGAGATGTATGGGTGGGACAGGTTGTGGATGGCTTTCTATGTCAGCATTAATATTTTAAGCTGTGTTTGCTGAGTTATAGGTAGCCAGTGAAGGGATTGGCAGAGGGGAGAGGCTCAAGAGAAATCATGTGTTCTTAATGCAGAGAAGGGAGTAAGCCACTGATTTACACCTCTGTCTTCCTTGAGAATAAAGAATCCAACATGCCTGACATTTCTTACTTCTGATATCTGCTGTGGGAAAAAAGTCGATATAATCTCATACACATAAGATTGATTGAAATCGTCAGGTTTGGCTGAAAATCATCTATCAATGATTGTAATGTTAAGTGATTATCTTGTTGTTACATGACATATTCACACATTCACAACTTTATATTGGCATGCTACATATTTGCAAGACTTCAGAGAAGGATAATAAACTAGAATTTTGGTGCAAAAGCAATTATAAACCAGCCCCATTGAGCTAGTAGCAGGCACCTGTGCGCTGAAGTCTGCAGAATTGTGAATGCAGCTCTGGGCTATAATTCAGACTCACAATTACTGCAAGTTGGGTAAAGCAATATCTTTAAAAGGTATTAAACTTTTTAATGCAAAAAAATTCTTGCTACAAAGTGGTGACCCTTAGTGGATAGACATTTTGCAGAATTTTTTGTGACCTGTCTCTGAAATTAAAAAGCTGAACCATCATAATGTGTCCATGTCATGTGCTCCGTAAATTTTGAAGGCCATGGTGTACAGACGTGTGACTGTACATTCTCCACCATAGGTTAGATTCTGTAAAGCTATGGATGTATAACAATTTATTAAACAAATAAATACTTTGTACCTGGTTGGTAGCGGGAATTCACTTATAAGAAATTGATGTATGATGATCCTTTATCATTTTGGTATGAGAACCATTAAACTGCAAAACTGAGATGACTATAGCATTCCTTCAATTTACACATGAACCAAAGCATGCATAGTCACATACCTCAAGACCTAGAAATGTTCTTTGGTGAGCGCAAGGAAATAATAAAGTAGAATTTATAATTGTCTGTTTCAGCATGAGAAGGAACATCTGGTGGACATGTCTCATGGTGTACTCACCACAGCTGTGCTTTAATCACTATTGACTCACATGTACCAACTAACTATAAAAAGATTATGTATTTTAAGAGGCACTGATATATGGGAAAAATTAAGTTGCTTTATTTTACTTCTTTTATGGGAAACACCAATATTAATAATATAAAATAACATTTTACAAAAATATTAAAACATGATAAAACAAATTTAAGTAAATGCAATATAAAGTTAGGTTATTCTTCTGTCGTTATTAATAGTTCTTTCAAAAAAGACAAGACTATTTGTAAAAAGTTATATTTTTCACCATAATTATTACATTATTAATATTGTTCTTATGTATCTAGTCATTTGAATAAGCTCTGCCAATGAGCCTATTCACTGGAATGCTATGTTATTGTTGTATTACCAAGCAAAAGGGTCTCTGTCTCTAAACAATGAAGGTGAGGAGCTCTAATACTCATTCCTTGCACTTATCGGTGGGAGCCTTGGAGATCAGGTTCTTACCACTGAAAGTTTTGAGAGAATCCTTTTAAAGAGGACCTTTCACCACCTCCAACTCATACTTGTATAGCATCATTATATTCTGCAGCGTTTTACAGACATTGACAGTCACTGTCCCATATAGGGCTCACAATTTACATTCCCTATCAGTATGGCTTTGGAGTGTGGGAGGAAACCGGAGTACCCGGGGAAACCCACGCAAACACAGGGAGAACATACAAACTCCTTGCAGATGTTGTCCTTGGCAGGATTCGAACCCAGGACTCCAGCACTGCAAGGCTACAGTGCTAACCACTGAATCACCATGCTGCCCTATAATTCTGATGCAGTTGGAATTTGTTTTTTGTTCCTGAGCAACTATTTGTGTTAATTTCAGTACCTAATATGCTTAATAGGCTTTCTACTGTCAGGGGGGCAGTCTTGGGTTGTCTATTGCAGAGTACCACCCACCTGACAGTAGAGATCCTAATTAGCATATTAGGTTCTGAAACTAAAGAATGGTGGGGGCTAGAGAAAAATGCCAATGGTGATAGAATCAGTGAAGCAGCACCTGCTGAAGGATGCAAAGAGTTGGAGGAGGTGAAAGGTCTAAGTATAGTTGCTGCAGTTAACTTGTTCCTGTCTCTCCTCTGTTTTGTGTTTAAACTTCACACTGGTAGTCACTAAATGTGGTATCTAACCAAGCAGCATTTTGGCATACCAAAGGACATTGGAGGGAAATTACTGACAGATATACACCAAAAAAATGACACAAAAGTGGCGCATCATTGGTGCATGGGTGTAATATATGCAAAACATGTTCTACTCTGTTATTTTTGCACCTCACTCTTCAATTTTTAAGACAATGGATGGAGCAGGACAGGTTGGGGACACCTCAGCCCATCAGATTTACTCATGCTACAAAACTATTGTGAGATATTGCTGAAATCTATGCCAGCCCCTGTCTGGAGTAGGTTTCAATTTTGGTGCCCAGAACCTTCCAAGATGTGCCTAAATTATTAAGACTGACAAATGCTACTCTTAATAATGAATCGTTCCCCCCTTTGTGTTAGATGAATGCATGTAGATTATTTAGAAAAGACGTCTAAATTCATCAGGATCATATTGGGCTGGTTGTTGGTCCATTAGACAATAATAATAATAACAATACATTTTTATTGGAAAAGGTACGTGGCATATAGTATGTTGGTGTTATTTAGGGTATATTCAGACTTTGTTGGATAGACAATAGGAAATGGCCTGTAATGGGCTAGATGTATGAAAAAAGTTTCATATATATGTATATATATATATATGTGGCATCCCAGAGCTGGCTATGGCTGGGCTGAGGGTGATCTCTGTGCATTGTATTATTTCCTGTTGCTTCATAGCCTGTGTCACATAGCAGGGGGTCCTGAGTCTCACACAACACAGCGCCACCTAGTGAGCCTCACACATGCATTACACCTCCCATAGGATTGAATAGTAACCAAATGTCCAATGGGAGGACATCGCCTGGGAAAAGGGGAGGAGTCAGCTGATCACTGGGTCCCCATGGTAACACCCCTGCAGGAAGGTCCTGCGTGTGAGGAGTTAGAAGTGTGGAGTGTTAGGAGGAGGAGGTGAAGAGATAAGTGTGATGTCCTGTGAAGAAAGCAGTGAGTTTAGTGCAGGAATCTCAAGTCCTAGACAGGCCCAGGAAGGTTGGAGAGCTGACATACTCCAGCTATTCAGAAGATCCTGTCTCCTGTCTGCCTAGCCATCGCCCTGAAGGAAGTCAAGCATCATTATCTTGTCAGCATGAGACTGTGGAGAGAACATTCTGGAACACGTGCTCCATAGCCAGTATCACAGGATCCAGGGGCCAAGGCCAGACCTGTGGAATATCCTGCCACCCTGACTATTGCACCCCGAAACTCTGAGCTATCAGGACCACATAACGTGAGTGGGGAATATTATGTACTAGTATCATGGTGGGCATCCTCCTATGAGCCAAATAGGAGCCCAGACGCACCTCAGGGCTGTAACACTGAAGTATAAGGGGCTAGGAACACCTTTCATCAAGTCTACCCTGCACCCCAGGACTTTGCTGTGTCACCAGGTGTACCCCGTTGTTTTGTATTGAAGAAACTGTTTAAGCATTTGTGCCTCCACACCCATGGAAGTAAAAGTTCAACTTTACAACCGTTTCTGTGTCTGACTCTGCACCGACAACATCAGGGCGCCCCAAACACCACCAGTCGGCACAGTATAGGGGAAGCGCCCCGGGGGAACAATCACCACCAACATTTGTGCAGCCCCCTCATCACCGGTATCAGTGGTGGTAACGTGGGACAGCACCAGCGCTGCGCCCTCGTGCCCAGAGACCGTGACAGTCCCATCTGGTCACCGCATATATATATATATTTATTTTTTATTTTTTTTTTTTTTTTTTTTTTTCATGGTATAGGTTTATTTTCTGTTTCAGACTTATTTAAAAAAATATCAACAATATATATTCCCGAGAGGGTTTTATTTTGCAGGATAATAGGTTTAACTACATAGACTTTTTTAGCTTTACTGTGTAACTACAATAGGTCATTGCACCTCTGTACCATTCACTTGAACTGTTCTCGTGTATGGCAGATGGGCCCTCAGGCATAGGGGGTTGGTTGCAATTGGAGCCTCTGAAACCCCTGTTGGTATACCACCATGTCGATAATAGTAAAATCATAGGGTGGTGAACTCTGTCCTAGTATTTCATTTTGAGAAATCATGGATGGGGAGGAGATAAAGCAAGGAGGAGAGTTCCATAAAGCCTGGTAATTAATGAGAGTTCAGAGAATTTATCATTGAGGTGATCAGATTTCATATAAAAAGTCTACATGTCAAATAAACATCAGCTTTCCTCCAAGAATGTACAGTAATAACTGTAATAAAATGAGCTATTTGTAAAAGTCTTCATTCCATCTTCAAAGAAGAGCTATGGAGCTTCCTGGATCTCAGGTTACCTATGTCTAGTGCAGACTCTACAAGAGGTCCTGGTTTGCCTCTACCCCCATTTCCTGTCTTTTTTCATTAAGTCCTGATTTGCACTTGGCACACTTCTCAGTGATACAAAGGTAGGAGTTGTTCTCCATTCGCAGACCATCAGAAGCACTGTGTCATCTGCCTCAAACACAGGAACTGACCACAAACATTGTTTAACATAAAACAGCTTACTACTAAAGTACAAAGCAGCCAAATCATGGATGAAGAACCATCTATATACAACAGTCAATAAATAGGCTAGAAGGAGTGAAATTATACTATTGCCCTATTAAAATGTCTTTCCACCAAAAATCAACCACCAGCAAATTTAACTCTATCATTTGTTCCCTTTTGTCAAATTGTTAAAAAAAAATTGTGGAACTCATAATCCTTAAGGTGGTCATACAGATTAGATAAAAGTAAACCCACTCACCAGTTTTAGTGGGCCAAATGTATTTGAGAGTATCCTGGTTCTCACCTATAGCAGATGTTGGAGGAAAAAACATCAGGCATGTTGGATTTTAACATGACCAATCCTTTGTGATCATTGGAGATAAGTCTCCGCAAAATGTGTCTATTAGCAGCTTTACCTTCTTTTCCCCATGTATGTAACAGGGCCCCACTTACTATGTGCTATCTATAACGCTGGTTTCTTCTTATGTTATATAGATGCCTTTGGGCCCTTTGAGTGTGCAGGACCAGGTAGCATTTGTTACTTCTGCACCCCCCTGGGTGTCCTGGTTCTCCTCCTATAACTGATGTTGGAGATTAACAGAATTGGTGGGTTGTATTACATCCACAGGGAGTTTACTAAAGAGTATAAGCCAGGTCATTTATTTTGGTATATAATCTTCAGGATCTGTTAACATCAGTAATATTAGTGGGAAACAGATCACAGCAAACAAAAGTAAAAACAGCAAAAATGATTATTATAGTTGTGATAGTCAGTACAGTAGAACAAAAAAGGAATCCTAAAGCAAAAGTCCTAAATAGGCCCCAATGTGGTATTGAAGATAGTGTTCTGTTTCCTTTTTCAAGCCCTTTCCAAGACTATGGACTTCTACATACCAACAATGCAGTTACTCTAAAGAGGGGAGTCCTGTATGGGTTCTTTCCACTCAATAGTAACATGGAAGAACCCAACAAGGACTGAGCCCAATCTCTCGAACAGTCCCTTAGCAGCCAAATAGTCTATCACTTTGGTATAATATGTATGCCCTAAACTATAGCCAAAGGTGGAGCTCCAAAGTTATTCTTGAAAAGAAAGCAGCAATTTCCCACAATAAAAGAGCTCAGTCTGTGATACGCAGCACGTCAATAACATCCAGTCCACAAGAGCCCTCCATACTTTTCCACATAGTTTAGTGAGTTTATAGGTCATGTTTGGCAAATATTGTAAAAGTCTCTTGTGTGAGTTCTTGTATCCACCATAATACTGAACATTTCTGCAAATATTTTCATTAGACGCTTTCTAATGGTAGTTATTTGTCAAGAGTATTATTGTAACCAGTAAGTAAAGTTGTAAGTTTTTGAACAAATATTTTTCTAAATTCTCTAAAAATTACTGTAACTAAGAGTTAAATTGCTTAAGTGATTCATTGACTAAGAATTGAATCATTCCCCCCCCCCCCCAATTCTTTTCTACAAACTCTACAAAGTATTATTTTTTTTAACTATGTAACCCTTTAAAGACAAAGGAATTTTTGGTCTTTAACACTGGGTATAGTTTATAGGTTTTTCTATCGAGCTTGGGGATTGGCTAGAGGTCTGTATTACATTGTGTAATGTGTTATATTCTCCTGTAGAATACCTCTGTGAGAAGACGTGGGGTGCTACCATAATTTTTTTGATCCTGTGCTAATGGAGGTACATAGATTTCCATGGATGTTTTATTCAAGGTCTACCTTTCACCTGTCAGGGCTCATGCACATGACTCTACTTGTTGCCTGTATATACTACAGAGCTTGATGCCATATGGCACCTACATACAACACCATATTATAGCATTATGGCTTATGGCTGTACAGTAGAGGCTTTATGCACATGACTGTGAAAAATAGCCGCTTTTTGATGGCTATCCATCATTTGGTCATTTTCAGAGCTGTGAAAGTCTATGGGTGTATGTTTTTTTTTTTTTTTAACGGACCATGAATATCGTCTGTTAAAAATTAGGACATGTTCTATTTTAGCCCATTTTCATACCCAATACAAATCAATGGGTTTGTTTTTAACATCCGTCAAAATGGATTTTCATCAGAGTGACGGCCGTTAAAAATGGATCAGTAGGTTGCACAAAACGGATGACAAACGGACATTAAAATGATCAGATAACTGGGAAATGCAAAATGTGTGACAGATGAAAAATGGCTGTTAAAAAATGCACAGTTACATTTGTTTTTGCAACAGTCTTGTGTATGAGGCCTAAGGATGCCTAGGTTATTAGAAAGATTTATTTTTTTTTTTAACTGCATGGATAGCGCTTCCTTTCATGCCACTTTATATTACAGTCTCTGCCTATGTGAATTATTAAATTTTCTTTTTATTTGATTCTTTTATTTGATGCTTTGTATAAATGTCCCTCAGTGAGGCTAATACATATGGATTGTGCCTTTGAAGTTGCAGGGCCATAGTTCATGCATGAAACAGACTGTCTTCAAACAATTCATGACCACACAGTCATACATGTGGATGAGAGTCAATTGGCAGCCAAATTTGTATCAAATTTGTAAGAAGGCTTGAGACAAATTTGGAAAATATCAGATTATTCCTGACATCTACAGCGTATACATCTCAGCATGCAGCGCTGCTTCTTTATAGTATCCACTGCTATATATTTATTTTGCGACATTTTCACCATCACACTTAGTAATACACATGTAGCTCTATTCATGTACTCTCGTCCTCAGAAAGTAAGTTCTGTAATTCCCAATATCACGTGGACTTAGGAAATGTGTTTATTTAAATTCATCAAGGGAAAATGTCTCTGGCAACAGCAGGTTTTCATTGTAACTAATTGACCATGGGCGGCTGCGGGGGATACTAATTTCAGTAGATATGTACACAGCAAATAAAAAGGAAAGACTGAGATAGAAGTTTTCATTGGAAAAACATGTGCACGCTTTAGCATAAGGAATAACATATGTCAGGATGTGAGCTGGAAAAGATGCTTCGGATCAGGTGCACCAAGACTGATAGAGTCTAGTCTATTCTGCACCTGCAAAAGAGACAACTATAGAAAGTAATGAAAATCAGCCTCTCAATGGTAAAACATGGCCAGTAAGTCTGTGTTTTATATGGATTTAATATAGCCCATCATAAAATCCTATGGTGACCTATTCTTGGTTCAGCAAAACAAGAGGAGGAGCAAGTGTTACATCTATAATATTGTCTAAAACTGATGGCCACAGATATAATGTTATCTCATAGATTTTTAGACTTTATAGTAAGGCACCTTAATTTTGTTTTGTTCTTTGATTTTAGCAACCAAAATATGGTATTGTCTGGATTTCACCACTGGTTATACCTTATTCTAGAATGTGTAAAATGACCTTAATTTATCTTAAATTTTGTCTCCTGAATCCAGTAGACCATTATCCCCCTGAAGACTATTTTTTGTACCCCAAAAGCAACAGCAACCTCTTGATCGCTTGTATAGTACTTTGAGAACCAGTATGACTGGCTGTGTTTTACTATTGTGAGGCTGATTTTAAATACTGTTTCTAGTTTTACAGATCCAAGGTATTCCAAAGCATCATTGCCTGTCAGTGTTACACTGACAGGCACCCTCTTTCCTCTGCATGGTCTTACAGTCAGATATTGATGGTAGACTGTTGGTTGAGAGATGACTCTTATCAACCTGTATGTGAGAGTACAAAGATTCAGATTAACACTCTTATTTGGTCATATTACCAAGGGAACATGCACTATAAATGCTGCCTGTGTGGCAGCAAAAGGACCCTCAGGAAGGCGAATTAGTCCTCATTTTGCTATTTGGTGAATAGTATCTATGGTGAATAGTATCTATCTATTTGGCCCAAGTCATATCAAAATGCCATCCCATGATGGTGCCAGTTATTGCCACTAATGAAAAATGGCCTGTTTTTGTTTTGCAGTTAGTCTGAATAGGCAAAACAGGACTCAACATCTAAGGGGATGGGAACAACCTGGTCTATGTGGTCTATGCATGGTCTATGTCTATGCTCAGGGTCATGATAAGGGAAAACTAGGCCCTTCATTTCGGGATGGCAAGCCCCAATACTATGGGGAGGGGGCACTTTTTTGTGTCACTTAACATGACTTGACTATCTGGTCTGTCAACTAGAACTAAAAAAAAAATCTTTTGATCACTAATATAGCTCCTTTATAGATTGACACCCAAATTTACGGAATTAAGGGAAAAAATATATAGTTGTATTTACAATGGCATCGTTCTATCCTGAGTAGGGGCAATACATTCATATATTTTGTATTTTCTGCCTGTGTTTCTATGGGATACTGGTTTCCTCCCACATGCCAAAAACATCTGGAATGTACATTGTGAACCCCAGTAGAAACAGGTACCAATGTGACTGAGGACAGTCTCTGTATATTGCTGTACAATGTAGAATTCTACCGAAAATATTGGTGTTATATAAATGAATACAATTAAAAAATAAGCATATATATTTATACAGATTTTCCTTGCTGAAATTTGTGTTGTAAAAACTTCATAAAATATTAATTTAATCTTTTCTTCACTTTTTTTTGCACTAATTATTCCAATTTCTTCTGAGTTAATTTTAGAAAAAAAAAAAGTCCCCGAATATTTATGTGTTTCCTCTCTTTCAATTCCAGATTGAATGTTTTCATTTCAATAATTTATGTTATGCAAGGTTACCTTCTCAGCAGGCAGACAAATTCAGAGACATGAACTTATAAAAAATCCTACTGCTGATGTGATTGAAATGCAGAGTGAGAAGTGTATGGTAAAAATAGGAAGGCAATCAGTGCCACTGGGCATGAAACACATTGACACATAAGTTCAACATCCCTCTGGTGAATACTGAACAGCTTTTTCCACTGAGCTGAGGGACTATATCTCACATTAGGCAGTCACTGGTATGGAAATCTCCTATGAAACTGATCTTAGGAAAACATTAAGAAAATGCATAGATTTCCTTAGAGAAAAGGGGACACTTGTTTACTTGTAAATATGCCATGCTACATATATACTATATATATATATATACACAGTAGTGTGCAAAAGTTTAAGGAAAAATTCTGTCAAGTAAAAATGCTTTCAAAAATAGAAATGTTAATAGTTCATTCTTACCAATTAACAAGTGAATGAACAAAAGAGATATCTAAATTAAATAAATATTCGCAGACATTTCTTGAAGGAACTCGGTAGGGAAGTTGTTTTAAACATCATGGAGAACTAAGCACAGATCTGTGGATGTAGGCTTACTCAGATCCTTCTGTCTCTTCATGTAATCCCAGATAGACTTGGTGATGTTGAAATCAGGGCTCAGTGAGGGCCATATCATCACTTTCAGGACCCCTCCTCCAAACAACGGTCACACCAAATATTGATGTGAGTTAGATTTCACTTTTGTTCATTCACTTAATTTTTTAAGGGAACAAAATAAGCTATAAATACTTCTATTTTCGAAAGTATTCTAATTTTTCAGCATTTTTTCATGCCTAAAACTTTTGCACAATGCTCTATATACTTATGTATGTACATAATACTCTATGTATATACTGTGCATATATAATATATAACGTGTGTCATCTCTCTGGTATGGTTGAAACTCATGTTTATTCATTTTTTTGATATGCAGTAGAAGAAAGTAGAAAGTGAATAGAAATTCCCCCATACTGATATTTCTAAGGTGTATTGCATCAAATGAAAATAACAAATGTCTCACTGATGGACATTTAGTATCTGTATTACTGCACGTATTAGCTGGCATTGAATTGAAATATAAATCCAATACTCTTTGGTCATTAGTCTTCTGGAAAATATAGGAACCCCAAACACCATCTAAAACTTACTTAGGCAGAAACGCAGCTTTTTTTGTTGCAGATTTTGCTGCGTTTTTTTTAGCCAAATCCAGAAGCGAAATGACCAGAAGGTAACAGTAGAAGAACTTCCTATATATTTCACACTCCTTTTGTAACCATGCTTGGCTTTGGCTCAAAATACCGCAGCAAAATCTGCAACAAAAAAGCTGCGTTTCCGCAACGTGGGGCCTCAGCCTTATTTTGCTTTGTAAAGTGAAACCTCAAGACAGCTATAAATAAACTGCATTCTAAATGGTCTTCCAAAGGGGATTGGCCTGTCAAGAAGAGGGCCTATGAGCATACAGTAGGATGTGATGTTATCGAAAATCCATCAAAGAAATTAGAAAATTTAAAACAGAACATAAATTCATAAAGCATTATTTTAAAAAAATTATAAAGGTTGTGCAGAGTTCCATTGAACACCAAAATAACACTTAAGTAACATAAGGCACTTTTTCTATGAATGCAGACATAATTCTAATAATAGAGAACAATTTGTACTTCAATTCATTTTTCTTTTTGTTTTCATTTCAGCTTCAGAACCCAACCTGAAGGTTCGGTCTCGATTAAAACAAAAAGTAGCAGAGAGAAGAAGTAGTCCTTTGTTGAGAAGAAAAGATGGAAATGTCACAGGTTCATATAAGAAGAGGATATTTGAGGTGGCAGGTACAATATGTGCATTTATAATCTGTACAAAAATGAGTTCCATTGGTTTATTGTTACAACAATCACAGAACATCATATTCTGAACGATGATTGATAATACTATCTCAGTAATAAAAAATTTAACAAAAATATTTCAGACACTTTCAAAAATTTGTATCTATAAGGCAGGGTTCACACTACCGTTGATGTCCGTTCTGATAGTGTCCGTTAAAAAAAGCAAAACAAAAAAAAAACGGACACCTATCATAACAGACATTAACGGACGCTAACTAACGTTAATGTGTCCGTTTTTTTTAACTGATCCAATTAATGGATTAGTTAAAAAAAACGGACACATTAGCATCAGTTAGCATCAGTTAGCATCAGTTAGTGTCCGTTTTTTAACTGGCTATCAGTTATTTTCCGTTATAAGTCCGTTACCCATAGACTTCATTGTTAAAAAAATAGCGGACACTTGCTGTCCGTCAAGAATCCGTTTTTTCAAACGGACAAAAAGTCCTGACGGATTTGGTGTAAAACGGACACTAACGGACACAATATAAAAACCCATTGAAATGAATGGAAATTTGAACGGATTTCTGACGGTTCAGCTAGTGTCTGATGCTAAAATCTTGTAATAGCAACGGACACTACTGACGGTCACCAACGGTAGTGTGAACATCCCCTAACACAGGGCTTTGTAGAAGACACATTATTGAAAGAACAAGATCCTCACAATGTAGTCGATCAGTCATCTCTGGGATCATTTCTTATAGTGATCCCAACAGCAGCACATGAGACTAAACTGGAAAATTGGATTTAAAAAATCTGATTTGATGAGGCTTGTGCTTGTGCAAAGTGGCAAATGACTTGTCAAATTCAGCACATACACATGGGAAAGTTTTTCACCTGGCTGATCAGATTTGGTGGTTGGACAATGCAACTATTTTGGCTGACTATTATTTTGTGTATGGACAGTTTAATCCTACATGAACCTACCCAAGTGTTTTGAGTCTATCACTTTGCAAAGCATTGTGGTCCAGAAACTGCTATTTATGACTGATTTCTTAAATTGCTTATATATTGCCCTATGTTTGTATCAATATTGACCATATCCATGTAGTATTGAATAAGGACCACTTAAATTAGGCTGGGTTCACATCTGTGTTGGAGTCTCTGTCGGAAACTCCGTTGTAGAGACCACCGAAAATCAGTAGAGAAGAAAGTCCTAGACGAAATGAAAAGCGTTGAAACTGAAAGTGCTGGACACCCAGCGGACCCCTTATAGTCAATGGGGTCTGTCGGTCTCTGTGTGTAACCACTGTTATAGCGATCCGGCTCTCTGTCGTTCGGGTCCCCGCAACAGACCACAATGATGGAGAGCCTAGTGCCAGTGTGAAACGTGTAATAAAGTGTCAAGTTATAGACATGCCACTGATCTGCTAATATCAGTCACTCACGTAAGTGTTTCTGAGTGGTCTCAGAGCTGTAAATATGTGAGCTAGAGTATTAAATATCGGGTCAGATATTTTTGAGGACTTCCTATCAGAAATCTTTTTGTAGGACACTATGGAAATGGAAAAGCAAATGGAAAGAAAAGACATAAGGGGGGGTCTGGGAGGGGCTTAAGTCAATTTCGGGTCATAAACAGTCTGTCTGCCAGATTGAGGCAGATGTTAACTGGCTTAATGAACTAAACCTATTCTTCAACAGATTTGATCACACACCAGCTCCTCCCACCCCAGCATGTCCTTCAGCTCCCCTCACCACAATGACTTCACCCCATTCACCCCATGTGGCTACTTCCCAACAGACCAGTAAATCCAGAAATCTGTCTTTATCTGACCACAGTCTGACCTTCACACGGGCCCAGGTGAGGAAGGAGATGAAAAAGATCAATGCGAGGAAAGCCGCAGGGCCAGATGACATCAGTGCAAGGCTAATTAAGACTTGCGGGGACCAGCTGTGTGGTATAATTACATATATGTATAATATGAGCCTGAGGCAGGAAATAGTCCCTGAATTATGTAAATCTTCTTGCGTGGTACCAGTTCCAAAGAAACCTCACCCTATGGACCTCAACGACTACAGACCTGTAGCACTGACATCCCACTTGATGAAGATCTTAGAGAGATTGGTTCTCACACATCTTCGCCCTCTAGTGAGCCCCACTATGGACCCTCTCCAGTTTGCTTATCGACCGGGCATTGGGGTAGATGATGCCATCATCCACCTTCTGCACAGGGCTCTGTCTCACCTGGAAAAAGCAGGGAACACGGTGAGAATAATGTTCTTTGATTTCTCCAGTGCTTTTAACACCATACAGCCCAGGTTACTGAGAGACAAGCTGGGCTTTGCTGGAGTGGACCACCACCTCTCCAACTGGATCCTAGACTACCTCACAAATCGACCTCAATACGTGAGAGCCCAAGACTGTGTGTCAGGTACCATTATCTGTAATACGGGGGTACCTCAGGGTACGGTTCTCGCCCCTTTCCTCTTCACACTGTACACTGCTGATTTTAGGTGCAACTCATCTAGCTGCTAACTACAGAAGTATTCTGACGACTCTGCAATAGTAGGCCTTATCACAGACGATGATGACAGGGAGTACAGAGAACTGAACCGTTTTTTTGTGGACTGGTGCCACCAGAACCACCTGAAGATTAACGCGGGGAAGACCAAGGAGATGGTGGTGGACTTCCGTAAAGGCAGATGCCCTCCAAAACCAGTGGACATCCTGGGGACGGACATCGAGATTGTGAACACCTATTAGTACCTGGGTTTGCTCCTTAATAATAAGCTGGACTGGGCAGATCATATGGAGGCCCTGTACAGGAAGGGCCACAGCAGGCTCTACCTGCTTAGGAAGCTGAGAGCCTTTGGAAACCGGGGGGCACTTCTTAGGACTTTCTTCAGCTCGGTAGTGGCATCAGCCATTTTCTTTGGAGTGGCCTGCTGGGGGAGCAGTATATCAACCAGGGACAGAAATAAACTTGACAAGCTTATTAGAAGGGCCAGCTCTGTCCTGGGGAGCCCACTGGACCCAGTGCAGGTGGTGGGTGACAGAAGGATACTGTCCGTGGTGAGCTCCATGCAGGAGAATAACTCCCATCCCATGCATGAGACTGTGATTGCACTGGGCAGTACTGTCAGTGACCGACTGCTCCACCCTAGGTGTGAGAAGGAGCGCTATCGGAAGTCTTTCCTCCCCACCGCGGTTAGGCTGTACAACCAACACCGACCTAAGCGGAGATCATTACATACAGAGAGCTGAAATATCTCTCTGCCTGTTAAATCCCCCCCCCCCCCTACGTCCTATCTGTCTGTCTGCTATTAATGTAATGCCTCTCACCTTGGAACATCCCTGTACATGTTGTATTTGTATTTGTATCTGCTTATCTTATCTTATCTTTGCTGCTGTAACACACTGAATTTCCCCATTGTGGGACTATTAAAGGACTATTATTATTATTATTATTATTATTATTAATTATTAAACCTCTCTTGTATATATTGTATATTAAACATATTGAAAGGAGACTTTAAACTCAGTGCCCCTTTAAATGAAGCAGGCAGTGCTGGTGTCCATTAGTGCATTCGCTTGTTTTTACATTGAGTCTGGGTGGACATTTTATTTATGTATTGACATAGATAGGGGTAGAACAGTGGCAGCCTCCACACTAGATTGATAGACTGTTATTATGACCTTTGGAAATCTACCTTGTTTATCTTTGGTGACACAAGAACAACCCAAATGGCCTTAGTCTTGTAGAAAAAACATGACTCCATTCCAATATTGTTCCCTTTTTTATAGGGCCACCCATTACCTTTTTTTAGCCTGAAAATTTGACCTTTTACTTTATACTGGTTAAAATGCTCCTTCAACCCTCATTGAATCACTCAATATCACAGTAAAACAATTATACAATATATAAAATTCCTACCTTCAAACCTGCAAAGCTCTGACTACTTACTTGTTTTATCTAGCTATTTTTATTCTGTGGAAAATCTGATTTCTTGGGTAATTTCCAGTAACTAAAAAATATATGAAAGGCTTCCACTCTCCATATCTAGCCACACTAATGTCTTCTATCTATCAAGAAGTACGACTATACAAAATCAACATGACACACAAATCCCAGTAGTAAGGAAAAGTAAGTCAAGCATGAAACTACTGGTTCCCATGTTTTTTTCTTTTACCGTCTGGTCACCATATGTGATGAACATTTCTGTGCACCAGACTGACCACAGGCTGGGTGCAGCAGATATTCCAGGTGGTCATCAGCATTCATCTATGTTATTAATGGTTACATTATGTTAGGTACATTTTCACTTGTCTACTGTATATGATTTCATGAATTTAGTTGTATCTTATGGTTTGATTACATTCGGAGTAGTAGTTAGTTATTGCCATAATCTAGTTGTGTTAGAAGTGAACCTGACCATGGTTGTCCTAGTAGCAGGACCTTCTTGAAGAACTTCTTGTGACCTCACCAGTACTTTAACGATTAATCAGTGTTGATTTTTTTACCAAGAATTATGTTACTTTAGCATAAACACCTCTTGAATAGTTACTATTATGAAAAAAATCTAACTCATATAAAGTCATAAGCAAATTAATCTATTTAGGCATGATGGTCAGTAGAGATGAGCGAATTTAAGCTGCAGAAGTGGAATTCAATCTGAATTTCTGGACATATTCGATTCGCATCAATTCCGAATTTCCTCATGCTTTGTGGTAACAATTCGCATTTAGTTCAAAATGGTTGCTCTACGTATTAGGACATGGGGCAAGGAACTCTGGGAACGCAGGATCACCCACAATGCCATGCGTGCAGCCAATCAGCAGCCAGCCCTGTGATGTCACATCCTTTTAACCCCTTCGCGAGCGCACACGGCAAGTTTGACCACTGTATCCAAGGTGTTAAATCCCCCTGATCAGTTATGGAGGAGGGTGTTAGCTATAACTGACAGCTAATACCCTGCTCCAGAACTGATCGGGGGTCTTAACACCTTGGATGCCGCGGTCAATCATGACCGCAGCATCCAAGGGGTTCCGCCATTTTGACGCCCACCCACCCCGGCTCTCTGCAGCTAATAAATAGCTGTTTTTGGTACGCGATTCGCCGCAATTTAATTTGAATCGAATAGAATCGTATCATGAAATTCAGCGAAGTTGCCAAATCGAATTTTTGAATACTTCGCTCATCTCTAGTGGTCAGGAAGAAGCTTTAGCCTAGTCATGTGACAATGTGACTAGGCTGAAGCCAGCCCCGCCTACCGTGACTACTTAGGGTAATTTACATATGAGCTTTTATGTTTCCAAACATTTATGAGTTCACTTTGCTGCAACAGAAAGATTACATCGGGGCAACAATGGAAAGGTCATTACTTCCCCCTACACCGGATGGGGCAGTTTATGATGAAAAAACCACCTGACAGGGTCCCTTTAAGTCTGGGCAGATTCTGTCCAGTTGTAAGGGACACACCCTTCAAAGTAACAAGTTTGTGCTTAATACGCATTGCAATAGTATATATCTGTGTTGTATGGATCTATAGGTCACCATCAATAATCTGCCTCCAATATTATATAAAGGGATATGGTGGTGTATTTTGATGGATAATACTATTGTATTTTATTATAAGACCCCTGGAAAGAGAGTGCCAAGCTCAGGTTGGCGCCATCACCTTTTATATTGGTCTCAATCTGTGTGGGGGACAAACAATGACCAGGTCTGCCTGTCCCAGGTTGGGTGCAACCTACCACAAAGCATCCCAAATTTGTGGTTTGTTATGGGGGCTTCTCCCCTCTATAAAGGTTCCTTTATTCCAGCAGTCCAGAAAAGAAGTAGTCCATAAAAAAGTAGTCAATAGTTCTTTTTGGGCAATGTAGAAGAATCCTATGGTGGAAGATTCAGCACCAGTAGGCTTGTTGTCTTCCTGTCAGAAGATTTTTAAGGCCATTCTGACAATACCTTTGATTTTGGATAATACTCTGATCACTTGCTTTGTGGATATAGCAATGTCCTCATAAATTCACTGCTATACTAGTAAAGGAATACCAATCATAGGGAAGGACATACTCTATTTCAGCACAGTGTGATCAATGTTACAATGTTTATTTCTCCATTCTTTTTCCATGTCTATATTCTGTGCATTTACCAAGGCTGGTTTATTGTATTCTAGAGTCTTCGGTCAGTAGCAGCTCTCCAGTATCTGGACCCAGTTCTCCAAATAATGGTCCAGTCAGCATGGGTGTGGAAAACGAAAGCTCGGTCTTGCCAACTAACTCTCATCCTGAGGTAAGAGTTATAACCTGTGTGACTGATAACTCATACATAAATCCATGGATTTCCCTAATGATTGGAAATAAGATGACAACCTAATGCCATAGTATTTATTAGAGCTATACTGTATTTTATATGATATACTATCTTATGTAATATTGAAGATACCTTGAAGGGAATGTTAAAAGGTTAGATAAATAATTCAATTGTCATACAACACAGTTATGGGATTTGCAACAATTTGTAGCACACAACACAAGAGAATGCAAAAATGAATATTTCCAATATACCATAACTCCTTCTATAGGTTGTATCCGAAACATGACCCTGAATTCAAAGGGAACCTGTCATATGGAAAATGCAGTCTAGGCAGCATATTACTGAGCAGGAGGAGCTGAGCAGACTGATATATAGTATATAACTTGTATTGTATTAATTTATATCTTTGTTCTTTCTATGCTTAGATACAGTCATCTAGTTATGGGGGCGGTTCTACCAGTGATTGACAGCCCTCCATGCATACAAGATAGCTGTCAATCACTGATAGGATCGCCCACAAGACTAGATGACTATTTCTAAGCATAGGAAGAGCAAAGATTTAAGTGAATAAATGAGAAGTTATACCAAATATTTCCCCTTCAAACTATATATCAATTTATATTTTCTGCTTGTAGATTGCCTAGTATTCCATGTGACAGGTTCCCTTTAAATTAATAAATGATGGTTTCATCAAAGTGTTAAAGGAATTGCAGCACCGTTTTGCTTCAGGATGGATAAAGTACGTTTTATTACCTTCCAGAAGAAATGTAATTCCAGTCATTGTGTTGCTACGACATCTTTGCTTCCAGTAAAAAATAAAATTGCTTGTACAGCAGAAAGTTTAGGTCACCAGCAGGACATGGAGCAGAGCCTCAGACACTTCTACTTCCAGCTTCCCCATTCATAAGCAATGAATTGTTTGTGAACTGTGATCCTGGGGGCAGGTGTTTGACCCCTGCCCACTGATTAGTAGCCCCCTGTGGACGCCAGAAGAGAAATAATGTTACACTGATAGCTAACATGTGGCTTTATCTTGTAACCCTTTGTATAAGGAGCCAGGGATGTCAGATTTAGGTGGAAGAATGAAGACATCATTACTACACAATTAGTCAATTAGGAAGTGAGTGTTCAGTAATGAAGGGCTTATTGCTCCAGGTAGACAATAGTCCTGTATGGCAGAGCCCACCATCATGTAGGACATCCAATAATAGTCACACTTGATATTAATAAAAGGTTTCTCTCCTTGCAGTTATCAGATTTCAGGCTGACGGTGCCTTAGAGATTGTGGTTTTGCATTTTCCATTACTTTGGGTGAAATTCATTATATTTTCACTGCCAGCAGGAAGCCAAATATTTTTCCGCCTTGCATGATAAAGATCCAGATCTTTTGTCTATTTTCTATATAGCATTCTTTCTGTGGTTTGGATCCTTGAATGAAAGTCATTTGATGGCAGATGAAGTCAAACTTCTCTGATACCAGTTTTTCAGACACTCAATAATATCCCAGGCTGAGGAGGGTTTTATATACAAAGAATGGTTTCCAGTATAAGTATATATTCAGATATACAGAGACCTTTCAGAGGCGGCCATCCAAAATTGCATTGAAAAATGGTTCTTTTAGAGGAGTGTGCAATGTGTATAGGACGTGATGAGCTGAAAGTCTGTCACTAGATAAAGGAGTGAACTTTTGGAGAGGTTTCACTATAATCAAAAAATAAAAAAAATATTTCCAAAGCAAAAAAAAAGATGTAAAAGTTGCACCTGTGAATAAGGAATTGTGTACGGAAATATCTAAGTATGTGGCCAACTTGCTCATTACTATTATTACTCATCAAGCAGCTTTCCATAGCTCACATTTCTAGCCCTCTAAGGCTCCGTGCACATGAACATGAAAAATGGACATTTTCATAATGTCCGTTATATGTCCAGTTTAAGAAAAATGGGAGTCAGTGTGGACATACACATGTCCATGAAAAACGTCTGTGTCCGTACAAGTTCATGGATGGGACTTATTCACATGTCAATAAATAAAGGCCACACAACACCTATTTTTGAAACAGTCGTTACATGGCCATTATAGAACCCATGTATATCAATGGGTCTATTCACAAGGCTCTATCTATGTCCGTTTTGACGGATAAGATATAGCATGTCATTTTTTTTTTTTTGACTGTTCGTGAAAAATGGGCCGTCAAATGGATGGACACATTGACATCAATGTGTTCTCAAAACTGGTGCGTGATTGACGTTGCAAAAACGGCACTGTGTGAATAAGCCCTAAGGCCAAGGCAACTTACTGAGTGATTGCAGTAGGTTAGTCACTGCTGTGTATGGCATGTAAGTGGGAATAAGTCCCGTTCGTGTCCCTTAATAAGCCAAAACCAAGAATGGAACCTACAGAGAAAAAGATTTATACAAATTACAAAACTTGTACCTCTTCCGATTTTGGAACTACTTCTGCTTTTGGCTGTGTGGGTCAGGCAGGAGCAGGCAAGGGGTGAAATTCTGAGCTGGGACACTGTCTGCCTCTGATTGGAGCTCTGAATCACACCCCTTACCTGCACCTGCTTGACACCGACCACCTGACCATACCGAGCCTAAATAGTTTATCAGGCACCAAAGATAACTGCATTATTGCTTGGGAACGGTGGGGGCTAGAGAAAAAAATTCCAACTGTGCTGGAATGAACGGATGCTAAGAATTGGCATTGGTGGATGTGGTGTAAAGTCCTCTCTGTTTGTCCACCTGCTACACTTTACATTAAATCGGTTCTCTGGGACTTATGATAGGTCATCAATATGCTCACTTTGCTCATCCTTTGCCAATGACATTATATTCAGCAGTCACATGGGTACAGCAGCATCTGTGTCCATTTCAAATGAATGGGGATGAGCTGCAATACCAAGCATAGTCCCTACTCAATGTATGGCACTGTGTTTGGTATTCGATGCAGAGGCCACAGCACTGACATGAATGCTGCAGCTTCTTTAACTAACTAATCTAGGGGGGTCCCGGGTGTCACATATTGAAGATCTTTTCTAACGATAGGTCTTCGATATATAACTCCCAGAAATGCACTTTAACAATGAATATATACAAAAATGAGTAGCTTTTAAAATACAGCTACGACCTATTATAATCCAGGGCTGCATTCACAATTTTACCGGCTTCAGAGCTGAATTCTTTGAGGTTTCCTTTAATGCCTGTTCAGAGCTTATATTACAAGTACAGTCTTTACACAAGGCATAGTACAGTAGTGAGTTGGGTCACTGTACAACTACATTATTGGAGCTAAACTGGTAGGGATGATAACAAGCCTATTAACTGTGTCTAAAGTCTGTCGGCAGAACTGTGAATACAACCCTGGACTATAAGGCCAGTGTCACAGTGGCAAGGATTGTAGCGGGTTAGCCAACCTGAATATCTACAGTAGCAGCACTCTAGATGGGATTTATACAAATGTCTATATTGCTGTGGATTTCATTGCAAAGGTTGAAAACTGTGGGGAAGCTGCAGGTGAGCTACAGCAAATAATATACAATTTTACGATTTTTCCCGTGATAATTTGCGGAAAATTGTGTTAACTCTGCAGAATGTTCGTTTGGTCTGTCCGGCCTTAGCTGTATACAGATTATATCTCTATAGTAAAATAACGCTCAATATTGGTCATACTGTACCCTTTAGATACTGAACCCTCTAATATACATATGTTATATTAGTTTTATATACTTTATTAGCAATATTTCTTTTTTAACTTCTAAATTTAGCCAAGTTAATTTCATAAATTATTTTTAATGAATGTTGGGATGTAAATCGAGCCACAACCCCTTTATGACCCTTTTAACACTATATATTTGATGAGCAGAAATAGACATCCCAGGCACTTTCCCTTATGGCCGTTCATAAAAATAATGCCCCCATTAGGAGTCGTGATGGATTTTTTTCTTTTGCATTCTAGTTATAACGATGCGCCACCTAAGACTAATAAAAAGGTTAACAGTTACCATCCATCCTGGTGGGGAGGTGGTTTAGTGACATGTAACAATGAATGACTAGTTCCTTGATTTACTATAAATACAGTAATTTAACACCTTTTACTACTGTGCAACCTTTTCTTGTTTATCATTCCACCCTTGGGTGCACACAAATGTCAGAGAGAAATTTACGGATCCCATCTCATCTGGTCCATTACTACCCGAGTCCAGCCATAGAGTGCATCTGAAAACAAGGCTGGCCCACGAAGGTTACATTTTTGAATAACATCCTGTATTTTGGTGTTGCTCTGCTCTTCACTGACAGCTACACATTAGCAAAATTTATTTTCTCAAGTTAATTGATATCCCAGATTTATCCATTACAAAACCAGCAGCCCTTCCAACCTCTACATGCTTGACAAGTTATTATATTTACTTAGTGAATCCTATGTGTGCTGGGTCCTTCTTGGAGGTGGTCTATTATCGCAGACCCATATGCTTTCTGTTTGGGAAGAAAGCAGTCACTGTTGTCATACTGTTACACAGGGTATTCGTTTTCATTGATGTGACTCCCTTGGGGATAATATTATGCCATAGCTTCTAATTCTAATGGAGCCTATGAGGGTCTTATTATGGAGTAATGCAGAAGAGGCTAAAATAGACAGTGTAATACAAGGAAGATGGTCAGACCACATGTGGAAACTATATGGAAGTATCTGACATGGCAGAACTAAATTGATTTGCAGAAGTTAAAAGATAAGTTACAAACACAATGGCTGTATTGCTGCATTTCTACACTAAAACCCAGGGTGGCACATGTGAGCTACAGAAAGTTTTCTTTTGGGTGCTCTCACTTATTTCAGTATATTTAGGTAGTTGGCTGGTTTCACATTGCCAAAATTTGGTTGCATTTTAAAGTTGACATTATTTATTTATCTTACTTATATAGCACCATCATATTCCACAGCGCTTTACAGACATTGACAGTCGCTGTCCCATATAGGGCTCACAATCTACATTCCCTATCAGTAGGTCTTTGGAGTGTGGGAGGAAACCCGGAGTACCCGGAGGAAACCCACGCAAACACAGGGAGAACATACAAACTCCTTGCAGATGTTGTCCTTGGCAGGATTTGAACCCAGGACTCCAGCGCTAACCACTGAGCCACTGTGCTGACATTCTCATGGCTTAACCCAACGGAGGTCACCGCAGGGAGAGTTCCCTAGAATAGCATAGTAAGGGGGCGTTCACACTATCGTTGTTAGTGTCCGCTGTTAGCATCAGAAATAGACGCTAACAGATCCATCAAAAATTCATTAAAAATCACATTGATTTCAGTGGGATTTGTTCTGTCGTCCATTAGCATCCGTTTTCATCAAATCCGTCACAGATCCGTTATATTGGTGGACATAATAATGCAGGGGGCAGGACTTTTGGCTCCGTTCATACTAACTAGATGTTAAGTGTTCATGTTTTTTTTAACGCTAATATTTATGGCTAATGGACGTATGACGGATGGGAACAGATGGTCATCTGTTACACCGTCTGTTATTTCTGTCCGTTTTTTCAGCGCATGCTCAGAAAACAAAAATGATCTATAGCTGATGTGATATCTAAGATATACCGGTAATGACCAATTGGCAGGATTTTTGACCACTGTGACCCTTACTGTTATCTTGAGCAAAGTGTCACTAAGAAACCACTTTGCTGATTTGTCTTTCATTGGTTCTGCTTAGCTTTTCCTGGTTGTCCATGTTTCTGGGCAGAAAAAGCCATTTGATCCATCTATATTACGTGAATTTAATGCAATGCTAAATATTTTTTTATATTATAGCATTTGACCTCACACCAACTTATTCTACACCATGAGAAGTCAATGAATCTGCTAAGCCTATACACATCTCCTTCATTACCCAACATCACCTTGGGACTGCCTCCTGCTGCTCCTCCACTCAATGTAAGTAGCAGTTACAGTAAATCAAAATCAAAATGTAACCACCCGAAAGATTTTTTCCTGTGTCCTTTTTTCTGCCATTATCTCCTGCCACCATAACATTTGCATAAGTTCACCTCTCTGTGTGAGATATAAATATATACTGTATGTCAGATTACTGCCTTTTTATTCTGAGAATAAGGCTATGTTCACACCAGCACTAAATTTCCTTTCGGGGATTCAGTTCCTGATTTTGCTTCAAAAATGCAGATAGAAAAGTCCTGCAAGCAGGATTTTTCTCTCCACATTTTTTCGGGCTGAAACAGGGTAGAAACCTGGCGGACTCCATTATAGTCTATGGGGTCCATGGGTTTCCGCGGGTAACTGCTTTTTAAGCAGATTGGGTTTCTGTTTTTCGGATCCCCAAGCGGACCCTAAGAACGGAAACCCCAAATCTAGTGTGAACTTAGCGTAAGGGCAACTTTTAGGCCACTTCCAGGTAGTTGTCAAGTGGACATATTTAAAGGGGACCTTTCATCACCTCCATCACAACAACACTTTTTAGTTTTTCACTGATTGTGGCGCGGTTCCTGAGCATCATTTCTATTAGTTTGGGCACCTAATATGATAATTAGGGTCTCTACTCTCAGGTGGGTGGTCCTAGACAGTCTGCTCCAGCCAAGCACTGTCCATCTAACAGTAGGAAGTCTAATTAAAATATTTAGTGGCGAAACTAAAAGCTGCTATTGCTCGAAATGGTGAGGGCTAGAGAAAAATTTCCAACTGCAATAGAATCAGTGGAAGAGTGCCTATTGAAGGATGCAAAGTTTTGGTGGAGGTGGTGTAAGGACCTCTTTAAAGAGGCTGCCCAGTCCCAGAAGGATTTTTCATACTGTGACCTATCGACAGCATAAGACATGAGTATGTATTTTGTAGGGGTCCGACACTGGGAGCCTGCACAGATCAGCTGTTTTGACAGCCTCTGAGTACCTGAAGTTACAATAGTGGACAGGGAGCGCGTGCAGCTGCTCATATTCATGGAACCACCGCTATAGAGTGGAAGGGGCTTCGGCACTACTCCTATTACAAGCTTAAATGTCCATAATAAGGCTGCAGCACATGATACTTCCTTGGTTAAACTGAACCTAAATTGCTGTAGATCCCCCTAGAATGCCATGGTGATCTAAGTTCAGTTCAGGTGAATGTACTATAATGGTAATCCATGCAACTTCCATGGGGGTCCATGGAAAAATGAGAAAGCTACATTAGCATGGCCCCCATGAGCTGTGTGAACCGAAGTAAGACCTACCCTCAACTTTAGCACTGCAAACAAGGGTTATTTCAACAAGGGCAAGAGAGCAAAGAGCACTGGACCTTGTATTGCCTGTGACAGAGAGTGGGGGGTTGTGGTGGTGTAAAGAAACAGGAGGGACGCTCTCTATGCCCCTGCTGTAACATGCAACAGTGTTGCGATGAAAAGTTACATCTTGTAATCTAATATTCAGTATGTCATGTAGTTTCTGCTTCTTTTGACTAGACGCAGGACTATTGCAGCCAGAAATCTTTCAATCACTTTCTAGTCCGTCAGCCAGTAATCTTTCAATCTTATTTTTTCTATTAGCCAAAGGCCTTTCAATCTTTTCTGTTACTGTTGAGTGTATACTTCTGCATTCCCTATGCAGCCTTAGTGCAAAACTATACATCAAGGAATGGCACTTATATCAATCCCTTTGCACCACGGAATGTAAATCTATATAAACTGTATAGAAAACAAACTGCACATTTACATTAACCTTTCATTCTCGATATCTTAACAATTTGTGAATTTTTAACAACTGGTTAAAACCAAAGAAATGCAAAGTTTAACATTCTAGATCATTTTATATCCTGCTGCAAACAGTTGATGTCTGAAGGTCTATTGGTATGTTAGAGAAAGTCTAAATGTTTGCCTTAAGTAATCTTGTGTATTAAAAGGGTTTTCTGCACTCCCGAAAAAACCTTATTATAGCCATATAATAGAGAAATGATAAATTTTTTTGTAACATCACACCTGGTTTGCCTTAAAGGGGTTGGATCAAGTTTTAATATTGTCCCCTATTCTGTGGATAACATGCTGATCAGCGGGGGTCTGACCGCTTGGTCCACCAACAATCACGAGAACAGGAATCCTGTTCTCTGGTCCGAATGGGGCAACTGATTATGTTCACTGACGCTTCATTCATTCTATACTGCACTGTGGAGATAGCTGACCACTGGAAGTCCCATAGACAATGATTGAAGCGCTAAGTGAACATGCGGGAACAGGATGCTCCATTAGGATGGAGGAACAGGTCCCCATTCTTGTGATCTGTGAAGATTCCAGAGGTCGGACACCCAACCAATCACCAGGTATCCCAGTTGTAGACAAGTATGCTTATATAGCTACATACACTATATCTGTTATTTAAAAGGAGTTTTCTAAGAGATAAACATTGGTGACCTATCCTTAGGACCCAGGACTCCTGGATCAGGGTCAGTGCTGTGAATACCAAGCATAGTGCATACAATGCGTAAGGGTTGTGTGTGATATTGCAGCTCAGCCATATTCACTTGAAAGGGACTGAGCTTCAAACAGACCATGGGACAATTGAATATGATGTCACTGGCCTGTGAAACTGATGCAGTTGAGCTGCTGCTGCTTTGAGTACCTGATTTGTGGGTGTCCCTGGTGTTGGACCCTCACAATCGTATACTGATGGCCTGTCCTAAGGATAGTACATCAATATTTAACTCTTGGAAAACCATTTTAAAGGAAAAAGAGTATCCTTTAAAGTACATAGTTGTATTGAAAAACAGTTACATACCACCCAAAGGACACCCTTTTGGCATATGTTTGCCCATAAGCAAATTGAGTATTCATTTGCAAATTTTCACAGTTAATATGATGAACATACATCCCACACAGTGTGAATTTAACCTAAAGAATGATTTTTAGCCAAATACTGTATACCAGCAGCGTCCCCAACAGAAAACTCATTGTGTGACACATAAAATAACCACAATGTGACGTCCGACTATTCCAGTAAATTAATATAGATGCAAAAAGGTGACAAAAACAGAATGTGTGATTTGTTAACTAAGATGCTTGGAAAGCTCTGATATCTGTCTGTCTGTCTGTCTGTCTGACTCTTTTACATGAGGTAGCGCACATTTTTTTAGGATAAACAATGACATCAAAAAATGTCCACAATGTAAGCAAAAAAACGTGTTTCTGTTGTTTTTGATTGAGTGTTTTTGATACAATTCAGTCCATTCTCCACCCAGCTTTATTGCCTATATGTAAAAGAGGTCATATGAGCACTAACTGAGAACTGTCTGATCTTCAGAACCTATTCATGTATAATGCATTTATTGTAAATAAGATGAAGAGCGGTAATGGATGAAGGGGACAGGTCAGGCAGGGCTGGTGGGAGGAAAACCACAGATCAGTAAGGAGAGGCGGCTGGACAGAGAATATATCACAGGCAGAACCGCACATCCAGCATTTAACCTTTCAATTGTCAACACTGATAGATTTGAGGAAAAAACACAGATGTGTAATTCTGAGGATGCAAAATACTCATTAAAATTCCTGTCCCACAGGACAACTGAAAAATGTGCGGAGAGCAAGAAAGTAAGGGCACCTCAAATAATTCACTTGGAGGACACTCCACAGATTTGATCATTTTAATGCTCTGGAAAAGATAGCTAAAAGATGTTTTTTGGTTTATTTATTTATTTTTGTGTAATCTGTTTCCATAGTCAATTTTATTGGAAATTTTTTTTTATATATTTTTGGAACATTTTTTCTGAATTGGAAAAAACCCCATTGCAATAAGAAAAGTATTTATGACGTGTACATCATCATTTGTATGCAGACATTACTATTCACAGTAATGCCCCAAACAAAGCTTTTCATGTGGGATGTGGTAGTCAGATCCTAAAACAGCTTTGTGAAATATTGCCAGCACATCAAATAAAACATGTGGATTGTGTTTTACGTTCTCCTATTAATAGCGTCTGTGATATTAGTGGGGAAGACAGTGCTGTTATTGGAGTGCAATAAACCGGACACTGTCTTCCAGCCAGCGCTCTATAACATTCCATGGGAGTTAGGTCACTGCTCAGTGATCTTTATGGGCTCAGCGTCCTGTTCTAGTGAATGCAAATGGCTAAAAAAAACAGTGGGACCCCTGAACTGAAGAATGAGCCACATATACTGTACATAGGAGATGGTGTTCTTGTCCAAAGAGTGAAGTGGTCTCTTCATTCTGATGCTCATCTGGGATTCTAAGGGTTGGACTCAAATGATCAATTATTAGTGTAATAAGGATATTCTATGTTTAAGACTAGGCCTACATGGTGAAATGTGTAGTAATGTGACTTTTCTGCAACGTAAGGTCTGTACATACTAGCTATGGGGGACTCCATTCCACCTAAAATAGGACTTTTCTCTACGCCAATTTCAATTAGAAACATTATAGTCTATGGGGTCCACAGCTTTCTGCGGGTAACTTTTTTTTAAGCGGATAAGGTTTCTGTTTTTTGGGTCCCCAAGAGGACCCAAAGAACGGAAACTCTAACGCTAGTGTGAACTTAGCATTACTGCTGTGCAACTTTTTTAGACTTGAGATTTGGCTGTAAAAATACTGTCAAGTTGCATACATTTCACATGTGACTTTTATTGAAGTCTATGGTAAAAACAAACAAACTTGTATGCAACCTGTGGCCCAAATCCTACAGGTTTGGATTTTCTATGACAGTTCCATCGTATGTTACAATGCGGCATCATAGAGATACATTACATTTTTTGTTGCTCAACCTGACTTTTTGTCGCGTAACTTGCAGTGTTCGATTTTTTGAGGCTAGAAGTCGCTGTAGCAATATCCACTAGATCGCAGTGCAATTTCATTCACTTACATTAGTGAAGAAATTACAGGACTACACGGCGATCTTATTCACATGTTAGAGCACAGAAATTAAACTTGGGAAAGAAGAACAACAAGGCAGGCAAATGTTGCTATGAAGGTATAACTAGGTCAAAGGCAGGTGCCCCCTGAACATGAGGCGTGCCATGGAGGCAAAGATGAAGTTGGAAAGGAACTATAGAAGGGAACCACCACTATGGAAAAAGCAACCTAATGCCCCAACATAATAATTGTTATTTATAAAGCACCAATATTGGGGTACATGTAGAGATAAAATCAGACATTACAGAGGAATAAATTCATCATTAGGAGTGAGGGTCCCGCACACAAGAACTTACAATTTATGATCAACCGCTCCTGCTAAAACCAGTGGACTTGGCTGACATAAGTTTAATGTGTATGGCCACCTTAGCTCACAGGAAACCCCTTTAATATGACTAGCTGAAATATATTGTGGCTACCTATATCTAAGATATAATAAGCTGCTAACTACAGTCCACATTTATAGCCCCATATTTATCATACTAAATAGCTCCTTGTTCTTTCCACTTTAAAAAATCGGAAGCAATTTCTTCCTTATCTGTACATTGAAAGGTCTCTGGTCTTATATTTTTTTTAGACACATATGTTAAATAACACTATGAAATACCTGCATATCCCCTGTCCTCTTTTGCTAGTCACTGTCCACAGGCGTTGCGTGGCTTGCTTGTGACATAGTCACATGACCCTACAACTACAAAGCTGTATGACGACAGGGAATATATGGGTGTTTTATATTATATTTTATGTATTCAAATATGTATAGTATCTACTGTATGTATTGTCAAAAACAAGCAAACATAAAAAGCTCTGGTGCATTTGTCTAATCTCCTCCATTCAGTATACAAACAGGGCTGTTATGAACAGAACCTAATGCAGAATCCGTCATAGTTGCCGCCATCTGCCAGAAGTATATCCTGCCAGTCAGAATAGCAGACTAGTAATGGACTACTAAGCAAGCAATATAAAATGTTGTACATTTCCATACGTGAGGTTGTGCTAGAAATCCCAAACATATAAAAGCAGGAGAGGTCAGCTGGGAGTGATACCACTGTATGTATGTTGTTCTCCCGTCCAAACTAAATATCTACTGTGGATTTATTATCACTTGCCCTGAAACCAGGTATAAGGGAGTGAAAGCAAGAAAATATCTGTCCTTCTTCATCCTTAAACTCCCGGTGACAGCAATTAATGGGTGATGAGATCCAGATCTGATTTACTCCCCAAACAAAATAAGTACCTTAACCATATGGGTTTCCCTGATTCATAATGCCCTATTCATAGAGCTGGTCACAGTCCTATTAAATAAATCACACTTTTATGTCTTAGTACATAAAGGGAGTGTTTATTTTTTTTATATGGAATTATAGCGTTACGCTGGTAATTCCTTCCTCAGTTTATTTCTCATTTAAAGTTACAGTTCTATACTATTCCGTAGGGGACATAAATATGGAAATAATATATTTTACAGAGACCCGAAACTAATTTATTAATTCATGTCTTTAGAGATTAATTGTTATAATTTATTTAAAGGACACTGACATATTCCATAGCACTGTACAGGGAAAGTGTTCACTCCCATTGCTTACGAAAGGTGATAATAATATTAAAGGGGTTGTCTCACCAAGTAAAGTTGGCTAAACCCACCAACTTTGCTGACTATCTTTTGTGTAAGGGGCTGTGTTGACTCTCTCCCAACAGATGATGTCAGAGGGAAGAAGGATTGAGCATGTAGAATTTCAATGCCCAATCTCTTTGCTCTCAAGGGAGTTAAACTGCAAATAAAGGTGTTCTATGGTGCGTTCACACTACCGTTGTTGAAGTCTGTTGCTCTCATCCATCATAGGATCAGAACAATGAACTTAAACGCTGATAGAATGACTGATGCAGTCGAAATACCCTCCATCTGCATTCAGTCTAATGTAAAGATCATGATGGATGTTTTCTTCCGCCATGTTTGCTTACTTTTCTAAGAGAAGAAAAAGTTGTACACACAGAACTTTTTTTCTTTTGTCTGAAGAGTAAATAAACACGACGGAAGAAAGTTTCCACCACATTTTTTATATTACAGAATGCAGATGGAGGGGGCGCTGTCTGCATCAGTCAAACTAACCTATTGGTTTGATCTTATGACATATGAAAGTAAGGGACTTCAATAACAGTGAAAACACCCTTACTACCTATCCCCACTGAGAACACACATCCCAAGCATGCATGTGTATGAGGGTATTGGGAAGAATAGCTGGCAGCCAAAGAAGGGCTTAACTTACAATTATTGAAGGTGTATGAGCACTTTAAGTCCTAAACTTAGGAACCTCCTTTATGATCCATAGTGGAGAGACACTAAATAGCTGTGGATCCTTACCTGTTGTACCTGGCCAGTCCATGAACAGTATTTCTGGCAAGCTATGCAATAATTGCATGTGTGAAATTAGTTACTATACTACAAACCCTGGTAAATTATATATAAATTATAGTTAACATAAAGCTAGAGCATAGCTATAGGGGGTGCAAAAGTAGCTGTTGCTGTGTAGCTGTGAGGGGGCCCCAAAGGTCCCTCTGCCACAAAAATATACCATTATTCTAAATGGTACAAGGTAGGTAGGGATTGTATTTTGCATTGGAGCTCAATTTTCACCTATGACATAAAATATCTGTGCACTGGTTAAATAACATTTATGTATAAGTTAAAGAGAGTCTGTTAGGTCCGAAATGCCTCCAAAAGCAATAATAGTGCCATGTAGTGGCCTTTAATGGGAGCAGAAACATGGCCACACATGATTGAAGCAATGCAGAAATAATTATAATCATATTACATATCCATAATAAATAATTTTGTTATGGATATTCAAATGAACCTGCAAGTGGGCGGAGCCTGATTTACCTGATTTGCCTACAGAGAACTGTGATACAGACATCGGCTGAAAATGCATTTCGATAAAAGATGATAATCTTTGCATTGCTTCATTGGTTTTCGGCTATAAAGGTATTAAAGATCCCTACATAGCACTCTTATTGGTCTTAGAGGCATTATGCATTCATATCCATATAAGCTTATGTTGTTGGAGCTCATGTATGGGTGACAGAACCTCCTGTTGTTCCTGTCTAGCAGACATAGTTATAAGTAAAAAATGTATTCACTATGTAGCCACCTCTAGAAGGAGCTTACTGCTGAGGGATTTATATAGATCTCATCGAACTCAATGTGATATGTATAAATCCACCGCCGGTGAGCTGCTCTTTACTGTATACAAAAGGCACAATGACTTCTCTATATGGCTGAAGTCCTGTCATTCTGATTTATTTTTCAGTACTTACTCGTACTTATTTAGTATTGCCGCTAGTGAGGCCATAAACATAGCAAACCAATATTCACCTCTCCCCAGGCCTCCATTTCCAGCGTTGACGGCTCCATTTGTCTGTATATAGGTTCCCCAGGCTGTTTGTGCCAGGTGAGCGCTGCAGCACGTCACAGCAGTCAGGTGCCATTTGTGAAGAGCTCGTTGCTGAGGCCTGTCATAGGCTGCAGCGGTCCCCTCGCACAAATGGGACATTACTGGTGACAGAGCTGCCGGGGCTGGAAACAGAGACCTGTGGAGAGGTGAGTACAGGTTTCTTATGTCTAGGGCCCCACTAGCAGCAGTATTAAATAATACTAAAATGAAATGGACAACCCCTTCAATAGAATCAGATACATCTTTGCTGCAGCCCTCATCTTCTTTGATGATGTCATCTGGCACCTTTGATCACTGTAGTCAGAGGTGATCAGTGACTGAAGACTCCTGTTAGTTGTGCTCCACTGCTTTATTACTACAGATTTAGTGCATTGAATGTCTATATAAGATACAACCACGTATTCATTACTGGTGAATAGTAAAATGCCTGTCTCTTAACATGCATGTAATGGGATTAGAATAATTCTCTGATTTTCTGCTGCAGGCCTCATCTTCATTAAAAGACAAACAAAAGAACGAGCCTCAGGGGCCCAGACAGGGGGTATCGCTCCCCGGACAGTACGCAGGAGCCCTGCCTGTGTCTTCAGCTCACACATCCCTGGAGGGCAAGGCCAACAGCAGCCACCAGGCCTTGCTGCAGCACTTACTGCTCAAAGAACAAATGCGGCAGCAGAAGCTTTTAGCCACAGGTAACAATGAGAGTCACTGAGACGTTTCAGATCAGATTTCTTCTTTTTCCTAAAGCTAGCAGCAGTAAATGACCGATATAAAGTACATTTCATCCCATATAAATATCTGCTCTTGGGAACTCTGCATCATTTTATTAGCGGGCGCTGAAACATGTCATACCTTCACAAGAGATACGCTGCTTATCTGAAGGATTTTCATCTGAGCAGCTTTAGTTTTGTAGGGTTTTAGTGTTATCAGCAGCGCTGTAAAATAGAGAACCAAGACTGGTATTCTGCTCAACTACCGCATTGGCAAGGGGTACACAAATTTCTCATTTAACACTTAATTCTCCATTAAGAGGGGTTTAATTTTGGATCAATCTATTTATGTACAGGATTTATTAGAGCTTTATATACTAGACAGACATAAAGTACATATATGTATATACTCTGAGAAACACAGACATCCACTATATCCATTTATTGGAGGAAATGTATTATTTCATCTATGACAGAAAGTTGTCAGGAGTTATATCTGGAATGTATACCAGTTCCTGACTGGCGTAGATTTAATTTCTGGCGCACGGGACCTCCTACGCTATGCCAGAACTATTAAGACATTTCACATTGTGGTGTTGAGCTAATGTAGAACATTAGTAACTTCTAGATCTCACTTTGTGAATAGGTTGTTCCACTCTTTCATAAACATCTGTATGTGCTCTCACCTCTCCGCAGTCCTCCGTTTCCAGCGGCGGTTTCTGTTTGCTGGTCGTGGCAGACATCCACAGATGACGTTCATTTGTTCCAGGTCTTCCACTGAAGCCAATGATAGGCCTCAGCAGGGACATGTGTTTGTGAAGAGGTCACCATTTAGGTCTATGACTGGCTGCAGTCACCACTAACAGAACGTCATTCCCTGACAAAACTGGGATCTGCAAACACAAGCCACCTGTGGAAAGGCAACAAGAGATAAAAGCTAGATCGCTAGGGGTCTTTGTGATCCTGTTCTAGTATTTTTAACCTTTTCAGTGGATATATGATTAATTCTTCTGGCTGGAATACCCCATTAAAGAGGACCTTTCACCACTTCCATCGACTCCAACTCTTTGATGCAGCACAAATGGGTCCATCCCTCTCTTCTGATTCTGGCACGATTGGAATCTTTTCTCTAGCTCCCGCCATTCCTGAGCAATCATGGCTGTTAGTTTCAGCACAGTTAAGCACTCTACTGTCAGGTGGGCGGTTCCTGTCTTTCTGCTAGAGCCGAGGACCGCCCACCTGATAGCAGAGAGCATAATTGTGCTGTAAATAACAGAAATGATTTCTCAGGAATGGTAGGGGCTAGAGAAAAAAATCCCAAATGTGCTGGAACCAGTGGGACAGCAGCTACTGGCGGATGTAAAGAGGTAGAGGTGGTGCAAATGGTGAAAGGTCCTCTTTAAATTCAATGCAGACTTCAATGAGTTTTTGATATACTGTAATCTTTGAACAAAACAAAACCAAATGCCAATATCCCCAACGCTCTAGTCATCTATAAGGTTGGAGGGCCGCTCATAGACCCTGATGATGTTCTCAACAACATGTGAGAAAATAGTTAGAAGTGGAAATGTATTACTTGTGGATTTTCAGTGGATTGAAAAAGATAAAATCTACAGCTGCAGTTATGCATGAAACTATACATAAATGGCAATACTTTCCCAGTCTGGCAGCATACACTTATTCAGTCTTAGCCCATCACAAACATCATGAGCAATTTGTAAAGTGCTGTGGAATATATTGGCGCTATATAAATAAAATGTATTATTATTATTATTATTATTATTATCATCATCATCATCATCATGATGTTGTCAGTGTGACTAAAGCTATTCTCTGACTCCTCAGGTGGCGCTCAGATTCTCCAAACCTCTCTAGCATCAAAAGATAGAGTTTCGCCGGCTGGGAGGGTAGTTCACAAACTTCCGCGTCACAGACCCCTGCACAGGACGCAGTCAGCGCCCCTTCCTCAGAATACCCTGGCACAGCTTGTCATTCAGCAGCAGCATCAGCAATTCCTGGAAAAGCAAAAAAAGTATCAGCAGCAGATTCAGATGAACAAAGTAAGCAATGTTAATATAATATATAAAAAAATATGCATGTACTAGGATTACTGTACTATTACTATTGTATTATTTATGTTGTAATACAATCATTCACATCATGTTATACCAATAAGATCATAGAACAGAGATGGCCCTACAGCAAATGGCCAAATGGGGCCCCTGATGATGTCATAATATCACATCCAACCAGATGACCCAGCACTTGTTGCAGCCTTTTATGGTATCTTGATTTATATTTTTATTTGAATGTATATCTCACTAATATAAGTTCATGGAGTTGCATTGCAGCCCTGTGGGTGCTGTGACTGAGACTTCTAGTTGCCAAAAGATCAAACATTGATGGATTTTTTTGCGACTAGAAGTTGCAGGCACAACACCCTTGGGGTTGCAATGCGATTCTATTCACTTAAATTAGTCAAGGAGTCAGAGGAGAAAATAGTGATCAAGTGGTGAAAATCTCAGTCAAAGTCACCTTGTAGCCCTAGCCTTATACCAATTCTGTGTTAAGGAGTCACTCTTTATAGAGGATGTGTCATTACTGATGAGTTGTTTCAATAAATATTTGCATCCCCTGTGAAATAACTATTCTGTAACATCTATTTTAGTTTGTTGTTCCTCTGTTATTCCTCCTAGAAATGTATAAATAAATTGACAACTGGGCATTACCATGCCCCAGGGGTGTGTCTATAGAGAATCAGACACTGGCTGCATTGATTGGACCATGTGAAAATGTATAAGGACATACCCCCAACTGGTAACACCCAGTTGTTAATGACCATTTTCACTATAGCAAATCCAGCCCCATAACATAAGTAATCATCTGTGAAAAAGGGAGAGGAGGAGGAGTCAGAGCAACGCTGGGGATGAAGGCTGGTTGTGGTCATGTGACCCAGAGTCCAATTTAAAGAAATGCAAGGTAGAAATAAGGTCAATTACAGTCCTTGGACAACCCCTTTAAATTTAAATGTGCATTTATAGTATAGCAAACATATACCACTACTTTATTACTGTCTATTTTTTTATTGAATGGCTCAAACAATTATATAGTTTGTAAATGGACAGGTAGGAGCCCATGACGAGACTTACCTTTCAGATATTTGGGCAGTCACTGAAAGACCATTACCAGAGCAAGACTAACAGGTCAATACAAAAATCAGCTCCAAAATCATCTTAAAATTATTTTAATGCAAGTAAAAGTATGTCATAACTATGGTGGATTACATGGGACTCGTAACATTTAGCACTCAGGGCCCCACAATTCGCTAAGTCTACACCTGTAGTAATATTATCCAGAAAAAAAAGAAGATATTATTGTAAAAATGTCTGCAACTACAATTCAGCTCCATTCATCTGAACAGGGTTGCTTTAGTGTCAACAGCATGACAATAGTTGAAAGTGTTTTGACCACTAGAGGGAGCCTGATCAGCCTGCATTGCTTGGCTTTCAGTAGGTGTTTTTGTGACTCAATGAATACAATATACCATATTTTACATCTATAATAAAATCTTCCATAGTGAATGATGTCCAGTGAATTCAGTCTATTGTTTTATGAATCTATTTTAACTTTTATTGTTCTGGTTTTCTAACCAATTTTAGTCTAGACTGAAGCGAACAGGAGCTTACTAAATAAATAGGACTAGGATACATTTTGACAGTCAGATATTTCACCTGTGGGATCCACTCTATGTAAAACACCTTGAAATCTGTGCCTGCAATGCAAATTGTGACATTCCATCTGAGTGTGGGTGGAAATATTCTGCCTGGCTCTTTTAAATATTAATGTTTGGAAATGTGAGCCGCGCTTTTCTATTTGGAAGGCAGATTCCTGTCACATCGAATTCATTTCTGTGCAGGGAACTGCTGCTTTTTCTTGTAGGGCACTGATCACACTTTTCTCAAACTTGATTTCATATGATATGTTACAGTGATTATTTTCTCTTGTATTATTTTACTTATAGTTCTGGATACAACTTCAATTAAGGTGTACAGTTATATACAGTGTATAGAGGCAAACTGCGCGGCTGGTGTGGGTACTATGAAGAGGGGGCTCTGGCACAGCCATGAGATTTGTCTTCTTTGAAAATGCAAACCTGTATGGGGTGGACTTTGTCCATAGGCATCACAGTGTAGAGGGGGATCTGTAGCATTTTTTGTTTAGGAATTGATGGAGAAAGGGAATCCTGAAGTTTTCATTCATTAAAGGGGCTTTGCAGGACTTACTAATGGATGATCTCTACTTAGGATAGGTCATGAAGTGAAAATCAGCGAGGGTCCAACACTGACCCCAGCGGATCAGCAGTTACCCTACACTTCACAGGTCATCTGATTTCACGTTTATCGGTGACATGGCCTGATCACAGTTCAGTCCAATTCAAGTGAATGGATTGTATTGCGATACCAAGCACAGCCTCTATACAAAAGTACAGCACTATGCTTGGTTTGCAGTGACGAGGCCGAATCTACAGTCTGTGCAACAACTGATCAGCAGGGGATAGGGCGTCAGACCCCTAAAGATTTTCAATTGATAACTGATCTTAAGGGTAGTTCATCAAATAATAAGCCTGGAAAACCTCTTTAAGGCTAGCGCCCCAGGTAGAGACCACAGCCAAAAAGCTCAGCAGAAAAGTCCGCAGAGTTTTCCTCTGGTCCCTATTATACCTATACGTAAAACACCAGCGTTTCTGTAGATATAATTGACATGCTGTGAATTACAAAAATGCAACGGTTTTTGAAATCTCAGCACTCCTGCTGCGGATATTTTTATGCAATATGTAGATGGGATTAGCCCGAATCCCATCCACTTTGCAGGTACTGTAAAATGATGGCGTTTCAGCCATGCCTTTTGTTACCCAGCTTTTAAAAATTGATGGCGTATCCACCTATCCTTAAAGAGGTTGTCACGTTATGGACACTTATCCTCTATCCACATTAAAGGGGATAATTGTCCGATTGCTGGGGGCCCGATCACATGGTCCCCCAGTGATCAGGTGGATGGGGGACAAAAAGTCCCCCGAAGGCCTCCTTGTGAATGGAGCATCAGTGCGATTGCGTGACCGGCACTCCATTCACATCTATGGAGCTGTGGGCATATTAAAGTCCCGGCAACCCCATACTTATTTATTTATATAGTGCCATCATATTCCGTAGCACTTTACAGACGTTGTCTATCTTTGTCCCATATAGGGCTCACAACACACATTTACAATCCCCATGGAAGTGAATGGAGTGCCAGTCATGCAAGCGCATGGGCACTTCAGTCATAAGGAGGCCTCACTGAGGGACCCTGCAGTCAGATCCTCAGCAATCGGACACTTATCCCCTGTCCTATGTGGATAAGGGATATGTGTCTGTAATGGGACAACCTCTAAGTTAAGCCACCAATTTAGATAGGTAGGGGTCCAATTTATTACAAGTGGGGCACAGCTCTGCTCACTTTGCCGTACTGTACTGAACAGTATGGCGAGTGAGCAGTGCATTGCCCAGCATGTAAACAAAACTGGCACGCCGCAGGAAACAACTGATTTGCAGGGTTCCTGAAAATTGTACCCCCACTAATCTAAAATTGATGACTTATATTAAGGATAACCCCTTTAAATGACTTAAATAAGCTCAAAGCATATTTAAAATACATCAGTGTTAAATGTTTTGTGGCAATGGTCCACGGAATAACAAAATCGAGAATTTATTCTCATAGGAGGACAGAGACATTCTGAGCAGCTACTTAAGAACAACTCATCAGTATCAACATTACCTAGCTTTACATTCCTGGGCCTTGATGCAAAATCCGTAACAGTCCACCCTTCAACTTATTCAAATTACAGTCCAGGTGTCCTCAAATGTGGCAGAGAGAAGTCACTGAGGCACCTCAAGCACCAGTTCTGAGGTGCAACTGTGAACTCTGTACATTATATACTTACACCCCTTAAAAATGTACTTTGTTATGTTACAGAGCCTTGAGAAGGAACAGAGTGGTATTATACAGTGCATCATAGGAATAACAAACACAGTGATGTCATAATACAGGAGGTATAATAAACAAAGCATTGTCACAGTACAGAAATAATAAACACAGTGATGTCACAGTACAGGAATAATAAACACAATGATGTCACAGTACAGAAATAATAACTACACCAAATAATAATAAACACAATGATGTCACAGTACAGAAATAATAACTACAGCACAATACAAAATAGTAATAAACACAATGATGTCACGGTACAGGGATAGTGAATACACAATGATAAAGCTGAAGGATAATACATACAGGCATAATTCACAATAATGTCACAATACAGGTTAAAAACATTCCCACTAGCAGGCCCGATATCAAGGTATGACCCCCTATAGTAATAATTATGCATTGGCTTTATATCATATCCAAAATATATTCAAAGTATAAATGTAACATAAGACAATTGGTAATATAAAGCACAATACATGTATCAGATAAGGATAATTGTTGTGGTTTTGCTTTTTTTTTTTACCTTTTTTAACAAGGCGTCATCATTGCAATCTACTCATTTTAGACGTCAAAAAAAAAAACAAAGTTGGTCCACAAACCGCTCTTAAGTACCGTCTGTTCTGCACTGTAATACTAACTTCAAAGCCTGCTATGTGAGAATTGAGCAGATAACCCTTGGCATAGCTGTTTCCTATTAAAAGAGTTTTTTTGTTACAGGTTCCAGAGACTTTTGTTTTAACTCTTTCACTGCATTTAAGGGAATTACATTACCTCTGCATTTTGGCTTGAAATGATCACTCAAACTAAAGTATCTTTGTAATTTGTTCTATTTAAAATTGGAGTCTTTGGGTCAAGGTCTCTTGTGCATAATTCTGTCTGTGCACCTTACTATATGAACAAGCTGCCTATAACAGGGTGTCAGCTGTATGAATGAGCATGTGGAAGCAAACAGCAGCTGTGCATACAGTGGTGGCTCTGACATCAAGTACATTACAATTCTACCTTTTAGGTTACAGTCTTTCCCATTGCCTTTACATTGCCTACAGTTCCTGCAGGACAAGTGGACTTGACACAGTTTTTTTTGTTGCAGATTTTGTTGCGTTTTTTTGAGCCAAAGTCAAGAGTGGATTGAGCAAAAGTAGAAGTATAATAATAATAATAATAATAATAGTCCTTTAATAGTCCCACAATGGGGCAATTCAGTGTGTTACAGCAGCAAAGATAAGCAGATACAAATACAAATACAACATGTACAGGAATGTTCCAAGGTGAGAGGCATTACATTAATAGCAGACAGACAGATAGGACGTAGCAGAGGAGGGGGGGGGGGATTTAACAGGCAGAGAGATATTTCAGTTCTCTGTGTGTAATGATCTCCGCTTAGGTCGGTGTTGGTTGTACAGCCTAACCGCGGTGGGGAGGAAAGACTTCCGATAGCGCTCCTTCTCACACCTAGGGTGGAGCAGTCGGTCACTGACAGTACTGCTCAGCGCGATCACAGTCTCATGCATGGGATGGGACTTCTTCTTCTGCATGGAGCTCACCACGGACAGTATCCTTCTGTCACCCACCACCTGCACTGGGTCCAGTGGGCTCCCCAGGACAGAGCTGGCCTTTCTAATCAGCTTGTCAAGTTTATTTCTGTCCCTGGTTGATATACTGCTCCCCCAGCAGGCCACTCCAAAGAAGATGGCTGATGCCACTACCGAGTTGAAGAAAGTCCTAAGAAGTGCCCCCCGGATTCCAAAGGCTCTCAGTTTCCTAAGCAGGTAGAGCCTGCTGTGGCCCTTCCTGTACAGGGCCTCCATATGATCTGCCCAGTCCAGCTTATTATTAAGGAGCAAACCCAGGTACTTATAGGTGTTCACAATCTCGATGCCCGTCCCCAGGATGTCCACTGGATTTGGAGGGCATCTGCCTTTGCGGAAGTCCACCACCATCTCCTTGGTCTTCCCCGCGTTAATCTTCAGGTGGTTCCGGTGGCACCAGTCCACAAAATCCTGGTTCAGTTCTCTGTACTCTCTGTCATCGTCATCTGTGATGAGACCCACTATTGCAGAGTCGTCAGAATACTTCTGTAGGTAGCAGCTGGATGAGTTGCACCTAAAATCTGCAGTGTACAGTGTGAAGAGGAAAGGGGCGAGAACCGTACCCTGAGTTGACCCCGTATTACAGATCACGGTACCTGACACACAGTCTCGGGCTCTCACGTATTGAGGTCGATTTGTGAGGTAGTCTAGGATCCAGTTGGAGAGGTGGTGGTCCACTCCAGCAAGGCCCAGCTTGTCCCTCAATAACCTGGGCTGTATGGTGTTAAAAGCACTGGAGAAGTCAAAGAACATTATAAGAGCTTCCTGTATATTTCCCATTCCATTTGTAGCCATTCTTGGCTTTGGCTAAAAAAAAAACGCAACAAAATCTGCTACAAAAAAAGCTGCGTTTCCGCAAGATGGGGCCATATCCTAAAATTATTATTATACTGCTCCTATATATGGTACTTTATTCCCACTGCTAAAAATGGGTTAACTTGTGATAATGTTACATTTGTATATTGCGGTTTATACAATTCCCAAATAATAATCTTTGAAGTATGAAGTTAAAGAGGACCTGTCACCACCTTTACCAATTCAAGTTCTTAGCATCTGTTAATAGGCGCTGCTACACTGATTCTAGCACAGTTGGGATTACAAGTGCAGTTAGTTTTGTTACCTGATGTGCTATTTAAGCTCTGTAATGTCAGAAGGGCAGTGTCAGGCAGGGGAGCTTGACTCAGAGCACTGTTTAAGTAGGATGGCTGAAGTCATAGCAATTGGAGGATCAACTCTTACTGCATGGGGTGGTGCAGACAGGAGATGGTAGGGATCTTATTGGCAAGAGCAGTGCTCCCAGGGCTGAAGGCCCTCCCCCAGTGCACCAATTGGCTCATTTGCATAAGACTTCTAAATTGTTTTTCTCCAAATCTACAAAAGTGACATACATAACAAAGGCACATTCATACTTTTATGTAATAGCTATTTGACCATGTATTGGCACCAGGAATTAATCTATAAGGAGCTGCCTTCCAATAAGTGGCACTAGTAGCATGGTATGAATGGTCTAGTAAGTCTCTGTACTAGTGTCTCCCTAATGTGAGACATTATCCCTAGTGGCTACACTGAAAGGCATTAAGAAATCTGTTTATTGTAACAAATTGTACAATTCTCCATATTGCTCTCTGATCTTTTTGACACACATCATTTTGGTCAAAAACAACTAACTTCCTAACCAGATCCACACTTATGACCTGACACACGTCTACATGTTAGCTAAGCAGAACTTTTAAATAATATTTATTTTTTATTTTTTTTAAGATGCTTTCCAAATCTATTGAACAACTTCGCCAACCCGGGAGCCAACTGGAAGAATCTGAAGAAGAACATCACAGTGATTATACAATGCAAGAAGAAAGGATTTCATCCACGGGGAACATTAGAAGTCATAGCAGTACTGATCTGAGAACTGACCACCTAACGTCTGTGAAGGTCAAAGAGGAACCACCAGACAGTGATGATGATATCCAAAAACATCCTGAATCTGCTCACAAATCAGCCTTTATACAACAGGTAACAGGCAAAGATTTTACCCCAAGAGTTCTTATTGAATTTCTAATTTCAACTTATCATAACTCAAGAGACCCTGCATTCACGGGTGAAACTCGATCCGTGTGTTGGCTGAATTTACCAGCCTGAACAATATGCCAGGAGTGGGGTTCATAGCAATACAGTTATCTATGCTGCTAGGAGTCCCTGCCTCCCATGAACATACTGTTCCATACTATAATAAGTACTATATTCAGTACAGGACAGTATGTCACTGGGAGGCAGGGATTCCTAGCAGCATAGATAACTATAATGTTAGCAGTCACTTTCCGGGGAAATACTATTTAAGCCAGTAAATTTAGCCAACACATGGACTGAGTTTTACAGGTGAAACTCGGTCATGTGAATGCGAGGTTACTCATCTCAAGTCAAGGATATTATTATGTATTCAAGTATACAGTATTTTGGTCACTATTCAGTTTTCCTATACAAATCACAACATGCTATTTGAATATCTGTAAGGCCACTTTCACACGATCAGTATTTGGCCAGTATTTTACATCAGTATTTGTAAGCCAAAGCCACAATCAGGTCTGAAATGCAGAAGAGATGAAAATCTTTTCATTTCTTCTCTGTATAGTATCTAGTTCTGGTTATAAGTACTAAGTACTAAGTACTGATACAAAATACTGACCCTGTGGAGATGGCTTAATACAGCAGAAATCTGAAGGTACAAATTTATCCAATTTAAACTGATTAGTTTAAACTCAGTTTATGCAATTTAAACTGACAATTTAAACTAGTTTACCATATTTAAAGCCATACTCCACAGAATAGGTGATAAGTGTTTGACCACTACTGAGACCCCTCCCGATCATGAGAATGGGGTCTTTGTCCCCGTTTGAATAAAGCCATGGCCATTCATAGTCTAAGACTAATGAAAAAAGCTGACACAGCGTTTGGTTAAATCCATCAATCCCTTAGAGATTGAATGTAGTGGCAGCATGAATGTGTGACCATTGCTTCATTCAAATGGGGGACATGAAACGCCCATTCTTGTGATCAATGCAGTTTCCAGCAGTGTAGATAGGTGAGAAGATGTTATTGTGGAACAGTTCAGCGCAGTTCTGTATTCTGTATATAGTGAAGATGATATTTGCCCTCAAATGTGTTTTGAGTCGTGATTTAAAAGTGTCGAAGGATGAGATCTCTCTGATTGGTCCGGGTAAAGCGTTCCAGAGAGTGGGGGATATATGGCAGAAGGCTTTGGCTCCAAATGTTTAAGGTGGATCCTGGATATGGCTAGTTTATTTGTTCCTCCTGATGTGAGAGGTCAGCAAGGATTATGGGACTTCAGAAGTTCTTTCAAGTTGTCAGGGCCTAAGTTATTTATGGATTTGAAGGCCATCGAGCAAACTTTAAAAGTTATTCTCCATTTTACAGGCAGCCAGTGTAGTGAGCAGAGGATGGGGTTTATGGGCCGTGTTGGGGTTGTTTGGATATTAACCTCACTGCAGCATTTTGAACTAGCTGAAGGCAATGTATTTCTTTGTCTGGAAGGCCTACCTATAGGGCATTACAGTATTTAAGGTCGGAGGTTATGAAGAAATGTACAGTTATTCTGTTGCAATAAGGTGTTTGATTTTTGCAATGTTCCTCAGGTGGAAATACAAATTTGATAATGGAGGATACCTGGTTCCTGAGGGACACTTCCCCATCAATAACTACACCCAAGTAGTCTGAATTTTGAAGGGTTGTGTTTCCTAGGGATAGAGGTGGTGGATGTATAAGTTTCCATTTTGCCATGACGCACTGACCTCCAACCATGAGAACTTCAGTTTTGTTCAGGTTCAGCTTTATCCAGCTGGTATTCATCCATTCTTGTAGTTCGGCTAGACATGAATTTATGGGGGGAAATGGATCATTGACTCCAGGCTTGAAGGATTGGGGATAGCACCTAGCCCTATGGAACACTATTCTCTATGCGCAAAAAGTTTTCATTTTAGATTAAACCTATTTTTCTCATTTCTAATAATATTAAGAATAACAACCTCATCCCTTTCCACTTTTTTCTATGTGCAGCAACGCATTTTCCACACTCAAGAGGACAACTTGCAGCCTGCTCGCATTCTGTAAATTGAGGACACAATTTTTTAGTGTCTTAAATTATGGCCGCTCCTTAAAAATCACAAGAATCCTTGGAATATCTTGCCCCAATTCTTCCACTCATTCTGAAGATTTTAGCTACTTTGGGACATTAAACTCCTGCTGACAGCAGCAAGTACAAAGACAGCTTCTTTTTATAGAACCGAGAACTTCAAAGGATTGATCTACCAGCACTGACAGTACACCTGTACCTTTAACCTGAAAAGCCTTCATTTTGGATTTACTGTTTTCACAATGACTATTACTGCATGACTTGACATTTTCATGATAGCCTTTACATTTTATACCCTTTTTGTGACATCCCCCATCATTTGAGGCTACAGAGAACAGCTTGTGACCAGAGCTCGCTCCTTACACTGGTTTATACGCTGTGTGCGTCACAAACCTTATTTCCCTCAATGCTAACAAGAAAAATAAAGATTATATTTGACTATTTCTAGGACAACTATAAAATATTTTTATTTATACAGGTTATTTATTATTGTCATTGAAAAAATATGTTGCCTATACTTTTCATGTATGCCATCATTATTACGCATGCTTTCTTACACGTATGTTTCTTAACTAAAAGCAGTTACATATACACTTTTGTCATAAGGGTTGTCTACAGTACATAATTTGCAGATAAATCTGACACTGATTGTTCAATGTTCCTACAGCGCCACCAGAGGTGAAATAAAGCATTAAACAGTTATTATTGAAAATAATGGGCCAACCAAGTAGTTGCCCTCCAGAGTCAGAAGAACTCTTTATAACCAATCTTTAGGCTGGCCAACTGATAAGGGAACTTGGTGGAAGACCTCCCTCTATTAACTCAACCCCAATAGAGTATTTGATTTGGGTTTGCTAAACTGGTCAACAATTTGCAATAAGCTATTTAGTTAGTATTATTAGTGAATTGCCAGTGAGTCCATGATATATCTTTTGGCTTTAGCATTGCCAATTATGGACAGCATCCATGGAAAGTTATGTCATGACCAAATGAATTCATTTCATATGCACTGGTTACCTCTAGGTTTATGGCTTCTGATTAGAGATGAGCAAACACTTTCCTAATGAGTTGGGTTTGCTATGAATTTTCCAAAAATTTTGGGTTCAGCCAAACCCTAAATTTTTGGAGGTCGGCAACCATGAATCATTATTATACTCTGGGGTGTATTCAGACCCCAAAGTATGATAAATGGAGTCCCAGGGGAGGTGTGGAAAGATAATAATCACTGTTTCTTAGCTTTCTTTATCTCTCCTGGGCTCCTAGTGTTTCTTCCTGAGCATCTTACATTCTCTTCTGGCCTCCTGGGTGATGTTCACTGCCTTGGGTCACCGCTGAGGCCCAATTACAAGGCTCAGAAGTGACCTGGGGCAACTCATGTCACCCAGGAGGCTGGAAGAGACTGGAAAATGCCCTGTTAAGAAAACCAGATGCTGCATGGGAGCCCAGGAGAGGTGAGGGAAAGTGAGCATGAATGTTTATTATTTTATTACACCCCTCCTCGGGCTCCGATTATTATACTCTCTGGTCTGCAGAGACTCCACGGTATAATAATAACATTTCCAGTTCGGACCAAATAAGTTTGGTCCAAAACAAAACTTGTATGTGCACCTCACAAATATATCTCGCAAGGTTTGCCCATCTCTACTCCTGGTTTACTGTACATTACAACTGTTTATAATTTGCATGTGGACTAGACCCAGGCTCCACTATTCACCTTAAAATGGACATAAATATTTTCAAGTATTACACACTCCTCATATAAGAATCATATCTGTCCAGCTAAGTCAGTTTGTAACACATTTTAAAATTATGGAGATATTTAATATGATAATATGATAACCATCTATGTTAATAACTACTTTTTTGTCACCTAAAAAAAGTTGTCAAAAAAACTATATTACAAGCAAATAAAATGGATCTAGTTCAGTGGTGGTCAACGTACTATATTATGGGTGTCACAGATGCAGACCTTGACTGTCCCCGAGAATCTGAATGTCCTTTGTCCCTTGAACTAGAAAATTGGCCAGCCTTGTGCTGTCACTCTACCTTATAGGCTATAGAACAGATTGAAGGAGTTGTCCAGCAGGATAACATTTTTATAAAAACTAATAAAATGGGTTAAAAAATGTAAAAAGAGTATTACCACACAAGTCTCACCACTGTTGCCATTACTAGACTTCCTGGGTCCCCCTCTGCTATCTACATACCGGTCTCTCTTAACCCATAAGAAATTAACCTTCAGCCAACCTTCTATGCCTGCAGTTGCGACTCACAGTTAATGATTGTTTAAGGCTAGGTTCACGCGATGGAATATGGAGAAGAAAATGAGTCCCAAATTCCGGACGCGTGGATAATGCCGCAGAATGGCACAATGGGGCTACTTAGCCTGAGCCTTGTACTGTGAATTCTGCGGCTGAATCCGTGTCCTAAGAAAAGAAGTGCTCATTGTTGCTTTCCATAGAAAACAATCGGAGGAAGATTCCAGCCAGAATTTGCAGCTGCTTTTGTGTGAACCAATTGTTTTTTTCCTGTGTCTTAAGAGGGACTAGGAAGTAGAAAACATTGAGGGACCCAGGAATGGCCATGGTAGGGATTCTGTAAGGTGAATAATGTTTTTTGTGAACCCATTGCTGCCCTTTTCTAAAAAAAAAATGGTGCACCATCTACCAACCGATCTGACTGATTCCAGATCCCCCATTCATGGAGACTAATTGTATATATATGGTCACCTCTTCATCGTAAACAAGAGAGACATGGGACCTCCATTGTCTTTGTGATATAGAACAATATATTTGCACAGAGTGTGTGTGACAGGGCAGCAGAGCCTGAACAATGTATAGTATACAAATGGAAGAGGCGATATAGAACTGCATGTGCTCCCTGGGCTATAAGTTGCCCACCACTATTCTAGTTGATAACAAGGTTCCTGTACATCAGAAAGTGTCTTAAGATGGCATCTGTTTTTTGTTCTTCTAAGTTTTATGTAGTAATGCATTAGCCTACACATCCTGCAAGTCATGTTTGCTTTAAGTTTTATAAATAAAGAAATATGCAGTATACCTCATTTATGAGTAGGTGTTACTTTTTATAGGCATACTTTATTTTCTGCAGAGAAAGTTGCCTTGTGACGTACTGACATTTTTTATATTTATACATGCATAGACGCTAACTGCCATGATGAAGATAGATCAAGGGTTTTATAACCAAAAACGATCAACTTTCACCATGAGCAGTTATGTTAGGGACTACGCTGGTAGAATTCAAACCTAAAATTCAAGTATTTATTAGAAAAAAAAAAAAAAAAAACGCTGCTAATGTCAGAAGTACTTTATGTATAGTATGCAAATATTTAACTTGTACGGAAACATTTAAAAATATCTTTTGTCCCGGTAAGGTACACATAGACACACATATTTATATATTATGAAAGAGATGAGCAAATGTTCTATACCACTGCTAAGAATAGGTTTCCAAACAATTTAAAATTTTTTTGCAGATTTTTTTAGAAATACATTATAAAAATAAAATAAATAGGGTCAAAGCACATTTTTCTTCTTTAAGAAATACACTATCAAACAAATGATATTTAAAAATGTATTTTCTCCACTTTATTTCATGCTAAATTCTAGCGTAATACAATTCTATAATATTTTGCTCATCTCCAAATTCATAATTACATTTTTTCATATTGAATAAATTTGAATTTGGGATTTATTAAAGAATTTTTGATTTTGTGTAAATAACAATGTGAATCAAATGAAGTTTAAAAATTATATTTATTTTTATGTTATTCAAAGAAATAATCTCTGAGTCAAGGCAGAGACAAGATATTAAAATATTTAAGGTTAACACACAGTTCAAATAATACTTTGGTACCCGTGTATATTACAGTTTAATTCAATGTATTTATTTTCACCACTAGTGGTGATTTTGTGTTTTATTTTGTAAATAGATTTTGTTGGTATGTTTCATTTTTACTTTATGTTATTATATTCTTTTCACAAATAAAGTTTTTGTTCCTTTTTTTATTGTGTTTCTTTTTTTTATTGGTGTTTGTACATAAATCTAAGAGTAATATTTTGCTTCAGTTAATAAGTATTATGATATGTAAACATACAGAATATAGCATAATATTTATTTTTGTGTTATTATTTTGTTTTGCACTTATGTTGCTAGAACAATTTTGCAGTCTATAAAATACACTTACAGCCTATAAAATTATCAACAATGATTTCCGATATTACGTTGTAGAACCTTCAAAATTGTATGACATACACATGCATCAAAGGAAGCAAAATGATATCCGTATATGTGTTTCAGTTTTTATTAAAACAAAGTAGGTATAATTTATAATATGGTAGAAAATTTGGTGTATTAAATCTATCAAGCTAGGGCTAATTTTATACAACATTTGGATGCTGCATTTTGGGGCACATTCATTAAATGGAAACCGATGTTGAAAAGGTGCAATTTTTGGTGTGCAACAGTTATGTGCCAAGACTGGCTCCATTTTGACTATTTTTCCACTGCCCAAGTCAGTTTAAAAAAAAAGTGGGTAGACTTGGGTGGTGAAGGCCAGGGACTTCAGAGCCTGAAACATTTACTGTAACATTATGTACACCAGAAAACTGCTGTAAGTAGCACCGGAAATCTACTCCAGCTGCTAGCTTAAAGATGACCTTTCATCACCTCCACCCATTCAAGTGCATAGTATCTGTTAATAGGTGCTGCTCCGCTGATTCTAGCACAATTGGAATTTTCTCTCTAGCCCTCACTGTTCCCGAGCAAAAGTGCAGGTAGTTTTGGTGCCTGATGTGCTATTTAAACTCTGTACTGTGAGAAGGGCGGTGTTAGGCAGGGGGTGTGATTCAGAGCTCCAATCAGAGGCAGCCAGTGTCAGAACTCAGAATCACACCCCTTGTCTGCTCCTGCCTGACACCGCCCTCCTGACAGTACAAATCCTAAATAGTATATCAGGCACCAAAACTAATGGCATTGATTGCTCTGGGACGATGGGGGGTACAGAAAAATTTCCAACTGTGCCGATATCAATAAAGCAGCACCTATTGAATGAAAAGAGCTGGATTTGTTGGAGGTGGTAAAAGGTTCTCTTACATACCTCAGCTTTGCAGCAGTATGTAACACACATGATGATAGAGGACATGAAAAGTCCTCTTTAGGCTAAGGCCCCACATTGTGGAAACGCAATGTTGTTTTTTGTTGCAGATTTTGTTGCATTTTTTTTTTTTTAGCTAAAGCCAAGAATTGCTACAAAAGGAATGGGAAATATAAAGGGGACTCTTATACTTCTCCCTCCTGCTCAACCCACTACTGGCTTTGGCTCAAAATACCACAGCAAAATCTGCAACAAAATAAAGCTGCGTTTCCGCAACGTGGGGCCTCAGCCTTAAGTAGATTTCACAATGCCACAATTTTTGAGAAACCCTTGCCTCTTAATAAATGTAGCACATCTGATGCGAATAGACCACAGAGTAAGACTATAGTACTGCATCTAGTCTTATTGAATGTGCCACTTTCTGTATGCATAAGGAGTTTAAACAATGTACAGTATGTCCCACATATTGCTACCCAGATGTATGCCATAGAGGTCTTTATTATATTTCAGCTGTATAAATTTGTCACAATCATTTAGAAAAACATCATAATATTTACATAAAAAAATGTACAGCATACAGTATACAGTGCTGGCCAAAAGTATTGGCACCCCTGCAATTCTGTCAGATAATACTCAGTTTCTTCCAGAAAATGATTGCAATCACAAATGCTTTGGTAATAATATCTTCATTTATTTTGCTTGCAATGAAAAAACACAAAAGAGAATGAAAAAAAGTCAAATCATTGATCATTTTACACAAAACTCCAAAAATGGGCCGGACAAAAGTATTGGCACCCTCAGCCTAATACTCGGTAGCACAACCTTTAGACAAAATAACTGCGAACAACCGCTTCCGGTAACCATCAATGAGTTTCTTACAATGCTCTGCTGGAATTTTAGACCATTCTTCTTTGGCAAATTTCTCCAGGTCCCTGAGATTTGAAGGGTGCCTTCTCCAAACTGCCATTTTGAGATCTCTCCACAGGTGTTCTATGGGATTCAGGTCTGAACTCATTGCTGGCCACTTTAGAAGTCTCCAGTGCTTTCTCTCAAACCATTTTCTAGTGCTTTTTGAAGTATGTTTTGGGTCATTGTCCTGCTGGAAGACCCATGACCTCTGAGGGAGACCCAGCTTTCTCACACTGGGCCCTACATTATGCTGCAAAATTTGTTGGTAGTCTTCAGACTTCATAATGCCATGCACACGGTCAAGCAGTCCAGTGCCAGAGGCAGCAAAGCAACCCCAAAACATCAGGGAGCCTCCGCCATGTTTGACTGTAGGGACCGTGTTCTTTTCTTTGAAGGCCTCTTTTTTTTTTTCCTGTAAACTCTATGTTGATGCCTTTTCCCAAAAAGCTCTACTTTTGTCTCATCTGACCAGAGAACATTCTTCCAAAAAGTTTTTGGCTTTTTCAGGTAAGTTTTGGCAAACTCCAGCCTGGCTTTTTTATGTCTCTGGGTCAGAAGTGGGGTCTTCCTGGGTATCCTATCATAGAGTCCCTTTTCATTCAGACGCCGACGGATAGTACGGGTTGACACTGTTGTACCCTCGGACTGCAGGGCAGCTAGAACTTGTTTGGATGTTAGTCGAGGTTCTTTAGCCACCATCCGCACAATCTTTCGTTGAAATCTCTTGTCAATTTTTCTTTTCCGTCCACATCTAGGGAGGTTAGCCACAGTGCCATGGGCTTTAAACTTCTTGATGACACTGCGCACGGTAGACACAGGAACATTCAGGTCTTTGGAGATGGACTTGTAGCCTTGAGATTGCTCATGCTTCCTCACAATTTTGCTTCTCAAGTCCTCAGACAGTTCCTTGGTCTTCTTTCTTTTCTCCATGCTCAATGTGGTACACACAAGGACACAGGACAGAAGTTGAGTCAACTTTAATCCATTTCAACTGCTGCAAGTGGGATTTAGTTATTGCCACCACCTGTTATGTGCCATAGGTAAGTAACAGGTGCTGTTAATTACACAAATTAGAGAAGCCTCACATGATTTTTCAAAGGGTGCCAATACTTTTGTCCACCCCCTTTTTTATGTTTGGTGTGGAATTATATCCAATTTGGCTTTTTGACAATTCTTTTTGTGGTTTTCCATTGACGACAAATTAAATGAAGATATTATTACCAAAGCATTTGTGATTGCAAACATTTTCTGGAAGAAATTGAGTATTATCTGCCAGAATTGCAGGGGTGCCAATACTTTTGGCCAGCACTGTATATTTAATGTAAAGGCAGGTATATGCACTTAGTATAGGCACACTACATTTATCTGGAGCATAAGTTTGGTGGTTAATTTGGTTATGGTGATAAAGATGAGTGAACTAAAACCATTTGTTTTGTTTCAGATTTGGCCTATTTGGACCAAAAGTTGTTGTCGGAGCTTGTTTGTTCCAAACCAGAAGTGCAAGTTGCCTTCTGACACTTTGAGGGCTCTTAGGATTCTAGTTTTTAATTGTTTAACACAAACACAGACTTAGTAATGTCAAAGTTACGGCAACAGTATGGCTATGATAGTCGGTGGTTACATAGAGCCTGTTAAAGAAGCCCACTGCACTGACATTTTGTGCTTTTTTTTTTTTAACAAAAAATACTGCAAAATTAACCCATTCTTCAAGCACTTGTATGCAACAAAACCCAAATAAAATAGTACTTGTATGGTGTATAAATTCACTATCACAGATTTTTTTAGGGTGTCTTACGCTAGGTTCACACTAGCGTTTGTGCCTTTCCATCCCAGATTCTGCTTAAATTCGGCAGAGAGAAAAGTCCTGCAAGAGGGACTTTTCTCTCCGCCATTTTTGGCAGAAACTGGGCGGATACACGGTGGATCTCATTATAGTCAATGGAGTCCACTTTTTAAGCAGATAGGGTTTGCGTATTTCGGGTCCCCAAGCGGGTGCGAAGGACAGAAACCCTAACACTAGTGTGAACCTAGCTTTACATGAGTTGTATAGTGTAAATAACTTCATTATCACTATTTTTAGGGTTTCTGTTTGGCAAAAAAAAAGGCCCAATTTTCCTGAACAACTTTTATGCATCAAAAACTCACATAAATAAATAAATGATAGATGTTCTATGTAGTGCTGCATAGTATTAATAATTTGGTTTGGCAAAAAAAAAAAAAAACAGGACCAATTTTACAAAATGTATTAATAGGGTATATGAGAATGGGTTTTCTAAACTGGAGGCCTTTACAGGGAGTCTGAAATCCAACTCTGGCATCACCAAATGCTCAGGCTTTTACACTGTCCTCAATGCTTTACACTGTCATACTGCTTACTAAGACTCCTTGTTATATATGCAAACTGCTGCAAACTCAACAGAAAATGAGAGCAGAGAAGGATGATTTTTCCTTACATCATAGATGTAACAATTAAAATAATATGAAAAAATAAACTTTCACCAAGGAAAAAGATTAAGCAATTGCAAAACAAATAAATAATAATAAAGAGGCTAAGGCTAGGTTCACATCTGCGCTGGGCTCTCCGTTGTTCGGGAGGACCCAAACAACGGAGAGCCCGACTGCCAAAACAGCAGTTACCTGTGGACACTGGCAGACCCAATAAACTATTATGGGTTCCACCGGGTGTCTGTCCGGTGTCCACTGTTTTTATACTGAAACCGGCAGAAAGAAAAGTCCTCCGTAAAGGACTTTTCTCTCCACCAATCTCTGGTGGTTTCTGCGGTGTAGTCAACTCCTGCGCAGATGTGAACTTAGCCTAAAAATGTTTAATTCAGACAAAATTCAAAAAAGTGAAATGTTCCAGAGACTGAATTGTAAAGAACTGAAGATTGCTTTCTTTTCTTACAACATGAGGACCCAACTGCAATCGCACCTCTCTGCCACATGTATTGTGATCTCATAACTAGAGGTCATCCCTATGCTTGTTACATGCCTATAATTTTTGATCATACCCTATGCTACGTACTGCATGGTTCCAAGATGTTACAATTAGAGATAAGCACCTGGTTATAGGGCAGCACCTGGGTATAGGGTAGTCCTAGGAGACAGTCCATCGACTAGGCAAATGTGCTGAGCCATAGGTTAAAAGGTCAGACATGCCTTGGTCAACATCTCCTCATGTCCTTATTATCCGGGGCTGAAAAAAGTAAATTTTTCTTAATTACAAGAAAAATGAAAATGACTACATGAACAGGTTTCCCTCCGCCTGTGTCAGCTACCTCCGTACAGTGCTGAAATGGTATAACTTAATAAGCCCGGGAGGCATAAACAAATTAAATCTGTATGTCCTTTAGGTAGCCTTATCCAATGTCAAGGAGTTAGTGTACTTGCTACTTTTTATGTGCACTATATAAACACAAAATTTGGCACATTTCTTAAGCCTGGGACTTCTCACCGGACCAATTTAACATAAAAGATTTACTGTTACAGTTTGTGTGTGGCCAGGGAATGTCGTATGGAAAACATGTTTCCTGTTATTTAATTTAATTAGTGGGATCACGTGCCAGCCCCAGGCATGTCATTCCCAACCTCTAAAGCTCTTTGTCTGGCAAGAGATGGACAATATTGTGGCTTTGTTTTGCAGCTCACAAGCTTCAGATGTAGGATTCCCTATCTACATTGTTAGTTTTACCAAAACTGCATATTTTTCATGATTTGGCTCTAAGGAAGATGTTACTTTGACCTCTACATTTTCCATTTGGAAATGATTTGCTGGGAAAACATGAATGTACAATTGTTGGTATGAAATAAAATGGTCACGATCAGGCAAACGTTCTAGTATTGGAATATTCACCTTTAAATCACATACAGAATATTTTACCCACATTGGAATATATTTCCCTGGGAAAAACCATTGGAAGCATGGTCATTTTTTTAACTTGTACGGTTATCTATGATTTTAACAAAATTGGTTAAGAGTAAGCAATGGTATAAAATGAAAAAAATTACAATTATTTACCCATTAAATCCCCCTGCTACAGCCAACATTAGTCATACAACAATGATGTGACCATGATGGTTGTAGCCAACCACTGGCCTCAGCATTGAAGCTTGTGTATACAGCACATGGGTGCTAACACCAGTAGTTGGCTGAAACTGTCCCTTAAAGGGATTGTGCAGGATTCTAAAACATGGCTTGTTTCTTCTCAGGAAGTGACTTCACATCCGTTGGTCACATGAGCATGCTGCAGCTCAGTCCCATTAAAATGAATAGGATTGACCTGCAGCATGACCTTGTGACCAACGGGCGTGCCCATGTTTTATAATCCTGCACAAATGATGTGCACAGAGACAGTGCTGGAGCAGTCGGTGATTTAATGGATAAGCAATATCATTTCTTTTTGTTATACCATTGACTGTTCTTATATAATTTTCTTAAGAACTTCTTTAAATATTATGTTTGCATCAAACATTTTTGTTACCTGGGTTCCCCAAATATGAGCTCATCACAGTGTCCTGCATCTTCACCCTCTGTACTCACCTGTGATCTGAAGGAAAGCCTGACAGTGACTTTTCATGTCCCTTGCAACACCACCACAGAAATAATTAAGCATTACATGGCTCTTATTAAAGGGGTTATCCAGGATTTGGAGCAACCTGGGTGTAAAAGAAAAAAAAATGTATACTCACATGTCCTCAACATTCTACTGTATTGTCCACCTGTAGTTCTCTTTCCATTGCGCACCAAGACTTGCATTTCTGAAAGCAATCGTCCAACGTAGTGCTAGGAACAGGTGAGTCTTTTTTTAATTTTACACCCATCCCATCCTGAAATCCTGGACAACTCCTTTAAAATAAATTGTATGTTGCTCTAATGCGTACTGTACATGCATTGACTGCCCTCTGCTCTGGTTAATAGATGTGGTATTACATATTCAGCGTAGCACGTACATTGTGGTTACATAGGACTCTTAACAGTGAAAAGATAATATTATCTGTTTTGGTGGGAGTATCCTGGGACTAAGGTTTTCACTTGTTCTTATTTACCCTCCACTTCCTGATTTCAGTGACAGTTGGTGCGCAAGTTTAGACTGTGTGATATATAGTTCAGGCCAGCAGTATGCTTTGAGACTAACAGTGTGCTTGGGATTTACATACTGAGATACTGTTCTGAGTGCTCAGCAACTAAATGCACTTTGCAAAGCTGACAGAGGACTCCATTAGTTGTCAAACACAGTAAGGAAAAGAGAACAGAGGTGGCCAGGAGCACAGACTGACTTTACTAGCCTAGCCACTGCAGCTTGATAGCAGAGGTGGTCTGAAACCTAATCAACAAGATGTAAACACTAAGGAGACAGAAGGAGCCGTATCTGGAAAATGGAACAGGACAGAGAAAGCAATGCATTGGGTAAAGCACTTTAATTAGTTTAACTTACAAGTTAAGATGCTGGAGATGGGAATACCTCTTTAAGTATAACCAACCTTGCCCAGCAGTCATGCCTGCATTTCAGCACTCCCTCTCCTTCCTCATGACCTTTCATGTCTTCTGAGATCAGTGGTATATACCACTAGACATCTGACAATGTGCAGAATTCAGCGCACTGTCAGCTTTGCTGGTATGCACCCCATTGCCAGAGATATCGGTGCCGTTAGTTTCAACACCAATATCCTTCCACTGTCAGAAGGGTGGACCTTATAGCTCAGTGTCATTGCTGGGCTGTGAGGAAAACCCCCACCCCAGAAGAAGATGTCTCCCAGCTCCTTTCTTCTTCTCGCCCCACTACTTGCACAAGCGATCCTATCCCGTCACACCTCCTCAGGTCTCTGTCCCCTACTGTTACAACTCACCTTACTAAAATTTTTAACCTCTCTCTTACTTCTGGAATCTTTCCCTCCTCCTTCAAACATGCTGTCATAACCCCACTACTGAAAAAACCCTCCCTCGACCCATCCTGTGCTGTTAACTACCGACCTGTCTCTAACCTCCCCTTCATCTCTAAACTCCTGGAACGCTTGGTCTACTCCAGCCTAATCCGCTATCTCTCTGCTAACTCTCTTCTGGACCCCTTACAATCAGGTTTTCGTGCACTACACTCTAAAGAAACGGCCCTCACAAAGGTCTCCAACGATCTCTTGACGGCTAAATCTAAAGGGAACTATTCACTACTTATTCTTCTGGATCTCTCTGCAGCATTTGACACTGTAGACCACCAACTCCTCCTCACTATGCTCCACCTCTATTGGCCTTAGGGATAACGCTCTCTCTTGGTTTTCTTCTTATCTCTGTGACCGCTCATTTAGTGTATCATTTGCTGGTGCTATTTCTTCTTCCTCTGCCCCTTGCGGTCCCTTGCGGTTGGGCCCCAGATGGCTCAGCCCCGGGCCCCCCCCCTTCTCTCTGTTCCACACAGCCCCAGTTGGACCAAAACCATTTGCGAATTTGAATTTAAATACCATCTTTATGCAGATGATACCCAACTATATATCTCATCCTGTGACATCTCCCCTGCACTACTACAGAATACCAGTGACTGTCTCTCTGCTGTCTCTAACATCATGTCTTCTCTTTATCTGAAATTGAATCTTTCAAAAACTGAACTTCTTGAGTTCCTGCGGTGACCAGATGGAAGGTAACGCTGCAGTTGCGGGGTTGGGGGGTGCAAACAGCGCAGACTTGTCACGGTCTCTGGGCACGAGGGCGCAGCGCTGGTGCTGTCCCACGTTACCACCACTGGTACCGGTGATGAGGGGGCTGCACAAATGTTGGTGGTGATTGTTCCCCCGGGGCGCTTCCCCTATACTGTGCCGACTGGTGGTGTTTGGGGCGCCCTGATGTTGTCGGTGCAGAGTCAGACACAGAAACGGTTGTAAAGTTGAACTTTTACTTCCATGGGTGTGGAGGCACAAATGCTTAAACAGTTTCTTCAATACAAAACAACGGGGTACGCCTGGTGACACAGCAAAGTCCTGGGGTGCAGGATAGACTTGATGAAAGGTGTTCCTAGCCCCTTATACTTCAGTGTTACAGCCCTAAGGTGCGTCTGGGCTCCTATTTGGCACATAGGAGGATGCCCACCATGATACTAGCACATAATATTCCCCACTCACGTTATGTGGTCCTGATAGCTCAGAGTTTCGGGGTGCAATAGTCAGGGTGGCGGGATATTCCACAGGTCTGGCCTTGGCCCCTGGATCCTGTGATACTAGCTATGGAGCACGTGTTCCAGAATGTTCTCTCCACAGTCTCATGCTGACAAGATAATGATGCTTGACTTCCTTCAGGGCGATGGCTAGGCAGACAGGGGACAGGATCTTCTGAATAGCTGGAGTATGTCAGCTCTCCAACCTTCCTGGGCCTGTCTAGAACTTGAGATTCCTGCACTAAACTCACTGCTTTCTTCACAGGACATCACACTTATCTCCTCACCTCCTCCTCCTAACACTCCACACTTCTAACTCCTCACACGCAGGACCTTCCTGCAGGGGTGTTACCATGGGGACCCAGTGATCATCTGACTCCTTCCCTTTTCCCAGGCGATGTCCTCCCATTGGACATTTGGTTACTATTCAATCCTATGGGAGGTGTAATGCATGTGTGAGGCTCACTAGGTGGCGCTGTGTTGTGTGAGACTCAGGACCCCCTGCTATGTCACACAGGCTATGAAGCAACAGGAAATAATACAATGCACAGAGATCACCCTCAGCCCAGCCATAGCCAGCTCTGGGATGCCACATACTCCCCCTCTTTCACTGAGCCGACCTCGGCGACGGGCTGGGGTGAAGGTGAGAAATGTAATATAACGTTAATAAATACGAATAAAGTGCAAATGTCACTAACAGTTTAGAAAAATATAATACTTAGAAACTTGAGGTAAGACCTTCCGGCATAGTCCTGGAATGTCCATGAGAAGTCTGAAGGGTAACGGAGAGATAATTAAACTCAGACTTATGGAACCTTTTGGCGGTACCATCAGACAGTCCATATAGAAACAACAGTAGTGCAAATGGGTCCAGAGGCTCTCTGGCACAAATTTCGTGAGTGTCCATTATCATGAGAGTCTCTCTGAGAAACAATAAACAGTCCTTTCTGTAAGGAAGAGTAGGCACTCTAGCACGAATGTCCATACCGCAATGGGGTAACAGAACTTCCTTGGCTCGGTGAGCCAGGCACTATGGCTTGGATTGTTGCATATAAATGTAAATACTATATTACATGGCAAGATATTATATATATACTGTATATACACACAGGAAAAACATTAATGTAATCAGAGCAGGAATAACATATATACAGAAGCAGAGACAGTTAACCTCTTTTACCCAAGGACAGCCATGGCATCACTATAGCATGTTGGAGGTATGCCTTTTGTGGTACGCTCAGAACGCCTAAGTGGAACGAGATTTGGATCAGGAACAGAGTCACTGAAATCAATTAAATCATCTGTCGAAGGGTTCTCTTGCACTAGAGCAATTGGTGGATAACAGCTAAATGGTAGTAGTTTAGGCGCCCACATAAGCTCAGTTAACGTTGGGGGTTTCTCTTTCGCTTCAGAAGGTGACAAGTTCTCTGTACTCGTTGTCTCAGCTGGGGGCACCTCTGTGGGTAGTCCTTCTTTAAGGCACAGCTTCAGACGGTTTCGGTGTACTACTTGGGGCTGTCTCCCAGGTTTAGAGATCTCATACACGTCGGATTCAGGATATGGTATGGAGATGACACTGTATGGTTCTTTCTCCCAGAATGGATCCAATTTCCCATTCCGATGGTTATTCCTTAACCATACACGGTCGCCAACTTTCAGGGGCGCTGCATGGGCGTGATGGTTGTAATCCTCCTGTTGTCTCCTACGAACCTCATCCATGCGCGTTTCAACTATCTCTTTAGCTTCCTCCATACGTCGGCGGTGTTCAACAACCCAGTCTGTTATGGGTAGTGGATTGATGGTGTCAGGGACCTTCACACCAAGGGTTAAGTCTGAAGGAAGTTGACCTTGTCTTCCAAACATTAGATAAAATGGTGCGTATCCCGTAGATGTTTGGGGTGTGTTGTTGTAAATATAGGCCAAGTCCTTGATACGCTCAGGCCACTCAACACCAGGTGTAACTGCGGCTGTTCTTAGCATGCCGATGATCACTTGATTTGCCTTCTCGCACATACCATTCCCTTGAGGGTGATACGCTGTGGTTCGCAACTTCTTGCAGTCTTGGAACTGACACAGCTCACGGAACAATTGGGATTCAAACGCCGATCCACGGTCGGTGAGGATATGCTCAGGACAACCGTAATGGCGGACAAACTCTGCGTAGAAGGTCTCAGCCGTAGTTCTTGCTGTAAGATCTCTGACAGGCACGATGACAAGGAACTTGGAGTAATGATCCACCATTGTCAGAGCGTAGCTGTAGCCGGAACGTGTGGGACCCAACTTCACATGGTCCAGAGCAACAATTTCACACGGCTTTTGAGTCTTAATTGGATGTAGAGGGGCCTTCTGATCTCTTCGACCTTCCTTGGTGATACTACAGGCGGGACACTCTCGGCACCAACTCTCAATGTCACTCCTCATCCCAACCCAATAGAAGCGACGACGGATGGTAGCTTCGGTCTTTTGTACCCCGAAGTGATCGGATCTGTCATGATACGCCTCAAGTATCATCTGTGCGTCTCTTCTTGGTACGAGGATCTGATGAAGCCTTTCACCTGTGACAGGATCAAGAGTGTTTCTATGTAGAAGGCCTCGTTGGACAAACAGGCGCTTCCTCTGTCGCCAAAGGCGTTTTAATTCCACGTCATGAAGACCTCTCTTTACACGGGTTGGTATTCTTCCTGTAAGCAGGAAATCTGACAATTCTCCTAAAACTCTGCTCTCTTCTTGGAACGTTTTCCACAGAGATGGCTCCTGGAGGGATTCGGCAGCTGTTTTCGCCAGAGATTCTCCTTCTACAGGTACACCAATAGCAACCTGTTGGGCAAACTTGTTGTAGAATGGTGGCATCTCCACCTCTTCCCAGATGTCTTCTCGGGGTGGTTCTTCTCCCACAGGCAACCCTGAGAGTGCATCAGCGTTAGCGTTGGACTTGCCACTGCGATGCTTGACAGAGAACTTGTAATTCGCGAGTCTTGAGGCCCACCGTTGTTCAAGGGCTCCCAGTCGAGCAGTGTCCAGATGCGCCAACGGATTGTTATCTGTGTACACGGTAAAGGGTGTGGCAGCCATGGTGCGCCAGGGTAAAATGGCATGGAGAATGGTAGGCTGCTCGCCATGGGCACTGCTGGATCACTAGAAACAGATGGCACAATGTCACTTTGCTCAGTCATGTTGTTTGCAGGTATGACTGAAATTAGGTCGCCGTCTCTTTAAGAAACTCAACTGCTTGCTGGCAGGGAATGGAGACTACAACTTGGAATGCTGTCCCTTTAAGAATGCTGTAGCTATTAACAGAGTCACTGTGATGCAGGCTGACGGTGTGCTCCCCCTCTTTAATGGTGGCACTCCCCACGGACACGGTACACGGAAAACACTCGCTGGGAGGACTGAAGACAAGGACAGGGAGGCACAGTACTCACTGACAGCAACTGCAGCGTGGACCAGAGATCAGCGGTGCACAGCAGGGATGGTAATGCGGCACCGGAGAGTCAGAAATGGCGCCGGTACGTTCGCCTTTCACTTTCTTGTATGCGTGCGCTGGAGCATTGCGCTCAGCATTCTGGGCTCTCCTAAGATGGTGGCAGATGGGTCTCCTGGCCTCATGGGCAGTGCTAAAAATCTCCCGCACTTTTGCAAGGTACAGTTAACCCTTTGTGGGCGTTCTTACACAGCGATGTGGCGCAGCAAACAAGTCCTGGGCGTTTTAACTCTTCCAGGGCTGTAACACACTGAGAGGACAGTCTTTAGGGCTTACTTCAGGGGTATAGGGCTCCCCCTCTTTGTGGCAAGCACTCTCAGGGAATAAACTTGATCTTAGCAAAGTCCACAATAAAGACCGATGCTCTGGAGACAATTTGGCGCACTTTTCGTGGCGACTTTCTCAAAATGGCACACACTCGTATCCTGTTCGTGACGCCAGTTTTTCTTGCGGTGACCAGATGGAAGGTAACGCTGCAGTTGGGATTGCGGGGTGCAAACAGCGCAGACTTGTCACGGTCTCTGGGCACGAGGGCGCAGCGCTGGTGCTGTCCCACGTTACCACCACTGGTACCGGTGATGAGGGGGCTGCACAAATGTTGGTGGTGATTGTTCCCCCGGGGCGCTTCCCCTATACTGTGCCGACTGGTGGTGTTTGGGGCGCCCTGATGTTGTCGGTGCAGAGTCAGACACAGAAACGGTTGTAAAGTTGAACTTTTACTTCCATGGGTGTGGAGGCACAAATGCTTAAACAGTTTCTTCAATACAAAACAACGGGGAACGCCTGGTGACACAGCAAAGTCCTGGGGTGCAGGATAGACTTGATGAAAGGTGTTCCTAGCCCCTTATACTTCAGTGTTACAGCCCTAAGGTGCATCTGGGCTCCTATTTGGCTCATAGGAGGATGCCCATGCGGTGACCAGATGGAAGGTAACGCTGCAGTTGGGATTGCGGGGTGCAAACAGCGCAGACTTGTCACGGTCTCTGGGCACGAGGGCGCAGCGCTGGTGCTGTCCCACGTTACCACCACTGGTACCGGTGATGAGGGGGCTGCACAAATGTTGGTGGTGATTGTTCCCCCGGGGCGCTTCCCCTATACTGTGCTGACTGGTGGTGTTTGGGGCGCCCTGATGTTGTCGGTGCAGAGTCAGACACAGAAACGGTTGTAAAGTTGAACTTTTACTTCCATGGGTGTGGAGGCACAAATGCTTAAACAGTTTCTTCCATACAAAACAACGGGGTACGCCTGGTGACACAGCAAAGTCCTGGGGTGCAGGGTAGACTTGATGAAAGGTGTTCCTAGCCCCTTATACTTCAGTGTTACAGCCCTAAGGTGCGTCTGGGCTCCTATTTGGCTCATAGGAGGATGCCCACCATGATACTAGCACATAATATTCCCCACTCACGTTATGTGGTCCTGATAGCTCAGAGTTTCGGGGTGCAATAGTCAGGGTGGCAGGATATTCCACAGGTCTGGCCTTGGCCCCTGGATCCTGTGATACTTGCTATGGAGCACGTGTTCCAGAATGTTCTCTCCACAGTCTCAGGCTGACAAGATAATGATGCTTGACTTCCTTCAGGGCGATGGCTAGGCAGACAGGGGACAGGATCTTCTGAATAGCTGGAGTATGTCAGCTCTCCAACCTTCCTGGGCCTGTCTAGGACTTGAGATTCCTGCACTAAACTCACTGCTTTCTTCACAGGACATCACACTTATCTCCTCACCTCCTCCTCCTAACACTCCACACTTCTAACTCCTCACACGCAGGACCTTCCTGCAGGGGTGTTACCATGGGGACCCAGTGATCAGCTGACTCCTCCCCTTTTCCCAGGCGATGTCCTCCCATTGGACATTTGGTTACTATTCAATCCTATGGGAGGTGTAATGCATGTGTGAGGCTCACTAGGTGGCGCTGTGTTGTGTGAGACTCAGGACCCCCCTGCTATGTCACACAAGCTATGAAG